>CM053791.1:691081434-692281434 GCA_028749045.1 Cupressus sempervirens | reverse complement strand
TTTTCTGAATTAAAGCAGATGCAATAGTATGAAAAGATGCAAAAGAGAAAATATGCATACGCTTTTCATAATTAGGGGTTCTAAGAATTGGAGCATTCTTAATAGCATTTTTTTATTTCTTGGAATGCAACAATAGGCTCACCTTCCCAATTGATTGCTACTCCCTTTTTTAGCATCTTTAAAATTGGCCTACTAACCTCAGTGAAATTAGACACAAATATCCTTAAGGAATTACCTTACATGAAGAAAGATTGTATACCTTTAACAGTTTTTGGATTTAGCACCTTGCCAATTGTTGCTACCCTTTCAGGGTCAATCTTTACCCCTTCTTTTGAAACTATGTGTCCTAAAAGCTTCCCTTTTGTGACCCCAAAAGTACACTTCCTTGGGTTTAAAGATACACCATATTCCAGAGCCTTGATAAAAATCTTTTCAAGATGCATGTAGTGGTCTTCAGCTCTCTTAGAATAAGCAATCAAGTCATCTTGATATAGCACCATGAATTTTTCAATATATTCTTTGAAAGCTACATCTATAGCACTCTAAAAAGTTACACCTACATTTATGAGACCAAAAGACATTCTCACATACACATAAGTTCCCCACGGAATGGTAAAATCTGTCTTGAACCTTTCCTTTTCATCAACAAGGACCTGGTTATATCTAAAACACCATCCCTCATGGACATTAAGTTTGAACCAGTCACTTTTTGTAACATAGCCTCCATGTTAGGAAATCCATAATTATCTTTTAAAGATGCAATGTTTAGGCTTCTAAAATCAGCACAGAGCCTAATGTCATCGTTCTTTTTTTTGATAGGGACTAGATTAGACACCCATGAAGAATGCCTAATTGGCTTAATTATCCCCCCATCCCTGAGCTTCAACAATTCTTCTTGCATCTTAGGAGCTAGAGTAGGATTCAAAGGTCTTTGCTTCTGTCTGAAAGGTTTCACATCTTCTTTAAGAGGTATAAAATGTTGGAAAAAAATCTTGCCTGTAAGCCTTGAGGACATCATAACACCATGCAAAAACATGTCTAAATTTTCTTAACAAATCTATCAAAGATTTCCTAATCTTAGGGGTTAAGGTGTTACCAATGTATACTTTCTTTGGGGAATCAACTGTGCCTAGATTGATCTCTTCTAATTCTTGTGGTTTCTTATATTTTGCATTTGAATGCACTCTATCCTGACTATCGAAAGAACTTTCCAATACAACCAAACCTTTGGGTACTTTGTTAGTCTTTAGCTATAAGATTTCTTGGCCAAGAATCTTCTCTTTTCCATCAACTATTTCTATCCAAGCACTGCAATCAAGTTCCTCTCCATGATATTTATCCTCATTAAGGAGAAAATTCAAGATGTCCTTGTCATCTTCAAAAACTTGCCAACTATGTACATTATCTGGGATTGAAGGCCTATTCTGCACTTCCATAGTAGATACACCAACAAATGATATGTCATCAGGCTTTATAGCCACATTTGCCAATAAATCAACCATTTTATTATTACTTATGTCTTTCCATATTATTGCAAAGGAATCAAAGGATTCAATCATATGCCATACAACATTCCTATATTGTTTCAATATTTTATTTTTTGAAACATACACTCCTCTAACCTGGGAAATAATCAACTTAGAATCACCTATGACATGTATTTTCTTGATTTCATGGCTTGCTACAACTTTCAATCCTAATAGTAAGGCTTCATATTCTGCAACATTTTTGGTACATGTGAAATTAAGAGAAAAGGAATACCTAAATGTATTTTTGTCTGGGGAGACAAAAAGTATTCCTACTCCCGATCCTTCCTTTGAACTTGCTCCATCAAAGTACATGCTCAATAATTTTGGTGAATCCATACAACATGTAACCTCTTGTTCAATTAATGTAGGAAGTTTTTCAACTTCTTGGATGATCAATTTAGCTCTGAATGCATTCACTTCTGTGTCTATGAAGCAAGTTTTATCCTTGTCAATATTTTTCTCAAAAATATAAGTTACTCTTGGCTCTCTACTGACCTTGATAGCCCTTTCCCCTACTAATCACATTGCATACTACCTCCCATTACAACACTCCACTTCCTTGAAAGCAACATCCAATAGTGAGGGGGAATATCTACTACAAGGACTGACATAGTTAATTCTTCATTAGGATATGCAACAAGTCTAAAAGGTAAATCATTAATAGTACCTATCAAAGGTACCTCTTTGGCATCCATTGCCCTGCACCTACCTTGCCTGGTATCAACCCCTAGACCTAGGGCCTCCATAACCTTAAAAGGCATTATATTATTTGAGGCACCAGAGTCAATCATACAATTTTTTAAAGTTCTGCCTTTTATGATTAAACTCAAGAAAAAAGGGTCAATGTCTTGCAAGTATGCAATTGATGAATTGTCCAACTACATTTGAGGTATTTGAGACATGACTCCATTCTCTTCCTTTTCTTTTTCTAGAACTGGGATCTGCTGTATAATTATTGGTTCTTGTGTGACAACATTATTGTTTTGTATCCCTCTTAGCCAAGACATAGCCTTTTTCTTATGATCTTCTATCCTAAACATTTTTGACAAAGGAACTTTGACAGTGATTTGTGATACTATTGAAATTATATCAATTAGATCATAAGTGGTAGATTTAACATTAATATCTATGGGCACAAAAGTTTGAACAACATATGATTCCTTTTGCTTAATAATCTTAGATTTTGATCCTTTCTCTGATGTAGTTGGTTTAGTAGTTTCTACCTCCTGGAAGTGTACCCTCTTCTTTGGTTCCTACTTCTTATTTTTATTTTCCTAGATCTTAGGAATCTTTGGAAGATTCTTCTTATTTTCATGAGTACCCTTTGCAATAGTGTCCTTGACAAAAATACCTGCTGGCTTCATAGAGACATCACTCACATTTCTATTCATTAAATTATAAGTACTTTGGACTTGTGCAACCAACTCTAAAGTAATCCTATCAATTTCCTCCTTGGAAGGTTTTCTCAAATTGATATGATTAGTTGCAGCCAAAGTGTTACATATAAAATTCTCATCTTGATCTTCATTATTAGGAAACACTTGTTGATGATATGCGTGATACAAAGCTCTTTGGTTTGTAACATCATGTTTAGATTCCTTAATATCAGATTCTCCATCACTATCATGAAGATGGATCATATTACATGTAACATCCTCTTGATTTTCTTCTTCTACTTCTTCATCATTTTGCACTTGTTGATTCGCAACAAAAGATTGAGCCACAACACAAAAATTAGGGGAATGAGGTGACTGACAGGTAATACACCAAGGGACATCTTTAGTTATATTCATAGAGTTTCTTTACAAAGAGTCTAGTGTTCCTTTGTCCTTATTTCCTTGAGTGGGTTTAGGAATTGGGTTACCATCCATCCACTGAGTAGTATAAGGATAGTTTTGCATCCTAGGTTGCCTATTAAAATTGTTATTAAAGGGAACCTTCTCTGATACATTTTATAATAGGCTTTTCATTGTCTTTCTTACCTCTATGATTAAATAGCTTAGGGTCATCCCTTTTCCCAAGTTTACCAGCAGCTCTTCTATTGTTTTCAATATTTATAGCCATTGTATAGGCATCCCTTAATGTTTTTGAATCTTTATCTCTAACAACATAAGCCATCTTACTATCAAAAGCATTAAAGTAAGTAGTAAGACAAACATCTTCATTTAATCTCATTACTTGGAATAACTTATAGACACCCTTTTGAAATCTGACATTGAAGTCAAAAGCTGATTCATTTGGATTCTTCTTGATGTTGTTGAAGTCATTTAGCATAAAACTAGCATTAGTCTTATCACCATACTATCCCTTGAATAATGTTTCAAGATTATTCCATTATTTGATACTATCATCAGGCAATCTTCTCAACCAATCTCTAGCATCCTCAATTAGTGAATGAACAAAACATTTCATCACTACATCTTCATATTCCACCTCATAGTCATTCAACATATCAATGAACTTTTTGAGGTTCTCTTCACCTATAATAGCATTATTTCCAACAAATTTTCTAACTTTTTACCTAAGGTCATTTGAAATAGGATGAGGAAAACTAAGGATACCTAAGAAAGACATCTGCCTATATTTCTTCGTATAAATTGGTTTCCTTTGGGAAATTGGGACACTTGAAGTACTTGCTCTAGTAATTTGACTTTGAAAAGGAAATTGAGTTTGCCGGGTATGTTGAACAAGGGGAACTTGGCCAGTTGTAGCAGAAGTTGAACTAGGGGCTAGTTGTGAGGAACTTTGGCCTATTATCAGAGGACCCACACTAGATATAGTAGGAACAACTTGTGAAGGTTGGACTGATTGAACAACTAGGGCAGGATTTGATTTAATGAACTAGATATTTCTCCTAGTCTCAATTACTTGAGCTTCATTTTCTACCTTTTCAAGTTCCTTCATTAGATCTTCCTTTTCTTTTCTAGCCTTCTCCAAATCTAAATCAAGTTTTGACATAACAAAAGAAATGGGTTTATTAGGAGGATGGGGCTTATTGATTTGTATCCCAATAGCCTTTTGCTTTCCCTTATCCAAATCCTTCTTACTAACCTCTTCCACTCTAGTCTCTAAAGGCTTGTAAGGGTGAACTTGTGTAACAACAAGGGCCTCTTTCTATTTAAGAAGTTGTTCCTACTTTTGAGCACTAGATTTTAGAACATCCATATCTCCAAAGATGTCAGAGTGTAAATTAGAAGACCTTTCTTCCAACTTCTTGTTCTGCTCTTGTAAGGAAGCCATTCTCCTAAGTAGGTTATCTCTTTCAATAATTGTATTCAAAATAATTTTCTCCTTTTCCTTTTCCAAGCACATATGTTTAGCTTCCTCATCTACAACTCTCTTCCTAAGAAGGAAAAGTTCTGTAAATAGCTCCTCAGGATCTGCAGTAGCAACTTTAGAATCCACTGGGTCAAAATCGATAAGGTTTGCCACATATGGTTCTTGTCTAAGACTAAAACTCATATCCAATTTTTCCCTAAAACCCCAATTGTGGTTCATTTCATTTACTAGGTTTGGTCTACAAGGAAAACCCCCCACAAGAGACATTTTTTTATCATGAAAAACCCTTTGCTCCCTCAATGGGGTTGAGAATGTTTCCCCCAATAGTGTAACTTCTTCTGATGCAATACTTTTGGAAGATGATTCCTTTTCTACCAGAAGGTGATATAATGACTGGGCTAACATATTACCTCTAGGGACCCATGTAGAATTAAAATCAAACTTCTTATTTTGGTTATTTTATACCTTAGGAGGTAACTCAGCTGACAATGGTATCTTAGGATGATTCTTAGTAAAGGCATGTGTATTCTTCTTTTTATCAGTCATTTGGTTTAGGATTTTCTTTAACTTTATAGCACTAGGTACAAAACATTGACTTGAGTGACCACCCTATGAAGGGAAAATATGAAATAAATCTAGAACAAAGAAGAATAATACAAAGATTTTGATAACAATAACCCTAAAACACAACCTAATAAGAACCCTTAACAATTAAGTGTAGAGTAGTCCCCAGTAGAGTTGCCATTTTGTTGGAGTTCTTTCTGGTAAGGAACATATCAAATGAATTTAAACCAGATACAAAGAAACAAAGGTAGGGACAAGCCTAAATATGGGCTAAATCCTATATTCAGCAGGGCTAAATCTTAGTTCTGGGCCAACATTAACAGAGTCATCAGGACTCACTTCACTTTAGGCTCTGCTATGCCAAGGTAGGAAAACCTAAGGAATTTATCCTATTAACTTGATATTCTTCTTTTTAAGATTATTCCCTTTAGCATAAATGGTTAATATTCTTCTATACCTTGCTAACAAACTTCTCAACTACAATAGCCAATTACAACTAAAGAAAGTAACAACAAATAAGTAGTGACCAACACTTTTATCTCTTCAACACATAAAAAGGTAAAATTATTTGTTGTTATGAATGCCCTATAGTTAAGTGAATGATCAGTGTAACCTTGAACTTTGGAATGGACCAATGCCTTATCCAATGGGACATAGAGTCAAAGATTAGAAAACTTGGACCTTTTTAATCAACTTGTGATTAAGAGTGTCAACATTAAACTCTAAGTTTCATTCTAATTCTCATCCTTTTCACAAACCCTAAACCTTATCAATTACAAAAAGAAATTACCCAAGTTTTTAAATTAGCAACAATCAATAAGAGATATACAACCTTTTGAATTGCATTAAACTAAAGGAAAACTTGTTCATTCAGTCCCAAGGCTACAGATATATGAAAAAGAGATAAAACCTCAAAGATAATGATAATTAAAGATAAATCCTTCTCATTTAAATCTTAATACTACTAATAAAACTCATAATATGATATAGAGGCAAAGCCTTTAGTCCTAAATGTTCACTTTTTGTATTCAATTATGCATAAAAATGAAATCATGCAAATGACTACAGAACAAATGGATGGACTGCAAAATAATACATAACATATGTGAAAAATTCTACAGACAATTGACCTCCACTTCTCATCTTGGAAATCCGTATATAGGATTGCAACAAGCTACAGATGAGAGGAGGACACATGTCAAAAATTTAATGGACACACAAAAACTTTTGGAAGATGTGAACAATAAATGTAAAGAACAATCTTCCAAAATATTGATAAAAAAAGATAAGTATTTGAGATGGCAAAAAAACATTTACATTGGGACTTTGATCTTTTCTTCTCCTTGTGCTTTATTATCGTGTATGTAAAACATCTCAGTTACTTCCTCCCGACAAAGCCTTTATTTCTCCTACAACTTCCCAAATGTAAATTTCCCTTTTAGTGGGCCACTCTGTACTCTTAACCTCTTGTAAATCTTGAGTGGCTTTAGTCCACCTGGCATCCATGATTGCTTTTGATTCAATAATGAACTTGTTCAAATTTATTTCTACTTTAAAAAGGGAATCAATTAAAGTATTGTATTGGGGTATTAGACATATCTTCAAAAATTGATACTGTAGCCTCTTGAGTCAAAATATTATCAAAAGAAGTTGGCCACTCTTGCCAAATTTTTACTGAACTAGCAACATCCATAATTGATGGTATACAAGGCTCCACTCCCTTTAATAAAACATATAACTTTCCTTGTATAACTTGTAATTTACTATTGAAAAAGCCACTTAATTCTTTTACCATCTCTAGGGTTTCCTTCACTGTAAATATTTTATCTGGCAAATCTAGCTTTTTAGCCATCAGTACAATTAGCCTATCCAAAAATTGAATATATGGTCCCCATTGATTGAAAGTGGGTGATAGCCATGAAAGTGCTTCATTGCAAAACTGTTCAACACTTTGTAAAGTAATATATAAAATATGAGCTTGTTGTGATATGTTTTTCAAAACTTCAACCCTATGGCTCATCATATTTCTAAGGACCCTTGTCCTTATATCTCCTCCCTTCTGAGTTGATTGAGCATCAATACTCATCCTTTTTGGTTATGATGCCTCTTCTTCCTTCCAATCCTCTATTTGTACTATGGCCTCAATTGTGCTTTTTTTTGGCTGGTACTGGTCTTCATGCCCTTCCCTCTACTCTGTAGCAACTACTTGCTCTACCTGTATGAGTTGCTCCTTGAGAGATGCAACTTCATTTTCAAGTTCTTGAACCTTGGCCTCAAGTTCTACAATTCCCTCTTTATACACATGGCTGCTCCTAAGCTCATTTTAATATAATTTCATGACATCTATGTAATCATGTATGGATTTTGACATCTTATCTCCATCTCCTCTACCTTGGCTTCATTCATAAATGAAAAATGTTTCAATGCTTTGGATATCTCTATGCTAGAGGTCCCCTGTAGAGTCCATACAATCATATTACAATGTTTAGTGCTTTGTATATCCATCAATTTTGGCTTGTTGGAAGTAGGGGCCATACTCTAGATTGCTACAGATTTTGTATCAATATTAAAACCAGTCCCTCTTGTCAGTCCATCTACAAAAATTGCCTCATATGAGATGGCACCTTCCTGCCTCCTTATTTGATCAAGCATGAATGCTTGTTCCAAGTCCCATCTAGGCACCAATAGCATGCCACTCCTCTGTACCATATCCCCAACTCCATCTTTTGCTCATCAGACTCTCCAAGCTTCATCTTTAGCACGAGTTGACTTTGTTTTAT
Organism: Cupressus sempervirens; assembly: GCA_028749045.1. Lineage (NCBI taxonomy): Eukaryota > Viridiplantae > Streptophyta > Pinopsida > Cupressales > Cupressaceae > Cupressus > Cupressus sempervirens. The sequence goes on along the minus strand of CM053791.1, from coordinate 692,273,282 downwards.
TTTATATAGGAAGCTCTTGAATTCAATGGACTTGATGAATTCATCATCCTCTAAGAACTGTTGAACTTGGATGATCCTATCATCTAGCCTTGCTATTGCTAGATCTAAGTCTGTGAGAGTATTTTCTGTTGCATTAACTCTATTTTGTAAATAATTATGTCTCAAGTCAACAAAATACTGACTACTTCCTAGTAAAATTTGTAATGTCCTTTTTTTAACCTGAGTAGGGATGTGGACAATCTTCTATCTTTTGTTTCCCTTTGCCATCCATGATGCTTGAGGAGCATCTTCCTCTTGTACTTCAAGGGTTACATCTGGCTCAGGGCTATCAGGGAAAACTCTATCTTCTTCTCCTATTGGACTCTCTAGCATTTTAGCCATGATCTTAGCATGGTCCATAACCATCTTCCTAATCCTCTAAGGATAAGGGATATCCATGTAGAATCCCACAAATTAGGGATCTATTCTTTTCAACTCTTTCTCCACCCTCATGTCATCATCAAGCTTTGCTAGCTTGTCAGCTGCCTCACCCTCTACCACTATGTTTGGAATAATATCCTCATGAGGCAATTCCTTGGTGCTTGACAACACATAATTCCTCATTTCCTTAATGGCGACCCTCATCCAACTATCAGGGTCATACATTCTATAAGGGCTGGTGCACAAATTGTAATGGTGAAGAAAAGAGTGGATTTGGTCTAGGGCCTCTTTGCCAATTGTAAAATAACCAATCCTAAAACACCTACATAAAAAGGGTCCTCTATGAACCTTGGGTCCTAAATACTCCCTGTTGACCATGAACAATTGCCATATAAATTCAATTATTCCTAACCTAGGAGGGATAAATTTAGGCAATAAATGGGTGGTTGGGGACAACCATAGACTGTCATTAAAGAAAATGTGGGAAATATGAAAATATCTCCCTAATTATGGACAAGTTTCTTTCCCTCAAGAAGCAGGGTTGGTCTCAAAAGGCCCTTCAAAATATCAAGAGCCCTAAAGTATCTTGGATCTAATATTTTCATAATTACAACACTAAAATTATTGAAAAATGATACCGAATCAGAATATGATAAGTGTTGTCCCATACCCATGTCCATAATTGAACTAGTAGGCTTCCATTTATATCAAAATTTTGATCGATGAAATCAGAAGTTATGTACCCTATATTCTTGTATAGAATAAGATGCATCGACAATGAATAGTGATGGAAGGTGAAATCCTTTAATTCCTCACTTTGAGCCCTGGCAATATTCTCTCTCATTACTTCTAGAATGTGATTGATATAATCATATTCTCCACCATGGTAGGCATCCTATACATCTCTTGCAATTATGAATTCTACGCTATAAAACATATCAGACCCATCCTTTCCCACCACCTTATGAATGCCATATATAGTTTTAACAAAATAGTTCTTGAATTTTTCTAGTGGCATGATCTTGTCAACCTTATTAGAGTAATCACCCACTTCTTTTAGGTCTATGGGAATATGTAGTAGAATTGATCTCCCAGTGTATGCCTTGGTGTTTGCTTCTAATTTCCTCTGTAAATCCTTCAAATCTACAGGTTGACCTGTAGCTCCATCTAATCCAAAAGCCTCAATGAATGATTCTCGATCTAGGGTGCATAGAATAGTTCCATCCCTCCCATGGAAAGATTTTGTGGCCGAATTATGGCACCAAAATAGGGCTTTCATTAGGTCTACATCTATAATGACCTCTGGAAATATCAACTTGGAGATATTTTTCTTCCATGAGTTACATACAAGAATTTTCTTCTCCCTGTTATGATAGAATTATTTGAAAAGTTTAGAACCCATAACACCAGGGCATATGGAATCTCTGCATAGGGTATATGGGTCAATAAAAGGTTGATCATATGAAGAATTTTCATTAGAGGAACCTAGAATAAGCCTTATCCATTCTTCAACAAATCTTTGCAATTTCTTCTATTTGGTTTTGCCTTCTTTAGAGGTTGAAGTTTTTGAAACTACCATGTCTGAGGCTTGAATCTCTTCCACTTCTTTGTCAGACATTTTGATATTATGCAAATATGCATAAGATATAGTGACTACTCTATTCTCAAGAAGCTTTGGAGTAACAAACTGGAATGCACTAAAAACTCTGGAACTGCTCAGATTCTTTCTCTATGTAAATGACAAATTGTGATTGTGAAAAGAGAAGATCTTTACAAATTAATATATGCAAATCAACATTCACTTTGCATTGATTTTAGCATGCTTGAAATACGATATCAATCCATTCTGTCAACTCAATGGAGTGTTGCCATTACTATCCAACAATGCACTTTTTGTACTGCATTCAAATCCTATTGGTCAAGAACCTTATTGTTGTTTCTAGCTTAAAGAAATGACTTTATTTTACTGTCAAAACAAGGCCTAAAATGTTACAACAAAGACAGATGAAAAGACCCTTTGTAACATCTTATTATTGCAAAAATGGTTGTTCGATCTTAGAAAAACCCTTGTCGACCAGTTGGATACAATGGTGAAATCCTTTATGATCTTATGATTTCTTCATTGTCGCATTGTCGACACTAACTTTATCTTCCTCTACAATCACATGACAAACAACTTCATAGCATCACATATTATCCTTTCTTAGCCTATGATCTTATGATCGTGGTTACATTCACCTTTTCATAACATCTCCAATGATCTCTCAAGCTTTCACAATGTCAGGACAAACCTTTAACCCTTCATAATGTAGCATCAGTGGCTTAACATTTTTCATGTGCGATTTTACGACCACATCTTAATCGTAACATTAGAAGACACCTTTTATAACCCTGAGATCTCACGATGAACCATTCAACGTAATATCATAAACCACCATTTTCCACTCAGAACATATTATAATATCATTTTCTGGTCCCACTAATCTTGATAGTGCATACATCTAGCATTCGTACATTTGTTCTGTCCAATTAGGAAACATACACCTATCTGACAACACATCACCTTTTTTTTCCTTTACCTCCTTTATGATCTTATGACCATAAGCCACTGTATCATTGTAGCATCTCAACATTTCCTTTACTATCCTTTAATGTCCACCTTTTTGTAGCATAGTAGCAACCTATTTTATTGTTACTAACACCACAATAAACCTCCTTGCCATAACATCAAATATAGCTACAATGAAAACCTTTTAAACTAATACATGATCATACAATACAAAGGAAATCATATGATCAAGAAGACTTATTTTCTCACCTGTGACACTATGACACAACATTAATCGTGAGATCGAGAGACCTAAAACCCTTACTCTTGATACTCCACTAACCCCCCATCACAACATCATAAGAAACAATGTATTTAGACAAAATGAAAAACTGCTCACTTATATGGCCTAGCATTAGGTCTTAAACTTATAAAAAATGAAACCCTAGAGAACTGAACCCTACACTTGGGATACCAATAAAATAAGCAGACTAGAGAAAAATTACTAGAGTTATCTTTGAAAAAAGAATCTTCACTATAAAAAATATTGAAAACTAAGCCTAGTGAAAGTAAGAGATCTTACTGTACCAACAATATTATTACCAAAGGAAAATGGAGAATGGAGGATGTGCACAGATTCTCACGTTATCAATAAGATCATAATGAAGTATAGATTTCCATTGCTAAGGAAGGATGATATTATGGATTGTTTGAGTGGAGCTAAGTATTTCACGAAGATAGATATGAAGAGTGGATACCATTAGATTCGTATAAGAGAAAGTGATGAGTGGAAGACTACTTTCAAGACAAGGGAAGGATTGTATGAGTGGTTAGTCATGCCTTTTGTGCTAACCAATGCATCAAGCACTTTCATGAGGCTCATGAAAGAGGTACTAAAGAAATTTTTGGGCAAGTTTGTCATTGTTTACCTAGATGATATATTGATCTTTAGTAAGACATTTAAGGAGCATTTGATCCATATTCGCAAGGTGTTTGATAAGTTGAGGGAAGAAAAGTTGTTGATAAACCTAAAGAAGTGCAGTTTTATTAAAGAAGGAGTTGGTGTACCCGGGATTTTTTGTCTCAGTAGAAGGTCTAAAAATGGATCCAATGAAAGTGAAGGCTATCCTTGAATGGCCTATTCCAAGGAGTACGACAGAGTTAAGATCTTTTCATGGAATGGCTACATTTTATAGAAAGTTCATAAGAATTTTTAGCAGTATTTGTGGATCTTTGACTGAAACAATGAGAGGGGATAGGAAAGAGTTTAAGTGGATTATAGGAACAGATAAGATTTTTAATATGTTGAAACAAAAAGTTACTGACCAGCCTGTTTTAGGACTTCCTGATTTTAACAAGGTGTTTCAAGTAGACTGTGATGCTAGTGGTACTGCAATAGGAGCTATTTTGAGCCAAGAAGGTAGACTTGTTGCTTATTTTAGTGAGAAGTTGAATGATGCAAAAATAAAATATTTTGTTTATGATTAGGAATTTTATGCTATAGTTCAAGCATTGAAGAAGTGCAGATACTATCTTCTTCCTAAGGAGTTTGTTTTGTATACTGATCATCAAGCTTTACAATATTTGAATAGTCAAGGAAAATTTAACCAAAGGCATTTAAAGTGTGTTGAGTTTTTGTAGAGTTATACATTTAATTTGAAACACAGGAGTGGGAAGTCTAACAAAGTTGTAGATGCTCTTAGTAGAAGACATATTTTGCTGATAGAAATGCAAATAGAGGTGGTTGGGTTCAAGGAACTTAGTACTTTGTATCCAGATGATCCTAATTTTGGTGAAGCATGGAAGGCTTGTACATAACTTGTTACACTTGACAAAACATGGTGGTTGGATTTCATGATCCAAGATAGTATGTTGTTCAAAGGAAGCAAATTGTGCATTCCTAGAAGTTCAATGAGAGAGAATCTCATCAAGGAGAAGCATAGTGGAGGATTGGCTAGAGATTTTTCTAGGGATAAAACTATTGCTTTGGTTGTTGAGAATTATTATTGGCCACAGTTGCAGCAAGATGTGAAGAAGTTTGTATAGAGTTGTAGAGTATGTTAGATGGCACAAGGAGTGAAGCAGAATACAGGATTGTATTAGTCATTACCTATACTAGAGAAGTTGTGGGAGGATGTTAGCATGGACTTTGTTCTTGGATTATCGAGGACTCAGTGTGGGCATGATTTTATTTTTGTGGTGGTTCACAGGTTTTCAAAGATGATACATTTTATTCCTTGCAAGAAGACTAATGATGTTGTTCATGTAGCAAAATATTTTTTTAGAGAAGTGGTGCAACTACATGGCCTACCAAAGAGTATAGTTTTAGATCGAGACACCAAATTTGTTGGGTATTTCTAGCATACATTGTGGAAGAAGTTGAAGAAAAATTTGAGGTTTAGTTCATCACATCATCCATAGACTGATGGATAGAAAAAAGTTGTGAATCATAGTTTGGGAAACTCTCTGAGATTTTTGGTTGGAGACAAGCCCAAAGGATGGGATCTAATTTTTCCATTGGTAGAATTTGCATATAATAATTTTGTCAAAAGGAGTACTGGTAAATCACCATTCTAGATTGTATATGGGAGTAGTCCCAGAAATGCTTCTGAATTGAGGCAGTTGGATAAAGGAGAGATAAGTAGTGCTGAAGCAAAAGATTTTAATAAACATTTGAAGAACATCCATGAGGAGGTGAGGATGCACATCATAAAGATGAATACATAGTATAAGGCTAAGGCAGATGTGAAAAGGAGGTATAAGGAATTTTAGATCGAAGATGACATCATGGTTCATTTAAGGAAGGAGCTTTTTCCAATGGGTACATATAGTAAGTTGAAGATGAATAAGTTTGGCCTATGCAAGATAGTGAAAAGACATGATTTTGGAAATTCTAATGAAGTGGAGTTTCCTGTTGAATTGAATATTTCACCAGTATTTAATATTTTAGATTTGATAGAGTACTATAAAGGAGGTGATGGAGATGAAGTAGCAGAAGTGCAGTGGAGTATTCCAGCAACTAGTTTGGCTACAAAGGAGATTGAGGAGATATTGGACAATCATGTTGGCAAAAGGACAAGGAACAAAACTTATGAAGAATACCTGGTCAAATGGAAAGGGAGGCTAGTAAAGGATTCATCATGGCTAGCAAAGGAGGAGGTTAATCATCTTGGTTTTCCTTTGAACACCTGAGACATGATGGAGTCACTTTTCAAATTACCCCAGGTGTCTGATGCAGGAGCATCCTGGGTGTAAGAGCAATCTTGCATCACCCCAAAAATATTTGTATTTCAGTCTTTTCTATTTTAATAAGGACTAGTAGATAGGGTGGTTACTATTTATGGGAACTTGCTATTTTTAATAAGGTTGTCATTTGAGCTTGGAATGTTCTCATTTTCTATAGGAAGGTTCATTTTAGAGTTGTAAGCCTACCATAAAACTCTCATTGCTCAAGCATAAGTATCAGAGAAGTTATTGCAGATTTTCGGTGGAAAAATTTGCAAAAAAATCTTTAGGCTCACCGTTGGAGGTCTTAGAGTGCTTGGATGAGCTCCAAAAACTCAATGGAAGGGTGCTAGCACAATTTTGAGGCTATAGGTCAAGAGATGGCATTTTTGAAAAGTGGTTATAATAGCCACTAGTAAATTTAGGCTTAATTTGCGATGCAAAAAGGTCTCAATTTCGACAAGAGTACGTCGCTAAAGTGACCAAAGTCATCGTCGCACAAATTTGGTTGATTTTCTGCCACATTCATTTCGCGTCAAAATTTTGACTACATAAACGTGGATTTACCGACACAAATTTTGTCGAGTACTCTAGTCAACGTAAACTATTATTTTCTCAATTCCGACGTAAACTTGCCCAATTTTTTGTCAAAATTCTAACCAAAGATGCTTAGCTTTCAACGCCGGTGCTATACTCGCAACCTAAAAGGTTGCCAGTTTGGTGTCTCAATTGCGACGAATATTGGTCGCAATTGAGACCAAAATGTGTCGCAATTGAGACACGCTGTCCCATGTTTTTTGAAAGCTTTGCTCTCATAGGAGCGTTCAAAACTACACAAAACTTGATTATAAAATGTAATTGCTTGATGCATGAGAGTCAAGGTATCATGCACATTTCTTCCTCCACACCATTGTTTCATTCGTCAAATGATTTATTTTATACAAAACAATGGGAAGGAGGAAGAAATGTGCACGATATCCTGTTTCCACCGAGCAATTATGCTTTACAACTCAAATTTTGTGGAGTTTAGAAGGCTCCTATGAGAGCAAAGGCTTTGCAATAATTGGCATAGTGCATCTAAATTTTGGTTCCTGTAGGGAAGAATAAAATTAGGAAATAATTATTTATCAGGAATGAAAGCCAATAATTTCATCTATTTTTCAAACAAATAAACGTGACAAAAAAACTTACAGTCCCAATCACATCATCATAAGAGCGCATATATAACTATAACTATAACTGTCTAAAACCAACATAATTTACAAATATCCACAATTCAAATATTATCCCTTGATGTTTTCTTTAATAATGCTCCAATGCCTTAGGGCATTCAGTTAGAAACTTCAAAATTAATGCTATCAAGTTAGATGTCATTTCATAGCCACCAAGGATAAGGTCCATAATAAGATTCAATATCTCTTCATCCATAATGTATATTAATGCTATCAAGTTAGTTTTTATATTAATAATTTTCAATATCTCTTCATCAATATACCTTTGGTTCTCGATGGAGACGTGCTCCAATCAATAGGAAATGTCATCATGAAGCAGGAGGTGAGGTTGAAGGATTTTATGGAGGCATTCAGAAGTTAATTACAGAGGAAGAGATTTTAGCCTGGAAGAAGTTGTGGCCAAAAGAATCGCTAGAATGATTGATTGTTACATTAGAATTATCTTCATTTAACATTAAAGCTGCATGCATATTGGAATGGCTGACATCATCGTTAAGTGCATTTGATGATAGCACATTTGTTTAGGATATACATAGAGAATGTCAAGAGTGTTGTTGACAACTTTTGTATTTCTTTTGGCTTTTTCATGTTGGTTAGTCTACTAACCCTAACTCATCTCATCTAGGTCATATCAAATCTTGATAAAGGCTAGTTTGCAACAATTTAACTTCTAATAGCTAGTTTGTAAAAGTAGTTAAAATAACTTGTTAGTAATACAATTATCTTCATAAGGAGGTCTAATTTGCATTCTCAGTATAACACTCACCCAAATATGTTTTCAAAAGGTATTTAAACAACAATTAGATCTTGAAAAAATTAGATATGAAAGTGGAAATGATAATCAGGTCATGTATCTCTTCTTCATCTCGTTTGCGCTTGTTTTCCTTAACCTTTTCGTGAAGATTTGCAATGTACTTATCAGATATCTCCCAAGAGAAGCTTTCATCACTAATTGCCCTGAATATTCATATCCAATATATTTATAGTTACTACTAGTGTAAGGTACATGATAACTACCTTTAATTACTCACAATAACATTAATTCCTGATAGTGGCTCTTTTACCTGTATGCTTTCGCATCTTTGAGAAAAGGTATGCAATCCTACCATTCTGAGGAAGCAACAATTTCCTGAAATGGAAAAACAATATATAACTAATTTATCGTTACATAGATAGAAATTCGTTTATGATAAGAATAGAAATTCACTCATATTCAGGATTTTTAATGTACAAAACTCTGTGAAATTTTACTCCAGGTGTAAAAGTAGTAGAGGAAAAAGAGACTGCATTAGAAGGATTTTTTCCAAAATGAATAATGTAAGCCTTCAGAGAATAAAGCAAAGCCGTGAAATCATCTGCCAGCCTTTCCCTCCTTTTTGCTTCTTTCTCTTCCTTTTCCTTTACTTGTTCAATCACTTCTTCAAACACAAGTTGCAAGCAATACACAGGATGTCAGTAAGACCTAACAAAATCATATATCCCAAAACAACTTGCATTACTTTCAACATTTGCAATTGTTTCAGTTTAACCTAATAAAAATCCATTATCCACTAATGAGAACAGACTAATGCATTTGTGATAGCGATTCACTTCCAACAAGTACTTACCAGTGCAAATGAGTCAAAACATAATATAGCTAATGCAATGATCAAATCGGTTAGGAACTAGAGTCATATGGAACATAAGGATAAGATCCTTGTTTGTATAAATAGTAGTTACTAGGAACATAACAATATGTGACAACATTGTTCAAAGGCAAATACCAAATACTTTTATTGTGAAGTCTTCTGTAGCTGAGACAAAAAATATAGAAATGTAACCAGAACAAACCTTAAGATTTGTTTCAGATGCAGCAACCAAATCATATAGTTCCCCAATGGAGGCTTTGAACTTGTCAAGAGTCCATGCTGATGTTACTGTGAGCTGCAATCATTACATCAAAAAGATTACAATATATTTTACATCCAATGGAAAATCTTAAAGCACAAAGGGAACACCTTTCCTGACTCCATAACATCTTTTATGTTTGATTTGTCCTCCTGGTACTGCCAAAGATACATATTCAAAAAATGGTTACATCAAAGGAATCAAACACACATTGCCTTGAGTAATAATGATTGCAAGCTTGATTGTGAAAGTGCAATTAAATCTTGCAAACAAATCATTAAAATATATGCAACTTTCTTACCTACTTTTTCATCCCTTCTGCAACATCTTCAAACAAATCCTTGGGTGGTGAACCAAATGTATTTGAAGCAGGCTCTTTGCTTTATGATCCTCCAGTTCTTTGCTTTATCAAAGAACTGGAGGATCATAAAGCAAAGAGCCTGCTTCAAATGAAGTGTGTCTTTGCTATAAGCAGGCCAGTTGCTTTATGATCCTCCAGCAATCTTCAAAATTCATCCCAATTTTTACATTCTTTTTGGTGTAGTTCTTCCTGCATTTAAAAATATTCAAGTCATTCCAATATACAAAAATAAGACAAATGAAAACTATGGAAGCACACTACTCTCTTATTCTAGACAACCTTTTGAATCATTTGTACTTCTTCCTCCTCCCAATCAGATATAACACGTCAAAATTTCAGGATGTTCTCAGGTCATTAGGTATGATAGCTTTTGGAAAGATAAGATGCCTGTAACCAAAGCCATTATCCACATAATGACAACAAACTATTCATCAATCAAGATAAAAACCAAACAGCTTTCCAAACACAGGCATTTCACAGCTATGCCATCTCCAGCGCGCCTTCCAAATTCGAGTACAACAATATGGGTTCTAAGATTACACCAAAAGCAGGTCCAAAGAGAAAGTTAGATAAATTCGCAGGTTAACATGTGTATTCAACACAAGATCACAATTTCCTACAGGCAAGACTTTAAGATAGAAAAAAAAGAATGTGAATTTGAGATTTGCTGGGATACCTTGCAAAGCCATTACAATTTTAGAGATTCCTGACTTCAGAATTCATAAAAGAAATGGAATAATGTTTTAAGGAAGATCAATTGGGGTTATAAAACCCAAGCATGAAATTGAGGAATAGGACAAAGAATGAAATGTCATTAGTTTATCAATCTAATTTCGTGTTCATGTTTTCTGCTCACCATAACCTTCCTACCCATCTCAAATATTATAATATGAGAAAATTCCAAAAACTCACCTTGGTTGAGTGACTTGTCCACCCTTTTGATTCCCTCCACTGTTGAAAGAACTAAAATATATCAACAAATTAAGTGTTAGTGAAACTACTTGAACAAATGAAAGGGAAAAGTTAACAAATTTTGTACAATCTAAGGGATTTATTGTGAATTAAGTAGACTTTGAGATCGTTTGATTTCTAACATATGATAATAGATCACACTATTGAAACATTGATATAACAAGCATACAATATATTGAAAAATAACAACAAAAAGCATTACATATTGTAAAAACAATAATATGTACCAGAGATGCAAGGGGTGAGGACGCCATCTCCTATAACCATACAAGTCCCCACAAGGGCTACTATTAACAAACATCTCTTGGCAAAGTTACTTTGTTCAAGAGCTTCCTTTATCCTAATGGCTCTATTGGGCTGTCTACCTACAACTTCAAGTGTATATGAGGAGAGTTTCCTATCTTCTTCCTGGTGATTGGGTATCATGCTAACATTTGCATGGCGGAAAATCAAAGAATAAAGAGAAAACATTCCACCTGCAAAAGAAACCATCCCTTTAAACTTAGAACACATGTTTTCACATCAAAAAGATCAAATTTTGACCTAAAAACAAAGTGAAACTAGAGCTGTTATAATCTTACCATCTCCATTATCATTGGCCCACAATACAATGAAGACATATTTGATGAGGGGCAAAAGAGTGAGAGAATATATGATCAAAGACAAAGCCCCAAGAATGTCATCAGGATGTTTGATGCCATCAGGAAAAGTACTCACATACACATAAAGTGGTGATGTTCCTATGTCCCCATAAACCACACCAATACTCTGAAATGCCAATTGCACAACTGCAGCAATGCTCAACATCTGAGAAATAGGATTTGTCATAAAGCGAGGTTAGAATAGTTACTAAAATGGTCATAAATTATGTTGTTATAGTAAAAGAATACTTTAACTTAAGAGAAAAAAACTATACAATATTAAAACATGATATCGTGCTTTAAAAACTAAAAAGGTACCTGTAACGAAGAACTTCATTTCAACTTGCTAATTGGTTGTCACTATTAACTATAAGCTTATCTTTAAAGTTTAAGCTTCAATTGGTTTCAAGAATAGTTAAATATTCTCTACTTAACAGGGCCAACCACGTGAAGGTGGAAGCTCATTTGGCCCCTCCCCCCCCCCTAACATCACTCTAAATTCCCCATTAACATTTAATAACATTCAATTCATCCATTTTTGAAATAGAACATTCAATCATTATAATCACATGATAACATTCATTAACACATAAAATTCATAAACACATAAAATTCATAAACACACAACATTCACGAATAATTCATTAACACGCAACATTCAAGAGTAAGTCATTCATGAATAATTCATTAACACAATATTCATTAACAACATTCAAGAGTAAGTCATTCATGAATAATCATCTCTTTTTTGCTTTCTTGCCATTTCTTTTTTTCATAAAATTTCTAAGAGGAATATCAATGTCCTCGTTAGGATCCCCCTCCTCTACTAGTTCTAACACATGTCTCCTCCTCATCCGTTCAGGAACACCATGAGGCCGCTGCACCAAAGGGGGGTCCGCTGCAATAACAAGTACTTCATGAGGTTAAATTCCCACCATTTTATATTAGTGAATTATGAGTTTTTATTTAAGTAAAAGAACTATAAATCAAAAAATTAATTTAAAAGAACAAAACATAGATTTTCTTTACCTGAATGTGCCACATGATCTACCTGTTGATCAGTCTGAACATCCTCTAGCACTCGTTCAGCTCGACATGATTCTATAGCCTCAACACAAAAAGGTTATACCAAGTTCAATTAAAGATGTTAAATTGTATTAATAATTACATAATTAGTTTTAAATAACAAATGAGCACCTCCATCGACGGTACGATGCACATCAGGGGCTTCATGATGCTGTGTATGATCTGTGTCAGGAGTAACAGGCTGCATTGCAATGTCATGCACATTATTATCAAATAAATTGTTGCTCAAGTATTCAATTTCTAATATATTTTTTGGCATATTTACCTGTGCACATGATGCAGGAGACTGTTCGGTTGGGGCAATGGAAGCTTGCCATAGGTGTTCAGCGACCGCTGCATAGCCTTGCTTGAAGGAAATTTTTTTGTGTTCTTCTGTGGCCTCCAGATTAAAATCAATGCCCTGCATTTTTTTATTAATTAACAAAATTATTTTCATTTTATAAATAATTTTTCTTTGCAATTCATTTATTGCTACTTACAACGCGTGCTTTGATTTTTGAATATCCCCCAGAGCCAAGTTTGTGCTGCCCAACCTTTTCCAGCCTCGCCTTTGTTGCCTTTGATGTGTCCTGCAACCTATGAAAAGTTTGAAATATGTTAGATGATATAAAGAGAATACTAGAATCATTGTGGAAACATTTACTTCACTTGGGTTTGATGTCTTTGGAGGAAAAAATGCGCCATATGTATGGGTTCGATTTCCTGGTCAAAATTCATGGGATATTTTTATTGAGATCCTTGAGAAAGCACATATAGTTACAACTCCAGGAAGTGGGTTTGGACCCACAGGTGAAGGTTTTATAAGGGTGAGTGCCTTTGGTCATAGAGAGAACATATTAGAAGCTTCATTTGTCAATATATCTTCATTTGTCAATATATCTTATGTAGGATTTATGCCTAGATTGAGATTGAGATTTATAAGCAATTGTGTCAACATATGAATTACATACCTTTCATATTTACAATAAAAAAATTTAAATACCAAAATTGAGGATTATGCATGGTAGTATGTTGGAGAAATAACTCCTATTTTAGGGATTTTGACAAAACAGCATAGCGAGAAATATTGAATTCAAAAGGATGAGAATGTGAAGGAACAAGAGGTGCAGGTGAAGGTTCAAATCACATGAAAAGTCATTTGTACACACTGTGAATTTTTTTGTACATTATGTTGTATTTTAAGAGTGCTCCCCCAAGGTAGATGTGTTAGGCTTGGTACTTTGTCTCTTTACTTCACTGATATATGTGTTTGAATTAGTCTACACACAAATAATTAACATGTTACCAAAGCTGATACGCCTTTTGTGAGCTTGCAAAGAGCTAAGGAACGAAAGAGAAAGATTGGAAGCAGGGTGATATTAGGAAAAATCTCTTAATGAGTTTCCATCTTTATAGTTTCCACAGGAGAAAGAGCAGGGATTCCCTAAAAAGGATAATCTATTGGTTGGGTATAGACACATAATCCATGTGATCAAAGCTTCAGCAGCAATGAAAAATACTAAAAAAGAAGAATGGATTTTAGATGTGGTGGAAATGTTCAGCTTTAAATTCTTTAGGATTCTCAGACTACATTGTTATCTAAAGATATAGATTAGATTTTGTGATGCTTCACACTTAAATCTGATGTATAGTGTATATGCACTTCTTTTTTGATATGCAACAAAGCACAAAACGGAATTGATGACAGTATAAAATAACAATCACTAATGAAAACATTATATACTGTTATCATAGTTAACATAATACTATAGAATATGGGATTTGATATCTTCAATGATGGATTTCATCAGGATTTACATGCAGATTAAGTGCAAATTTGATGCACACATGACCCAAAAGAAAACAGGGGATAGGAAACTCAAGATAGTGAGCAATTATTGTAAAAGAAAGGGAAAGTCAACAAGTATAGTGGTCAAGGCGTTGCCTATTTTTATGACTCAAAATCTAACATGGTACATCATATCACAAGATTTGATTGTCACAACTTTGAGTAGGAATTTCTTAGTTGAATTAAAGTTTGAGTTCAACGAAGATAAAATTTGAGAAAAGAACCCATAGGAGACATAGGCTCTAAAATTTGTCACTAAATATGAATAAAGGGCTTCATTTTGTCAATATATCTTATGTATAATTTATGCCTAGATTGAGATTGAGATTTATAAGCAATTGTGTCAGCATATGACTTACATACCTTTCATCAATATATAGATTAAATTGAGCTAGTTGAAATTGTTGATACTGAAGTTGAACCCTAAATTTTCTCATTAATGTACTAGTAGTTAATACTATTGCATACCTTTTTGGATTTGCTGGTGCACTTTCTTCTGGTGGACGTTGCCCTTTCTCCTTTGCATCCAAAATGAACTCATTCTAGTCCCTCGCTGAAACAAAGGGAGGACGCTCGTACTTCAGGTTGTGGACGAGGCTCTTTCTATATGTGTCCCTCACAACCTTGAGATGTCTAGCAGCTTTTTGTAACAATTTCTTACGATAAAAAATATTACTACCAAACTTATGCTCTATATCTTTGATGAGCCCATCTTTTAATTTTTGAGATTGGTAGTTCCACCTTTTAAGAAAAACACAAAATTGTTAGATATAGCTAGTATAAGAAAAGACTCGAATGAAAGGAAAAATGTTGCACCAATTAATGATATGAAAAAAAATAGTGGGATAAAATTAGTTCAGTTATGATGTACAGCAACCTAGTATGTATGGTGGGCCCGAATCTTCGCAGCGTGAGGTCATAAAGCCTCCTATAAAATGTATCATTTCCTGCAAAAAATGTCATGGGATAATTAATAGTAAAAACCATTAAAATGAATCATATGAAAGAAGACTCCCACTTTTGGTTCTCTGTGGAAAAATTAGTTAGTATCTTCTACTCAAAGCATGAAATTGCAATGTACCAAATTCCTAAACTAGAGAATTACTGGTATAGACAAAAGGTCATTGATAATTCAGATGATCCTACCAAACCCCTAATAAAAAGGAATTCCAGAATAATTAAACAACTTGCACAATACAACACACTAAAGGTCATGAGGCATCACTCCACATCAAAAGCCCTTGCATTCACCACTTCCTATCATGTTTACATCTTGCAAGAAAATCCTTATTACAATATAAAAAATAATTATTTAAAGTACCTGGAAGCTTAGGACATTTCAAAGGCATTAATTCATTATCGTCAATCAACAACGATGTCTCCATAGATCCCGTGCTAGAAACACGGGTAGCTCCAGGAAATGACGGTGAATTATCACCAATAGATGTACTATGATCCACATTTGGCAACGTACCAGACGGTGCATCTCCTACCACAAAAAAAACAATACACTATGTGATGCATCCCAAGATTAAAGTACATATTATCAACTCGTAATTAACACAAAACCAAATATAGAAAAACAAGGATTTACTAGTTGGATGTCCCCTTGTTGCCGACATTGTAGTCGGCAATCTCGTATGGGCATCCATCAACCTCGTAGGATTCTCCTGCACTAGATGACTTGAGCAATACATTGTTAGCAAAGACATTCTAAAATAATAAAAGTAAGAGTTGAGAAGTTTTGAATGATCAAAATAAAAAATTCCTTCCAACTTGTCAACTAAAAAATTATTTTACCAATGGCAGCCGGAACTCTGCTACTACCACCCTCACCGTGTTGTCCTTGACCACATTCTGGATCAATTCCCAAAAATTCCTGTATAACAAGAATTTAGTAGTTAAAGTTTCTTACAACTCTTTAAAAAAATTGCATCAATAAAGTATTTTTGCACATATTACATATTTTACTTCACAACATAAAAGATTATAAAATATAAATCTTTATTGAACTTTTGTTATAACTAAATATTCATTGGAGCTTACTTCATAACACTGAGCTTGCGCTTTCAATTCTGATAGCCTCTTCCTCATCTCCTCGGGTTCCATATTTGCCTCATCCAAAATTTTCATTGCTTCTAAATTAATTTGCCTAATTTTTTTTTCAACATTTTTATAAAATTGGGAGTATCAGCAATATCGGCCTCATCAGAATGCATAGCTAGTGGCTCGGTGGTCACTGCTACTGCTTTACCCTTATCCTGAACATCAAATTGTGAGAGGAATATCAGTAAAACTATCATAAAAACTCAAAAATCATAAATAAAATAACATAATAATATAACATTTTTCAACTATCTAATTTGTACAATTTCAAAAAGGTTACCCTCGCTGAAGAAGGGGTGGGAGTAGCATCCTGCTGACCTCTATCATCTGTCGGATCCATATCATCCTGTCACAAAGATTAAACATAAAGTTTTTAGCTAACTGAAAGCAATAGACAGCAAAAAAAAACTTATTAACAAAATGGTAAATAGTACTTACAACCCTCATGATAGTAACATTGTTTGTATCTATGCGATTTAAATGGTAATCAATTAGCAATTCTTCCCCTACACTTATTGATTTTATTGCACAAACAAAAACTTCATTCCCCTCATGCGCCTCAAATATGCAATTGGGTTGCTTACTAGTTGAAGCAGGTTGCGTACTATTTATAAAACCTGCAATATTACCTATTGCTTTTGGTCTCCCATCAATGTACATAGCAAATCTTTTACTTTGATCATTTTCTTTTCGTTGAATATAATTAGCTGATACCCCATACCTACGCATACATTTTTTATATCGAACAATCCGCATCCAATCATTGTAATTGTAACATGGACCGACATACTTGAACAATTCAACAACTTTGTTGTAACATACCTTTATCCCATCCATGGAAAATAGGCCCAAACCATGTAATGAGGATGGAGCAATGCGATATATCCTCTCATTAACACAAAAATCTGTGTTAATTGGAGGTAGCTCATTGGGTATCCATTCTTTCTCAATGTGTAAGTACCGAAAGGGCACCTTGATGTCGCCTTTGGTCTCATCATCATAAGAACATGACCCCCCATTAGCAAGGAAAAATTGCATGCGTTTATCAAATTTTTTTCTATTCTTTTGACCTCTAGTTGATCTCCCTCTTTTAGCCGTACTACATGTAGAGCTTTCATCTACCATTTCCTCATTTCCCTCATTCGATGTAGATAGATCTGACAAGTACCTATTTGGTGGGTCCTGCAATCCATCAAATGGAAAGTGAAAGTGACATATATAAAATGTAGTAAGTTGAAAGTGATTATACAATTATATTTCTATACGGACCTTTTTTTTCTATATATACATTATATGATTATATAATGTCTATTTATAACATACGTGCTCAATGATAAACAAGAAGAATATAAGAAAATTATGTCTATTTATTGACTTATACCTGCTGATCCATGTCACTGTGCACAATCCACACCAAACGGGTCAAATCTCCTGTAGTCAATTGACTGTTTGCAAAAAGGGTGACAATTAGACACAATATAAACATTGGTAATTATAAATAACCTATGTTGTAATCATTAGAAATGAACACAATAAATATGTAATCAAATTTCTTGAATATGTTAATCATTTACCTTAAGTTAGCTAAAAATTACATGATACACGTTTGCTACAAATAACTTAGAAGACAACATGAACAATAGGCAACATCACAAACATGTCAACAGAAGGGGTGATGATGTACCTGTAGTCAATTGACTGTTTGCAAAAAGGGTCATAATTAGACACAACATAAACACTGGTAACTATAAATAACATATGTTGTAATCATTAGAAATCAACACAATAAATATATAATCAAATTTCCTGCATATGTTAATAATTTATCTTAAGTTCGTTAAAAATTACATGATACGTGTATGCTACAAATAACTTAGAAGACAACATGAACAATATGCAACATCATAAACATGAACAAATTTACCTTATATATGGAATGCAAGATCATCAACAGAAGGGGTGACGACATTTGTAGTCATTGATTATCTTTTTCTTCATCATCATCATCATCATCATCATCATCATCATCATCATCATCATCATCATCATCATCATTGCCATCATCGCCATCATCATCGCCATCATCACCATCATCATCGCCATCATCACCATCACCATCATCATCATCATCGCCATCATCATCATCATCACCATCACCATCACCATCATCATCATCACCATCATCTTGATCTTCATCATCTGCTTCTTCATCATCTTCAATATCTTCTTCTTCCATAACATTATACTTTATCGGCCTTCCTCTTGGATCATGTCTAACAACAAATGACCAACCCTGTTTATTTGGAACCTTTGAGTAAAAAACTTGCTCACATTGGCTTGGAAGAACATAGGGCTCATCTCCAACTGGCTCAAACAACCTTGTATTGATCATTGTAAATCCATTATCATGTTGAATAACCATTCTATCTGGATCATTTTGATTTAGTCGTAACCTGTACCATTTGACGAAAAATAGAACTACTTTGAAGGTGTTAAATTCACACTCAATTATATCATCCAAGATGCCATAGTATTGATTTTGAGATTGTTGAGGATGTATGTCGCTTCTAGATGATATATTGGTGACCTCGAAAACTACAGTTATCCCAGAATCACAAGTTTTCTTTGTGTCATCCAACCTTTTTATGTGGAATTTGTGGCCATGATAGTACATAGCTTTGTGGTGCTTGACCTGCAATTTTTGAAGTCTGTGTAAATTATTTGCATCATGAGTTGATACGAAACATACATTGAGTTATGATCATTAATAAATTTCTACGTACCTCTCCACCTCTTAAACCATTTACTAGATCAACTACCATCGGCATAACATTGGAATTTCCATTACGATGAGTTTCTGTAACCAATGAACCAACAACTGCCCATGTTAATGAGCAACCATTTTGTTGACATCGTTCAATCCATTCTGTCATCCAATCAAGATTGTTCACAATATACAAATGTATTGCATCCCACTCTCGACCACTTGTTTCAAATAAATATGCCAATTAAAAATAACTTATATTGAAGATTTATATGAATTAATTAACTGCAATAAAATCTTAGATTTACCTCTCACTTTCCTCGATCTACCTTTGCCCATCAAGTACTCCCCTTCGAATTTGTTAATTGAGTTGGGATCCCAAATACGATATACATGGATGTTTGCTGCAAACTTAGGAAGATATTCAGTAATGTACACCATGGTCTGGTATACCATATATCCCTCCACCATGGAACCCTCGAGATGTGCTCTCTGGCGAATCAAGCCTTTCAAAAATTTCAAGTGCCTCTCAACCATCCACATTGACTTGGTTGGTACAGGTCCACACAATTCAATCTCCTCAACTTGATGTATGAGGTAGTGTTCTTGTGCATTGAAAAAACTTGGAGGTAGACACTTTTGCATTTCACACATCAGAAGAGGAATTTTTCTCTTCCAATATTTTATATCTTCTTTATTGATTTCTTTAGATGACAACCACCTCATGTATTTTCCAAGATCATATATAACCTGTTTGACATTGTTGGCAAAGTGGTGTGGGAGAGATAGAGGTAGAACGTACTGCAATATTTGTAAAATGATCTTGTCAATATTTTATAAAAGAATGCAATTGAAACTACATGCAGTATATAAATATATAGTGAATACAAAATAACATGAATTACCTTAATAAATGTATGCCAATCGTGTGTTTTCAACCCTGGCCCAAATTCACTTTTATTTGATATGACATTGTTTATGTTCGCAACAAATCTTGTGGGAAATCGTATTTTTTTATGACTTATTTTATAGCATTGCTCTGCTGCTCGAACAATAACCAACTAAGGGCACTTGTATCAATCTGGTCTCCATTGTTATTTGGTCGAATACCATTTTTCATTGCATGGTTGGATTCTTCAATGTCACTACAAGTTTTGACAATTTGATCTTTGTCACGCCTTCCATCAGAGATTTTCCATAATGTCTATGCTACATTCTTTCCAATATGCATAGGATCAAACAAATGCACATTTGGGAGTTGCTCGTAGTATGGCAACCTAGTAAATTGTGTAGGATAAATTTTTGGTCCTTTTGGAAGTTGGACATTGATGTCTTGACGACCTTCACAACCATCAATCACATCATCAGTAAACAAAACACAATATCGAAATATAAATTTGAAACAAAAAGCATCAAATGGAATGACATTACCTCGACGATTTATTTTATTGTATGCCAACTTCCATAGGCGAGGTGTCATTCTCGGTGGCTTTGATGTAGTCTCTTCTAGACCATTGAAAAGATGTTTTTTGATAATTCAGTACTTATGATTTCTGTGCAGAAAGTGTCTATTCTCATCAAACACCTGCTTTCTTAAATTTTTTGAATGACAGGATTTCGTCTTTGGACCACAAACTGGACATGCAAATGTACCCTTTGTCTGAAGACCTACAAGATCGTGTATAATTGGATTAAATGTGTTAACTTTGACATACCAAAAAAGAGGTGTCAAGAAGAGAACATACCACAAAAATGTGTTAGCCCAGGGGCATCGTGTATTGTCCATACAAGCATTGCATGAAATTAAAATTGTCTTTGTCCTATTGGTCTACAAATGTCATACATAGTAACCCCATTCCATAACACCACCAACTCGTCGATAAGGGGTTCAATATATACGTTGATATCTTTGACTTGGTACTTACCTAGTTGAATGAGCAAAAACATTACATAATTATTTTGACCATTTGATGGACTAGTAATAATAAATTAATTTAGATGACCACTAAATCAAAAAATACTTGGAACAATCAGTGTCAACATTATGTGCTCTCTCTTTATGGACAACCAAGGAGGTATGTTATTGTTGATAACAAAAATAGGCCACACTGAGTAAGTAGATCTCATCTCTCCATAAGGATTGACACCGTCTGCTGCTAATGAAAGCTTGAGATTACGAGGTTTTTCTTTAAAGTGTGGCCATTTTTCCTGTATTTCCTTAAATGCTGAACCATCTACAGGCATTCGCATAATGTCATCTTGACTTCTATTGCATGCATGGTAATCCATAAATTGTGCCAAGCTATGGCACTTGAATAATCGTTGCAGACGTGGAATAATGGGAATATGCCGAAGAACCTTGCGAGGCACCTTTTTTGTTAATCGATTTGATTGATATCTACTGATATGACAAGTAGGGCATTGTGTTGCAAATTCATGCTGTTTATAATATATAATATGATCGTTCGAACATGCATCTATTGTTTGATACCCCATTCCAATATCTTTCATGATGGCAGATAATTCTCGGTACGAGCGAGGTAGAATGTTTGATGGTGGTAACAAACACTCACCTACCAACCTATGACCAAAAATATAATTTCTTAATTTAAAGAATATTAATTGCTACATGAACCCAATGTTAATTGTTAGGGAACTATGAGTAAAATAATGAAAGAAGATGGCACACCTTAACATACGTGTCATTGCTACATTGGATAAACCATTCATTACCTTCAAGTTCACCAATAGCAATACAGCGGCAAGAAGAGTTGTTTTGGAGCCTTCATATAGGGGCTGCTCTGCCTTCTCAAGTAAAGGTACATCAAACTCTGCATCATCATCAGCATCATCATCATCATCATTATCATCTTGATCATCGTGATCATTTTGATCATCGTGATCTTCATCATCCTGATCTTCTTCCATGGTATCATTACCTTCTACTTCAATATTCACACCTCCATGTTCCCTCGTTTGGAAATCCGCATTCTCCAAATTGTCATGGTCCATAACATGAAACTCAGGGATGTTGAACTATATGAAAATGATTACCTTATATTAACCATGACCATGATGTCATCATCAAATCATGTCTCATGTAATTTATAAACTATTAAAATACATACCAATGGGCGATACTCGTTTCCCCCTTTAATGTGACCATGTTGCCTACAATGTTGCTCAGCTGTTGTGATTAGATATCTTCGAGTCTTTATACCTTTTCTTTTTAAGTTAGACCGTAGTCTAGCAATTGCCTCCCTATTTTTTTGTACGTTGATATTGTCAGACATGGTCTTTCTTGAATGGAATGACTTGTTGGTGGAAGAAGGATGATTTGTTTGCAACTTGCAGATGGAGTAGTAAGAGGAAGACACATATAAAAAGGAGTATGGTCTCTGAACCAAGTAGGAGTTAGGACATGCTGGAGTGGGGTCAGCCCAAGATATTTTGGAATCTTGAAGAACCTGGTAAAGGGTATCTGGAAAGGTGAAAATAAACAAATATTTTTATAGCTACAAAGGAGGAATCGAGACCATTATAAATAATGAAGAAGAAACTTAAATCCATACAAGTTCACCTCTATTTACAATTTGACCTTTCTACAAGTGAAATATGACAATATACAAAATTTCCAATCACATTTTCACTTAAAAAAGAACACCAAATATACCTTTGCTACAATATCTTCTTCAAATTCTTCGCTATCAGATTCTTTAGAACTGCAAGCTCCTATGCAAAAAAAAGATGAGATGTACTAAGTAATTTTTGATGGGCAATATTTAAAAAAATCGACTATCAAAAAAACAATTTATGAAATTCAGTTTCTTTATTATGTACTGAAGACTTGGCAAGATGTTCCCAAGTCTATCTATAGAATGCCTATCTGCATGGTTGTTTGCAAATAGTCTAGTATGGTGCCGCTTTTGAACAACAACAAATGTCACTGGGGCTGGTAATTTGGCTCAAGAAATGCACAAGCCTGTTGACACCACAAAACTTTTAGTTCATCATATAGCATTCAGCTGTCTTCTTTAACAAAATCCAAAGAGAATACAAACAAACTAATGAGCCGTGTCTATCTCAATTGAATAGCAAGTACTATAGTGAGTGTTAGGAAACTGACCTTGCGAATAGCATCTAGTTCATAAAGTATTAGGAAAGTGACCTTGCTGATTAGTTTAACATAGATTGGTGAACAGAAAATTCATAATAAAAATCTAATTTTTTTCCACACTTGTTCAAACCATATAATGAAATGAAAAAAAATGAATTGTATATAAAGACCATATTGTAGGCTGTCCAAGTTGAAAGTGAATAGATGACCTTTATGGGGTGCTGTACCAAGTGGAGCAAGTATGTGAGAGCTTGAAGATGAAGGGCTCCTATTTTGGGGCCAATATTTGGTGGTTTCGAGGTGCCTAGGGAGAACCTTTGATGCTAAGTCTTAGTTATGTAGACTTTGGTGAATCTGGTGAGCTTTCTACGAGTTTGTACCTGCTGTATCAGCAACCACTATGCCCTATTCCAGACCTTCAGTATTCTGATTGACATCAATTATAAGTGTGCATCCAGATGTTAGCTACAATTGATTAGGGTGGCTTTTAGTGTGTATCAGTCTAATTTGACATGTGTGATGGCAGTATCAACTTGTTATCAGCATCTTACATTATTTAGAAGAGGTGTAGTTCAGTGGGTAAATGTTCAATCATTGTGGGAATGGTATTCTATGCTTTCTGTTAGGTTAATTTGTGTTGTTGCAGCGGTCTGATTTTATAATCTGAATGTTGTATCAGTTTGTTTCAATAATATTCTTGTTATTTTGCTATATTGTAATGCATCTCACTATAATGTCCCCTTTCTGACATGACATTCAATAATAAAAATAAAAAGTAAAAATATAAAAAATTAAAATAACATGTAATATAATTATAATTTAATTAAGTTTAGTGAATGATCAAAATGAATGCAATAAAGAGTTATGAGTATTGAAGGATTAAGATATAAAGGAGAGACCATTCAATATTTAAATTTATATTGGAAAAGGTAGAAACGAATACTTATTGATTTAACTCAATTTATAATTGTTATTTAAATATTTTTTAAAATAACATAATCCTTAATCTTTTTTTTTTTAATTCTCTTCCAACTATCTCTATTTAGTGCCTACCATGTTTATGTGCATGTTTTTTATGTGTTTTGGATAATAAGTCTAATTTAATTTGTCTATGGACTAAGACCTTAAATTATTGAGCTTCTCTTTGTTTTGTGAAAACTATAGCATTCTCTACTTAACAGGGCCAACCACATGAAGGTGGAAGCTCATCATGGCCCCTCCTAGGAGTCTCTTATGACCCTTTACAACATTTTAAGAGCTCTAAGATTTATTCTTAGGGATCATAAATGGTCGTAAAGGGTCATAAGGGATCTTAGGACACAAAAACTAAGAAATATAATTGTAAGCATCATGGTCACATTTTTTTGGAATCAATGTAATTGGGTTGTATACCCAAGCGACGAAGTGCATCTAGAAAATGAAACTACAACCTATTGGGATTGAGACAAACCTTATAAAACAAAAGCAGCTAGGAATGATCGCTTGCCAATATCTGTTAAATAGATTTGTTGGAGGACCTTGTATTCATGAGCTAGGAATGATCGCTTGCCAACAGTTGTTGAATACATTTGTTGGAGGACCTTGTATTCATGAGCTACAGATGTATTCAACAACTGTTGGCAAGCGATCATTCTTACAGATGAATTTTACTTGGAATTGAAGGTGTGGAAGTTGCTTTGCATTGCTTGGGTACACAACCCAATTACGTTTCCAAAAAAATGTGACCATGATGCCTACAATTATGTTTCTTAGCTATTGTGAAATCTACATATTTGATAGGAGAAGCATTTGATGTTTATGTTGTGAATCCACTAAATAGGGTCAAGATTTGATTTGGGAATGTTGGTCAGATGATCTGAGAGAAAGAATGGACAGATAGATGGAGAGAGAGATAATACAAGTGGTAGAAAGAGCCATGCCATTTGCAGGATGCCACCATCCTTTAGGTAGATCAAAGGAAAACATGGTAAGAACTATAATACACATTGTCCTCAAGAATGTTATCTAGGAGTCTTTCTATCACTTGTATTATCTCTCTCTCCATCCGTCTCTCAACTCTTTCTCTCAAATCATTAGACCATCATTCTCAAATCAAATCTATTAAATCAACAAAAATAAGTTTGTCCCTATTTAGTGAATTCACAGTTTCTTTTGCATTCAAGACCGGGATTAATGCATACACAGTAGCCTGACACCAATCACCCATTACATGTCAACTATTAAAGCTTGTTAAACAGTTGTTGAGTTGTACTTCATAAGAGTTAGGTGCTCCTGCATCATAGATGGAGATGCTGATGCAAGGTATGATGTTACTGACTTCCCTCTTAGCGCCCTAGTCCACCAACTCATACATGAAACCATGGGACAAAAAAGAAAAAATGTTGGATTTAAAAGCTTTTTCGATCGGTTATTAGGAGTATGAACGAGGTCTGCATGTCAGATTCGAATGAAGCCCTAATATTCATTCAAAGCCCCCACACCAATATCAGCATGGAGGCTTCGAGTGAAGCCCCTTGGGACCTTCATTCAAAGATTTGGCTTCATTTGAAGCCCCTAAAATTTAGCTTCCCCACTTTCCATGATAGAAGCCAGTTGTTTTACAAGAGTCAAAAACAGTTTGTCCTCCATTGTAGAAGCCACTTGTAATACACAGTTGTTTCATGCAAATCAGAGTCCACAAAATTTACCATCAATCTCTTTCAATAGCTTAGTCCATCTTATCCACTACACAATAATTTAGAGGAATGTGCCAAGGCATTCCAAATCTTTTCCAATGTATAGACATGTGTCTTAAAATGGACCCACATATAAGATAAGATTCAATGTATATCTGCACGAAATGAAGCTGAATTCTGAAACCATTTAGCTTTCATTTATTTCAGTATGGCCCATTTAATTTTCTATATAAATGTCAAAATGCAAGAGATATTGAATTGAGTATAATAAAGTAGAGAGGAACAACCAATGTGTTTGGTAAATGTAGTGAAATTGAAGTATGTAGCGTTTGTTGCACTACCATTATTACCAACACAAGTATCTCAGTGTGAAAGGAAGAGAAGGCAATCAAGAGGTCAGGTGAGGTATGCATTCAATGTGAGTTCAAGTAAAAGTGTGGAAGTGGAAAGAGAGGAGAGGATTGAGATTGTGGAAGAGATTCTGTCTGGAGAGTGGCCTGAAAGTCTTTCTATACTCAATTTTGAGGATTTGTCTGTTTATTATGAACCACTTGCCTTCAAAGCTCAGGTAGATTTTGTTATAAATGTTTTTGTTATTATGTATTAAGTTTCAATAGATTCAAATCTAAGATTTCCAAGATGATTTCTATTGAATGTTTATGGCAGAAATGATCAAAGGCCTTGTATTTGACAGTCACAGGGTTTTGACAATTTGTATAAAGTTTTCCCTTTTATCTAATACAAGCTTATGAATTTTGAATCTATTTTAGTAAAAAGAACAGCAATACGGGCATCCACTTTGGTTTCCAATAGAATCCTAGGTGGATCCATTTACCACTCAAATTTATGTTTGCTCACTCCTTAGCTTTTTCCTTGGAGTCGAGATAAATTTTAAAGAAAATATTAATAGATTATATAAATAAATCTTTTAATTTGATTGTCTCAAATTGCTTTTATCAATTTTTGAAATCACACCCATCATCAGAATTATATAGATCTCAAAAAGTAGAAAAAAATTATGAACTATAATTAATTTTCATGATTCTTAATTCAGATATATAAATCAGAATTGAGGTGTCTGTAAGTGTGAGGAAGCCAAAACTTATGGACAAGAGATTTTTCTATTGAATGTTTATGGCAGAAATGATCAAAGGCCTTGTATTTGACAGTCACAGGGTTTTGACAATTTGTATAAAGTTTTCCCTTTTATCTAATACAAGCTTATGAATTTTGAATCTATTTTAGTAAAAAGAACAGCAATACGGGCATCCACTTTGGTTTCCAATAGAATCCTAGGTGGATCCATTTACCACTCAAATTTATGTTTGCTCACTCCTTAGCTTTTTCCTTGGAGTCGAGATAAATTTTAAAGAAAATATTAATAGATTATATAAATAAATCTTTTAAATTCACATATGTGCTAGTTTTAACATCTGAAAAATTTAGTTAATTTTTTTTACATTTACACTAGCCTATATCTTTTTCATAAGAAATATTTTGGTATTAATTTTTTTTTGTAAAGATTTATTTTTTTCTTATAATATATTACTATAATAAAAATATATTAAAGTAAATATTAATTGAAATTGTGGTAAATATTAATAAAAATATATTAAAGTAAATATTACTATAATAAAAATTATGAAGACAAGGCAGATTTTGTGTTGCTGAACAAGAAAGCATATTGCTAATTGAAGTATTCACATAAAAAGTTTAGTAACTATCCTGGAAAGTAATCTTGACGAAAGAGAGCATATTCTTAAAGTAGTGACTTGGTAGAAATCCATTAAAAGTGTCCATTAAAAAACATAATACAGCCTGAATATGTCAGTATATGGCAGAGAGTTTTACATGGCATTCCTGGGATAAATAGAAAAGTAGTCAAGCCCTATTCAAGAATGAAAAAGCTTGTTATTTTCCAAGGAGAGGACTTCTATCAAGATGAATCATTAAATGTGGAGTGCACTTTGTAACAGACACAAAAGATTGCATGAAAGTTGTGAAAGGGGTGCAGAAGATGCTCACTTTTTCCTTGCAGAGTAACAAGTAGTTGGTGTTGCTATTTCTATTAGTGTGAATTATGCAAAGTAGCCAATTGCATTTGATAAGAAACTCAGTGTCAATTCAGACGACATCCATTTCAAAGGAAGAAGACCTGATAAAGATAAGGCTCTTCAAGCCGTAAGGAGATCAAAAGTGTTCAAAATTCTAGAACCCTACACAGTCGAGAGAAGACAGAGTGTGCAGAGTTTCCCCTAATAGTTGAGATCATGAACATAATCCAAATAGGCAGTTAGTGGAAAGTCGCATAGTATGATTGAAGAATCTAATGAGATGATACATTGCATATCATAAAAAGGATGCCCCAAAAAAGATTTACAGACTACAATCCTTATCCCTAATTATGTAATCTGATCTATGCCGAAAGCTAATCATGTCACTAAACATCTCTTTGACTCCCTAAAATCTCTACCCTTAGTTTCACCATTTTAAGATTTATGTATTCACCCATGTTTTATACAATTTTTTACATTTTTCTATGCAATTTTCCAATCATTCCCTCAATAGACATACCCGTAGTATACGGTAATAAGTTGAAAGATTGACCACATGATGACCATTTTGACTGTGATGTTAAACGATGTCTTGCATGGGCTATATAATTGAGATATTGAATAAGTTTCAGGAAGGTCCATTTTTATTATGGTGTGTGATGTGGTCTTGTTGAATAAAAGATTTGGATAAAGATGTGCGGTGTAAATGGCATTCAACTATGAGTGTTGTGGCCTGCCACCCAACTCATTTGTTCCCCAATACTATGAGAAGCAATCTCTTCAAATATTTATGTAATATTGTTTGGCTTCCTATAAATGCCTATGAAATCATCTAATTCAAGTAAAATATCGAAAATTCAGAGATAAAAGTTGTTTCTTTGAAAAGCCGTTGTTCTGAATGACCCACTGACCATTTTTATCACTATTTGATATAAATGGTTAGTGATAAAAATGGTACTGTGATCGGTTGGAGTTCCTTCACAAATGAGAATAAGTGGAATGTTATGCCTATACAAATCAAAACATTGAGCCAACTTTAATTTTATACAATAACCAATTAATATGAATGCAAACTATCATAAACCCATCAACTGATGTCAAAGCATAATGCAGTAGACTGTTTCAAAGCAATTTCAAATCGAAATAGAAATGAAATGCACCCAATACATTATTTTAAAGGCACATTGCAATGGTTTTCATAAATTAGTCTAATGGAATCACATGGAACTCCTCAAAATTTCAGACGTGCCCTCAAAATTTCTACAATCAAACGCACCAGATCAGATGTGCCCTCGCCCTCGCGCCAATGTTGATGGAGACCCACGTGCCAATGTTGATGACCCTCGCACCAATGTTGATGGAGACCCTTGCGCCAAAGCCAGATGAAAAGGATCTATAGCAGAGCCAATGTTGATGGAGACCCTCCCTCGCGCCAAAGCCAAATGAACCTCGCGCAAAAGCCAAATGAAATATTTTGCCCTTTTTTTTTTGTTTTATGCTTCCCTGTGTGTTGCAATTCCGACCAAAACAATTGGTCGCAATTGCGACCAACACGGGCTAGTTATTAAAAAAAATAAAAAATTGCTTTATAATGCGACCAAGCAACCCATTTAAAAAACTTGGTCGCAATTTTTGGTCGCAAAATGACCTCAAATGCACCAGTGAGCCAATCAGAGCAATAGTTTGCGAGTTATGGCCTTTCAAAGTTGGGCTACCCAAAATATCTAAAATAATTGCCAAAGATGTATTTGGCCAAATCTATATGTATTGTTAGGGTCTGTCAGCTGTAGGTATTAAGTTTTAATGTCTAGGACCTTCTCAGGCAACATAAATTTGCCTATTTAAGAAAGGCCTGCACATTGTCTAGGGTAGCTCTAGGTGATAGTTTGTAGCTTGTCTTGTAGATTATTGTAATGAAGGTGCCCATGTGGGTTAGCATATTGTACTTGAGAATTCTATAATTCCGCATTTGTGGTGCAAATAAGAAGTCCATATTTTTTTCCCATATTAGTTGTTGTTTCTTTTTTTTTGTTATGAGTTTATGGTTTTGAGGGGAGCACCCTTCATCACTTGGGTACTATAACCAGGTGTGAGATCCATTGGCTATTAGAGATGGGGTATATAAAACCAATACTTAGTAGTTTTTTCAATTCATTCTTAACTATATCTTTTAAAATAGGATTAACTCTCCTCTGAGGTTGATGGACAAGTTTGAAGTCAAGGCTGATGTAAATCTTGTGAGTGCAGAGCATATGATCTAATCCTTTCATGTCAATCTAATCCCAAGTGAATACTCTTTGATTCTCTTGCAGTAACTGCAACAAAATTTTCTATTGGGAGGGTGATAAGGCATTGTTGACATTTGATTCTCTACCTGGACCAACTTCCATCTTAATAACCTTATCGACCGTGAATAATTGGGCAACATGAGAAGAATCCACCTCATGAGGTAATAATGAGTGGAGAAACTATGAAGCTTCTAAATGATGTGGTGAATCCAAGGATGGTAATATGGTCTCTAACATACATGCAGCTTGAGGACACACTTGAGACTATATTCCATATTCATTCAGGACAATAGATGAAATTATTTCATCTTCTTCTTGAGCACTTATAAATGATTCTCTACCTATCATCATTAGCTAATGAATGGAATTGACCTCTAGATCATCATCACCCAAGTTGGGCTAGATTACTTGGTCATCTAGTAACAGTGGTTGAGCAAGGGAGTATAAAATTAGGTTCTTAGTATGAATACCATTGGATATTGTCATCTTTCTAGATCGACAAGCTATATAAGCATCTACACTGGCCAACCACGGTCATCCTAAAATTAAAGGATATCCTCCCATATTAGCCTTTGGGGAGAAGAAAACAAAATCAACTAGGTACTCCCAAGAGTTTAAGGTGACTATGACATCTTCTATCATCCCATCTAGCTTAATAGTAGAGCTAGATCAACAAGTTGAAGTATGGTGGGTGTCTCTCTAAGGCCAATGATATGTAGTCGAGAAAATACCTCCTTTGTCATGACATTTATAGATGCTCCTTAGTCAACTAAAGCATTTTGAACTTGGATCCCATGGATAGTGACTGTAACCATAGGACTCCCAAGATCAAAATATTTAGGTACAGTTTATTTCTCCAGCATTAAATCAGACAACTCTCCTAGGACATGAATGATTTTTGGATCTTTCTTCTTCCTTCCTAGCTATTTAATACATGCTTCCTTAATAACTTTAGTATAGGAAGGGACTTCCTTGATAGCATCCGGTAATGGTATTTTTACTATCATTTTCTTTAGCTAACTAATCAAATCAATGACTACATGGTTTTCTGTAGGCTGGCTTTGTTCCATTAACCTATGGGGGAATGGAGGTTCTTTGGCTATAGGAGAGGTCTGCTAATTTGACTCATCTATCTTCTTAGTTGGAGAATCTTCAAATTTAGTTATTATAGGCTTTTGGGGTGAAGGAAAAGTGGTGTTTGACCTTAAGTGAATATCATTCAAGGAGATAACCTAGCTTTGTTGTTGAGCCTATTGTTTAGTATTGTTTGGATTATGATTAGGCTGAACTGGTAGTTGGGTTTGCTTGGGAGGATTATTAGTGGCTATAGGAGGAGACATTAACACTTGCTGCTGAGGTGGTGATAATAAGGTTTTTTGACTATGTTGGGTATTCCAATTCTTAGTTTGTTACCAACCCTACTGAGGTTGCAACCAACCTTGCTAAGGTTGTTGCCAATAATTATTTCCATTAAACTCATATTTTGAATTTTTTTTCATTGATTTGATTATTATTATAACTTTGAAGAGGATCTTGTGGCATACCTTTTCTTTGAGCCCATCGCCTTCGTTGAGTAGCATAAAGCACCTCAACATTTTCATCAATGGCTTTAAACTTAGTAGGCATTGGTTGTGTCTCTAAACTAGCAAAAAAATTACATCTACATCACCTTTTCTTTTCCCTACAATGTGGACAGTATTTAGTCAACATGGCATCAACTTCATCTTTCTTCCTTCTTGGTTGCATGGTGTCTAGCTGAGTGGCTACATCATTAATGATGTCTTGCTTGAAATCTGACAAAAAATTGGAAAATTCCATCTTTGATACTCCTGAACTTCCATTTGACTCATGTGGTAGATCTCTAAATCCCCTACCTTTCTTCACAGTGGCTCTGGAGTAATTCAGACATATATTTTGTATATCAATACAAGTTTTTTGAGTGATATCTCCTTCTGTCATAAGATCTAAAACTTCAATGCTTCCATCATTCATGCCTCTCGAAAAAAGAGGTTTCTTTGATTCCTCATTCAATTGATGTTGTGTATTACACTGCAGGTTGAACATGAACCGAGAAACATAATCTTTTAGGGTTTCATCATCCTTGTAGGACATTTTAAAAATGTCATCCCATTTTAAATCTTGACCCCTATAGTACTCTTTATACCTTGTGGGAAATAAGTTGCTCATTGTAGGACAATCTGCTACAACATTGGCACCCAACCCCATGAACAATCTCAGAGTAGCTTCTTTTAGGGTAGAAAGAAACAACTTCAATTTAAGTGCATCAATTGTATAGTCATAACTTTTGCAAAGTATGTCAAACTCAAAGAGAAACGTTTCAAGGTCTTTAGTGATTAGGCCATAAAACTTGGGAAGTGCAGTAGCAGGTATGTTCTTTAGGTTTTGGTTACCTTGCTAAGGAGGGATAGGAAAAGGAAATGTAGGTTGAGGCCGAGGCTGAGCCATTCATAGAGGAGGTACTGGTGGTGGTGATTGATAGATAAAAAGGGCAAGTGGATTATCTTGGCATTCAAGTTTAGCAAAAAGATCATTCAAATGCAAGGATTCTTCAGAGGATGAGGGTATTCATTCTTGAGTAGTAGTGAATGGATTTTCAAAAGGTTCCTCTTCTTCATTCTCATTGTGAGGTTCTTCAGGTTTAGGATTAAAAATGTCTTCCTGAATATTACGGGGAAGAAATCTCCTACGGAGGTCTCTTCTTCTGTGCATGCAAAATAATGTGAAATCTAAACCAACATAATGACTTTAGGGTTGAATTAGATTGACACCTTCCTGGAAATGACACCAAAATTGGTTGGTCAACGTCATACTTTAGTAACAAAGGATTGACCATCCTTTCATAGTGACTCCATGATTAGATAGAACTGTGTGTTTTCCTAAAATAACATATTGACTTCATTTTATTCTGTCAACCTAGGAGCATAAGCTTGAGAGGGTGACTACAAAGTATATGCTCTAATTCTTCTTTAAGCCATTACAACTAAAAGAAAGGAAATGTTGAAGGAGGCTTAAGCTAGAAATTGAAACAACATCTTAACTTAAAACTTAAAGTAATGCTAATAATAGTAAACCTATATATGCACCTATGTGGCAAGAACAATTCACTAATTCTATTATCAGTGGCTGTAGGAATAACATAATTCTACCTTGCAAAGAAACAAACAAGGAAATGAAATCTATTCTAATAAAGCAATTCACTCACCAAGTGGGTCCCCTTGGATGAGTAGATAGACAAGACAATCAGGATAGAAGATGTAAACTTGAACTTTGTATCTATTCATTCATGGTAAGAGATTACATCTGATTAAAAATAAGATCACACACTATTGTTATGAAAATCAATCTATTCTACCTTCCTTCCAAAAACTCCTCTCAAAGATAAAGTAGACACTATTTAAACTTTAAACTCCTCTCAAAGATAAAGTAGACTTTGAACTTACACAACAAGTACCTGCAAAACATTGAATGCATACAACTTCCATATACATATATTTATTTCATCATCAATGTTAGAAAAAGGTTTAATGTTCAAACTATCACAATTTGCAAATCCTATGGCTACAGGAAGAAATCTACATAAAACATAGCATGGATGAGGAAACATTTATCAACATGTAACATTCCTTCAGTATACCATAGAAGTCCATAGATTCAAGTAAATATAGCATACCTGAACTATCCATACTTCAACTTCATGTCTAAACATATAGATAACATATTCATAAAAATATATGTTCATTTTCTTAAAGTCATAGAGTCATAACTATTTTTGAAAGATAATTGTCTAAAAAAAATATAAAAGGATCTCAAAATAATGGCCTTTTCGAGGCCCATCACCAATGTCTAGCGATGATACATATCCTTGTGTGCTAAAAAATGTGACCTGCAAGAAGCATGAGTTAACAAACAAACACTAGTTAAAAATCTTGAAATTGCATCAAAGACTTATCAAAATGAAAAGAACAAAATGCCAATTAATGCTTATTTGGATTTTGCAACCTTAAGCAACCAACAAATCCAACCTTCCAACCACCTCTACAACTCAACAAGGACACCCATGAGAGGCCTTGTTGGTGTGTTAAGAGGGGGGGGGGGGGGTGTGTGTTTGATGTGCTCTCCCAAACACAACAATAAATGAATCTCTTGAGTGAGTGAGTGCAAGTGTGTATGCAAGTAAGGTATGAATCTAGACTAAATGAGATGAAGAACACCTCAAGAAATGGCTATGAAGAGAGCCATTCTTGAAGGCATTCAAAGATGAAGATGATATGTAATGAAAGAACTAACTAAATATGCAAACTATGATAAAAATGCAAACTAAAATGAAACTACAAATGCATGTAGAAACTAGATTAACAATGCATAATGTAAACTAAATCAACTACCAAATTGTTAGTATGAACCTACACAATCACTATGAGACTCTATCAATGCAAGTTCAAACTACCATGAAAGATCAAACTATGAATGCAAACTCAAATCTCAAACCAATATAGTAACAATGCAAATAATGAGAGATGCAAATGCTTGAGACAAGCCCTCTATTTATAGGCTTGAGAGAGGGCTTGGTGAGGTGGCATCCATGTGGCATCCACATAGGTGCCACAAGGGAGACACATGGGTTAGAGGACAAGCCATGCAAGAGTCAAAAAGAGTCTTTAATGATTGAGAGGCTCAAGGTATGCTCACACATGTGTGAGCAACCTTGGGGGAAAAAGTGGGGGACAAATGTGTAAGAGGTGTAAGAGTCATAAATGAAATGGAAGGTTCATTGGATCAAGAGTTTCTCACACATATGTGAGAAAACTCTTAGGAGCTAAAAAGGTGTTTAAAAAGAGATTTAGGATAATAGCGAGATTAAGTAGTGGGTAGGTTTAGAAGGATGAGAGTGATGGGTATAGATTAGGCTCTAGACTAGGTTTAAGATTAAATTAAATGAGATTTAATTTAATCATGGGTTTAGATGAATTAATAGGATGTGGAGAATTTAAATAAGTAAAATTTATTTAAAAAGAGGAATGTGGAGGATCATGTGTTAAATTAATTTAACACATTAGGGCTAGAAGCATTTAAATTAAATTTAAATACTTAGAAGAATGAACTTATTTAATTAAAATAATTTAATTAAATAAGTAGAGGAATGTGAACAATATAATTAATTAATTAATAATTAATTACAATATCATGGGTGATATTGAAATTAATTAATATAGTCTTTAGAGATGATTTTAAGCGTCTACATTTTGCCCCTCTTTGATGTGATGTCGGAACGGCTTCATATCAAAGAAAAAAATATAGGTTGCCCTAGAGAAGGAAGGAGTCCTATGGCGACGACAGAGGAGGAGGGTGCCCCTTCGCGAAAATTGTGCCAAAAAAAATAAATTTTGGGCAATTTTCATGAAAAAGGTATGAAGACATAGGAAAAAAAATAGAAAACGAGAATAAATGACAACATTTGCATGGCTTGCGGGTAAAAAAGGGACGGGCACGGCTCAAGGAAGGCATGGGCTCAAATGGGGTCTGCAGAGGCCCTATATAAGCCTTTGAGGGGCTAAAAAAAGTCATTGTCACACCGCGAGGAGAGCATTTAGAGCAAACATGGACCCCATTGATCGTTTGTAGCTTGGTGAGCGCATCCGAGAGTACCAGTGGGTAGCCGAGATGGGCCCACCAATGAGTCATCTGATCCTATTTGTGTTTTGGTAGGCTAAGCTAGACTAGGCGCATTTATGGAGCCATAAATGCACTTAAAAAAGGTTCGGGTAGAGACGACAGTCTCTACCCTATTGTTTGCACAGATGACATAGTAGGGATCTCGGCATCCGCGGAGACGACAAAATACATCTTTTCGTTTGCGCAGATGCCAAAAGAGGAAAAATCGCTCGCGGAGACGACAGGAGTTAACTTGTCGTTTGTGCGGATGACAAAGGCAACCAGAGACGACGAAATATACATCATCGTCTCGCAGACGACAGAACATGGAACAGGCATTTGCGCGGATTAGCGTCTACGTAGATTGGCATCTGCACCAAAAATGGCCACGCCAATGAGGGTAGAATAGAGGGATGCAAGGAAAGATGCCCCACTGTAGGGACATCACAGGCTAGCAAAACTGATGCTCTGCATGTCTATGCTGTAGGAGGAGATGGTGGTGTTTAGGTTGAGGGAGCACTATCCTCCGACCATGACAATACAGGAGAGGCTGACAGATGCAGATTGGGGACACGTGCGGCTATGCAAGCTAGAGCACGTTCATGAGTGGCCAGATCTGAGGGCCCATTCAACGCAGTTATCGGCTCTCATAGAGTGATGACACACACCCACTAGGAGTTTCCATCTTTCGACAGGGGAGACCATAGTCACACTCCTGGATGTGTGGTAGATCTTGTGAGTTTTGATAAGAGGTGCATACCCAGAGTATGTACAGGAGGGTTCAAATTCATTTTTGAGAGAGTACTTTGGCAAACGGCAACAACGATTGCCCATACAACGATCATGGTTGTCGTGGAGGGGTGCACTAGAGCAGAGGCAGATCATTGATATGGCGGATGCTGGCATATCATGCAGGACATGGGTGACCGATTGGGTGGGCGCGAGTGCTGAGTACTTTGCTACAGGGGGAGGGAGCAGTCTACTGCTGGGGACAGACTATCCTGATTGAGCTATATCATGATCTGCACATGTGTGCATATCATACCTAGCGCAGGTAGGACCAGGACTGACACTACTGATGGTCTGGTCATGGGAGCACATCGAAGTCACACGGCCGATCACTCGGCGAGAGGCCAGGTGGCCTGGGGAGCCATATGCCTGCAGATACCGGCCTCCTATCTAGTATACCTCGACGGAGTCTGTGGGGTTCTAGCATTGATATATAGATGAGATCATCATGTTTGAGTGGGCTCCGTACGATGGGATAGAGCGATAGGGGCAGACACTGGCAGCAGGGGGTGAGGATGGCACGGAGGATCAAATTTACCTCTCGTACACATAGACAGACTGCTAGATCATTGGTCGATCCATCCGCGTGATCATGCGCTATATGCCCTCTCGAGTGCGACGACAATTTGGTAGGGTACAAGACACAGTGGCAGGCATATTCTTATATCTTGTGGTGTCACGAGAGTATGGCCAGCTGTGGGGACACGAGACGATCGTATGATTGGTTTGAGCTTCTTGGATGGGGATGGCAGTAGTGCCATGGATGCATGGCCAGGATAGGGGAGACACAGGTATGACACCGGCATACACACAGTGGTGAGCAGCCCACCAGTGAGTCAAGCTGACAGTGCTAGGGGCACCGCCGCCAGCAGAGCTGGTACAAGGAGAGGGGGATGGAGCAGGGGATGGTGGGCAGGCAACCATGATGCCACCACCAGCTCAGGGGGCACAGGGGGGACTGCACAGGCACAGAGTCTGAGCGTAGAGAGGGCCAAGGCTAGTACGAGCACAGGGGCCACCACAGATAGCACCCCTGGTACAGGTACAGGTACAAGCACAGGCACAGGCATAGGCACCACCACCGACACCACCACAGGCACCACCATAGGTACCTCCACAGAGATAGGTACAGGGGGAGGACCCAAACATGGTCAGGGCCGAGAGGGACAGCTTGCGGATAGAGGTAGCCTACCTACAAGGGGTAGCACAGGTGCAACAGGCACGAGTAGATAGCTTAGGGTAGGCCATGGGGGCCATACAGGCAGAGTTGTAGGTGTAGAGGGTTGGGGGGATAGTGCGTAGGAGGCCTTAGCAACCCTACAAGCACGGGTGGATGCTGGGGAGTTTGCAGGGATGGGCACCCAGACAGGGGTGGAGGATTGAGCAGTGGTAGAGAGGCTCCGAGCGGAGGTGGCCGCCTTACGGGCTGAGCGGGCCACCCATCAGGCACAACTGGATGGATACCGTAGGCAGCGAGACATAGCCATGCAGATGGTACAACCAGGGGCAACTGTCACAATGCTGCAGGAGGCCCTCATAGATAGCCGAGCAGACACGCGGGCCATACGAGAGGCAACCTATTATAGGTCGCTTTACAGGGAGGCCGTGCCTACTGACCAGCAGCAGCCAGATTTTGAGAGGGGAGCTAGCTCATGGATCTCAGGTGGTAGAGCCAGATCAGAGCAGTCCGTAGGACAATAGAGACCTCCTCGAGGGGGGGATATAGGGGGGGCAGGGCCGTCACAGCCAGCTACTTGATTACATATAGTGATTAATGTTTTGACAGATATGTGCAGATGTAGCAATTTTTGATGATGCATTTTTACTACATGATTTTACATGATGTATATGGACTGTATAGACATTTTTTTTTTGAGATATATACATGACATGAGTTGATGATTTTATGTGTGTATGGATGCATATGTATGGATTTATGATGTGGATACTAACGCTTGTGATGCAGGATGTGATGCTATGTGATATTTCCTATGATGTATGTATATGTACATGATGCCTAACATGTGTGTGATGCAGATTAGTGGGCGATTATGAGATGTATGCATTGTTTAATGGATGCATGATATATATATGTTAGATGTGATTACAATGTGTATGCCCCTAGATGTGATCACTAAAATTAATGTATGGACTAATGCAATCTAATGAACTAAAAACGTCTAATGAACATTAAATGAAATGAATCAAATGAATACTAATGTAATGAATGAATGAAAAAGTGGAAAGCTAATGCAACCTAACGAAAATAAACTAATGAGCAAATATCTGTCATAACTGTCACTCATAGAAACCCAGTAGCGTAGCATAGGAGGGGGGAAATAAATAGGACCTTGTCTCAAGCACGAATCGAATGAAACCCTAGACTACATGCATCCTAACTACATTATATGAAGAGATTCCATTGTGTTCATATGGAGAGCACACCTTAAGTTGATTTTGCAAATGAGTTTATGCATTATATGCTATAGAAGCATAAATGACATGACTCTTTTGCGTGGACTAGACATACAAAAGCATAGAGACTTTAGGACAATAGGTGTAGTTTGCATAGTCATGATGGATCAAATGTCATATACGCAATGGAGAGGTCTGGGCACACCCAAAGTGTTTGAGGGATCTTTGGTGGGACGTGTGCTAACCCATTGCCCCCATTACGCAACGTATTAACATAACTTGAAACTGACACACATGAAGTAAAGTCTCAAAAATAGATCATACCACAAAAACATGTGTAGTTAATGATAGCTATTTCGGTAGGACCAAAATATGGAAGATCAAGGTGCACCATAAAAGGCTATCACTAACACACAAATAAAATCAACCAAAAAGAAACCTCATGACCAAGTAGTCATTCAGTCCATAGTTCCTGCCAAGAACCTTAGGTCTAGAAGTGAATGTCACAATGTCACCTATAGGAAGGATGCATCCTATGAAAGTGTGTCAAGTTGAAATGTCAAATGATCATAAAATTGTGCGTTTTCGGCAAGGGCTGTGAAGCGACAAGTTTCTTGAAGCATTAAGTCTTAAATGGTGATTTTGTCTAAGTCCAAATGTGGTCACTGTTGTGAAAAAGCTTAGTGTAATGGAATGACAATCACTCGACAGAAAATGCCTCGCGAACTAGAGGTCTTTCAAAAGATGGAAGTGAAATGGAGCCTCACAGACAAGAGATCTTTTATTAGATGCATGAAACGCAAAAGGCTAGATAAGACTTTGCATAAGGGAAGTGGAATGGTGGAATGGAATTAAGCAAAACGAGCCTTATAGACAATGGATGAATCCATACTTTTTTTTTTCAGGAACATTTTTTTGCTTTTTAGGGCTTTTTTCAAAAACATTTTATGATTTTTTTGGATTTTTGCGGGACTATAAACACTGTACAAAAATTAAAAAGGCTCAAGCATAGAACCGCTTGAGATGCTAGATATTTATAGGCTCAGGGAGCGGATCTCCCTCTGGAGTAGCAATCTGATATGCCCCAGAACCATATTTGGCTGTAATGATAAATGAACCTAGCTAATTTGCCTCAAATTTTTCTTTCTTTTCACGGTTCTGGAGGTTCTTCATATTATGCTGCAAAACTAAGTCACCCACTTCAAATTCCCGTGGCTTGACTTTCTTATGATACTGAAGCTGAAGGTGATTTTGATACACACAGAGGTGGTTTAGGGCATTGAGTCGTCTCTCATCAAGGAGTGCCAGCTCTTGCAAGCGAGCAACTCGATATTCTTCTTCGAATATGAGGTTGTTAAGAGATATTCTGAGGGAAGGGAGCTCAATTTCGATGGGCAAGATGGCTTCGGAACCATAAACAAGGGAAAATGGGGTGGCTCCTATGGGGGTGCAGATGGAGGTATGGTAGGCCCAAAGGGCGGGAGCAATTTGGATGTGCCAGTCACGGCTAGCTACATCAACGATCTTCTTTAGGATTTTCAAAATGGTTTTATTGGTAGCTTCAGCTTGGCCATTGCCTTGGGGGTAGTATCTGGTGGAAAAATGCTGGGTGATTCCGAATTTCCTACACAGTGTGGCAACCTCTTGATTTTTGAAAGGGGTTCCATTATCAGTCATGATATCTTGAGGTATATTGAAAGGAAAAATAATGTAATTCAGGATAAACTTTGAAATCTGTTTTCCAGTGATGTAGGTTAATGGAATATCCTCGACCCACTTTGTGAAGTACTCAGTGGTGGCAATAATGTACTTGTGGCCATTTGAGAAATTTGGGTATACTTGACCAACAAGATTGAATCCCTAGTGGGAAAAGGGCCATGGAGTGATGGTGGGCTAAAGGTCTTGGGCGGGATCGTGTATCAAATCACCATGCTGCTGACATGGAATACATCTTTTCACAAACTGATATGCATCTGCTTCCATAGTGGGCCAATAGTAACCTGTTATAAGAAGCTTTTTTGCTAATGTAAGGCCGCAAGAGTGGGCACCACAAATCCCTTGGTGAACCTCTTCTAACGCTGTTCAGGCTTCATCTGAACTGAGACATCAAAGGAGGGTTCCATCAAAGTGTTTTCGAAAAAGTGTATCACCTAGGATGGTATAGCGGGCGGTTTGGCGGATGAAGGTTTTGCTTTGATTTGGGGTGAGGGCTATGGGAATGGTTTTGTGACGTAAATAGGCAAAGATGTCAACGTACCATGGAGACTCAGGACCAACAATCTCACACACCAACTCTGAATCAGTTTTCTCATAAGCAGGAGTAAAATGATTCTCAACGAGAAAGTCACATTTAGAACTATATTCTAGCATGGCAATCATAGAGGCAATAGTAGCCATGACATCTGCTGCTTTATTATTAGCCCTTAGAATTTGCTGAAAAACAATTTCTGTAAAATGCTGCTTAAGATCCTCGACTATTTTGCGGTAGGGCAAAAATTTCTCATCCTTGGTGTGGTATGCATCTGTGACTTGTTTAATGACCAATTGTGAGTCTCCAAAGACAAGAAGGTTTTTGATATTCCATCTGATAGCTTGACGTAGTCCTGTGACCAAACCTTCATACTCAGCTATATTGTTTGTGCAAGGGAATGAGATTTTATAAGACTTAGGAATGAGATTCCCTTGTGGTGTCACAAACAAAATTCCTGCCCCCGATCCCTTTTGTGTAAAGGATCCATCAAAAAACAATTTCCATGGTGTAGTAGGGGCTAGGGTCATAATTGTGTCATCTGGAAAATTGGCTACAATGGGATGGTCACCTTGAAGAGGAGCTTCAACAAGCTAGTCTGCAATTACTTGTCCTTTAATGGCCTTACGATCCTTATAAACAATGTTGAACTCACTTAAAATTAAGACCCATTTTGCTGCTTGACCAGTGAGGGCGGCTTTTGATAGCAAATACTTGAGTGGATCTATCTTGGCAATGAGATATGTAGTATGATTAAGCATATAATGACGTAGTTTTTGCGTACAAAAGACTACAGCCAAACATGCTCTCTCAATAACAGTGTAGTTTAACTCATAGCCAACTAGTGTTCGATTGAGGTAATATATGGCTTGCTCATTCCCCTTATCATCTAATTGTGCCAAAAGTGCTCCTAAGGCAACTGAAGTAGCTAAAATGTATAGAATCAATGGTCGTCCTACAACTAGAGGTGCTAAAACTGGAGGATTAGCCAAATATGTCTTAATTTGTTCAAATGCTTTTTGGCATAGGCAATCCCATTGAAACTTGTTTCCTTTTGCGAAGCAAATGCCGAAGTGGATGGATCTTATCTACTAGTTGTGACACAAATCTCCTAATAGATTGTAACTTTCCTTGAAAATTGCGGAGTTGTTTCAATGTGGTAGGTGGAGGCATATCCATGATGGCCTTCACTTTTGCTAGATCTACCTCAATACCTCTTCTTGACATGATGTAGCCTAACAGTTTGCCTGATTTGACCCTAAATACACACTTCTTAGTATTAAGACGTACTTTGTATTTTTCCAATCTATCAAAAATAGTGGTAAGGACATCAATGTGGGATTCTCTTATCTTGGATTTTCCTAAGATATCATCAACATAGTCCTCCATTATGACATGTAGAAGATCATGGAATATGGTAGTCATTGTGCGTTGATAAGTGGCATCGACATTTTTCAAGCCAAAAGGCATGACTTGATAACAAAAGGTTCCCCATGGGGTAGTGAATGCCATTTTGTGTTGATCTTCTTTTGCAATCCTGATTTGGT
This sequence comes from Cupressus sempervirens, assembly GCA_028749045.1. NCBI lineage: Eukaryota > Viridiplantae > Streptophyta > Pinopsida > Cupressales > Cupressaceae > Cupressus > Cupressus sempervirens. The sequence goes on along the minus strand of CM053791.1, from coordinate 692,230,406 downwards.
TATAACCAAAAAATCCATCCATCAAAGACAACATCTCATGTCCAGCAGTCAAATCCACTATGATGTCTATGTTAGGAAGTGGAAAATCATCCTTAGGACATGCGAGATTTAAATCTCGAAAATCTGAACAAACACAGATGCCCCCAGATGCTTTTCCTACAGGAACAATGTTGCTCAGGATAGTCAATAGGATGGATGAACTTTGCCTCTAACATTTTTTGCAACTCTGCTTTGACTAGGAGTGCTACCTTAGGGTGCATTTTGCGCAACTTTTACTTTATCGGTTTAATCTTGGGATCAAATGTCAAATGATGCACAACCAAATTTGTATCTACGCCAGGCATGTCTTTGTATGTCCATGCAAAATTGATTTTTCCTTTTTTCAAGAATTCAGTCATGGTTTTTTGTTCCTTAAGACTTAAGGTAGAAGCAATGTAGGTGATTTGTGGACTATCCTTTGTTCCCAAGTTGACTAGAATTGTGTCTTCATTCAAAATAGGTGACTTTTTTGGTGGCAAGGATCTGAATGGCAAGTCATGCTCTCCCTCTTCTAGCACCTCTAAGAGGTTTTCACCAGAAGATGCATCCTTTATTTTATCTTTTTCTTCATCCAAAAGTTCCCTAGAAGAGTTTTCACTAGAGGATGTTTCTTTTATTTTTCCATTTTTATTTTCTTTTTCACTTTTGCGACTAAGAGAGTTGACTTGGCTACCAAAGTAGGCTTTTTCATTGTATTGGATCTCATGTTCGTAATCTCAAAGATTCTTGAGACCAAAAAGTGCCATCATTGCTTCATCAGACTTACAGATATCGAGAGCTGGTGGTGTATCTTGAAGGTCCCAGTCTATCATGTCAGGGTTGGTGAGAGGTAGGTTAATGGATGAAAGGTCATCTATGGTAATGGTGTGGACATAATTATCTAGGTCATCTTCAATGTATTGGAAAGGTATTTCAAAGAATTCCTCCTCTTCAGTCTTAGAATCAGGTTCAACCGTACAATAGTTGTCAGCAAAGGATACTTTAGGTTTAATGGAGCCCAATCCATGTCCTTTAGGATAGCTATTAGCTTCTAAGGGTTGTCTAATTCCATCTTCTTTTGGTCCAAGGCTGGTACCATGATATCCCATGTTTTCAATAATGGGAGGTGCCTTGACATATTTATCCTTAGGAAACTCTACAGGTTCATCTTTTCCATCATAATATAGCCAATCTAGGATATTATCTTCCATGTGCTGATCACTAAGTGAACCCCAATGCTCAAATGTTGTCTTGCTAACTTGCATGGTTTCCTTATTAGTAGAAGGTGACAATTGAGAAGGTTGTCTGAAGGAACGAGGGGAGAGTGGTAGTTGTCCCACACACAAGGCATTTTCAAACTTATACTCTCCCATTCCTAAATAAGAGAAAGTAACCTTCTTCCCTGTGGCGTTAATTTTAGTATCTTCAATCTTCTCTTTTTCCTTGTGGGAACTTGCATCCTCGTTAACTAATTCTGGTACTACTGTGGAAGATGGTTCTATTATGGTGAGAGATTTAGGTACAATTTTGGCAAACTCACTTATTAGACAAAAATTCATTGGTGCACCTTCTAATCTTTTACAAAATTCAAAAGGGGTGGGATCCCTTGGGATTGTGATCTCTCTTCCTTGGTGGGGAAATTTCAAGCATTGATGATAAGTGGATGGGACCGCCTTTAGTGTATGTATCCATGGTCTACCAAGCAAGATTTTATATGGAAAATCCAAGTCTAGGACATGGCATTCAGTATTTATGATGGCTGGTCCAAATTTTAGAGGCAACATAATAACTCCTTTTGATTCTCTTTCCCTCTCATCATATGCTTTTATTGTGATCCTTTTATTGACATCTAGGAGGTCTTCTGGAAGTCCCAAGAAATGAATCATTTTCAATGTACAAAGGTTCAAACCGGATCCATTGTCTATAAGGACTCTTTTAATCTTATGTCATTGTATAAGGACTTCAATGTGGAGCGAAAAATTATGGTGTATCTATGAAGACAAGGTGTTGTTGAGCGGCAAGGTTTCCAATCATGGCAGTGAATTGGGAAGCATTAATGTTTTCAGGAACACAAGACTCTAAAAGAGCCTTTTCCAAGATCTCTTTGTGGATGGGTGATGTGGTAAGAAGTTCAAGAATGGAGATTTGTGCAGGGGTCTTACCTAGTTGGGACACCACATCATAGCAAGAAGCGGGCCTTTGTGAGGTGGATGGCACAACAGGCGCATGTGGCATTGGGGGATTAGTGTTATTGGGAGTCGCAGCTTGCAAAGTAAGTCTTCCTCGTCGAGTGGTGGCATCACAATCAGCCACTTGTAAAACAAGGGTATTCACATGAGTGTCTACTTCTTCAATGTGACCACACAAGGAGTCAAACCCTGATATGTGGTTAGTGGAATAATCATAAGGTAATGCATTTGATGTGGAGGCTTGATGTGCATTGTTGGTATTGTTGTTATCATTGCTGTGATCAGGAAATGGTTTTTGAAATATCGTCAATTTAGCATTTTTAGAGGTTGGACCTCCTTCCACCTCAATTTCCCCATCATCAACAAGATTTTGGATAAAAAATTTGAGCTTGATACATTTTTTGGTGTCATGTCCCTTGATATGGTGGTATTCACAGTATTCGTTTTCCCTATACCACTTTGACTTTGGTTGATTTTCATCAAAAGGACGTGTGTTAGGAAATACCATCAAGTTGTGATCCACTAATTTTTGAAAGATGGTCTCCAAAGGTTCATGAAAGTTAGTGAACTCTCTATTTCAATCATAGTCACGATTGTAGTTGTTGCATGGAAAGAATTGTGTTTGATTTCTAGATTGTTGATTGCTTTGGTTGTCATGATTTGAATTGTTGTTGTTTCGATTGCGGTAGTTGTTGTTGTTCCCTTCTTGAAAGTTTTTGACATTAGTAACACCATAATGTGTAACAACCTTATTCTTGGACCAGAATTTGGGTTTTCTATTATTGTTTGACTCATTGTTGGAGGATGATGAATTATAATGTTTGATGGTGCCTTTTTTCAAAAGTCCATTTTCAATATTCTTTCCCTTTTTGACTAAAGTGGAAAAGTCTTCGGGGCTAGCCATTTTCATGTGGAAGGAAATTTTAAGTATCAAGTTCTTGATAAATATATCCACAAGATGGGAATCTTCGATTTTATATGGCATACGATTAGCAAGATGTCTCCACCTTTGTAGGAAGTAGGAAAAAGTTTCTCTGTTTCGTTGTTTTGTGTTGCACAAGTCACTCAATGAGGCATGATGTTCAATGTTGTAAGAGTATTGTGCTATAAACTTGCTTTTCAAATCATTGAATGAAGTAAAGGAGCCCTTAGGTAAATTCATTAACCACTCAAGTGCGGGGCCTCCAAGACTTCATGCAAAGAGCCTCTTAAGATAGTCATCACTGTAGGCTACCTCTTGGCACAAAATGGAAAATTCCTTGAGATGGGTGAAGGGGCATGTCTCTCTCGTATACTTGTCAAATTTAGGTATTTCAAAACCGATTGGAAATGGCACCATATTAATGGATTTATCAAATGGAAAAGGAAAAATTTCCTCAAAAGAGACATCCTTCACCCCTTTGTTGTTCATGTTAAGGACCAAATTTCTCAATTCTTGGAATTGTTGAGCCAAATCTTGATTAGGTTGCAATTGTGATTTTTGGGTGTTCACAAATCCACCTCCTAAATTGTGGAGAATTCCAAATGTAGTGTGAGGGGGTGGAGGCACTCCACTTTGGACAATGTATTGATATGCAGTTGTTGGGATTGGCACAGATGTCTTTACCATAGTGGTTGGCACTTGTAAATAAGAAGAGTGCATTGGTTGTGTCGGAATTGCCATTGGTTGAGTAGGCACTTGTCCAATGCCTAAGCATCCCATAGTTGAAGTTTTCAAGGTAGATTGTGGAATACTAGCATGTGTGGTAACATTAGGCATGGCACTAATGATTTGTTGAATATTTTCTGCACTCAATTGAAATGTAGGTTGTGTTGAAGTGCTAGATGTAGGCATAGCACTAGTTATCATCATGGTTTCTTTCCCTTTGCTAGAAGTTGGAGCTGCATTTGAAGTGGGCAACATAGGTGCACCACCTTTTGTAATTTGTCTAAACAAAGTGTTCTCATCAAAGCTTGGGGGAACATTAACACCATCCTTGACCAAATTTAGGAATATCTCAGTTTTGTTTGCCCTAATGGATTTTTCCATCATTTCCACATTGTAGGGGTCTGCAAGGAATGTCCTGACATCATTAGGTACATCGTCAGGGTCAATAAGATCTTCATCTTGGTATACTTCGTCGTCATTATCCCCCAAAGTTGTGCTATGGAAGGGATCTTCTTGTTCTCATGTGGATGTTAAGTTAGGCTTACCAAGGTTTGAACTAGAGGGAATTGTGTTCCCTAATGAAGTCGTGAGTGGAGGAAAAGGATTCTCCATCTTTGGTTGCCTCAATGATTCCCACAAACATGACATGGGATTAAACGTGAACCTTCCTGATCGTGTGTGCACCATACAAGAGTAACCAAACCAAGGGGTGGAATGTTATGGAAGAAAAAGAAAATGAGGATGAGAGCTATTAACCTTATGTGGTTAAAGGGTCAACTACCTAAGTTTGAACAAAAGACCTTGGTTTAGCAAACAGAGATTGATTAGAGGATAGTAGTATCTTTCTCCTACCAAAGATAGCCAAGTGATCTTGTAGGAAAGATAGGACACCAAATTGATTACTCACTATTTGGAGATGGACTTGTGATCCCAAATAAGTAAGTGTGATTAGTATAAATGTTTTCTTATAGATGAAAGGTCTAGTGTTGAAATGTCAAAGGATGTTTTAAGGTTTAAGCTCTCTTAGAAGAAAATTTGAAAATGGAAGACTAGAAGTTTGGAAAGATGAAGGTAGATATAGAAGATGAAAGTGTTGTGGTTAGTTATGTAGTTAACTCAATCCTCGTTCACTAGAAATAAAAACCTTGGGTTCACTCCTAGGAAAGCAGACCAATTTTGAAGTTTTCCATTGTATTCAATTCTATCATAACGGTCTTGTATAGCTTCTTCTTTTTGAATGTCTTTGATAGCGTATCGGAATTGTTTGTCACCGTATGCTAGGTTCTTCCTTTGCTCGTAGACAGGTGGTTTGGACAACTTCACTTTCTTATGTTTGAGTTGGTTGACTTTATCGGACATGGCAGGAATAAAACAAGACTCAAATTTCAAGTACCCCAGAACTTTGCAATAAGATGTGACTAGACTCAACCAATTTCAAAATACAAACTACCAAAAGTAACCGTGAGTCAAGAAGACCTCACTTAACCTATCTCACTCAATGAAAGGTTATCTCACAATTTCACTCATTTTAGAACTCGTTTTGATGTTTTTGGCTTTTGGTTTTTGAATGTTTAAACAACCACGCTGAACATGCCAACAACCCTAATAAGGCTATCTCTAAGATGAACAAGGCTTATCTAAAGGGAGTCCTCGATATACACAAGGTACGTGAGGCCCAACTCTATAGATGAAAGGAAATACTGCCACACAGCCAGGGGGAGACAGTAACCCAAATCTCCTCCTTCACTTCCCAAAGGTATAAAGTTCTTTGGGGCTTAGCCAAGAGTGACAATATTCTACTTCCAAGAGAAGTGTCTTTCGATTCACCTCCCAATTCTTATACTCTGCCAGAACACTAGAGTTGAGGTCATCCCAAGGGGTGATGAAATCCCCAAGCAGGCCTCCTAAAAATAAAAAATAAAACCACTTATTTCTTGTGCACCCAAGATCGCCCAAAGGCGCGAGGGGAGAGAATACGTAAGTAGTCTTGGGGTTTAAAAGACACTTGTTCTTTCCCAATGAAGCTTTAAATTTTTTATCTACTTGAAGACAGTCGTGATTAAAACATGCAAGGTTCTTTCCAACTTGAAATAGTGCCAATGTAAATGAAAACATGAGTTCGTCAATAAGAAAGTAAAGCGAGTGCGTGAAAGTAAAATGCTGAAAAAAAAATGCAAGAAATAAAGTCAATTTACCTTAGGGCATTCAAGAGTGTATGACTTCATTTTAAGCACCAAACCCAAATGTGATCTAGCCTAGGAATATATGTCCATTTTAAGCACCAAAGTCCAAATATTATCTAGCCTAAGCATACATGTCTATTATCCTTTAAAGCATTCAAGATGGTGTGAATTATTTTTAAGCATCAAATCCAAATGTGTCTTCTACCCTAAACATTCATGTCCCTTTTAAGCACCAAAGTCCAAATGTTTGCTATTCTACGCATTCATGTCAATTTTAAGCACCAAAGTCCAAATGTTGGCTAATCTAGACATTCATGCATTCAAATGAAAGTGTTTAATCCATTCAAGTTCATTAGCCTTTAAAGTTTAAGTGATAAAAATCACTACAAATCTCTTTTAGTGATGAAAATCACTATTGGTTTTGCTTTTTGAGTTCTTAAGGTTACTTCTCTGCATGAAAATCGTTAGTTAAAATTTGCAAGTCAATCAGTTAGCTAAAATTATTGTTAAAAATTAGACAATTCTGTCAAAATGCGGAGACGTCAGAATATAGGCGCAGACGCCAAAACGCGCAGACGACAAAACTCAGAGATGCACTGAAACTCACAGACGACAGGCGACTAAGCAATTTCAAATGCAGATGACAATGTGAAAATCAGAGACGCCAAAACTTGAAGATGAAAAAATAGTTACAGCCACAACGCAAACAATAGATTAACTTCACAGATGACAGAACTAAAGAGCAAGACGACAGAACTAAGGATGCAGATGACAGAGTAAAACTCGGAGACGAAAAACTATAAACGTAAACGACAGACTAGAATCAGAGACGACAGACCAAAAACAGAGACGACGTAATAGTTTAGGTGGAAAAGCAAGAATTTTTTTGAATCATTGCGGAGACGCTAGAAGGCGAAGACGCTAATCTGTAGAGACGCTAGTATGCGCAGACGATAATCAGAGATGAGGTTGCGACCTTCCTAGATGATAATGTGATGTTTTACGACTGAATGAGGATTGTTTGCAAATTTTTGAAATGAAACCAAGGACGTGGGTCCCATCGGGCGTGCCAAAATGTGTGCTAGAAAATTTGACCTGCAAGAAGTATGGGTTAAAAAACAAACACTAGTTTAAAATCTTGAAATTGCATCAAAAACTTATCAAAATAAAAAGAACAAAATGCTAACTAATGCTTGCTTGGATTTTGCAACCCTAAGCAACCAACAAATCCAACCTTCCAACCACCTCTATAGCTCAACAAGGACACCCATGAGAGGCCTTGTTGGTGTGTTAAGATGGGGGGGGGGGGGTTGTTTGATGTGCTCTCCCAAACACAACAATAAATGAATCTCTTGAGTGAATGAGTGCAAGTGTGTATGCAAGTAAGATATGAATCTAGACTAAATGAGATGAAGAACACCTCAAGAAATGGCTATAGAGAGATCCATTCTTGAAGGCATTCAAAGGTGAAGATGATATGTAATGAAAGAACTAAATATGCAAACTATGATAAAAATGCAAACTAAAATGAAACTACAAATGCATGTAGATACTAGATTAACAATGCATAATGTAAACTAAATCAACTACCAAATTGTTAATATGAACCTACACAATCACTATGAGACTCTATCAATGCAAGCTCAAACTATGAATGCAAACTCAAATCTCAAACCAACATGGTAACAATGCAAATAATGAGAGATGCAAATGCTTGAGACAAGCCCTCTATTTATAGGCTTGAGGGAGGGCTTGGTGAGGTGGCATCCATGTGGCATCCACATAGGTGCCACAAGGGAGACACGTGGGTTAGAGGACAAGCCATGCAAGAGTATAAAAGAGTCTTTAATGATTGAGAGGCTCAAGGTGTGCTCACACATCTGTGAGCAACCTTGGAGGAAAAAGTGGCGGACAAATGTGTAAGAGGTGCAAGAGTCATAAATGAAATGGAAGGTTCATTGGATCAAGAGTTTCTCACACATGTGTGAGCAAACTCTTAGGAGCTAAAAAGGTGTTTAGAAAGAGATTTAGGATAATAGTGAGATTAAGTAGTGGGTAGGCTTAGAAGGATGAGAGTGATGGGTATAGGCTAGGCTCTAGACTAGGTTTAAGATTAAATTAAATGAGATTTAATTTAATCATGGGTTTAGATGAATTAATAGGATGTGGAGAATTTAAATAAGTAAAATTTATTTAAAAAGAGGAATGTGGAGGATCATGTGTTAAATTAATTCAACACATTAGGGCTAGAAGCATTTAAATTAAATTTAAATACTTAGAAGAATGAACTTATTTAATTAAATAAGTAGAGGAACGTGAACAATATAATTAATTAATTAATAATTAATTAAAATGTCGTGGGTGATATTAAAATTAATTAATATAGTCTTTAGGGACGATTTTAAGCGTCTACAATACCTCTCATATATAATTTTTCCATCAAGAAGCCTCCATAATTTCCATGATTTCTTCATCTCCTAAAATATCACGAGAGCATTCTTTTTCACTTCCATAAAATGATATATCTAGTAATGAGACTTCCCAAGGGCTCTCCACAATAGACTTCCAAGTTAATCAATTTCATGATTTGATTCCCTTCTACAACCTAACTATCCTAGAGCCAATGCCACCATATGCTCAATTTCTAGAAAAATTCATCTCAAAAAATCCCATTCAAATCCCTTCCCACTCATATAAAAATATTGAACCCTTCCAAGAATCCACCTCTAATACCCCATGTCAAGAGGATAATCAAAATAATAGAGATACCAGTCTTGGAAAAAATCAAGATCAAGATCCCAATAATCACCACAACTATCCAAATTTTTACCAAGAACCCATCTTTTTGGAGTCCCATGAAGATTCCACCATCTATGTCCATCCTATCAATGATGAACCCCATCTATCCAAACAAAAAAGTGTCATTCCCAATCTTATGGACCTCCCACTTCCTATTCCTAAGCAATATCATAACACCATATCCATTCTTCCAAATGATTCCATTCATTGTCAAGAGAAAATCATCCTTAGAATGGAGTCCAATGACTACCTTCCAAGTCAAGATCAAAGTATCCTTTCACCTTCATGTCCACCACAAGATCCCATCATCTCTCTAAATCCTCCTCATGATCCTATTGCAATACCCCAAAATTGACTCATTACCATGATAACCAACTTTGGTTTATTCAACTATTCATAAGTCCTATTTTACTAGGCAATTCTAATTCTAATAATTGCTACTTGACCTAGGTGTCAAATGCAGAAAACCATAATTTGCATTAATCACACTATTTATTTAATTATTAAGTATCAACTCAAATTAGCTACATAAACCTATTGATTTAATTTAATTTAATTATAAGTGTTCTACTTTAATTAAATTAAAATCACCTCTTTAGCTAATGTAAGATGGAATTAAATACATTTAATTTAATAAGATACCTCCTCTTTTTAATTATTGAATTTAATTATTCAATTAATTAAAGTTGTTCAATTATGAGGTCATATTCTATTTTATTAAATTAAATATTCTTGAAAAGGGATTAACTCAAATTATCACTCAAAAAGGAACCGGTTAACTCCTTTTATCACTCAAAAAGGACTCAGTTAACTCGTTTTATCACTAAAAAAGGACTCAGTTAACTCCTTTTATCACTCAAAGGTAGCCAGTTAACTCTCTTTTCATGAGGAAGTTACCTTTATGACTAGCTCTCCTCTTCGATCTTGATTGTCCATTTTGGTTAATCTCGACCGTCGATCACCTCTTGGATTCTATAAAAGAAGCTCTCCATTCCTCATTACAGAGGATGAATTTTGGAATTTGCATCAAATTTATGCTGAAATTCTTACTCACTTTGATCACATTTTCATAGCTTTATTTCTTTCATTGTAATATCATTTAGATTTTAAATATGCACCCATTTAGCATACTATGCTTCTTCATTTCTTAGATTAATAATTGTATCTCTCATCTAGATCAATTGCACTTTTATTTAGCTACATAAATCCTTCATTCTAGAGGTCTGGTTGCCCACTTCTCATTCTAAGAGAAAAGAGATAATCCTTCTAGTTAGAAGGCAATAGGTCGCTCTGTTAGACTTTTGGAATAAACAAAATAATGTTTATTTAGGGATGATATCACAGGTAACGACCATGTTGAAGTGTATGTGAGAATGAGAGGCCCCACAATTTCACATATACACCTACCATTTCTTCATCTCCATGTCTTAATCCTCCATACCTTCAACAATATCCCATCCTACCAAATGATCTTATCACTCCTCCTATTGCATTGCTAAATCCCATTATTCCTCTTGATCCCCCTCATGATCCAAGAAAATTTGTGCAAGTTGTTCATGAACCCCATACATATCATATAGGTTCATCTACTTCCATTAAGTCTAGTCTACTTCATGATCCTATTATTTCTTCCATATTATATCGACCTCAAAAGGGACTTGCGTATTGTAGCAAGTATCCTATGAGTCAAAAGCATTATCAAGTTACATGACTTCCAACTAGTTGATCTCGTCCTGAGAGAGAATCCAAAGAATCAACAACAACGGGTCCAAAAAGGGAAGTTTGAACCGAATTGGCTTGGTCCTTACATAATTACTGCAGTGTATGGATCTGGTGCTTACCAGCTTTCTACAGCCAAGGGAGAATTGCTAAAGGAACCTGTCAACACTCTCCACCTAAAGTGATTTTACAACTGATCTGATCTTAGAAACTCTTTGTACATATCTAAATGTCTTGAAAAAATATCTAAAAATTACAAATAGTCCTAAAAAAATCATTATCTTGGTGAAAACCTAGCAATAGGTGCCTTGGTAATACCAAAAAAATTGAAAAGTTTCAAAAATAAAAAAAAGAGAAAAATACAAAAAAATTGAAAAACAAGAAAGTGCCATTGGTGAAAACTTGGAAACAGGCATCATGGTAGCAAAAAAATATGAAATCCCTACCAATAAGGTGAAAACTTGGCAAATAGGCACCTCTTATTTACAATGTTCCATCTTGTAGCACATCTTTTGGCTCCCTGTACAGTCGCTTTCCTACTTTAGTTTACTGTTTTTTTGCTCATGTATCCATGGATTGAGTCTTCTCACAGCTCGGGGGCACTACTCTCCAGTGTCCTAGAATCTCTTTCGTGATAGTCACCACTTGTTTTAGCTGTGTTTTCCTACTATTTCTAGTGTCACTCTTTGTCGAGATTGTCCTCATAGAATCTCTTTCATGACAATCACTAGTTGTCCTAACTATGTCTGCCTACTATCACTCATGTCACTTTTCGAGATTCCTTAATGGCAGATCTCTCTTGTGTCAGTCACCCACCATTTTGGCTGTGTTTGTCTAGTATCACTCGACCCTTTTTAGCTTCTTCATATTTAAGATTCCTCTTTGACGTCAGTCACCAGTCGTTCTAGCTGCATTTGTCTACTATTGTCACTATACTGAAGATATTTCTTTCATCTATGTTCTGGACATTGACACTTGACATCAATCCTAAAAACATGAACTCAAAATGACATACTTGTTTAGATATAGTAAGCATTTTCTTTGCTTGTTTCATTTTTGCTTCATCATGTCTCCTCAAGCAACTCGATGATGTCATTTTCGATTAGAAAAGCAAGGACTGGGGGCATGATCTTTTCTTTGCATTTTATTTGTGGTTTAGTTCCAATGATTTGAGGCATACATATAAATAGCGTGTCCACTATAAGAGCCTCCATCTTGTATTGGATGGCCATGTGTACCTCAACTCCTTTTATATGTATAAATAAATGAGGTTGGTTCTTCTCCTTTCTTGTTGGAGTGAACTCTTTATGCTATAGTAAATACTGATACTTGTCTTGCTAAGTGAATGTACGGGTCACTGCGAGTATATATGGCAACTTCTATCTCAGGTTATGAACACAAGGGCCATTGCGGATAGAATACTTACTAATTACTTAGCATAAGAGGGATCTCTGGTGTGTCTGGTGTGTCTGCATGAAAGAAACATTCTAGTCATCCTAGCATTTATGATATGATGCTTATGTTCGCTTGCTATATTAAAAGGGACAAATGTTCTAGTCATTTTGGCTTCTTGTGCCTCAAATGCTTACATTTAATCCTGACAAAGCTAGAACAAATGTCCTATTCATATTTCTATGATTGCAATATTAGTGGCAATTGTATGACATCTAGGATTCACTATACACTCAGTGATGATAATTATCGAGCCTTGGTAACTAGACCTAGGGTTGCATCTAGTTTAAGATTGTATCTAGCATAAGATTGCATTGCATAAGCACATGGTTTGATCGTAGGTCCACTTATGTCCTTTGTGATGAGGAATTGTCAGCTTATTCAAAGTATCATGTTTCTTCATGACTACACAAATGATCAATTAATCACCCTCTTGGCTACTTTGATTGCTCTGAATCCATTTTTTTGGGAGTGAATTCAAAATCTGACACACTTAAACAACTCAAAATCACATTTTAAAATTTTGGGAGCGATGTGATTGAATGCTTGTGCAATCCATTTTTTTCTGATACTTTGTGAATCTTGAAATCCTATCAAATCACACTTTCTTCAAAATTTCCAAAATTTTTGGAAAAAGTGAAACTTTGGTCAAAATTAGTCTTTTTAGACCTTGAAATCACTTCAAATTGGCTTCTATATTTCTTCTAATCTTTCTAATCTCTTCTAAATTCCTCTCATCATTTGATCTCTTCTATATTTATTTTGATCATTCTATTCTCTTCTAAATTCCTCTCATCATTCTGATCTCTTCTGTATTTCTTCTGATCGTTCTAATCTCTTCTATATTTCTTTTGATCATTCTAATCTCTTTTATGTTCTTTTGAACCTCAGATTTCTTTAGTATCTCTTAACATACTATGCTACATCACATTTTTGGTGTGTCATCTTTCAATTTTTCTCCCAAGGGGGTAGGATGATTACATGATTGAATATGAAATTCAACTCAATCTGAATCTTATGTCCTCATCACTTGGGGCATCTTCATTACTCAGGGTATCTTCATTACTTAGGCCATCTTCATTACTCAGGGCATCTTCATTGCTTAGGGCATCTTGTTTCCATCTTATGTTCTCGCCACTAGGGGCATCTTGTTCCTCTCTATCTGGCATCATTTGTCATCTATCTCATCTTTTCATTAGTTGATCACATCTTATAACATTTCTAGTCAAAGTTTGATGGACAGGTATCAGGACAATCTAGACCCCAAATCCTGAGGATCAAGCCTCATTTTGAGGATGATTCTATGACTCATGATTGGATCATGTTATCTTTTATTCTTAGGTATCTAGGTGTTCTATCTAGATCCTTAAAGGTTAAGCTTTATTTTGGAGGAAACCTTTAAAAATCTTATTCAACATAGGTATCTAGGTGTTCGATCTAGATCCATTAAGATTAAGCTCCATTCTGGAGATAATCTTTAAAATCTTGTCAATTTAGGTATCTAGCCATTCTATTTGGATCCCTTAAGGTTAAGCTCCATTCTGGAGATAATCTTTAAAAGCTTATTCATCTTGGTATCTAGGTGTTCTATCTAGATCCCTAAAGGTTAAGCTTCGTTTTGGAGAAAAGCTTTAAAATTTTTATCAATTCAGGTATCTAAGTGTTTTTCTTGGATTCCTTAAGGTTAAGATCTATTTTGGAGATAATCTTTAAAAGCTTATCAATTGGTCTCTATGTCATCAATTTTGGAACCAATATCATTTCTTGATCTTCGCATCATGCTTTCTAATTTTCTTTGAATTGAACATGTTGCTCACACATTCATTCAAAGAGGGGAAAAATGTACTACCGCAAAATTGGCTCATTGCCATTATAACCAACTTTGGTTTATTCAACTATTCCTAAGTCTAATTTTACTAGGAAATTCTAATTCTAATAATTGCTACTTGACCTAGGTGTCAAATGCGGAAAACCATAATTTGCATTAATCAAATTGTTTATTTAATTCTTAAGTATCAACTCAAATTAGCTACATAAACCTATTGATTTAATTTAATTTAATTATAAGTGTTCTACTTTAAATAAATTAAAATCACCTCTTTAGCTAATGTACGAAGGAATTAAATACATTTAATTTAATAAGATACCTCCTCTTTTTAATTGTTGAATTTAATTATTCAATTAATTAAGGTTATTCAATTATGGGGTCATATTCTATTTTATTAAATTAAATATTATTGAAAAGGGATTAATTCAAATTATCACTAAAAAAGGAACCAGTTAACTCCTTTTATCACTTAAAAAAGGACATAGTTAACTCCTTTGATCACTCAAAGGCAACCAATTAACTCCCTTTCCATGAGAAAGTTACCTTTATGATTGGCTCTCCTCTTCAATCTTGATTGTCCATTTTGGTTAATCTCAACCATCGATCACCTCTTAGATTCTATAAAAGAAGCTCTCCATTCCTCATTATAGAGGATGAATTTTGGAATTTGCATCAAATTTATGCTAAAATTCTTAGTCACTTTTCTCACATTTGCATAGCTTTATTTCTTTCATTGTAATATTAAAATCCATTTAGCATGCTATGTTTCTTCATTTCTTAGATTAATAATTGTATCTCTCATCTAGATTAATTTAACTTTCATTTAGTTGCATAAATCCTTCGTTCTAGAGGTCTGGTTGCCCGCTTCTCATTCTAAGAGAAAAGGCATAATCCTTCTAGTTAGAAGGCAACAGGTCGCTCTATTCGACTTTTGGAATAAATAATACAATGTTTATTTCAGAATGATCTCACAAGTAATGACCATGCTAAAGTGTATGTCAGGATGAGAGGCCCCCCAATTTTGCATATGCACCTACCATTTCTTCATCTCCATGTCTTAATCCTCCATACCTTCAACAATATCCCATCCTACCAAATGATCTTATCACTCCTCCTATTGCATTGCTAAATCCCATTATTCCTCTTGATCCCCCTCATGATCCAAGAAAATTTGTGCAAGTTGTTCATGAACCCCATACATATCATATAGGTTCATCTACTTCCATTAAGTCTAGTCTACTTCATGATCCTATTATTTCTTCCATATTATATCAACCTCAAAAGGGACTTGCGTATTGTAGCAAGTATCCTATGAGTCAAAAGCATTATCAAGTTATGTGACTTCCAACTAGTTGATCTCATCCTGAGAGAGAATCCAAAGAATCAACAACAACGGGTCCAAAAAGGGAAGTTTGAACCGAATTGGCTTGGTCCTTACATAATTACTGCAGTGTATGGATTTGGTGCTTACCAGCTTTCTACAACCAAGGGAGAATTGCTCAAGGAACCTGTCAACACTCTCCACCTAAAGCAGTTTTACAACTAATCTGATCTTAGAAGCTCTTTGTACATATCTAAATGTCTTGAAAAAATATCTAAAAATTACAAATAGTCCTAAAAAAATCATTATCTTGTGAAAACCTAGCAATAGGTGCCTTGGTAATACGAAAAAAATTGAAAAGTTTCAAAAATAAAAAAAAAGAAAAAAATACAAAAAAATTGAAAAACAAGAAATTGCCATTGGTGAAAACTTGGAAACAGGCATCATGGTAGCAAAAAAAAATGAAATCCCTACCAAGAAGGTGAAAACCTGGCAAATAGGCACCTCTTATTCTCAATGTTCCATCTTGTAGCGCATCTTTTTGCTCCCTATACAGTCACTTTCCTACTTTAGTTTATTGCCTTTTTGCTCATGTATCCATGGATTGAGTCTTCTCACAGCTCGGGGCACTACTCTCCAATGTCCTAGAATCTCTTTCGTGATAGTCACTACTTGTTTTATCTGTGTCTGCCTACTTTCACTAGTGTCACTCTTTATCGAGATTGTCCTCATAGAATCTCTTTCATGACAGTCACTAGTTGTTTTAGTTGTGTTTGCCTACTATCGCTAGTGTCACTCTTTATCGAGATTTTCCTCATAGAATCTCTTTCATGACAATCACTAGTTGTCCTAACTATGTCTGCCTACTATCACTCATGTCACTTTTCGAGATTCCTTAATGGTAGATCTCTCTTGTGTTAGTCACCCACCATTCTGGCTATGTTTGTCTACTATCACTCAACCCTTTTTAGCTTCTTCATATTGAAGATTCCTCTTTGACCTCAATCACCAGTCGTTCTAGTTGCATTTGTCTACTATTGTCACCATACTGAAGATATTTCTTTCATCTATGTTCCGGACATTGACACTTGACATCAATCCTAAAAACATGAACTCAAAATGACATACTTGTTTAGATATACTAAGCATTTTCTTTGCTTGTTTCATTTTGCTTCATCATGTCTCCTCGAGCAACTCGATGATGTCATTTTCGATTAGGAAAGCAAGGACTGGGTGCATGATCTTTTCTTTGCATTTTGTTTGTGGTTTAGTTCCAATGATTTGAGGCATACATATAAATGGCGTGTCCACTATAAGAGCCTCCATCTTGTATTGGATGGCCGTGTGTACCTCAACTCCTTTTATATGGATAAATAAATGAGGTTGGTTCTTCTCCTTTCTTGTTGGAGTGAACTCTTTATGCTATAGTAAATACTGATACTTGTCTTGCTAAGTGAACGTATGGGTCATTGCGAGTATATATGGCAACTTGTATCTCAGGTTACGAACACAAGGGCCATTGCAGATAGAATACTTACTAATTACTTAGCATAAGAGGGATCTCTGGTGTGTCTGGTGTGTTTGCATGCAAGAAAGATTCTAGTCATCCTAGCATTTATGCTCTGATGCTTATGTTCACTTGCTATATTAAAAGGGACAAATGTACTGGTCATTTTGGCTTCTTGTGCCTCAAATGCTTACATTTAATCCCGACAAAGCTAGAACAAATGTCCTATTCATATTCCTATGATTGCAATATCAGTGGGAATTGTATGACATCTAGGATTCACTATACACTCAATGATGATAATTATCTAGCCTTAGTAACTAGACCTAGGGTTGCATCTAGTTTAAGATTGTATCTAGCATAAGATTGCATTGCATAAGCACATGGTTTTATTGTAGATCTACTTACATCCTTTGTGATGAGGAATTGTCAGCTTATTCAAAGTATCATGTTTCTTCATGACTACACAAATGATCAATTAATCACCCTCTTGGCTACTTTGATTGCTCTGAATCCATTTTTTTTGGAGCAAATTTAAAATCCGACACACTTAAACAACTCAAAATCACATTTTATAATTTTGGGACCGACGTGATTGAATGCTTGTGCAATCCATTTTTTTTTGATACTTTGTGAATCTTGAAATCTTATCAAATCACACTTTCTTCAAAATTTCCAATATTTTTGGAAAAATTCAAATTTGGTCAAACTTTGGTGAAAATTGGTCTTTTTAGATCTTGAAATCACTTCAAATTGACTTCTATACTTCTTCTAATCTTTCTAATCTCCTCTAAATTCCTCTCATCATTTTGATCTCTTCTATATTTCTTTTGATCATTCTAATGTCTTCTAAATCCCTCTCATCATTCTGATCTCTTCTGTATTTCTTCTGATCGTTCTAATCTCTTCTATATTTCTTTTGATCATTCTAATTTATTTTATGTTCTTCTGAACCTTAGATTTCCTTAGTATCGTTTAACATACTATGCTACATCACATTTTTTTTGTGTCATCTTTCAATTTTGCTCCCAAGGGGGCAGGATGATTACATGATTGAATATGAAATTATCTGAATCTTATGTCCTCATCACTCAGGGCATCTTCATCACTCAGGGTATCTTCATTGCTCAGGGCATCTTCATTACTCAAAGAATCTTCATTGCTTGGGGCATCTTGTTTCCATCTTATGTTCTCACCACTAGGGGCATCTTGTTCCTCTCTATCTGGCATCATTTGTCATCTATCTCATCTTTTCATCAGTTCATCACATCTTATAACATTTCTAGTCAAAGTTTGATGGACAGGTATTAGGACAATCTAGACCCGAACTCCTGAGGATCAAGTCTCATTTTGAGGATGATTCTATGACTCATGATTGGATCATGTTATCTTTTATTCTTAGGTATCTAGGTGTTCTATCTAGATCCTTAAAGGTTAAGCTTTATTTAGGAGGAAACCTTTAAAATTCTTATTCAACTTAGGTATCTAGGTGTTCTATCTAGATCCATTAAGATTAAGCTCCATTCTGGAGATAATCTTTAAAATCTTGTCAATTTAGGTATCTAGCCATTCTATATGGATCCCTTAAGGTTAAGCTCCATTCGGGAGATAATCTTTAAAAGCTTATTCATCTTGGTATCTAGGTGTTCTATCTAGATCCCTAAAGGTTAAGCTTCATTCTGGAGAAAACATTTAAAATGCTTATCAGTTCAGGTATCTAAGTGTTTTGCTTGGATTCCTTAAGGTTAAGCTCTATTTTAGAGATAATTTTTAAAAGCTTATCAATTGGTCTCTATGTCATCAATTTCAGAACCAATATCATTTCTTGATCTTCACACCATGCTTTCTGATTTTCTTTGAATTGAACATGTTGCTCACACATTCATTCAAAGAGGGGAAAAATGTAATACCTCAAAATTGGCTCATTGCCATTATAACCAACTTTGGTTTATTCAACTATTCCTAAGTCTTATTTTACTAGGAAATTCTAATTCTAATAATTGCTACTTGAGCTAGGTGTCAAATGCAGAAAACCATAATTTGCATTAATCACACTATTTATTTAATTCTTAAGTATCAACTCAAATTAGCTACATAAACCTATTGATTTAATTTAATTTAATTATAAGTGTTCTACTTTAAATAAATTAAAATCACCTCTTTAGCTAACGTACAAAGGAATTAAATACATTTAATTTAATAAGATGCCTCCTCTTTTTAATTGTTGAATTTAATTATTCAATTAATTAAAGTTATTCAATTATGAGGTCATATTCGATTTTATTAAGTTAAATATTCTTGAAAAGGGATTAACTCAAATTATCATTAAAAAAGGAACTAGTTAACTCCTTTTATCACTCAAAAATGACTCAGTTAACTCCTTTTATCACTCAAAAAAGACTCAGTTAACTCCTTTTATCACTTAAAAAAGGACTTAGTTAACTCCTTTGATCACTCAAAGGCAACCAATTTAGTTAACTCCTTTGATCACTCAAAGACAACCAATTAACTCCCTTTTCATGAGGAAGTTACCTTAATGATTGGCTCTCCTCTTCAATCTTGATTGTCCATTTTGGTTAATCTCGACTGTCAATCACCTCTTACATTCTATAAAAGAAGCTCTTCATTCCTCATTATAGAGGATGAATTTTGGAATTTGCATCAAATTTATGCTGAAATTCTTACTCACTTTTCTCACATTTGCATAGCTTTATTTCTTTCATTGTAATATTACAATCCATTTAGCATACTATGTTTCTGCATTTCTTAGATTAATAATTGTATCTCTCATCTCGATTAATTGAACTTTCATTTAGTTGCATAAATCCTTGGTTCTAGAGGTCTGGTTGCCTGCTTCTCATTCTAAGAGAAAAGGCATAATCCTTCTAGTTAGAAGGCAACAGGTTGCTCTATTAGACTTTTGGAATAAACAATACAATGTTTATTTCGGAATGATCTCACAAGTAATGACCATGTTGAAGTGTATGTCAGGATGAGAGGCCCCCCAATTTTTCATATACAACTACCATTTCTTCATCTCCATGTCTTAATCCTCCATACCTTCAACAATATCCCATCCTACCAAATGATCTTATCACTCCTCCTATTGCATTGCTAAATCCCATTATTCCTCTTGATCCCCCTCATGATCCAAGAAAATTTGTGCAAGTTGTTCATGAACCCCATACATATCATATAGGTTCATCTACTTCCATTAAGTCTAGTCTACTTCATGATCCTATTATTTCTTCCATATTATATCGACCTCAAAAGGGACTTGCGTATTGTAGCAAATATCCTATGAGTCAAAAGCATTATCAAGTTATGTGACTTCCAACTAGTTGATCTTGTCCTAAGAGAGAATCTAAAGAATCAACAACAACAAGTCCAAAAAGGGAAGTTTGAAACAAATTGGCTTGGTCCTTACATAATTATTGCAGTGTATGGATCTGGTGCTTACCAGCTTTCTACAACCAAGGGAGAATTGCTCAAGGAACCTGTCAACACTCTCCACCTAAAGCGATTTTACAACTGATCTGATCTTAGAAGCTCTTTGTACATATCTAAATGTCTTGAAAAAATATCTAAAAATTCAAAATAGTCCTAAAAAAATCATTATCTTGGTGAAAACCTAGCAATAGGTGCCTTGGTAATACAAAAAAAATTGAAAAGTTTCAAAAATAAAAAAAAGAGAAAAATACAAAAAAATTGAAAAACAAGAAAGTGCCATTGGTGAAAACTTTGAAACAGGCATCATGGTAGCAAAAAAAAAAGAAATCCCTACCAAGAAGGTGAAAACCTGGCAAATAGGCACCTCTTATTCCCAATGTTCTGTCTTGTAGCACAGCTTTTGGCTCCCTGTACAGTCACTTTCCTACTTTAGTTTACTACCCTTTTGCTCATGTATCCATGGATTGAGTCTTCTCACAGCTTGGGGGCACTACTCTCCAATGTCCTAGAATCTCTTTCGTGATAGTCACCACTTGTTTCAGCTGTACCTGCCTACTGTCGCTAGTGTAACTCTTTATCGAGATTTTCCTCATAGAATCTCTTTCGTGATAGTCACTAGTTGTTTTAGCTGTGTTTTCCTACTATCGCTAGTGTCACTCTTTGTCGAGATTGTCCTCATAGAATCTCTTTCATGACAATCACTAGTTGTCCTAACTATGTCTGCCTACTATCACTCGTGTCACTTTTCAAGATTCCTTAATGGTAGATCTCTCTTGTGTCAGTCACCCACCATTATGGCTGTGTTTGTCTACTATCACTCAACCCTTTTTAGCTTCTTCATATTGAAGATTCCTCTTTCACCTCAGTCACCAGTCGTTCTAGCCGCATTTTTCTACTATTGTCACCATACTGAAGATATTTCTTTCATCTACGTTTAGGACATTGACACTTGACATCAATCCTAAAAACATGAACTCAAAATGACATACTTGTTTAGATATAGTAAGCATTTTCTTTGCTTGTTTCATTTTTGCTTCATCATGTCTCCTCGAGCAACTCGATGATGTCATTTTCGATTAGAAAAGCAAGGACTGGGGGCATGATCTTTTCTTTGCATTTTATTTGTGGTTTAGTTCCAATGATTTGAGGCATACATATAAATGGCGTGTCCACTATAAGAGCCTCCATCTTGTATTGGATGGCCGTGTGTACCTCAACTCCTTTTATATGGATAAATAAATGAGGTTGGTTCTTCTTCTTTCTTGTTGGAGTGAACTCTTTATGCTATAGTAAATATTGATACTTTTCTTGGTAAGTGAACGTATGGGTCACTGCGAGTATATATGGCAATTTCTATCTCAGGTTACGAACACAAGGGCCATTGCGGATAGAATACTTACTAATTACTTAGCATAAGAGGGATCTCTGGTGTGTCTGCAGGCAAGAAACATTCTAGTCATCCTAGCATTTATGCTCTGATGCTTATGTTCACTTGCTATATTAAAAGGGACAAATGTTCTGGTCATTTTGGCTTCTTGTGCCTCAAATGCTTACATTTGATCCTGACAAAGCTAGAACAAATGTCCTATTCATATTCCTATGATTGCAATATCAGTGGGAATTGTATGACATCTAGGATTCACTATACACTTAGTGATGATAATTATCGAGCCTTGGTAACTATACCTAGGGTTGCATCTAGTTTAAGATTGTATCTAGCATAAGATTGCATTGCATAAGCACATGGTTTGATCGCAGATCTACTTACATCCTTTGTAATGAGGAATTGTCAGCTTATTCAAAGTATCATGTTTCTTCATGACTACACAAATGATCAATTAATCACCCTCTTGGCTACTTTGATTGCTCTGAATCCATTTTTTTGGGAGTGAATTCAGAATCTGACACACTTAAACAACTCAAAATCACATTTTAAAATTTTGGGACCGACGTGATTGAATGCTTGTGCAATCTATTTTTTTTTGATACTTTGTGAATCTTGAAATCTTATCAAATCACACTTTCTTCAAAATTTCCAATATTTCTGAAAAAAGTCAAATCTGGTCAAACTTTGGTCAAAATTGGTCATTTTAGACCTCGAAATCACTTCAAATTGGCTTCTATATTTCTTCTAATCTTTCTAATCTCTTCTAAATTCCTCTCATCATTTTGATCTCTTCTATATTTCTTTTGATCATTCTAATCTCTTCTAAATTCCTCTCATCATTCTGATCTCTTTTGTATTTCTTCTGATCGTTCTAATCTCTTCTATATTTCTTTTGATCATTCTAATCTCTTTTATGTTCTTCTGAACCTCATATTTCTTTAGTATCTTTTAACATACTATGCTACATCACATTTTTGGTGTGTCATCTTTCAATTTTTCTCCCAAGGGGTCAGGATGATTACATGATTGAATATGAAATTCAACTCAATCTGAATCTTATGTCCTCATCACTTGGGGCATCTTCATTACTTAGGGTATCTTCATTGCTTAGGTCATCTTCATTACTCAGGGCATCTTCATTTCTTGGGGCATCTTGTTTCCATCTTATGTTCTCACCACTAGGGGCATCTTGTTCCTCTCTATCTGGCATCATTTGTCATCTATCTCATCTTTTCATCAGTTGATCACATCTTATAACATTTCTAGTCAAAGTTCGATGGACAGGTATCAGGACAATCTAGACCCGAACTCCTGAGGATCAAGCCTCATTTTGAGGATGATTCTATGACTCATGATTGGATCATGTTATCTTTTATTCTTAGGTATCTAGGCGTTCTATCTAGATCCTTAAAGGTTAAGCTTTATTTAGGAGGAAACCTTTAAAATTCTTATTCAACTTAGGTATCTAGGTGTTCTATCTAGATCCATTAAGATTAAGCTCCATTCTGGAGATAATCTTTACAATCTTGTCAATTTAGGTATCTAGCCATTCTATCTAGATCCCTTAAGGTTAAGCTCCATTTTGGAGATAATCTTTAAAAGCTTATTCATCTTGGTATCTAGGTGTTCTATCTAGATCCCTAAAGGTTAAGCTTCGTTCTGGAGAAAACCTTTAAAATGCTTATCAATTCAAGTATCTAAGTGTTTTTCTTGGATTCCTTAAGGTTAAGCTCTATTTTGGAGATAATCTTTAAAAGCTTATCAATTGGTCTCTATGTCATCAATTTTGGAACCAATATCATTTCTTGATCTTCGCATCATGCTTTCTGATTTTCTTTGAATTGAACATGTTGCTCACACATTCATTCAAAGAGGGGAAAAATGTAATACCGCAAAATTGGCTCATTTCCATTATAAAAAACTTTGGTTTATTCAACTATTCCTAAGTCTTATTTTACTAGGAAATTCTAATTCTAATAATTGCTACTTGACCTAGGTGTCAAATGTAGAAAACCATAATTTGCATTAATCACTCTATTTATGTAATTCTTAAGTATCAACTCAAATTAGCTACATAAACCTATTGATTTAATTTAATTTAATTATAAGTGTTCTACTTTAAATAAATTAAAATCACCTCTTTAGCTAATGTACACAGGAATTAAATACATTTAATTTAATAAGATACCCCCTCTTTTTAATTGTTGAATTTAATTATTCAATTAATTAAAGTTATTCAATTATGAGGTCATATTCTATTTTATTAAATTAAATATTCTTGAAAAGGGATTAACTCAAATTATCACTAAAAAAGGAACTAGTTAACTCCTTTTATCACTCAAAAAGGACTCAGTTAACTCCTTTTATCACTCAAAAAAGACTCAGTTAACTCCTTTTATCACTCAAAAAAGGACTTAGTTAACTCCTTTTATCACTCAAAGGAAACCAATTAACTCCCTTTTCATGAGGAAGTTACCTTTATGATTGGCTCTCCTCTTCAATCTTGATTGTCCATTTTGGTTAATCTCGACTGTCGATCACCTCTTAGATTCTATAAAAGAAGCTCTCCATTCCTCATTATAGAGGATGAATTTTGGAATTTGCATCGAATTTATGCTAAAATTCTTACTCACTTTTCTCACATTTGCATAGCTTTATTTCTTTCATTGTAATATTAAAATCCATTTAGCATACTATGTTTCTTCATTTCTTAGATTAATAATTGTATCTCTCATCTAGATTAATTGAACTTTCATTTAGTTGCATAAATCCTTCATTCTGGAGGTCTGGTTGCCCGCTTCTCATTCTAAGAGAAAAGGCATAATCCTTCTAGTTAGAAGGCAACATGTCGCTCTATTAGACTTTTGGAATAAACAATACAATGTTTATTTCGGGATGATCTCACAAGTAATGACCATGTTGAAGTGTATGTCAAGATGAGAGGCCCCCCAAATTTGCATATACACCTACCATTTCTTCATCTCCATGTCTTAATCCTCCATACCTTCAACAATATCCCATTCTACCAAATGATCTTATCACTCCTCCTATTTCATTGCTAAATCCCATTATTCCTCTTGATCCCCCTCATGATCCAAGAAAATTTGTGCAAGTTGTTCATGAACCCCATACATATCATATAGGTTCATCTACTTCCAATAAGTCTAGTCTACTTCATGATCCTATTATTTCTTCCATATTATATCCACCTCAAAAGGGACGTGTAGTGTAACAAGTATCCTACTAGTCAAAAGCATTATCAAGTCAAATAGTTCCATCTGCATGGAAAATTTATATCAAAACCCTTCCATATCAAAGAAAATTTAAATGATCATGGTCATTCCATCAGCTACAAATCTCATTCTAAAGGTGTTGGTTTCTCTTCCAAATCCAAATCCAAATGTACACCTCCCCTTCATCCCTTATATCCCTCTTAGGTCCATATATTCCTTTATCCACTAGTTCACAATCCACTTATCGTTCCCTAAATAAATTTTGACAAAGGCACATATCTTGGAGAACCTTCCACCTATCCGAAAGTCCTCCACATCATTCCTATCCTTCCATTAATCGCAATACATGGGAAGAAACTTGGATGTCAAGCATAAAAATAACAAGCTCAGAAATCCACATCCATCAAAGAATCAACATGTCCAATCTAATCAACATGTTTATCAAAAGAAAAAAGAATCCAAAAGGTGAAAATGGCCCATTGAAAAAAAAGAAATATCAAAGACAATTTGGGTTCGGAAATCCCTTGTTAAAGAAATACATTCTAAAGGATCACAAAGCAAAGAAAATTCAAGAACTATGTGGATTCCCAAGTCTCTCATAAAATACTTGCATACTAAAGAAAAATAAAGGTTGGCATTCAAGATTCCCAAGGCTTCCTCAAATCCACCATCCACTTCCAAATTTATTTTGGGTCCTTATCTCTCAAAATCAAAATCCATATGCATTTCCCCATAAAATGAAAAATCTATGGCCATTCTTCCATCAAATCCAAAATCTCATTTTCCTTCATTAGTCCATCACCCTTCAAGATGTGTGCCAAAGTTGACCTTGTCACCCTCTCCATATAGTCATACACAGTTCCTCCAATAGACCATCCATTATCCAACTCCTATGTTCCAACCTTCCATCCATCTTATCCAATCCTTTACATAAACCTCTATCACACTTGATCCATCCATCCATTTCATTTCTATTAGTCATTATCCTACCAACATCTTTGAGGATACTATTAAAAGCTATGGTCTATTATTACATATCTTTCAAGAGCTCTATATAGGGAAAACATGTTTGATTCCTTCTTCTATTTCTTATTATGCGTCTACCTTCTTCCCATGAAAAAAATAGTCAAAAAATATTTAAAAAAAATCAAGAGAAAAAAATCATCCAATAGTGAAAACCTGGCAAATAGGTGCTTTCGATAAGTACCATGATGAAAACCTAACAAATAGGCATTATGCATAAGTTATGAACTTCTTGCATTCTATACTTGGGTGAAAAGTTAATCCATGGTTTCCTATCATATCACATTGCTTTCATTTCCTCCATTGTCCTATGTACCTCATATCCCTTATCTTATCCACATACATATCCCATTTTTTTTCCAACTTTGATCTTGACAAGGCTCTCACTATCCCTATACATATCATATGTCCTATCTATTTCATGTTGTCCACATTCTTTTGGTCCATATCCATTATCCTATCCACATCCCTTTGGTCTATATCCATTATCCCATCCATATCCCTTTGGTTCATATTGATTATCTTATCACAACCTTTAGTCCATATCCTTTATCTTGTCCATTCTTGATCTTTCTTCACCTATCATTATCCTATCCAAATCCCTCTCTTGATCTTGATAGAAAAAAATGACATAAAAATACAAAATGTTTTCAACATCCTCTTGACATTTACACTCCTACATTTCATGCCAATAAATGCACCATATCATTACCCTATCTTTTCATGTTCCATTCCTCAGCTTGTCAAAAATATGTTATCTTATCATGTGGATAGTCCTTAACATCCAAACATATCCAAGCCATACTAAGGAACCTTTTGCCTTCATCCATCTACTATTTTGTCCATCAATCCCTTGCCTTTCTAGACATTGGGGGTGATTTTAAAGTCCTGGCAAAAGTTTCAAAAAAATTCAAAAGATGTCCTAGAAAAATTCTTCAATTTTTTTTTTAAAATTATCATGAAAAAACTGATTAGAACATCATATATGATCCTGGAAAAATTCCAAAAAAAATCAAAACACAAAATTTTTTTGACAATAAAATATCTTTGCATCACAACAAGCAGCAAAATGTGACGATCAAACATCAAACCAAATCAAACAACAGGCTTCACAAATCAACAATGGACTCATGAGACACATTATTCAATCAAATAAAACATCAAATCAATCCATTTAATTATCATTAAGGTTGTTGAAAAATTCCTTTATGGCAGTCCATTATTAATTTATCTTTCATGATTATGTTCCTTGTTGGAAATACAATAGGAAAGGTAAAATTTTGAGTGGGAGGGGGGGGCACGGGGGAGGTGGTGGTGGGGGTGATGAATTAGTGCTTCAAACTTTTACCCATAAAAATATTCACCATGCATCCATCTCATAATTTAACAAGTAAACTGAAATACCATACAAAGCATATACATCTAAAGTATATAAACAGGTAAGCATTCAAAAAAGTATGAAACAAGATATGATTACCTAGAAACCCTCCAATGAGAAGGAAAAACTGGGGTGGGGATGACACCCACAAATCTTTACTACTGCAGTAATAAAGTGTATCCAATTAAGGTTACAATGTTTGATCATGAAACATGATCTACCCTATGAAAGGTTTTCCCTGTTAAAAGCTTACAAAGACTATTAGGTCTTACCTTGTTAGAAGTGTGCCTGGTTAAAGGACTTCAACTAACAATTAAGTAAGAACCTTGTTAGAGGATTTCAATATAGCTTGTTAGGACTACTTTGTTAAGAGATTTAACTAATTCACTTGTTAGAATGTCTCAACAATGATCCTGTGATTAGCACTATGTTGGTTGATGTTAGATCACCTCTTCACTAATGTATACTTGATCCTTTCTAATTAGATGTCTCTTTTATTTCCATTGTTTCCTTCCCCTATTCTCCTTTAACTGATTCTACAAAGTAACTCAAATCATAATACCTTGGTCAAAATGAATTTCCTGTTTGCGCATGAAAAATATCCTTCTCTCTACTTCTCACCATTTCTCTCTCACTTGAACATTTAGGGTTTATCCTCCTTAAGAAAACCTAGGTGACTTAGGATTACATATGAATCAACGATGCTGATTCACCCATATTGCCACTTAAACCTTCCTATTTTTTGATTGGATGTATGTAATACATAGGGATTCATACTTAAGATTTGTCCTTATCAATAAAAGATCGTAAATTAATCCTTAAGTCAGCTCAAAAATGGTTTACATAATAGTTTGTGCCAATACAAACAACTATGTCAAAACTATGTTACTCGACATCTGAAGTCCCTGGTGCTCAGCACTAACTATGACTTCATTGTTATCACTTAGCATCTAAATGACTCGACATGCACTGCTTGCTTAGCTCCTGAATCACTCGACACATACTATCTACTCGGCACTTGAATGACTCAACACATGAGTGACTGGATGCTCACTATTTACTTAGCATACACTAACTTACATGTTGTGCTCAATATATGTTACTTGTTTACATGAACTAAGTAAATAACTTAAGTGTATATACACTCACTTGTCAAAACTAATATGAGATTAACAATCTCCCCCTTTGACATGAGTGTCAAAAATATTTGGTAATGCATTAATAATCTTATCCTTACGAGCATAACATAGATATTTATTCAGCTTCTATATAAAATTTCAAAATATCAAAATTTTGCAACATATGACTTGTACCTCAAAATTTCATAACTCCCCTTGAGTTGAATGTTTAGTCCTATTCTATATTCTGTATCAAAATATTTCTTTGTTCCTATATGAACTGATGTTTGCATTTTGTTGTACTCTTACTCCCCCTTGGGTATAGATATCTCTTAATCTCTTTGCTTTGCTTGCGTGCTCCCCCATTCTTGGCCCCCATTGCTTGTACTCCCCCTTTTTGACACTGATGTCAATAGGTTATACACTAATAGTGTACTTGTCCAAAAAGGATTTATGGACCTCAAGTATAATCTTAAGAGCTACATCCAAATTATTGCAAGCTACCTCCAAAGACTTGAGTTGGATGGCCAGCTCAACAACAAGGTGTACTAAGTTGTCCAATATAAAAAGATTACAATCTTTCTTCATAAGTGTTTCTGCATAGCCTAGTTCCTTGTGTAATATCTCTATGTGAGGAGTTAATGTTGACTAGATGTTGATTAGTTTAGCCCTTATGTTGGTTTCATTTTCTTGTAATGATGCTAACTAACTTTGGGATTGTAATAGGTTCATAAAATGTTTCTCACTTTGAGCTAGAGACTTGGGAAAAGTAGCACCGGATGACTCCATATGAGTCTCAAAACTCAGGATGTGAATCCTTACTTCTTTTGTGAAAAGTGTAGGATTACATAGTTTGGCATGTACAAAGAGAAAATATTCTCTAGTACCTTCTTCACACTTTCTATCTTGGTTGCTAGCTCAACCTATGTCAGTGCAATAACACTTGATATCTTCTCATTTACCTTGTTTTGAAACTTCCTTTTAGACCATTCTAGTAATTTTTGCATTAGTATCCAGGTCTGTGTCACTAACCCTTTCCACTATATTGATTAATTATTGAATGAAGGGTTTGGTTTCATCTAGAGTCAGTAGACTGAATGCATCAAGGAAAATCTCTTTGATATCAATCAAAGCTTGCTTCTAGCTATGCTCCCTTCCGAGTATTTCTTGATTTTTACTTCTTTTCTAGGGTCTCTTGTAATATACCCATCTGTTCAATTGTGATTGCTGCATAATCAAATTTAGGCAATACAATATCTTCATCTAGGATAACGTCTCCATAAGTAGTTACCTCTTCTACCTTAGATGAGCTAGGACTCAGCCTTGAGAATTGCAATGGTGTAGCATCTTTACTCAGCCTTTGAAGAGATTGATTGGAAGGAGTACCAGATTTTGGTAATGTTACCAGTGCTTGAATAACTAGTAGCTCCTTTGGATTGGGTGTCAAACCTGACTCTTTAGTCTTGTCCTTTTCTGTCTCTATAGTTCTAGTTGCACCTTGATCTTGTGCTGGAGGTGCAGGTGCATCTACCTAACCTGTTTGGCCTTGAATGCCATCATTCTCTGGTGTCTCTACTTTGTATTCTCCAATTGTCTCATCCTTTTTTTTTTAGTGTCTGGTACATTCACTGAGACTGGAGTGTCTTGCATATGTGTACTAATAGTGAAACTTGCTATCTCCTTCCTTTGATATACCATTGTATGTTGTGAAGCTTGTACACTTGTGACTTGAGAAGTGATTATAGATGTTTCTTGTGTTTTCACTTCCTCCCTTGTAGTTATTGTTTCTTTCTCCTAAATTTCATCTACACTCACCAGTACAAGTTTGTCACATAGTTTGTCTTGGAGAGTGAACTGGACAAGTATCCTTTTCAAATCATACTCGGTAAGGGGATTTATGGTCTAAGAAATAGTCTCAAAAACATCCTTTACTTTGAAAATTTCAGTATTTACACTTGTCTCCTATGGAGGGCTGACACTTAGCATTTGTGTATCTTGGATACTCTATTTTGTTTTTTGCTCTTCCTCAGTTGGTGCCTAGTTGTCAATATTCATATATGTGCCTCCCTCTACTATGCCTTGTTTAGTATCATATTTTTCATCTTCTCCTACCTCAATAGGTGTCTATTTCGCTTCTCTAGATGTTGACAGTCCATATGTTAACTTCCACATTTGTTTGGACATTTGTACAACATCCTCCATGTTATTTGGTAATATGTTGAATGCCTTGCATTTTGCCACAAATATTACAACATACTTCTTAATGGATTTAGACATTTAAGCCTTACTAAGTTCTGGCATAACTTAAGCAAGGGATGCCTCCCTAATTTGTCTTTCAATGTTTAAACAATAATTTCATTTTTTCTCAACTCTATTACATAAACTTTTGATTATGGAGTTGGCAAGTTCCAGAGGAGCCTTTTTGAATCTAGCCATCATGGCATATACTACCTCTTCAACTTGGTTCTTCTCAATCTTCCCAACATTGTCAAAGTCAATGTGAGAGAAACCTGATAAATCAACATTGTTCCTAATGTTCTCACATAAATTATCTAAATCTGAAGAGGGACTTTGATTCACCACTTCAAATTGGTTGTTGTCATTTGATTTAGTCTTCTCTTCATCAAATTCAGCTTGTGCCACATACTTCCTCCTTAGTCTCTTCTATGTTTCAACTTTCTTCTCCTTAGGCTTGGCTACTTCTTTAGCCTTTTGTGCAATGACTCTAGTGCTAGCCCTTATGGTAGGTATTGTAGTTTTGGGCTGATTAGGTTTGGCAACCTTCTTTGGTTTGTTCACTACTCGAGTCTTTTCTTTTCTATTTTTCTTCTCAGTAGTTGTAGGTGCTTCACCAGCTTCTTCTTCCTTGACATATTATGTAGTTTCTACTTCATCTTCTTTTTGGTCTTCTCCCTAACCTTGTGTCAATGCCAATGGTACTTGAGCTTGTGTTTCCTCTTCTTCTTCATCATATTCCTCTTCTTCTTCCTTAGATCCTTCACCAAATCTTTCTTTTAATTTCTTTACCAATTTGTTCTTCTTCCTGATCACTGAAGCAATCTTCAATTCCATAGTGATCTTTGATTTGGCCAAGTCATAATTTCTAAATGTTGTTGCTTCTTTATCTAGTTCTTCTACAAGTAATGTTGTGATTTCTACAGAGGCCTCATCAACATTTATTTCATATCCTAATGGCCTTAGCCATCTCACCCTAGGAATTTCTGCTTAAACATATGTGAAATCATTATCAACTAGGAAGAAAACATCATCAAAATATTTCTCCACTAGTCAGACTGGTATCCTTAATCTTTTCTTCATTATTTGTTTGAGATCTTCAAAGTAACTTGTCATGATAGATTCAAAGTTTTCACCTAGTTGCTTAATAAATTCACTTATCTAAACTACAATAGGTCTGTTCACCTTCCATGCAACCTTAACAAATGTAGGAAATGCATTCTGTACATAAAAGAAAATACATACAAGAATAGATCCAAATTTACACTGTGCACTTTTGGTCTTCCTTATAGCTCCCAAATTCTCAATCAATTGTTGCAACTGCAACTTGGCAAGATCAAAGGTATGATCCTTCTTCACAATTTTATAACCCATATCAACTACAATGTAGGGTACATTGTTTAATCTACTAGATTGATAAAACTTGTGTGCTATGACCCTTACTACAAAAGGTTTTAGAGGATTTGTGATAGTATCAATTGTCATTCCTCTTTTATTCCACACAGCCCCTGTTCTCTATTCAATTATTTCCTTTGCTTCACTTCTTATGGTCTTTGGCCGATCTAGGGTTGGATATCTTGTCACTCTATGAACAATCTTCTTAGTGATTTTTACTGGCCCATTTTCTATCCATACAGAGTTATCATGGATTCTACTCAAAATAATTTTTATCCACTATGTCTTGAATACGTTGGGGAAACCTAGGGCACGAGCTAACCCTTTCTTCTCAATAATTTTAAACTCTTCCTTCAACACTCCATTCTCACATAGTTTTTCATATGTTTCTTTGATTTCTCTATCACCTATGCTTCCAATTTTGCATGTGTAGTAATTTCTGCCATCCTAAATCATCAGAATTTGCGGTGGTATCATGGATAACACACTAAAGGGATCCTATTTATAAGCTATATTTGGGATAACCCTAAAATTAGGTTGTTTGATTTCATTACTTATCAATTGAACATTTAAAACCTCTTTTCCCTCTACACCTTTCACTATTGAAGAGCTAGACAGAATTACATGAAACTAGGGTTTGCAAAATTTAAAATTGCGTAGCTTGACACACGATAAATACCTTGTGAATCCTATTGGAATGGTGTCAAAAAACCTTTTAAATCTCCTACAAATGCTCGAATCAAATTCTATAGATCACCTTTAGATCTTTGTGCTCTTCTTCAAATTTGAATGATGTTAAATGAGAAGAAATTGATCAAATAGCCCTTAAAACATTGCATTTAATGCTAAGTGCTTACACAGCTGTAAGCTCAGCTTCAATTGAATTTCTAGCTCACTTGGAATCCATGTGTTTTTCCATATGCTCGACAACCACTACAAGCTCAAATTTTACTAACAAATTTTGCTAGCTTGTCATCCACTAACATTTCACTTGGCAACCATATGAAACTTTTCACACTCGGTAGTAACATAAAAATTGATAAAACTAAAAGATTTATTCTTGATTCCTAACAACACTTTGCATCTTTATTCACGAGTATGTAATATTTTCAAAACTAAATCCTTGGAATTGATGTATGGTATATCTTTTAAATATCAGTTCCACATACCTCTTGATTGTGTAATTTGATGAGGTGTGATCACTTAACCCATTAGGTGAAGTGATCCCATCTACACTTGATGTGTTGGAATATTCCTTTCTCTTCCATGTCTTGTTTCTCTCATTTCTAACATTCTCAACATCTGCCTTTCCTTTTTCTTTGATGAACTCACAACTTGGTGCCTTTGACCTTGTTGGATAGTATCTACTTATGTGACCAGTCTTCAAATAGCTAAAACATGTGGTTTGACTCAACAACCTTTTGTAATCACTTCTAAAATGTGTTCTAATATAATTTTCCAGAATATGTCCATACTCCTGATAGTAATGAAAACTCTACATTATATTATAGTCCCAATTATAAGAGTTGTCATTGTTCTTTACCTTTATTTTCTTGTTTGATGACCACTTGGGTTTTGATCTGCATTCAAAAGCTCTATGTCCATACTTCTGACATTTATAATAGTATCCTTTAAATCTTTGAGTGTGCATGTTCTTGGTTCTGCATTTATGTGCTTGATGACCTTGTTTGTTGCATGTATAGAAGTGACCCATGTTCTTCTACTTAACATTCTAATTTATAGTCTTGCTCCTACAAACATTAGTAGTATGTCATTTTTTACTACAATTATGACAAGTAGGTTTGGAGTTCTTACCTTTGTTACTTCTTTCTTCCAAACTTTTGGATGATTCTCTTTCTTCAGTACTAGTATATCCTAGTCTAGATGTATCATTGTTAGATCTAGGAGATCTCATTAATTTTTCAAAGTACTTTATGGCTTCACTAGGTTTATTGA
This sequence comes from Cupressus sempervirens, assembly GCA_028749045.1. Lineage (NCBI taxonomy): Eukaryota > Viridiplantae > Streptophyta > Pinopsida > Cupressales > Cupressaceae > Cupressus > Cupressus sempervirens. Next base: position 692,196,567 of record CM053791.1, on the reverse strand, counting down.
ACCTTTCTGTAAACTCCTTTTCCCTTTTTAGATCATTTCTCAACTATTCATTCTACAACTTTAGTGTTGTGATCTCAATGTCTTTAATATTTATTTCATGATTAGCAATCATGACTTGATTCATTGTTTCTAATTGCATGTGAGAAATCTTATTTATTTCTGATGATTTCTCTTCCATTCTGCTAGTCAAAACTCTTTTGTCATCTTCAATCATGACTTTGTCTTCCATAGCTTTCTTTTTCTACTCTATCACCTCACATAGTAATATGGCTTGTGATTCTTGCTCTATCTTAATATTTCTGATCTCTTCAGCTAGATTTATGTTCTTTCTATTAGATCTGCAATTGCTGCATCAAATTCATTAGAGTTTCTATTTGCAAATGGATTAAAACTATCCATCTCTTGGTATTGTATGTCATTCTCCTCAATATCAACTTCCTTCCTTCTTCTCAATGATTTATTTAGATCATCTCTTGCTTCATTCAACTAATGTAGAATGAGTTGTATTTCAGTCTCCTAGTTCTTAGTAATCTTTTCCAACTTTTAGACTTCCATTTCCAAGATATTTCCTCAAAGTTGCAAAGCCTTACTTTTAGAGGACAAAGATTTGATACCAATTGTTGGAAATACAATAGGAAAGGTAAACTCTAAGGTTGGGGGGGGGGGGAGGGGGGGCGAGGGGGGGGGGGGATGGGTTGTGAATCAGTGCCTCAAACTTTTACCCATAAAAACATTCACCATATATCAATTTCACAATTTAACAAGTAAACTGAAATACCATATAAAGCATATACATCTAAAGTATGTAAACAAGTAAGAATTCACACATGTATGACATAAGATATGATTACCCAAAAACCCTCTAGTGAGAAGTTAAAATTGGGGTGGGGATGACACCCACAAATCTTCACTACTGCAGTAGTAAAGTGTATCTAATGAAGGTTACAATGTTTGATCATGAAACATGATCTACCTTATGAAAGGTCTATCCTATTAAAAGCTTACAAAGACTGTTAGGTCTTACCCTATTAAAGGATTTCAACACCTTGTTAGAAGTGTTCCTAGTTAAAGGACTTCAACTCACAATTAAGTAAGCACCTTGTTAGAAAATTATTAGACCATTTGATGCTTGTAACTCTCATTTCTTGAGTGTACAAATTTAAGCCTGTGATAATTATTGCTTCTACATATGTATAGTCAATATTAACCATAAATCATATGTGATCATAATACTAATCAACCACCAACCTAGGTATCCTTGACCTATTCTTGATTTTCCTTTTGAAATCTTCAAAATATGCATCCAAAATTGTTTCAAAATTGTCACCTAGTAATTCAATATATTCGTTTATTTTCTTGGTCATGGGTCTAGCCTTATCCCATTCTACATCTCCAATAGTAGGAAAGGAGTTCTAAACATAAAATAATATACATAATATAAGTGATCCAAACTTACATGAGGTGTTCTTTGCTTTCCTAATAGCTCTAAGGTTTTCTATAAGCTATACCAATTGTAGCTTGACCAAATCATAGCTAAGATCATTCTTCACTAGTTTGTATCCCATGTCAACCACTACACAAGTCACACTATTCAATTGGTTCAACTAATAGAACTTATGTGTAATCACTTGAACTACAAACTCAATGATTGAATCTGTGATTGTGTCAATAGACATACCTCAACCATTGCACTTTTCCTTAGTGAGGTCTTTAATTATATTTTTTGCCTAACAATGAATAGTCTTTACTTGATCAAGAGTAGGGTAACCAGTTACATGATGTATGATCAATTTTGTGATTTTAATTGGCCTATACTCCAATCATAACTTCATATCATGCATGATCAATTTTGTGATTTTAATTGGCCTATACTCCAATCATAACTTCATAGCATGCAACCTGTTCAAAATAATTTTAATTCATTCAAGCTCGAATACCTTGGGGAACACTAGGACATGAATTAACCCTTTGTTGGAAACTACTTTTTTTTCCTCCTTCAGTACCTCATTCTCACATAGCTTATCATATGTGTTTCTCAATTCAAAATCAACAATTTCACCAATTTTGCACATGTAGCATGACCTTACATAATGTACCATAATAACCCGGGGTGGAATCAAGGACAACGACCCAAATGAGTCTATAGTCATTGCAATCTTTGGATATGCCTTGAATTTTGGATGATGGTATACATCATTATGCACAACTTGAGCATTATTGCCCTTTAATGCCTCCTTCTTCTCACTTGTGTATGCAAATGATGCCATTTGCAAATTGTTGAGTAGTCATTTTGCACAATGTTGAATGGCAGAAATCCTTTCAGATTTCTCTCTTGAAAAGTTGATCAATGACCAACTCTAAGGTTTTTGATGGCTATTTTTCAACCTACTGGGTAACTCAATTGAAGATAATAATGTGTGGCCTTTACTAGTACTATTAGAAATGTTTAGAATAACTGAGAGGGGGGTGAATTAGTTACTCAAGGTCTATATGTACCACTTGAAGAATTAAGTAATAAACACTTCACTATTCTTCTTATCCTATTCTTGCCCGATCTCTATTGTAAAACTATCATAAACATAACTTGCATTGCATAATGAAAACATTATCAAATATAAAACAATCATAAAGCATTCATCACAATTTTGACACTAAGATTTTACGTGGAAACCCAATTTGGGAAAAATCACCAACAACATGTCACTCTTTTTCAATCTTTCAAAGTGAGCTCTGTGACGAGCCAACCTTGTTAAAGGTTACAAAACACACTGTTAAATGTGACTTGGTTAGATGATTTAATCACCCTATTAGGAGTGGCCTTGTAAGATGACTTTGATCATTCCATTTAGAATGTCACCCAGTTAAAGGATTTACACAGAGTGTTAAGCCTTCAAATGACTATTAGGTCAACCTCTGTTAAAAGGATTCAATACAAATTGTTTACAATGATAAGAAAAAAATAGTAGGTTTTGATCTGTGTGATTATAACTCACTTTTGTAGGATCACTAATAAACCTTACATTGACATCTCTGATCTTGATTTTACTTGGACACCCTTCAAGCAATCAGTCCACTCTTCTCATCAACACTTAAGCCTTATGCTCTAATTCATTTATGAATGACAATATTATATCTATAAACTTTCTCATTTAGCTTTGTATTTACTCTTGTATATTTATGATCACCCTTGCTTTGTACATCTCTCTTCAAATACAAGCTTGTACATACACATATATAGAACACCAAATATTTGGCTTTGTATCTTTTTAAATAAGTAATTGGTACTTGATCATTTTAAACATCCACCATAGATATTCCTAGGGTTTACAATTAGATTCAACTTGATTCAATGTATCTGTTCATCTTCTTGATCATCCTCTAGAAAATTCTCTAAAATCAATCTGTTAGGTCTCTACCTAATCTTCTCCTTGAATTAAATGATCCAACTCATCAAACTTATCTTCAATATGATTTACATCTCCCAAGAAATCAACTGAGTCGGCATGGTCTTACAATTTCTATAAATTTATTTTCTTATTGTCACTCATAGATCTCTAAATTCTGACACTCAATCATCATTGAAATACTCAGTCGCTGTAAAGATTTTTGGTTCGACATCAACCAACTTTCTTGGTCAATGCTAATGCTTGGTCAAAGCTACATTTTCTCGGCACTAACTATAGCTCAGTTGACACTAGCATTACTTGACACTAACAATAGTTTACGCTTCTGCTTGGCTTGGCTTAGCATTCTTGACATAAATAATTTCTTTTCTTTATCAAAGTCTATCTAAAAAAAATCCATTATAACTCTCTTTTCATAACTTCAACCTTTTTTCTAGGTGCTATAGTTATGAGAAACTTCTCAAATCCTCTTCATCAATAAAATAGATATGACATTGAGCTTAGGTAGAAATATGTCTCATCAAATAAATTTGACATCAATGATTAAAAAATATTTGTTCCAATTGTAAATTTCCAACAATATCCCTCTTTGGAATTGATGGCAACATCTCAAACATCTCAATACTAGTAGTAGCTAAGTTACCATACAATCCAAAAGATTTCATTTTGATTCTCTAGTTTGAATTACTCTCACTATCTCCCACTATGATAATAATCTTTCTCCTTCTTTAGTAATCTCTCTCTCAATATGTAATCTCTCCCTCTTTTACAATAATGCCAAAGACATGTAGCTATCTTAGCTTCAAACTCTTCATACATCTAAATTATGTAAATTTTGTGTGTCTAGCTGATACTTGTGATTTGTCTATGACTGATCTATTTATGTTGTACTGAAGTATTCTACCTTAGACATGTCCTAAAGTAGAGTTATATTGAACCACTGTGTAGAATGTTCTGATTAACACATGTGATACAATTCATCTTGTCTTCTTAAGTAGCTTTAGTTAGGGGGATCACCCCTAGTTTACCTCTTAGATATTCATGAGCATCTTTGGGTAATAGTTTTGTGAATATGTTAGCAATTTGTTCCTTGGTATTCACATATTCTAGCTTCACTTCTTTGTCTTGAACTATTTCTCTCAAGTAGTGATACTTGATAGAAATGTACTTTGTCTTAGTGTGCATCACTAGATTCTTTGAAATCTTGATAGCACTTGTGTTATCAAAATAGATAACTACTAGATTTGTAATCTCTTCTTTCATACCTTTCATCAATTGCTTAATCCACATTATGTTTGAAAAATTCATTGTAGTTATCACATACTTGGCTTCAGTTATTGACTGGGAAATACAATTTTGCTTCTTGCTTGTACATGACACCAATCTCTTTCCTAGAAAGAATGGACTTCCACTAGTGCTTTTTCTGTCATCAATATTTCCTATCCAATCTGAGCTAGTGAAAACCTTTAGTTTAAATTTATCACTTCTCTTCTAATATAATCCATAGTCTTTTGTACTTTTCAGATATCTCAATATCTTTTTTACAACCATCATGTGGTTCTTTTTAGGATTTTATGAAAATCTAGCGACTATCCCAACTACCAAAGCAATATCTAGCCTACTGTGAACAACATATTGCAATTTTCCAATCATGGATCTATATAGGGTCTTGTTCACATCAATAGAATCATCATTCTTAGATATCTTATTTCCTATAGACATAGGTGTACTCATTGGCCTTGAATCCTCCATACCAAAAGTCTTTAATATTTCCTTGATGTATTTGGATTGTGAAATGAAAATACCAAACTTAATTGAAAAACTTTTAATCCAACAAAGAATTTGATTTCACCAAACATAGACATTTCAAATTCATTTTTCATTTCATTAGAAAATGATTTGCATAATGCTTCTATTCCTCGAAATATAATATCATCAACAAATATTTCAAATAATAGTACTTCATTGTTCTTACCATTCTACAAATATAGGTAACTATTTTCATTTGTCCTTTCAAAACCAATTTTCACTTGTCCTTTCAAAACCAATTTTCACTAAATAGTTATGTAGTCTTTCATACCATGCTCTTGGGACTTTCTTCAATCCATAAAGGTCTTTGTTCAATTTGCATACCATATTCTTATTTTATGGATCTACAAATCCTTTAGGTTGATCAATGTATACTTCTTCCTCTGGTATACCATTTAAAAATGAAGATTTGATATCCATTTGATATACCTTAAAATTCTTGTAGGCCGAGTATGCAAGAAGAGTTTTGTCTCCTTCGAGTCTTGCCATGGGAGAAATTTTTTCTCCATAATCAACTCCTCCTTCTGCATAACTCTTGCATACCAATCTTGCCTTGTTTCTTGTTATTTCATCATTTTCATTGAACTTGTTCCTAAAACCCCACTTTTCCCCAATGATATTTTTTTCTTTAGGTCTTGGCACTAAGGTCCAAGTATTATTCTTCTCAATTTGGTCAATTTCTTTGTTCATTTCTTGAATCCAATCTTCATTGTCTAAAGCATATTTTATTATCTTGGGCTCAAACTCACACAGTAAACATGTGTCATTTTTGATTTTTCTTCTTGTCATAACACTTGATTCAACATCTCCAATGATTTGTTCAAGTTTATGATGTCTTCTCACATATTTTTCTAACATAGCTAGTTTTCTTCTTTGTTCTTCAAGTTCATTTGGAGAAATAATCTCAGGCTCATTTCCTCTTCCTTGTTTTGGTTTAGGTCACTAGTACATTTGACCCCAATTTTTGACCAAATTTTTTGACCATCTAATAAATTGGGGTCAATTTTGTTGAAATGTGCAAGGCAACATATACTTTATGTTAAATGTGAGCTTGTGTTGGTCAAAATTTTGACCAACACGAGCTCACACTATGTCAAAATTGGAAAAAGAGCAGTTTGCCACCCTAATCTCATTGTTATGTGACTCAAAAGACAACTCGTGCACTCAACCATTTTCTACACTGCATTTTGTGGCTAGGAGTACACGCCAAAAGTAGTCACCAAGAGGGACATCCTATAACCTCCTATCATAATTTTAGTCTAGTCAATCCACTTTTTGCTAAACTCAAACTTCTCCAAAACCTTGTAAAGAATAGGTCCATCCACCTTGTCATAAGCTTTCCCAATGCCCAATTTCAATAGCATGGAGATTTTTCTTAAGGAGATGGAGTGAATCATCTCATGGGACATGTGATGACCCATAAATACTTCTCCTTTCCAAAGTGAATCCACTTTGCTCATGGGAGATGAGTTTATCTAGGACAATCCTCAATATTTTGGCTACTATCTTAGAGATAATTTTGTAAGTTGTGTTGCATAATGATATATGCCAAAAGTTGTCAATTATTCTTTTTGCATTTTCTTTTCTATGGATCAATGTTGCTAGAGTATTGTTGAAATTCTTCAACACAAACCCTCACCATCTTGACTCCTCAACCACTCCAAACAACTCTTTGTTAAAAACATGCCATAACTTGTGGTAGAAAAAGTCTTGGAAGCCATCTAGACTTGGAGCCTTGTCACCTGCTAAGCCAAAAATAGCCACTCTCAACTCTTTCATGGTTATTTTGGATACTAACATTTCATTATCCACTTCAAAAAGGATGAGCTCAATTGCCTCAAGTGTTGTAACTAATTGCACTTCATTGATCTCTTCATCAAAACTCCAGAGCCTAGTAAAAAAATTTAACTACACGCTTGTTAATCTTTGATATATTGGTGACCTCTCTACTTTGGAAGGATTGCAGATTGAAGATTCCATTAATGGACCTTCTATTTTTTACTAAACAATAGAATAATTTTGTGTCTTTGTCCCCAACTCTTAGCGATTATTCTCTTGATTTTTTCTTCAAGAAGAACTCCCTTGTCATTAGTTCATCATATAAACCTTTTAGATCCACCTGATTTGCAAATTACACCATATCTATCTTATCCTCTATTACTTTATTGTTGAGGGTTGCTAATTGGCCTTTTACATCAGCAATACTAAAGCAAATCCAACTAACATTGAAATGAGTAAGACTCATATAGTCATTAATCTGCTGCTATTATGATTTAAGACCAATTACAAAAGTCAAATAGCTATTGCTTAAATGAATTGATTGTTTCCAAACTAATTAAGTTCCTTTTGAACAATGACCCTCATGAGTTGGCAAGGTGATTTGAGGGTCTTAGTTGGGGTCTCAAAACTTCTTAATGTCAAACTTCTAAACTTAAAAACAAAATGAAAACATCATCATTAACTCTACAATCAAGGAATGAGCATTAAATACTTTTGATCCACAAATAATAATAATTTGGCAGAGAGAAATTTGACGATTCTTACCAATACATTGATAGTGATCACAGTGGGGATGAATCAAATTATGAAATGACTCTTCAATAACAAAAAGTAGAAAAATGACTTAGAATCAATTGAAAAACAACACATGATAATCTGATCAACTACATAAGAACTTCATTCAAATTAGGTCAAGTGACTTACACAAAGATTTTGCATGATTTTGTTTTGCTATTGAGAATGTTGATAGGAAAAAATGACCACAAGTTGCTAGATGAATATTATGACCCAACTAAAGAAGAAATATTTTTATAATGAAATGAACCAAGACTGTTCTTCTACAACTGTTGCTGCAATCCATAAATGCCTATTCATAAACGGGTAGCATTTATAAAATGTATAATCTATGTCTGAAATGGTGATTGATAAGATACAATCCATAAGTAGGAGATATTTTAACACAACAAGTCAAATTGTGATATTGCTATCAGGATTTAATTGTGTGATTTTTGAGTCAAACTCGTCGATACATATTTAATGAAATGAATGGAACCCATCTCTCATGAGAATGAATGGAAAAATTAGCACTCATTGGATCTAGGTGATACTCACAGAGGTGAAGCACCAAGACTTCTCAGGAGGTCATCCATCCCAGTACTACTCCAGCTCTAGCATGCTTAACTACATAGTTTCCTCCATGGCTAAACCCACTCTACTTGCAACTCCATTTGCAAAACCTTCACCAAGTGTTGTGCCTTATGAACCATTCATTAGAAAGCCCCTTAACCTCATCAATTGATAAGTAGGAGATATTTTTCCATAGCAAGTCACATTCTGATATTGCTATCAGTATTTAACTCTGTGATTTTTGAGTCAAACTCATTGACCCATATTTCATGAGTAATGGTTCACTAAACCCATCTCTCATGAGAATGATTGGAACACTTAGCACTCATTGGATCTAGGTGATGCTCACAGAGGTGGAGCACTGGGATTTCATGGGAGGTCACCCATCCTAATACTATAGCTTGAGCACACTTAACTAGAAAGTTTCCTGATAGCAATATCATAATTTTAAAAAAAAATTCTTAACCCTTATATTTTTTCACAATATCTTGCTAGTTCAGCCACACTTGTGAGGAATTGGATCACACACTCCTGGATCTGCTTAGTAAAGTGTAATTGGCTACACTGAAAAAAGGAAAAGGACTTGGTTTACGTGCATTCAAATCTATTGCTCCTTAAAAAAAGTGGTTAAGAGGGGACATAAGGGACTCAGATAATAAGCCCATAACATATTGACTTGGATCTTCCACTTCCCACTTTGTTGCACTTGATGTTGATGATGACTATGGGAATATTTGTGGGCATTGGAGTGCTAGTGCCAATGCCAATGCTAGTGGAGCCCTATTTGTGGTTCTTCTAATTTACCACTACCTATATCATCTAATATAGATGGTGATGATATTATGTAAGTCCCATATTATTTTTAAAAAAATGATAACTCACTGTTGACAATTGACATTATTATTATTTAATTTTAATTTATATTATAACATTTGAGTTTCACTAATATATCATTAGTATTTTGAACTGAAATACTGCTGCAAATATAAATTTTTTTTATTTTATATGTTTTTGTAATCTACTCTTGAATTTTATATGAGGTTTTAAATAAGATTGATTGATGATGTCGGGGTATTTGTTGAAGAAAAGTGCAAAAACAAATGGTTGGAGCCGGCAGTGGTTTGTTTTGAATGAGAAATCTAGAAAGGTTTGTTGCATTTGATGTGTACAATAGAATTTTAATTTGTTCAATTGAAGTTATACATCTTAATGAATTGGGTTTGATGTTCTCGTACCTTGGTTACACCAAAAAACTAGAAGAAAGGCATTTTAGAGGAGTCATTAATTTGGAGGTATAAGTTGCTGATGAATATTTTATTGTTACTTTGTTTGATAGTTGAAAATTTTGTTTCAAATTTCTCCATTTCTGAATGTACTACCAATCTGGAGTCCAAAATATCCTATGCATTCAACTATTTTCTATATTGGGAATTGAAAGAGTAGAATAAGTGATATGAAATGTGTCTAAAAAGCTCCCAATCTACTTTTGAAAGTCAAAATATGTTTTAATTGCTTTGTGTGTGTTATAATTGATGTACTGATTTGCATTATTCTCTATTTACCAAATTAGTTTTGATTTCATTCTAGTGGTGGTTGGTACAACTATACTACACTGTTCCTATATGTAATTGATTTTTGCCAAATGTACATTGAAATAGTTCATGACTATTGTTTTGAATGCAAATTTGAGAGTGATATGTAAAAGCTCTATCATATGTATATATCTAGTTTGGATAATCAATCCATGTGGCTTTCTAATTGAATTTTACTCTCTTCACTTGCAAACAACAAGTGGAGTATCTGTTGAAAGCATTTCAAGTCATCACCAAAGCCTTCATTGGTCTTCTGTTCAATGTCTTCCATACATAAATTTTGTCTACCATTATTTCTTAGCTTAATTCTAGCTACAACAATCGTTGACATAAATCTCTAAATACAATATCTCTATCATCTTTTATTAACCAGGAGAAATTTATAATCAGTCACCTTAGTCATACTTTATAATGTTGTGTACTCTTTTGGACATGTTTTGCCTTATCCTTCCTACTTGCAAAATTTATGAGCTCAAAAATAGATGGTATTTTGTTTTTGTTTTCTTTGGAGAGCCAAGATTTTGGTGTTCAATTCAAACAACATTTAGGCTATCTTTACTAATATAAATACCATTCCATTAGAACTATAATGTTCCCAATAGATTAAAGTAGGATCATTTTGTCATTGTTGTAATTTGTAATAGAACTTTGGATACATCTTTGCTGAAGATTTATGTTTACCATATGTTTCAGATATGATTAAGTTCTTAAACCATAGCTTTCAAACATGAAGATTTGGAACTGAAGACAAGGTTTGGGAGTGGGAGGCCTACTCTAAAAGTGGATCTCTCCTCTTTAAGAGTGGTCTTAGTCAATAATTCCATATGAATATGTTTTATTTGATTGAATTCATTTATCATTAGTATCAACATGATACCTTCATATCATTTGACTTCTTAATATGATTCCTTATCTTCTAATTCCTCATATTGGTGCACCTCAAACTACAATATTTGCCAATATCTTTCAAAAAATAGTAATGGATGACTAAGATCCCAGATAGCAATGGATGACCAAGTTGTTACAATGAGTATCCACCAATTAGTGCCAAGACTTTTGAGTGCTCTTAAAGGAGTTTGACATGCCTTGTTCTTGTTGACTGGCTATGCCCAATTTAGGCAATATGATTGACATAAGAAAGTAATGCCTAGCTTTAGATGGCTAGAAGTATGAACTACATAGCTATTTATACCATCAACTGAACATGTGGACCATGAAGTTATTAGCAGCCCAACTCTTCATGAAAAAGATTCTCACATGAAGACTTATTGTGAACTTTACTAATATGTTTCCAGCTACTCTAATAAGGTTTTGATGAGCATACCTTCTTCTTTCACAACAATAAACTTTAATTCACCATAGCCTCTCCAACCGATAGAAATGGTTAAGTTTATCATAGTGCCTATGTGGCAATATCGTGGTGCGTAAGTGGCATAGTAATTGTAATGTGCGCTAGCCACTTCCAAGAAACTTTACAATGCAGATCTTTACTAACATTTAAGTATACTATAAGTTGATCTTTTATGATTGTAAAGGCTTTTGGTCTTTTTCAAAAGTTCCCCGAAGGATACAAAAATTGTTTTGTACTTGGAGCCTTTAAACTTCTAAATCAAGTAACGAAAAAAATGAGATTGACTGTTTCTGTCTGTTTATCCCTTGTGTAATTTTGTATGAAGTATCTAGTTTTCTTGATTATCTAGCATGCACCACACAACTCTTTAATGAATTAATGTCTTTGCTAAGCTTTCTGATAATTTTTATTGAATGAATGTTTCATGTTAGAAGACTGTATTATTGAGGAGGTATCAAATGATGGTACTTCTGATTCTCTAGCTCCAGCTAAATCAAGTTCTAAAAACTCAAAAAAGGAAAATGGTCCTGATGCTGTAGCTATAAGTCTTACATTCAAAATCAACAACAAGGTTTCATACAAAATAGTACTAAAAGGTGTGTGTCTTTTTGGGGTTCAAGTTTCAAACTGCAAGTGCACATATTTGTATATTAAATTGGCACCTTCTATGCTTAAATGGTTGCTGATCTTTGTTTCATGGCTTTCTATTCTAGCACATAGTGCAATTGTGCTGAAAGCAGAAAGTATAGCAGATAAAATAGAGTGGGTTAGCAAAAATAGGACCTTATTCAACCTTCAAAAGGTGTATCAACAGAAGGACCAATATTATTGTTGTCTTGATCTTATCCATTATTGTATACTAGGTGTATTTTTTTGGTAGAAGGGTGTTACTACAACTATGTTTCTTTTTCTCTGCTTCATTTTACTAAACATTCCCTATCAACAAAATATTGATTGTGTTTCAATAATAAAATGTATGAAGTTTGTGAAGACTTTGCCTGTTATCCATAGAAACTGTTTGAGAAGCACATGAAGTTTTGACAATTCAAGCACCCTTGCCTCCTCAACTGATTTTATTTTCAAGTAATAGGTAATAGAATTTCTCTCATTCTCATTGTGCTTTATATCCATGGTAGAGGTGTATTTCAGTAGTCGAGCACAAATTGGATGCAACATAAATGCTTTGTCTTTTATTCTAGGCAAACTGGGATGCATGATGGCAACTCACATTGGTTCCTATAAGGGCACTAACTCTGTCTTCACAAAAAATTACAGTATATCCAAATTTAGGAAAGGATACTAATTTAGAAAGGAAAAATTTTGTTGTTTTCATTAATGAAAGAAAAGCCTGTGATTCAATGTGGTAGTAATTGGTGAACATTATCTTCAGCAATTAGTAGTTGATAGTTGTTATTTAATTCACTTCTATTTTATCTTTTCCTTTAAAAAGTAACCTACTTTGTTTTATGTACTGACCTAATCTATGACCTATTTTTCCTTCAAACTACCATTTTAGACAACCTAAGATCCAATTTTAAGTGTAGCACTAGAGTATTCCTTATTAAAATCTCATATTGTTTTAAAGTGTAGTCATTCTACCACTATATACGGTTGCCTTCCTTTGTTAATCTATCATGACCTTTGTTTTTGTAAGATAGGCATGAAACTTCTCTTGACTATCACTACTTTCTAGCACAAAAGCTTTGTAGTGATCCTTGGATATATTTAAAATCCTATGGATAAAAGATGAATTATTTCTTAGAAAACTTGCACCTTCCATAGAAGAAGCTACTTTTGAATTGTAGATATCAACCAAGTTATTAACAAGCTCTTACCATTCTCAGCATCATGGAACTCATAAAAAATTGAATCCTTAAAATTAAGCAGCTTACTATGTTTATACCTGAAATATCTTCAGGTTATAACCAACACCTTGGATATGATTATAAACTCTAGCAACACCAAGCAGTACAGTTAAATAAATGTTTGTCATGAGCTACGACTAATTGGCCACATTCTAGATAACTATAGATTCAATCATAGGGATCTAATAAATGCTAAAATCTATTTTTCATTTTTGAATTGATAGAAGAGAATTTTAAACATAAAACAATATCAGTGTGTTTGGTTCAATAAGAAGTTTCTTGGGTCACTTTGAATTAGAAATGATTTGAATTTCAAGATTGAAAATGAAACACTTATTACATTTTAGCTATTTTTCCAATTGATATGTTCATCTGTTGACCAAGGGACAGCTAAATCAAGAGAGCTTTCAGTAGTGTACAGAATCACAATGTCATGGCTTAACATGAATATAGTCATAATCATAAGATGCTAAACTCAATTCTATAGATCAAATATATCTTAATACATCTGCTGAGCAAGTTCCATTTTTTCTCTTTTATTTGTTCCTCATTGCAAGTTTGCAAAGTGATGTTGCACATAATATATTTGGATTCTAGACAGCTGCATAACTTTCAACTATTGAAACATCAGTATTCTCGCTTTACATGAATTGGTATGGTGGAAACAAAGCTACATTTTGTTCTATTGAAGTTTCATATACCAATTTGATTTTGTTCTATTCAAGATTCACAATGTGCTTCATTCCTCAGTTTATGGAATTTTCAAACATGTGAGGTCTCAATCTAAAACAAATTTGTAGAGAGGTCTTGGTAATATTTTGGCATTCTATGTGTAATATATTAATTTTTAAAACTGTAGACACCTAAATCTGATTACATCACTCAATATCATATTTAGTCATCTCCTAGGACATTATTGATTAAATATTTACTATTTAATTAATTAATTGTCATCCCCTAGTTAACTAATTAATTTAATTAACTATAGTCCAATTGATAAAATCAAATGATCACCCAAAATCAATTTATTGATTAAATCCCTATTCCTCTATTAAATTGGATAAATCATTAAATCTATTCAATTTAATTCCATACTCCCCATTTTATTGAATAAAACATTTAATAAAATATCTAAAAACCAAAAAGCCTTCCTAAACCTTATCCTAACCCCTAATCCAACCCATTCACCCATACTAAACTCACTTAGCCACCTAACTAACCCATCCCATCAAAGCCAACTCACTCACCACCTAACCCCCCCTTCTAAGCTAATCCTAATCCCCTTCTAATCGTGTGCACAATCATAAACATGGGTTAAGACTTGCTAACCCAAGCTAAAGTCAACAAATATCTTCCCCTCACCCTCCAACATAAATGACCTTCAAAATATCTCTTACACTCCTCTTAATGGCTCTTACATCCTCACTCATGAATCTTGCATACTCAACCACCCTCATCAAGCCTTTGACCAACCCTTATCCTATCCTCTCACACTCATCCTCCTTGTGATAAGTTTCACCTCCTAATTGGTGCTAAACTAGCACAATCCATGTGCTCCCCTTTGAGTGCATCCTAGCCCTCCCTCACCATCTTGCCATCCTTGCATCTTGGCCCTCCATTCCTCCAACCCTTGGCCTATAAATTGAACCTCCTCCCTTCACAAAAAGAATCCACCTTCTATGCAAAGTTATAATTCTATTTTGAGATCTCATAAACTACCAAAATACCATTATAATGTTGGAATCACTCCATGACTCCATTGTTGAAACCTTGTCTCATTCACTCCATCCATCCATCTAAGCTTGAGCATAACTTGTGAGCATACATACCTTAAATTAGGGACAAATCCATTGCATCATTGTGTTATACCATTTGGAGCTTACCATTCTTGGTTTGCCTCCATTTGTGGTGATAACAAATCGGTCCTATCTTAAGTGTTAGCTTGCTTAGTATTGTTAATGCTTTCATTTAATAAGCTAGTATTCTATTTACACTACTAAACTAGGTGATACAAAAACAACCCAATAAAGGTCAAAGGAGAAGCCAAAATTTGAAGGAAGATACATCTAAGCCTCTTAGATTAGTTAAAAACTAAAAGTATTACTAAAATATCTTACGTAGATTGCCTTCTTTTATGACCTGACTTTTGATAAATTTCATATATAATAATGACTATTGCATGCCTTAAGTATTCAATCAATGCAATTGGACTAGATTTATCTTTATAAAATCACATCAGTTTATTTTCTAAGCATCATGCTATATGGAAACTGGATAATTGAACCTTGATGAGTAAAATGCCTGACCTATGATCCTTTTCAGTGATGAGACTTGAGAAAAGAAATTTCTTTTCTGTTTGGTAAAGAAAAAACAAGTTTATTCATTAAACAATTATATGATTTTTCTATTAGATCATATTTTTGTTCTGGATTGGGCTATTCTCTCTATAAAAAGAATCTTAGACCTATTTGAAAAATCTGATTAATAGAAGATTCTCTCTTTCAAATGGAAATAATTAACATACATTGTCTATAAATCCACATTTTGCAAACATCTATGCCTTCTAGAAATTATAGGATCATTTTAGTTACATTTGAAAACATTAATCAAGAAAAACCATATGTGCAGATATAAACATTAATCACAACATGTCCAATTTATTTACAGATATATTTTCCTGTGAAGAAAGACCATGCCTAAAAATATGAACATTGAAAAAAATGAGATAATGGCTGCATTGTGGGCTTAGTTCCGAATAAAACCTAATAAATGTTATTGTCCTTGCAAAAAGTGTAAAGGCTTAAAGACTCGAAGAATTCTAATCACAATAGCACAGAGTCATTGTAGGAAACATGGTCATGTTTAAAGGGGCCATGATTTTTGTCCATTGCTGAATGTGGATTTCCTACTAGAGGAACATGGAGGTGTGAATATCCAAGCTAAGGATAACACTCTCATGGAAGAAGATGATAATGTGCCAGAGGACATGATTGAAGAAGATGGTATTGCGGCAAGTGATGAAGAGGCTCACAATGATGGTACTAGCAAATTTGATAATGATGATGGAGATGGTCTTGATATACCTTTACTTGAGAAGGCACATGAGCCCTTATACAAAGGCTGCCAAACAACTCTACTCTCGGCTATAGTGTTGTTGGTGAACTTAAAGGTTATGAATGATATATCCAATGTAGCAATGTCACGTATGTTAAGGTATGTCATTTTTGTCATCTTCAATGTTAACATACAATTACTATTCATTATATTAACAATGCATATTTGTTGTTGTAGGTTGATTAGTGAGTTTTTGTTACCACCATCAAACATTTTGCCTTGTTCACACCAAGAATTATCTAACATTATGGATCAAATTGGAATGAAGTATCAAACAATACATGCATGTCCCAATCATCACATTCTATATCATAAACAACATAAATTTGCAATAGAATGCCCTGATTGTCATATTAGTAGATATCGGTCAGATCAAATAAAAACAAAAGTGCATCACAAGGTTCTTTGGTACATTCCCATTATTCTACGTCTTCAACGGTTATTCAGGTGCTCTAGCTTGGCACAATTTATGGATTACCATGCACGCAATAGAAGTCAGGATGACATTATGCGAATGCCTACCGATGGTTCTGCATTTAAAGAGATAGAAGAAACATGGTCACACTTTAAAGAACCTTGTAATCTAAAGCTTTCATTAGCAATGGACGGTGTCAATCCATATGGAGATATGAGATTTGTTTACTCAGTGTAGCCTATTTTTGTTATTAACAATAAAATTCTTCCTTGGATGTCCATAAAGAGGGAGCACATAATGTTGTCAATGATTGTGCCAGGTATTTTTTTCATTTTATAGTTATCTAAATTAATTTATAAATAGTACATGAAAATGGTCATAATAATAATGTAATGTTTATGTTTATTCAATTGCTAGGTAAATACCAAGTTAAAGATATGAACGTGTATATTGAGCCCCTAATTGACGAGTTGTTGAAATTATGGAATGACATCACTATGTATGACATCTCTAAACCAATAGGACATCGACAATTTCAATTCCATGCAATGCTTGTATGGACAATACATGATGCTCCTGGGCTAACTCATTTTTGCGGTATGCTATATTGTTAATATCACATATTTTTGATCTGTTGTAGTGCTTACACATTACTATCAAATGTTTAAGTTGAGCATGATAATTGTACATGATCCACTTCTACATGATCTTTTAGGTCTTCATATAAAGGAAAAATTTGCATGTCTAGTTTGTGGTTCGAAGATGAAATCTCGTTATTCGAGAACTTTAAGAAAGCAGGTGTTTGATGAGTTTAGACACTTTCTCCACAGTAATCATAGGTATCGAATTGTTGAAAAACATCTTTTCAATGGGAAAGAAGAGACATCATCAAGGCCACAAAGAATGACACCTCATTTATGAAAGTTGGAATATGATCGACTAAATTGTCGAGATAATATCCAATTTGTCGTCCGAAGTTTAAAATTTGTATTTTGATATTGTCTTATATTTACTAATGTTGTAATTGATGCTTGTGAAGGTTATCAAGGCATCAATGACCAACTTCCTAGAGGAATGAAAAGTTATCCTACTCAATTTAGTAGGTTACCATACTACAAGGATCTTCTAATTGTGCATTTGTTTGATGCTATGCATATTGAAAAGAATGTAATAGAGACACTATGGAAAATGTTGGATGGAAGGCGTGATAGAGAACAAATTACCAAAATCTGTACCGACATTCATGAATCCAATCATGCACTAAAAGCTTCCATCGAATCAAATAGCAATGGAGACTCATAAATACAAGTGCCCTTCCTTGGTTATTAACGGAGCAACAAAGTGATGCATTAAAAGAAGTCATAAAAAAAAAAAAATTTCCAATAGGATTTGCTGCAAATTTAAGCACTCTTCTATCAAAGAAAGGTGATTTTGGGCCAAGGTTGAAAACACATGATTGGCATACCTTCATTAAGGTAAGTCATGTTCTCTATTTATAGTATATTTGTAAGATTGAATGTACTACCTATTGAATTATTTAATAATATATTGAAATGATTATTTTTAATGATTGCAGTTCATCCTACCTCTATCTGTTCCACAATAGTTTGACAATAGTATTAAACAAGTTATATATGATCTTGAAAAATACACAAGGTTAGAAGTATTTTTTCTTAGATTTGTAGCTTTTTTTCTTAAATCTATTGTATAATTTTATTTGAAATCTTGTTTATGTGGTTTTGCATGTTGAATCTCTTTTAGGTGGTTATCATCTAAAGAAATTAATAAAAAGGATATAAAATATTGAAAGAGAAAAATTCCACAGCTTATGTGTGAAATTAAAAAGTGTTTACCTCCAACCTTTTTCAATGCTCAAGAACACTACCTCATACATCAAGTTGAGGAGATTGAATTGTGTGGACCTGTACAAGCTAGATCAATGTGGATGGTTGAGAGGTACTTGAAATTTATGAAGGTCTTGGTTTGACAAAGAGCATGTCCTAAGGGTTCTATGATAGAAGGATATATGATATACCAGACCATGGAGTACATTACTGAATATCTTCCAAAGTTTACAGCAGATATCCATGTAGATCGCATTTGGGATCCCAACTCTAATGAAAAATTCGAAGGGGAGTACCTGACAAGGAAAGGTAGATTGAGGAGGGTGAGAGGTAATTATAAGTTTTTTTTTTTTGTAGTTTAATAATTATTATTCATCATCAATATATATAAGTTGTTTCTAACTAGTGTAATTGTCTTCTTTATAGTTGGTCGTGAGTGGGATGCACTACACTTGTATATTGCAAACAATGTTGATTGGATGACGGTATGGATTGAACAGTCTCAAGAAAATGGTCACTCATTAACATGGGATGGTGTTGTATCATTGGTTAAAGAAGCTCATCATAATAGAGATCCTAATGTTACACAAATGGTACTTGATCTAATATATGGCTTAAGAGATACAAAGGTATGCATAAGATTACTAATCATCACACATAAGTTTAATATCAACTCACAGATCGATGCAAATAATCTTGACATGTTTGAATAATTGCAAGTCAAACACCACAAAGCTATGTACTACCATGGCTATAAATTCTGCACAAAAAAGTTAGATGAAATGAAGAAAACATGTGATTTCAGGATAAGTGCTGTCTTTGCGGTCACCAATATTTCATCTAGAACTGACATTCATCCTCAATGATCTAAAAATCAATACTATAGCATTTTGGATGATATACTTGAGTGCGACTTTAATTCATTCAAAATAGTTCTATTTGTCATCAAATGGTTCAAGTTACGATTGAATCAAAATGATCCTGATAGGACTGTTATTGAACATGATAGTGGATTTACTATGATTAATACAAGGTCATTTGAGCCAGTTGGAGATGAGCCCTATGTTCTTCCAAGCCAATGCGAGAAAGTGTTTTATTTTGGTGTTCCACACAAACCAGGTTGGTCATTTTTTGTTAGACATGACCCAAGAGGAAGGTTGGTAAAGTATAATGTGATCGAAGAAGAAGAAATTGAAGAAGCAGAAGAGGAAGTAAATGATTATTAGGAACAATAGTTACCCAGTGATGAAGATGAAGAAGATGGTGATGATTTTGGTCATGTTGATAATAATGGTGATAATGGTGATGATGATTCTAATGATGATCATGATCATGGTGATGATGGTCATGATGATGATGGTGATGAAGATGATGATGATGGCAATGAAGATGGTGGTGGTGATGACGACGATCAAAGTGACAAGTACGATGATGTTGATGATGATGATGATGATGACATGGATGAAGATCATGATGATCAATGAAATGTCTAGCTAGGATCAATGTCAACTATGATGGGGTCTTGTACAACCAAACTTTTCTTTCTAAACCATATGTGCACATATAAACATTAAGTAGAACATGTCAAATACTTTTTTAGATATACACATTAGTTACACTAAATTTTTAACTTAAGAAAAATGATTTACATATACAATTTACTTTATTATTAATATTTTTTTTGGTAAGTCTATTACTTTAATTTTGCTACCGATTTCTAAGACTTACTAATTTTTTTCACAGGGCGATATGGATGCACCATCCTAGACACCTTCAATAGAGGTAAACATTAAATATTGTAAATTTTAATGTTAATATAGAAATGATGCAGAGTTACACACCGGAAGTGTACTCTTGGTCTAGATTGCACTTAGACCCTTCAAACAAGCCAAACTTGCTTCTAGCCTTAGGAGATCCTTAAAGGACCTTACACTCTTGGCAAATAACCTTCTCACAAGGTTTGACAACCTTCTCAATGCAAGGAACAGGTAAGTAAAGTCTGCTCCCAATTTGTCTTTAGAAATGGCATCCCTCAACTAGGCCAAAACAAGGATCTATGCTTTAGACCTCTCAACCACTTGATCTGATGGTCAATACACCTTCACCTATCCCAATGTACTCTGAATCAACAACTTTTCAGATTCCCACACTTTTGTAATACACCCAGCCAATACCTACCTAGTAAATCCTAGTAGGTCAGCAAAACTTGAGTTTCAGCGATATCTTTGGATTTCCCCAAATGACTTGGCAAATAAATTAGAGTTTCAGATACCCTTTTGACTCCCCTTAAAGACCTCCAAATCTTAAAATCTCACTCCACTCCAGCATATCCCAACCTATGCAAAACACGCAGTCCTAATAGGCCTATTAGGCTTGGTTTGTTAAGCAAGTGCAAGGAAATGGGTACACAGAAAAAGATACTAACTTGGATGGTGTTAGGGAAGGTCTAAGACTTCCAATTCAACCGTTGGTTGCACTCCAATCCACCGAACTTCACAATTCTACTTCCAAATCTGAGTTCCGAGTTCAAATTCTATGCCTAACTTGAACTAGGGCATCATTGAAACTTGGACTCCCACCATGGAAACTACTCCTACTTCTAGAATCAACAAATGGTACATGTCTTCTCTCAGATTATTGGGTTTTGTACCCCTGAGGCCAATTAGGTGCACTCTAATGGCTCATTTGCACAAAACCCTGATTTTATGGAGGGTTTGGGACTAGTTTCACTCAATTTGCTCTAACTTTGTCCAAACTCCTTAAAATCACTCCAAATAAAATGCAATGAGTCAGTGGGACATAAAACTCTGCAAATCCACCATTAAACTTCTAGTCTCACGTCCGTACCACACGTGTAACCTCTGAAAACAGCAAGTTGAACAGAAAAATAGGGAGTTCTTTATTCATCCAATGAAAAATCCGTACAATGAAGTTCCTCTGTTCTTTTGGGAAGAGGATCAATATATTTATAGCCTAATGACACCTAAAAACTGACCTCCAAGGCAGTTAGAGGTCAAATGTAACTAATTTGCAAAAGTTGCACAGTTTTCTTGCAAAAGTTGTCAGCAACTTTTTTTTCAAAACTGCCGATATGAGCAATTTTTCATATGAAGACTTCAAAACACATTCTAAACTTGATATTATTGAGCATCATGGCTATTTAGGCCATATGAAACCCTCCTAAACACCTAAAACATATATACCCTATAGGCTACTTACATCCTTGGTTTATAGGGTCACCAAATAAGATGAAGTGCCTACACAAATGGGCTCATATTTATTCAAACCTTGCATAAAACTTCATAAAACCTCTAATTACATCCAAAGAGGTATGAGGAAGGAAGAATGAAGACAAGATGGAGTTTTTATCCATTCCTCTAATACCAAGCTTTGTGCTCTGCACCATACTACCCCTCTCCAAAAGAACTCAAGTCCCTTGAGTTGGGAATGGTGTTAAATTGATAGCCTACTTTCTCTATCTCTGCTTGAGTCATCCATGTTGCATCCTCCTCAGGTAACCCAGCCCATTTGACCAAGTAGGTATAGTATGTGCCTCTTCGTGTCTCCATAGAAACTCTCTTGTCCAATATGCACTCAATTTGGAGTTTATGTGTCTTTGGCAATGCAACATCAGTAACCTGCTCTTCCAGACCTGTACCTGCATCCACAATATCAGTAGGTTCTTTGAAAGCAAACAAATTAGAGATATTAAAGATTGGTGACAATCCAACATCCGGTGGCAATTCAATTTTGTATGCATTGTTCCCACATTTTTGTAGGATCTTAAATGGACCAATTTTCTTTGCCATCAACTTGGTATGCTGTCCCTTTGGAATCCTCTCCTTCTTCAAATGGACCATGACAAGGTCTCCAACTTTGAGCTGCAAATCCCTTCTTTTCTTGTTGGCATGTTCTCTGTACTTGTCTGCAGATTTAGATAGTCTGTCTTTCACTTGGTGTTGTACCTCCTTCATCACTTGTGCAAAGTCTTGAGCTTGGGCACTTCTCCTCTCCATCTGACTGACATCCCTTAACTCTAGTACTCCCCTTGGGTGTTCACCATAAACAATTTGGAATGGTGTCAAACCAGTACTTCTGTTTACGGAATCATTGTATGCATATTCAGCTTGTGGTAATATGTTATCCCATGATCCACCATATTGTTGTGCCAAGCATCTTAGTAGGTTCCCTAGTGACCTATTTGTTACCTCAGTCTGCCCATCTGATTGAGGGTGATAGGCAGAAGAAAAATTAAGGTTTGTTCCAAGTCTTTTCCAAAGAGTCCTCCAAAAATGTCCTAGGAACTTGGAGTCTCTATCTGAAATGATAGACCTTGGTAAACCATGGAGTCTTACCACTTCTTTGAAGAATAGACCTGCAATGTTTGAAGCATCATGTGTAGTTTTGCAAGGAATAAAGTGAGACATTTTGGAAAATCTGTCAACAACCACAAACACACTATCATTTCCTGCCTTAGTTTTTGGTAATCCCAATACAAAATCCATGCTTATTGAATCCCATGGTCTGTCAGGGATAGGTAGAGGAGTATAAAGCCCTGCATTTGATGAGTGCCCTTTAGCCTTTTGACAAATTATACAAGATTCCACAAACTTTCTTACATCGGTCTGCATTTTTGGCCAATGGTAGAACCTCCTAACTTGCTCAAGTGTTTTGTCTAATCCAAAATGACCAGACATGCCCCCACTATGTTTTTCTTTTATTATATTCTCTCTATATGATCCCCTAGGAACACATAATTGTCCCCCCTTAAACAATAAACCATCTTGAATTAAAAAATCAGAGAGTTCTGTGTGATACCTGCCTTCCATGCTTTGGCAAACTTTATAAATCTCTTTGAAATCCTCATCTTGGCTGTATAGATCCTTCATACCTTCTATGCCAACGGTTTCAAGTTCAATTGATTGAACTAGGAGGTTTCTTCTACTTAGGGCATCAGCAACTTTGTTTGTGATCCCTTTCTTGTGCTTGATTGAGAAAGTATATGCTTGGATGAACTCCATCCACTTCATGTGCCTTTGATTCAATTTTTCCTGCCTGTTAAGAAAGCTCAAAGCCTGATTATCAGTAAAAACAATAAACTCCTTGGAAAGTAAATAATGCCTCCATCTTTTTAAGGATTGGACCATAGCATACAACTCTAGATCATATACTGAATATTTCTGCTTTGCTTCATTTAAATTCTCACTAAAGAAGGCTATTGGTCTGCCCTCTTGACTCAATACACCACCAATAGCTTTAGTGCTTGCATCACATTCTATGACAAACACTTTGTTGAAATCAGGGAACTTTAGGACTGGTTCTTGTGCTATCTTTTGCTTCAGCATTTGGAAAGATTCTTCTGCAGCATTAGTCCATACAAAATGACATTTCTTGCCCCCCTTAATGGTATCCACCATTGGAGCAGATATCCCACTAAAATTCCTTATGAATTTTCTATAAAAATTACATAAACCATGGAAACTTTTAACCTCACTAGCAGTGGTAGGAGATGGCCAATTTATTATAGCTTCTACTTTGGATGGATCCATTTTCAAAGAGTCCTTAGAAATAACGAAACCAAGAAATATCAGTTCATCCTTCACAAATATACACTTTTCCAAATTGATCTTGAGATCTTCCTCATGCAATCTTTTTAGGACCAAATCTAGATGTTTGAAGTGTTCCTCTTCATCCTTGCTAAACACTAGTATGTCATCTAGGTATACCACAACAAACTTGTTAAGGAAAGGTTTAAGTACCTCATTCATCAATCTCATGAAGGTACTTGGGGCATTTGATAGCCCAAATGGCATCACAAGCCACTCATAAAGACCCTCAGTTGTTTTAAATGCTATTTTCCACTCATCCCCTTTTCTGATCCTTATCTGATGGTATCCACTTTTTAAGTCTACCTTGGAGTAAATTTTAGCCCCTCCTAAACAATCCAACAAATCTTCCATTCTTGGCATGGGAAACCTATACCGGATGGTTATCTTGTTTATAGCCCTTGAGTCCGTACATAGCCTCCATGTTCCTTCCTTTTTTGGTGCAAGTACTGCAGGTACTGCACATGGACTCACACTCTTCCTAATCAGACCCTTAGACAGCAACTCTTCTATTTGTTTTGCTATCTCCTCATTCTGTTCTGGAGTCAACTTGTATGCAACCTTATTTGGTAAAGTGGCCCCTAGTATGAGGTCTATACAATGACTCACCTCTCTCTCTGGTGGTAAAGTAGATGGTACACTCCCTGCCACAATCCCATGATACTTGTTTAGCAAATCCCTAACCTCCTTGGGTCCTACATCATCTTTTTTCAAATCTGCTCTAGGCTTGACTAGGTTCCTTGATTCTTGTTTTGGTCTTACCACTATTGCAAAGTAGGGTGTGTCCTTTTCTTTTATAGTTTTGAGGAATTCCTTCTCCCCTACTAAAGCCACACTACTAACTATATGGTCTGATTTGCTATCATCAGGCAATGGCCTCATTGTATACTTAACACCTCCCTTAGTTATTGTATAAATGTTGGTTTCTCCATCATGCCTTGATTTTACATCAAACTGCCATGGCCTTCCTAATAAGAGGTGACATGCATCCATCTCAGTGACATCACACAAAACTTTATCAGAATACTCTCCTAATGTGAACTCCACCCAAACTTGTTCATTTACCAATGTTTGTTTGTCTTTTGTTAACCAAGAAGCTTTATAAGGGTATGGGTGTGGTATCCTAGGCAACTTTAATTTATCCACCATTTCTTTAGATGCTATATTGTCAGTTGATCCTGAATCCACAATTAACTTACATACCTTTCCTTTCACCTTGCAATGTGTCCTGAACAATGTTTTTCTCTGAGGTGGTTCTGCAGGTTGTGGCACCTTCAAAAGTGTCCTTTGCATCATGAGGCACTCTCCAGTTTTAGGATTAGCAAGTCTGGAGGTTGTGGTGTGATAGGATGAGATGCTTTGCCCATCCTCTTCTTCTTCTTGCAATAGATTAATTCTCCTATCTCCGAGTCTGCTGCTGTCTCCTCCTTTTTGGGGACATCTAAAGGATTGATGCCCTGTCTGATTGCAAATAAAACACCTGCCAGTGAAGACCTGGCCTCCTCTGCTCCTGTTGCCATTCCTTCCTCTATTGCCATTATTGCCTCTGCCTCTAAAAGATCCTCTTTGACTGGTATCAATATTCTGATTCTAATTTTCATCTCTGAAACCAGAGCCTCTGCCTTGAAATCTGCCCCCTCTTCCTCTGAAATTATTGCTACCTCCTCTTTTGTTGGTGTTTGAATCACCTCTCCTCTTATGCTTCTCTTCAATCTTCAATGCAAGATTAAAACACTGGTGTACAGACTCCAAATTCACCAATGTCAATTCATCTTGAATAGAATACTTCAAGCTACTTACATATCTGGCTAGTTTTTGTTTATTTGTCTCATTGACCTTGGCTCTCAATGTCAAGTTATGGAACTCTTGTGTGTATGTGCTCACATCAAGATCCCTCTGTTTAAGGTTATGCAACCTTTGGTTCACAAGGATTTCATAATCCTCGGGCACAAACTGCCTCTTGATCTCTGCTCTCATTCTTTTCCAAGTAGTTATGGGCTCCTTGCCATCCTCAGCCCTCTCATTCTGTATAAAATTCCACCAGCTTAGTGCTGCACCCTTCAACTTAGTCTTGGCAATCTTTACTTTTTGGCTTGGTGGAATGTGGTCACATTCAAAGTGATTGTCCATGGCTTCAAGCCAATCAATGCATTCATCAAGATTGAGTTTTCCTTGAAATGTAGGGATCTCTCCACCCTTGACTCCCATCCTTTCTAGTGCTTGTAAGAGAGGCCTTTGATCAGGTGGTACTGCTGCTGCATTGTCATCTTGCTCCACCTCTTCATTTTCTGATTCATAGTTTTCTCCTCTCTTCAACTTGCCCTTGAGTCTCTCCAACTCTCTCTTGACTGCTCTGTTCTCTTCTCTAAAGGCCCTACTTTCAGCCATTTGTTCTTGTACTATCTTGGCTAGTTCTGCGTTTGTGACCCTCAGAGGGAGAGTCCTCTCTGGTCCATCTTCTCCTTCAGACATGATGAAAACAGGTCTTAACCCGCTCTGATACCACCTTGATGCAGAGTTACACACCGGAAGTGTACTCTTGGTCTAGATTGCACTTAGACCCTTCAAACAAGCCAAACTTGCTTCTAGCCTTAGGAGATCCTTAAAGGACCTTACACTCTTGGCAAATAACCTTCTCACAAGGTTTGACAACCTTCTCAATGCAAGGAACAGGTAAGTAAAGTCTGCTCCCAATTTGTCTTTAGAAATGGCATCCCTCAACTAGGCCAAAACAAGGATCTATGCTTTAGACCTCTCAACCACTTGATCTGATGGTCAATACACCTTCACCTATCCCAATGTACTCTGAATCAACAACTTTTTAGATTCCCACACTTTTGTAATACACCCAGCCAATACCTACCTAGTAAATCCTAGTAGGTCAGCAAAACCTGAGTTTCAGCGATATCTTTGGATTTCCCCAAATGACTTGGAAAATAAATTAGAGTTTCAGATACCCTTTTGACTCCCCTTAAAGACCTCCAAATCTTAAAATCTCACTCCACTCCAGCATATCCCAACCTATGCAAAACACGCAGTCTTAATAGGCCTAATTAGGCTTGGTTTGTTAAGCAAGTGCAAGGAAATGGGTACACAGAAAAAGATACTGACTTGGATGGTGTTAGGGAAGGTCTAAGACTTCCAATTCAACCGTTGGTTGCACTCCAATCCACCGAACTTCACAATTCTACTTCCAAATCTGAGTTCCGAGTTCAAATTCTATGCCTAACTTGAACTAGGGCATCATTGAAACTTGGACTCCCACCATGGAAACTACTCCTACTTCTAGAATCAACAAATGGTACATGTCTTCTCTCAGATTATTGGGTTTTGTACCCCTGAGGCCAATTAGGTGCACTCTAATGGCTCATTTGCACAAAACCCTGATTTTATGGAGGGTTTGGGACTGGTTTCACTCAATTTGCTCTAACTTTGTCCAAACTCCTTCAAATCACTCCAAATAAAATGCAATGAGTTAGTGGGACATAAAACTCTGCAAATCCACCATTAAACTTCTAGTCTCACGTTCGTACCACACGTGTAACCTCTGAAAACAGCAAGTTGAACAGAAAAATAGGGAGTTCTTTATTCATCCAATGAAAAATCCATACAATGAAGTTCCTCTGTTCTTTTGGGAAGAGGATCAATATATTTATAGCCTAATGACACCTAAAAACCGACCTCCAAGGCAGTTAGAGGTCGAATGTAACTAATTTGCAAAAGTTGCACAGTTTTCTTGCAAAAGTTGTCAGCAACTTTTTTTTCAAAACTGCCGATATGAGCAATTTTTCATATGAAGACTTCAAAACACATTCTAAACTTGATATTATTGAGCATCATGGCTATTTAGGCCATATGAAACCCTCCTAAACACCTAAAACATATATACCCTATAGGCTACTTACATCCTTGGTTTATAGGGTCACCAAATAAGATGAAGTGCCTACACAAATGGGCTCATATTTATTCAAACCTTGCATAAAACTTCATAAAACCTCTAATTACATCCAAAGAGGTATGAGGAAGGAAGAATGAAGACAAGATGGAGTTTTTATCCATTCCTCTAATACCAAGCTTTGTGCTCTGCACCATATAAACCAAGGATGTAAGTAGCCTATAGGGTATATATGTTTTAGGTGTTTAGGAGGGTTTCATATGGCCTAAATAGCCATTATGCTCAATAATATCAAGTTTAGAATGTGTTTTGAAGTCTTCATATGAAAAATTGCTCATATCGACAGTTTTGAAAAAAAAGTTGCTGACAACTTTTGCAAGAAAACTGTGCAACTTTTGCAAATTAGTTACATTCGACCTCTAACTGCCTTGGAGGTCGGTTTTTAGGTGTCATTAGGCTATAAATATATTGATCCTCTTCCCAAAAGAACAGAGGAACTTCATTGTACGGATTTTTCATTGGATGAATAAAGAACTCCCTATTTTTCTGTTCAACTTGCTATTTTCAGAGGTTACACGTGTGGTACGGACGTGAGACTAGAAGTTTAATGGTGGATTTGCAGAGTTTTATGTCCCACTGACTCATTGCATTTTATTTGGAGTGATTTGAAGGAGTTTGGACAAAGTTAGAGCAAATTGAGTGAAACCAGTCCCAAACCCTCCATAAAATCAGGGTTTTGTGCAAATGAGCCATTAGAGTGCACCTAATTGGCCTCAGGGGTACAAAACCCAATAATCTGAGAGAAGACATGTACCATTTGTTGATTCTAGAAGTAGGAGTAGTTTCCATGGTGGGAGTCCAAGTTTCAATGATGCCCTAGTTCAAGTTAGGCATAGAATTTGAACTCGGAACTCAGATTTGGAAGTAGAATTGTGAAGTTCGGTGGATTGGAGTGCAACCAACGGTTGAATTGGAAGTCTTAGACCTTCCCTAACACCATCCAAGTCAGTATCTTTTTCTGTGTACCCATTTCCTTGCACTTGCTTAACAAACCAAGCCTAATTAGGCCTATTAGGACTGCGTGTTTTGCATAGGTTGGGATATGCTGGAGTGGAGTGAGATTTTAAGATTTGGAGGTCTTTAAGGGGAGTCAAAAGGGTATCTGAAACTCTAATTTATTTGCCAAGTCATTTGGGGAAATCCAAAGATATCGCTGAAACTCAGGTTTTGCTAACCTACTAGGATTTACTAGGTAGGTATTGGCTGGGTGTATTACAAAAGTGTGGGAATCTGAAAAGTTGTTGATTCAGAGTACATTGGGATAGGTGAAGGTGTATTGACCATCAGATCAAGTGGTTGAGAGGTCTAAAGCATAGATCCTTGTTTTGGCCTAGTTGAGGGATGCCATTTCTAAAGACAAATTGGGAGCAGACTTTACTTACCTGTTCCTTGCATTGAGAAGGTTGTCAAACCTTGTGAGAAGGTTATTTGCCAAGAGTTTAAGGTCCTTTAAGGATCTCCTAAGGCTAGAAGCAAGTTTGGCTTGTTTGAAGGGTCTAAGTGCAATCTAGACCAAGAGTACACTTCCGGTGTGTAACTCTGCATCAAGGAAGCTTTGTGCTCTGCACCAAGAAACAAATTTCATATTATTATGTTCTTTTCTTTATGGCTTTGGAGTTATTTTGATGAAATTTTACTAATATTTGATGTCACAAATGATAGGAAAAAGCTAGAATGACCGTTGATCAAATGCGATCTGAAATACGGGCTTCATATCTACATAACATCGCCCTTAGTACTGACCCTGTGTTCATCACCCAGAAAATCAAGCAAAGATACACTGATGAAATTGTTAACATTATCATTGAGGGTGACAAAAGTGACAAGAAAGAGGCACTGAGAACAAAATTGGGCCGTAGAATCCAATCTTTGCAGGTAAGCAGTAATTCGACTAAAGCAATAATAGAAGTTCAATAGATATGAATATTTTATACTATCTTATGGATCATGATCTCTAATTTTATGTGTACTTGTATAGACATTTGTGCCATTTGTGACATCACATGGTGAACATGGTGATGGTTGTTTCTCACAACCTTCATGTAAGTAGCACTTTGTTTGTTTTCATCAACATTAGAACACTTACTTTTTTTTTGTGGACATTTCTAGCTAGTATCCCATTTGATCTTTATCCATTGCAAATTTATTTGCTAACAATATTGTATTTTTCAGCTCATGATGAAGTGCAGACTCCTCCTTCGATTGCTTGTCCACTATTGCCTAGTGCATTGTCAACAACAAGGGCCATGCAAACATCCTCATCTATGCCCACTAGAACTGGTACAACCTTGTTTTGCTATATTTTGTAATGTACTTGTACAAGTTGATGAACAAAAAAGTAGCATATCAGTGCTTAAATGATGTCTATAGAAGCCTGCATACACATAAACACATGCATACACACACCACGCATACATACATACATACATATATATACACCCACACATAGAGAGACATTTCAGTTTTGTCCTATATACCTTTTCCTCATGACTTCTCATTTGCACTTTCGACATTTTTGGGCTCATGACCCTTGACTATTTCTCCCTGTAATATGTTGGTACCGTCTATTCCTATCTCTAGCTGTTAGTTTCACATGCAACATTTAATCTTTACATGACTTCTCATTTTATAATTTAGCTACTAACTTTGTGTTCAAATTACCAGTAAGAATAAAGCCTTGTTATTACTGTGAATTCAATTTGAGTTATAATGAGGTTACTAAAGCTCTTGAACTTTGAATGCCATCAATGGTGAGTAAGCTTCCTCATAGATAATGTACTATTTCTCTCTCTTCAATTCCTGCATGGAGTTCCCTCAAAGACACTGCCATGCCAACCTAGGATGTGAAACAAGTATTGTTGAGCAACTTTATAATCATAGGTAACAAAGATAAGTGGTAGACGATGGTTAGACATAGAAACCTGTTAAGTAAACTCAAAATATAAGGTCTAGAAATATGAGTGCACTGATAAAAAAAATGGAGTTCTAAATATTGTAGACTGGTGAAAGTTGTTGAGTGGGGGACAAAGAATCTTGCCATGTGCTGAAATTGAAAGGCTATTTCTTTAATAATAATAGCTTTTGAAATCAATTGCACCCACAAACAAAAATGATGATCCTTTTCAGGTTAGTGGAGGAAACAATGAAAATGAAACTCCGAGGAGGTTTCCCTTATGAAGATTTGTTTCCTGTGGGCCTTCTGTACTACGTAGGCAAGATTTTTTCATCGGCTATCCAGCCACGAAAAAAAGTGCCCAAGATTTTAGCATGGGAATGGTTCAATTTTTTTATTCAAAAATTAGTTTTTTTATAAGATAAAAGATGTAGATAGTTGAATTTTGATATTGAGATTTGACTTGTTCTAGAATTTATTTCTTATTTAGTAATTAATTAGTAAAAGGGTATTGGGATGACTTCATATGAAGGTTTGATTTTTCATTCGTGTGAAAACCCTGCTTAGATGCAATGATTGATCTATGTTCCATTCATGAGAGATTAATTCTTGTGAACTAACTACTCATAAAATCCTTATGAACTATTGCAAAATTTGATTGTTATAAATATCTCATTTGATCACTATTTGACAAATTTCTACTCTATTTAAAGATTTATTAAAAGATTAAATAAAAATCATTTTGCATATATTTCTACTCAACCTACTATTTAAGACTTTTTTATATATGCATTTATAAAAATAAAATTGTGCTACTTTTTGAATTAATGTTTCAGATTCACATGGAAAAAAATTTCTAAATTTTGAATCCAAAAGTAAATTGAAACATCATTTAGAAAATATATTTTAATTTTGTCTTTTATGTTTCTCTAGGATGTATGTGCATAGATACTTTTATATTCTTGAACTCTCACTGTGATAACATACCATGGACCATTGAAAGCTATCCTAAACATAGATGATAAAAAATAACACATTATCTTATCATAAATATAAACAAAAATATATCATGAATTCTAAAAACAAAGTATCTTTAATACACTATTTTTGTATTTAGTTTTTTGAAAAACTCATGTATTGCTGGTCAATTGATTGAGTAGACTTTGCCGAAGTTGCTACCTACTTTTTACAAATCTATTATTATTAATTTAACATTTCTACTATAGATAAGTTCACTAAAGAATAAAACCCCTATCACACCATGCATGTGAATATAGCTTTCTCTCTTCAATTCCTGCATGGTGTTCCCTCAAAGACACTGCCATGCCAACCTAGGATATGAAACAAGTATTGTTGAGCAACTTTCTAATCATACGTAACAAAGATAAGTGGTAGATGATGGTTAGACATAGAAACCTATTAAGTAAATTCAAAATATAAGGTCTAGAAATATGGTTTAGGTGTTTCCTACATTCCCTTTCATCCAAACTGCAAGTTCTTGGGGCTCCTATCCTAGCCTCGGTCTACTTTACCTTGGCTTTGATACCAGGGCAAAATTTTCTATGTACTAGCCATGAGTCAAATTGAGGACCACCAGGTTGATTCTGGGATGATCTACCACTAAGCTACAAGCCCTTTTGGTGACCAATCCATCTATGGTCACTAGAGACTAAATTTATAATTTCCACTAGACTTCTAATGGCTTTCACAATCCAACATAGGATATAGGGACTTAGCACAAATCCCTTTACCCACACCGGGTATACACAACTATTGAGCCCAAATGGGCAATCCACTTCAAAAACTTCACCCACTGACACAAGAAATGGTGACAGAAAATAGGACATGCAGTCCAACCACAATCCACTGTTAGTTTGGAATCCACCAAACCCACAGGACACCTTTTCACTTCTAGGCCTACAATCCTTGTAGCCTTTCCAATCTGATTTTTTGTATTTTCACCAACTATCCCTCAATGGCATAGGGACTTCTCCTATGTGCCATGATGTTTTCTCCTAAGTGGAAGATTCACCTATGTAGAACTGAAAGCATAAATTGTTTCTTATTCCCTGATTTTTGGAATTTCTTGTTACACTCATGTTGCTCTTCAGTTAGCACAAATAATCTATATTAAGAAATGTGATAGACCACTGTAGAGTGTAGGAAAAAGTTATAGTGCACTTGAAGGCTCAAATAGAGCTAATTACTTAAAGAAACTTGAAAGATTATAGTGACGATAAGAAAACATAGCTTCACCCTTCTGCAAAGTTCCCTCTCATTTGTGTTTCTCTAGGATAGTTCTTATTTTATCTCTCCTATGCACTTTCTAATTCATTTTCTTGCTTGTTACCATGTCATACCATTGCTCCATCATTGGGAGGACTTAAGAAAACATGAGAATGATATATAAAGATGATAATAAGAATAGTACTTGATAAGTAGGAGATAATTTCCATAGCAAGTCAAATTGTGATATTACTATCAGGATTTAACTGTGTGATTTTTGAGTCAAACTCATTGACCCATGTTTCATGAGTAGTGAGTAGAATAGTACTTGTTCATAAAAGCCATAAGAAGCATAACCAGTTGTCACATTAGTTGAGGAAACAATCTTGTCCTGCACCACAACCACTTCATGGAAACAGATCCCACACTATCTAGTCCAATATTAGACATCATGTTTTGGACAATGTACCAGCTATTGGCCACATGGTGTTTTGAAGTACCAGCTATTGCATCATGGTGTTGTGCAACTGCCATTGCTTCTTCCAAAGAATAGGTGTTAGGCTGTCTCTTATTTCTACCCACTAGAAGCTCTAACTGCTTTGCTACCTACAGAGATTACTTTACAAATATATTCACAAAATGAAGGTACATTGTGTAGAATGAATGATTTTCCAAAAATTTGTTCTTATTAATAAGATAAATGGAAAGCAAATCCTGAATTAAATCCTTAATGGAATGCGAGGAAAAAACATTTTTGCTAGTCAATTTCTTCAATTTGATTATATCCATAAGTATGCTTTAATTCATTTGGTGTCTGCTTTAATTGTCACGATGTTTCAGTTGATAGACTAGCAGAGAGCAGTACTGCTGAAGTTGATCCATTTCCTAGAGCAATTCGCATGATTAGTACTGGTTCATATGAAGGGACATTATTGCTGAATAAGAAAACTATGTTTCCGTTAAAAGAACAAAAGCTTCCAGGCTTTAAAATTGTTTTTATTTAAAGTGTAAATTTAATTTATTTTTATATTACTCATTTTGGACTGATAAATCCTTTATGTTTTTGTAGGTAATAATGTTTTCTTTGAACAACTTTTTCATATGACATCGAGACTATTCGGACCGACCATATGTAAAAGGTACGTAGTTTCATATCATTGCTACATAATTTTTCTTTTCTTCCATTTATTGTAATATATTAAAGTTATTGATCTAACAATCTATTTGTTTTTAAAAAGGTGGAATTTACAAGCCGTGGACTTAAAAAATCAGCTTATTGCATCTTTTGATGAGAAATTTGGAAAAAACATTTTTGACAATGGCCTACTTCTCAAAAGAGCAGAAAAGCATATAAAGACTGTGAGGGATCAATATAGAAGGGCTCTTAAGGATAACCCAAAGTATGACCATCCTGCTACGATTCCACCAATGGAGTGGAATGAAATAGTAGAAGATGCAAAGGAGAAAAGACTATGTGAAGATAGAGATAATGAAGCAGCATAGGGCAAAAAGAGGTATTTCATGATAGTATTAAGTACATTGTAATCATGCACTAATTATTCATATTTGTAAATATATAATCTAAGATGTTTGAAATTGTTCATAGATTGCAGGACACATTCGTGGCTACAAAAGCGAGACTAGAAAAGTTTGGCCAACAGAAACTTGGCTCTGGTGGCTGTATGAATCTCCAGTCTTGACTTGTAAGTAGGAGCAAGGATATGAAATAAATTTTTTAAATGTAATGTTGCAAACAATTTTGTTTAGTGAAACCATACATACAAAATTGATGATATTAAGCAAAAAATACAGGGCATAGAATTCAATGTGGAGGTCACATATGAAGATAGAAAATTGTCCTTGAAGGAAGGCTATAAAGTTGTGGCTGTACGCCTACGTGAAGAATCTATAAGCCTTGCCCAAGAATCCAGTTCACCAAATGATATCTCACAGGTAAATTGGTTAGATGAAAAGTAAATGAAATTGAATAGTTGATCCTTTTCTTTTTTGGTATTATTTTTGAACATAAATTGACTACATAACAATGTGCATAACATTTTAGTGCAGCCTTCATATCCTACCACAGAACCTGCTCATGACGAAGACCATAATGTGCATTATAGTGGTGGAGGTATTAATTTGCTATTGGAAATTAATTATGCAATTATGAATAAAATTTAACATCTTCAATTGCAATTTGACGTGTATTCTTTTTTTGAATATTTCAGAGCATGTTGAACATCATGCTGAAGGAGTGGAACATGTTCCAAGTGTTCAACATGTTGACATGGCAGTAGAACAAAATGTTAATGTACATGATGTGGCATTTTCAGGTAAGAAAAATGCATGTTATGTTGTACTAGTACTTAATTATAGATTGGTAACAGTTAAAAAAAGAAAAAAGAGTATGCCAATTTATCCCATTCACTTGTTCTTGCAACAGAGCCCCCTTTAGTGCAACAACATATTGCTCCTCCAAAGAGAAGGAGCCATCGTAATTTGACATTACACGTGCCAGAAGAGGAGGAGAATGATGCAGATATGGATGCTCCTATGAGCACTTTTCTTAAGAGACCTCAGAAAAACAAAAAGAAGAAATGATGTTTTAAAAATCTTCTTTGATAAACCTTGTTGGATAATGAAAGAACTTTGTTTTAAGTAATTATGTATGAATGATGTGTATTAATACTGATTTTTATTTTATGTTAATGAATATTGTTATGTCTTAATGAAGTCTTGATTAGTATTGTGTATTAATGAATTTTATATCATATTAATGAACTTTATATCATATTAATGAATGTTATGTGATTGTATTGATTGAATGTTATAGTTCATAAATGAATGAATGAATGAATGAAGTATGTAATTAGATGATACTGGGTACTTTAGATTGATGTTAGGGGGAGGTCGGGAGTGAGGCCAGATGAGCTTCCACCTTCACATGGTTGGCCTTGTTAAGTAGAGAATATTATAGTATTCTTGAAACCAAGTGAGGCTCAAACTAACATAAAATGGACACTTCGCATGTGGTAGGTCTAAAATGATCCACGACTACTACTGCCCATAACATGAATTTGTGAAATAAATTCTGATATCACCAATTTCAACACTCTATTTGAAGCATAGGAGTGGCCTATAGTCTTATCATGAATTTTGAGTAATGCCTCAGTCCAGATTGCCTCAGAAGTGGCTGGAAGAAGCCTGCACGAGCTTGAGACTATGGACTCTCCCCGCCTTGGCCAAGAAGAACTTGCCAAATCTCTAGTATTAGGAAAAACTATAGAGTGGTGTGGCTGGTCTGCAACCAACCAATAAGTTCACAATTAAAGGAATGAGCCTTCCTTTGCCAAGTATTGCCAAGCAATGATCTCAAGTGTACCAATTTGATCAATGCTCCAATCCTTATTGAGAATCTTGTCCCAATCAATCTCAAGATGAAACAGGGACACAAAGTGACTAGTCAAATGGTGAATAAACACCTAAACATCTAAAAATTTCATCCTTATATCTTCCAAGGTCACTCTAGTGAATTCCAACTAGTTCCATTGCTTCTTGTTGAGAAATCCCAACATTGACACCCAATCGAGACTGATCCCCAAGACCAATGCATCACATGAAGAAACTACATTCCCAAGCACGATAACAAGCACAATTCACTCTTACTCTATGATGTAGAGGTGGTGTGTGGTATCCATCTTCTTCATATTAGATAGAAAATCCATTCATTTAGCAACAACTCTTTACTCCAATGTCCCCTCAAGGACTTACCTTCCAGGCTACCTCAAGTGCACTGAGTTTCCCAAACACCATAACTTCTTCCAAGGCTTCAACCTTCATTCTTCCTTTGTGAATAATATCCTCATGGCCTTTCCACCATGTTCCATCCATCCATTCATTTTGGACAACTAATCTCTTACCCAACATTCATATCTAGCCTTAAAGCTAGTAGCGCTCACCAGTCACTAATTTGGATTTCTCTCCAATAGTTCCCAAACAACTATGGAAACTAAAACCTGATTAAGATACCTTGTTGGGATCTATACATCCTTCCTAAGTTTCAATATCAACTCTTTTGGACCATACCCAAGATCCGATACCCCTAACCTATCCACACTAGGCCTAATTCTCCAATTTTACACAACAACCCACAACTCCACTCAACCCTATGATTCCAAAGGGTGAAACAGTCCTTCTAGGGGTTGAGAAACAATAGATTTTCAAGATTTTAAGGTTCTACCCTTTACACAATACATTTTCCACCAAACCCTTGGTTTTGGGGTCACTAATCTAGGGCTTGTTCAACAAGACCTCTAACCATATCACCAGAATAAAATAATTGCATAAACACTTCATAACTGATCCCCCCATACGTATTTGATCACCAAACATCTTCAATCCCAAAGTAAATTACTTTTAATATGACTAGTGTCTATCCAGGGCTTGTTCTCAGTCAACAACCAACTATCATTGTAGTTCTTCACGAATATTCCTTCAATAAAATTTTATCATCATTGAGAGACACAGTTGGATCTACTAAATGTTTGTAGGTTTCAAGGGCCTGCTAAAGGAGTTCTAAAGTTTGAAGGAAGGAAAATTAATTAAGAGTAGTTTAAAACACTTCTTCACCCCACCCCCAAACTTGCCGTGTTGACTAGAGGTATTATTTAGTAGTATGATTATCAAGTGAACCCTGAATTTAATGCAATCTTCAAGTATTTACTCTTTTACATCTCTATATCTTATGCTGCAATAAATCTTGTCATAACTAGCATTTTAAGTGCCATATGTATAGTATACACAACCTTGTCCCCACCACCACCCCCTGTCATCCCCAAATGAAGATCACTCAGTCCTCTTGTCCCAGAAACTTGTCCCCCATTCTGCTGTCACCTGTCTCTCAGGGAAGTGTAACTATGGGTCTTTGATATTATGGTTTGCATTGCAATTGTTAGATTGAGTCAATGGAATGTTAGCAAATGAATTGCATCTGTCAGTAAACATTATTCAAGGCTTTATGTAGCCCCAAATTTTTCAAAGGTTGGACTATTGTTTGCTATTTTCAATGCATAATTGAATTTCAATCCTTTCTTGAGCATGCCAAGCTTCATTTTGGTTATGTTTTTGACCTCTTGATCTCTATCTCATGTTTGTAGTTAGTTGTCAATTGGTTAAAAGAAGAGCTCAATATCTCTTATAATATGCCAATCAGGTATTTTGCATTTACATTTTTACATGCTATGAACTTGGTAGACTTTTTTATTAGCCTTATTTCAAGTTGCAGTATTCTGATTCAATTTGCATGCACATTAAATATTTAGAGTATGGAAAGTGGGAACTAATAGATATGGTGTTGTTTTAAGTTGTTAGAAGACTAAATTCTTGGGTGCCTTTATGTTTTGGTGAGAACCAGAGTTGGCCTAGATGATTTGATTTTTTTGGTATGATTTACATTATCTTAGTTAGCATTGAAAGTGCTAGGTCTTTTTGTAGCCTGACCTTGCATGTGAGCATATTTGTTTAAGCTGATTAAATTATTGAATAATAAGGACTAAGGATTTGATGTAGTCAGTGTATAATAATCTGATCATTGAATCTTGTTTTAGAATCTCCTTCAAATATAATATTCTAGTCTTACTAATAGATCAGACTCTTTATAATGTTTTATGGAAAGAATTGTTCAGATATCTATGGATGGAAGTATTAGTTACTGACTCTTCCTTTGATATTTACTTGTATACTTGTAGTGGTGGCAGTTTATACCTCTAATGTCCTTGCTCTATATATATTCAAAGAATAAGGGACTATTCACTCATGATTTGATTATAAGAGAATACTTCTAAACCAAAACTCTACTTATACCATGGTATCAATTGGTAGTTGATGACACTTATTGGGGAAATGTTGATCTTGATTAATATATTATAGCCACTTGCGAATGAATGTCTTGATACTCATACTCAATGTGATGTATTCATCTTTATTTTTGATACCTTGATAAATAATATGTTACAAGTCTTTCCAATACTATGGGGTAGCTGGTCCTAATTGATGCAGATGATAGATTGGTGAACCAAGAAATAACCCAAAATGAGCAAGATTGTAGCAATGTGCCAAGTGACCCTTCTAGGTCTTGATGGTCAAATCCTGCAAATGGTCAACTCTAGGAGGTTTTAAAGCTTCAATAGGTTTGTTTTGGTCTATCTAACATGTACCAAGCATCACCTTTTAGTTTAAACACCTTTTAAGCAAAAATGCACAATGCACCCAAATATTGTCAATGCAACTTTTCAATTCTGTGACAGCAGCAAGACAAATAGGTGAATAATTTTTGTTTTTCCCAAAATACTCCTTGAATAAATGGATGTTTTAGATACCATTTATCCTTATACAAAACATATGTAAAACTGAGATACACTTCCTTTGGAAAATATCAATGAACTTTTCATGTTTCCCCTATTTTCAACAATGTAAGAGTGATGCAATTACAAAGAAACCAATAGGAATACTTAATGTCTTGACTCCAAACTTTTTAGAGGCTCATAAAATGTCCCCAATTAGAGGATTCCCAAACCAATTTCAGTCTAAGAGCTTTCTAACCCCAAAAGTTCTAATTTTCCCTCTTGAAACCCTTGTATCTAGGGCTTGCTAGATCTCCCATGTGCCAAACTTCTTGGACCAAGTAAAGGTGTAAACATAAATGTTTCAACATTGTGAACATGATTCAAAACTTAAACACTGCCCTCATTAAGGTGAATCCTTTGCTGTAGGTCTGTACCATTCAATTTACACTTTCTTTTCACAAGTTTTTGCTTGGTGGCCACGAAATCTTCAAATTAGTTGTTCATCACAGAGTTAGAAATCATTTTACATGTTAGATAAACATCATTCCATGAAGAAACAGTGAACATTTCATGGAATGAGCATGTTTTATTGGAAAAAAACTTCAAAATTGCTTTAAAATAGCCTGCTACAGCCAACCGTACAGGTTTTTGATGAACAAAACTTCAAATATTAAAGTAAAACGAAGTAAGGAATCTTAAAAAATGTCTACCAAGATGTTACCAATCATTCCAACATGAAAGAATACTCCCAAAACCAAGAAAACTTCAATTTACTCTTGAAATAAAGCACTTTTTATTGCAAATTCTATGATAGTCCATACTATATTAACGTACAGGCTGTACCAACACACACACACACACACACACACACACACACACACACACACACACACACACACACACACACACACACACACACACACACACACACACACACACACACACACACACACACACACATATATGTTCAAGAGTTAGTTCTCAACCTCCTTAACTGACTCCAATTCGTTTCACTACCTATCCGTTTATAAAATTCAAATTTGAAGGTTTCCCTCCAAAATGGTTCTTATAGCCGTTACATACAAAATTTGAATTGACTTATTGGCTATTTTAACTTATGAAATGACTTGAGGTTGTTATGACATAATACTAGACCCTAACTAATGACTTCTCTACCTTAAGCAACCACTACATCCCATTCCAAGGATCAATTACAATTCTTCAACATTGGAATCAGCCAATACATCATACAAAACCATATCCTTTCATGCTTTCAAAAGCCATGATTGGCTGTAGAATTGACCAATTGATATCATGAGATGCTCCATGATCTCTTTGATGACCTAGATCTCCAATTTGTCTAAGAAGAGCATATGATGCCCCTACATCAAATTCACCACCTTGAAAGTTGTTCTTGTTCTAAGAACATTGTCTCGAATGGATGGTCTCTTTTACTCCATATTTATGCATATGTTGCTTAGGAATGAAATCTCCTAGTGTAAAATGCACTCTCTTATTGTTACCTACATGCAAAACACTCAAATATTTATTAGAAATCTTAACTTCTACCCTTGGGGCACTCACCATAGCTGTTTCAACTATGTCTCTATCTGCTTGGATAGTCTTTATTTCAGTCCCCTTGAGACTGTACTTCTATTGTCTCCCCACATGCTGTTGTACCCTCTTTTCATTGTACTTGTGATTGTATGTACTTGTAACATATTTTTAAATATATTTGAATTATGTAAGAATAGTTTTTATTGTGCCAATTACATGTCTATCTACAGATGTGGGTCATGTTATACAGCATAAATAATTTTGGATGAAAGTTTAAAGTTTTTACCAGGATCAAGAGAAAAGAAGAAAATTTGTCATTGCAATATTTATAAGACTCTTTTCTATTACAAATTTGTATTGCTATTCTGTTTCTTCTAGATAGAATAGCTGGGCTATATTACCTATATTAGAAGAGAAAAGAAAAAACTCAGCACATATGTAGTCTACTAGAGTGTGAACTCAACACACAAGTCTTCCTGTCTTTTCTTAGCTCAATTTCACACAGGTCATGAGATGATACATTGGTTAGTAAAGTAAAGAAGCATTCATGAACAATACAATACACTTATGGTATCTGAGAATCACACGTAAAAGTGAACAATGTGGACTATATTGCCTTCAAATGGGGATCAGTTAAGGGAAACTACACCATGTTTTAATGGAGAATCAATAAAGGGAAACTAATTTTGTCTTCACAAGAGTTTAAAATTATGCATGGCTTACTCTAGCAGCAAGGTAAAGTGCATGAACTATTTAACTTTCATAGTTATTGTATGAGATCAAATATTTATCTAGGAGACCGCAGCCTATAAGTGATCATATCTTGGAAAATGTTTAAAGTTTTTTAACATTCATATATTTTAGATTATGAAATGAAGTATAACACACAAAATGGTCATATAAAATAGTAATGTACAAGGATATGTGATAATTTCTCTTTGATATTCAGCAACCTGTAGTCAAGCGTCCCCCATGAATGCAAAGATCATTTCCAATGGGGTTCCATTATTATAGTTTTAAACTACCTTTGTTGCATAGTCTTACTTTTAACTTTAGAGTAAAAGAAACTCAGAGAACTAAGAATAGTTGGAATTGGTATTTTAGGCCTGAATGAAGGAAATTGCCAATCAATGACATTTTAGTGCATATATAAAAAATAAATATGGCATGATTCCAATGATGTCACATGATTTTTTTGATAGGTTTTCTTATTTTGATAGCTTTTAAATTAAATATCTGATTCATTAGATGTGTAGTGTTTTACATGATTTTTTTTTTTGCTTTATAAAATTTAATCTTCCATTGTTAAAATAAATAAGAAAATGTGGATGCAACTTTGGAAGTGGCCAAAACATTCAATGAGAAGATCTCAAAATATTGTCAAGTCACGTTGGAGTCTTGTGCATATGCTAGCATGGGAAATGTTCTCAAGGCACTTGTTGATCAGCTTGAACTTGGCAAGATAAAATACTGTATGCAGTATACCCATATTTCCTGCATTTAGGTTTAAGTTTTAATTATCTTGTAAACTATTTTTCTCCCATCAAGTACAAAATCTTTTAGGACTGTGCAGAACACCTCGAGAAGGGTGAAAGTCATTAGGCACTAGCTGTAATTGGAGTTGCATTAGTTGCAATGGCTAAAGAACTAGGACTTGAAATGGCCATTCATTCTTTGGAGCATCTCCTACAGTATGGAGAGAAGAATATTAGAAGAGCAGTCCTATTGGCTCTAGGCCTATTGTCAGTATCAAATCCAAAAGTAATGTTCATTGTTTTGTCCTTCCGTTTGCTTTAATACTCAATTCCTAGCCCCTTAATTTGCTTGATTACTTATGTGGTAGAAGTTTATTTTTGAAATTTGACATGTAAACATCTATATTAGGTCAATGTGATGGATACTTTGAGTAGGCTTAGTCATGATACTGATTCATAAATTGCTATGGTGATAGGTATTTGTTATAATATTTCTTTGTAATTTTTCCAATTTCCACCAGAAAGGTTTTTCTTATGAATTTGCTTAAAATTTGACAATCTAAATAACATTGTGTATTTATAGGCTACAAGACTGGCTCTAGGATTAATTGGTGCTAGAACAAATAATGCCCGAATAGCTGGCATACTATGAAATCTATCGAGCTACACAATATGGCATGTCTCAAAAGAATTTAGGAGGGCATGTGAGCCCTAAACTGGGGGACTTCTTTGGATAGTACTCCACCAATAGGGATTTAGTGCCTCTGAGCATGGAGGGCATGTATTATGAGCAACATAATAATAATACCACTCCTGGTTTTGATAGGGATTCATGCAACTCGAGGATCAATGTTAACCAGCTTCCACTTTCTAGGCCCATGGAAGTCCCAACTGCTTGGAACACCACCACCACCACCTATGAAACTTAGCCTAATATGCTATTTCAGGCTACATTGGAGCATGATGAGGATGACTCATCCAAGGAGAGTATGTTTACAGATTGTAGTCTTTGGTTCAATCCTTACCAAAGGGGAGAAATCATGGATAGTGGCGTGGGTATATTCACCATGAAACCATGGTTTAGCTAACAATATACCACTGACATGAAGGAGGATGAAAATAATAACAACAATAGTGGAAGTAGTTTTCAATCACA
Organism: Cupressus sempervirens; assembly: GCA_028749045.1. Classification (NCBI taxonomy): domain Eukaryota; kingdom Viridiplantae; phylum Streptophyta; class Pinopsida; order Cupressales; family Cupressaceae; genus Cupressus; species Cupressus sempervirens. The sequence continues at coordinate 692,152,835 of CM053791.1, read as the reverse complement.
GGCAGCCTTGACTTTAACCATGAGTCATGGATCACAATCTAGTGCTGTTACTGTTATTCCAAAATTAACTAGTACTGATTGTGTTACAGTTGAAATGAGGAAAAGAGGGGCAGGTGGAAGGTCTAGGAAACCAGTTCCCAGAAAGTTCATTGATACATTTGGCCAAAGGACTTCTCAGTATCATGGAGTGAGAAAGTTTATCTACATTATTTGTACATTGAGTTTAAAATTTTGTCAGTTTAATATTCAATTTGATATTGCTATCAGAATTTAAAATTCATTATTCATTGTTAGTTAAAATTTAAAATACATTGTGGTCTATATACAAGCAGCGTGTTGTTAATATTTCTATTTATGGTTTGGGATTAAGTGGTTTGAATTTTTTTATGTTTAGTTGAACTCTGGCAAGGTTGTAATAGTTGGACCAGGGGCTCGCAGTAAGGAAGGCAACACCATTCCTGTTAGCTTGAAGGAAGGTGATCATGTTCTTCTACCTGAATATGGTGGTAGTGAATTCAAACTAGGAGACAAAGAGTAAGTTTGCATCATTGAATCTTTACTTTCTTATGGTTTTGAAGCATGATTTGTGTAATGAATGCATTGGTTTTATATAAAAATTATACTATATAAGCAAAGCTCCAAGAAATGACATTGAATTTGTAAATTATCCCATGTATAGATTTCTCTAATGCAGATTGTCATCTTTTGTTGTCAATATTGGAATTAGGTATCACTTGTATTAGGAGGATGACATTCTTGGAATTTTGCAGGATTGAATTTGGCTACAGATAAGGTCTACAATTTTGAATTTAGTAGTTAGGATGAATTGTTTCATAAAGGAAAGCTAATTAAGATTTAGAGTTTGAGAATAGTGTAGATGATTGATTGTTTTGTTTTCATAGTATTTGTTTAAGCAACCTAAACAACCCATGTCATCTCATTTCTCTTTGTTTTCTCTCAGTTCATATGACTTCAACTTTTTTTCATTGTTGTAATTTTACACCCAAGTTGAGAATGCTAGGCAATATGAGGGCACAGAATGAGACCTAGAGTAGTTATTTTTGAATTTTAGTGAGTTCTAGAATTGACTGTCTAAACAAGTCACAAGGGATTGAGCTTGTGAGACCATTGTAGAGATCATAGTGGCTGTCAGAGTGTGATTTAAGCTTATAGTAAACCCCAAAAGGATAGACCTAAAAATTACCATTGGAATTGGGATTTAAGTCATAGATCACCTTTTTCTGGAGTTCTCACCCATACATAAGTTTTTTCTCAGTATATTTGTGTAAGCTCTTGTGGCGATGTTTGCTTTCTCTAGTTCTTTTTATTCTAGATTTTATTTATACTCAGAATAATTCCAGTCATGTTTGTCATTAAAGCAAATCTGTAAGCAATGAACTTTTCAATGGACCATCCATTATAGTTTTTCAATCATGCATCACATTAAGTGGCTAGCACTTATCATGGTACTTTCAATAATTGTTAAAGTGTTAAAACAAAGTGCACAATCATATCATATTTATTATGTTAAACTAGAAGCAGGAAAGAATTGCTGTACTGAATAGTGAGCATGAACAATAGCAATGCATATCCATCCAAGCTTAAAAGACTGTGGGTGACCATCTTCTTGAACCTCGCTATTTGGACAACTGTTAGAATTTGGAAATCAATGAATTTTGGTGTTCTTGGGCAGCTCGTTTAAGGGATCTTAACACCTTGCTCATAGCCACCGGTATTCTACCACACTTCGGCTTCTTCAAAAGCATGTAGAAATTCTCTTGTATTTCTTGTACTAGAGTCCCAGATCATGTTTTTTTTAAAGAGAAAGCTGATGCGTTGTGGCTATCCAGCTACATGCATAGCTTGATAAAATCATCCACATATTTCTTTAATCTTGGTCTTCACCATGTTTCTTAATGCAGCCTTCAGTAATTAAGCTTCTATAGGACTGGAATTGCAAGAATCCATCCTACTTGTATTGCTTATGTTCACATGACTATCCTGCACCATGTTGCAAGAATATTTTCTCTTGTCGTAGTGTGTAACCTCCACAAAAATGCCACATTCCTTTGTTTCATTAATTTTTCTTGATGAGATTAATATAAAGGTTGCTAAAGTTTCTTTGAAGGAAAAGATAGAGGGTGCCTTGAGCATTTTCCAGCACTCAAAAAATGATATTTTGGAGGCTGCTGATGCTGTTAGGCATGCTATAAGATGATCTCAAAGTGAAGATGATATGAAAAGAACAAAAGCTTTAGCAGCATCAAGCAATCAAATGATTTGGACTGGATATGCAAATTGTAGACTCTGAACATATGGTTGTTCAAATTTTGTATCTCCTAAATGATTTCCTTTTAGCTTATAACTTGTTGTGCATAGTTGCCAAATTTTTCTTATTGTATCGGGCATATTAATGAAGAAGCATATTAGTTACTGTCAGTGTTTATGATAGTTTGATTAGTTACTATCAATATTTTTCAGGCATTCTATAAAATAGTTGACAAGCCTTGCGTATGATATGACATTTTGCATGCATCTTGCACTCTCTCATCCGGCGGATGATGGATTACGGAGAGTGATTTGAAATGATGACGCTAAAAAAAACACAATCAAATCCAAAATGAACTTGCATTACAAATGGATTGTGGAAATCTGATATTGTTGATCTTGCATGCATGTCTACCAGGACAATCACAAAGTTGTGATTGTCCTGGTAGACATGCATGCAAGATCAACAATATCAGATTTCCACAATCCATTTGTAATGCAAGTTCATTTTGGATTTGATTGTGTTTTTTTTAGCGTCATCATTTCAAATCACTCTCCGTAATCCATCATCAGCCGGATGAGAGAGTGCAAGATGCATGCAAAATGTCATATCATACGCAAGGCATGTCAACTATTTTACAGAATGCCTGAAAAAAATTTACACCCAGGCGTTGGTAGAAATTTCTACCTTCATTGGTCAAAATTTTTGACCTTCTTTGGTTGAAATTTCCACCTTCAATGGTCAAAATTTTTGACCTTCATTGGTAAAAATTTTATCTTTCTTGGTTAACATTTTCTACTACCATTGGTCAAAATTTCTACCTTTCTTGGTCAACATTTTCTACCTTCAATGGTCAAAATTTCTACCTTTCTTGGTCAACATTTTCTACCTTCAATGGTCAAAATTTCTACCTTTATTGGTCAAAATTTATTCCTTCATTGGTCAAAATTTTGACCAATTCTAGGCAGAACTTGAACCATGGCTATGGAAGTTTTTCGACCAAAGTATTGGTCAAAATTTTGATCGAAAATTTTTGATCAATGAGTTGGTTGAAGTTGGTCAAAGTTTGGTCGAAAAATGTGTCAAAATTTTGACCAATAATGGTCGAAAAATGGTCTCAAATGTAGTAGTGGGTTTAGGTTCTGCATGCTCAGTATTTACTATCTGATGGTCAACATTTCCTTTCTGTGACTTCACATCTTCAATCTATTGCTTGGCACCCACTTTCTATTGTTTAGAAATTTTCATTTGCACTCCATCATTTCCAGTTTGATGGGAGCTTGTAGCTTGACTTGTCTATTCACTTTGAGTGCTGGGAGCATCATCATCCACATAGATGAATGTACTATAGTCTTCAAGTTCTTAATTACATGAAGTGTCACCTTTTTTAACAAACCCATCAACTCTCACATTTGCACTTTCTACAACTTTGTTAGTGTTAGAATTTAAACACTTATAAGCTTTTCTTTTTGTAAAATAACATAGAAATATGCCTTCATCAATTTTTGCTTCAAGATTTCCATTCCTATTATCTTTTAGTATATAGTATCTACTACCAAATATTTGACATTAGGGGAATAACCATACCATAGTTAAAAAGGTGTTGCATTTGTACCTTCCTTGACTTGAACTCTATTCAGGGTATAGTCAATAGTACTAACTGCTTCTCTCCATTATTTTTATGATACACTCTTCTCCATCATTAATTTTCTTGCACAGTCCATTATTGATATATTTCTCCTTTTAACTATTCCATTCTGAGGAGGTTTCCTTGGTGATGACATATGTCTTTTGATTCCTCTATCATTACATAATGTATTAAACTCATGTGAAATGAATTCACCACTTTTTTCATATCTCAAACACTTTAGACTCTTTCTTGTTTCTTTTTCAACTCTAGCTAAATACCACTTAGATAACTGAAAAGCATCAAATTTAGCTTTAAGAAATATCACAGTCATCATTCTAGAGTAGTCATCTACAAATAGAATAAAAAGTTGATCTCCATAGTAACTTTGAACACCAATGGTCCATATAGGTCAGTATGAACCAATTCCAAAATATCACTAGTAGTATATATTTTTCTCTTAAAACTAGACTTTGCCATCTTTCCTAATTGACATTGTTTACACATAGCATTGTCAGCCTTCTTTAATTTAGGCAACCCTCTTAATTTCTTCATCTTGTTGATAGTCACCAAATTTTCAAAGTTCACATGACATAATATTTTATGCCATAAGCTTAAGCCTTCTTCTCTAATTCATTTATCAATGACCACATCATATCTGTAAGCTTTCTCCATTAGCTTTGCATTCACTCTTGTATTTTCTAATCACCCTTTCTCTTTATGTCTCTCTTTACATAGAAGCTTGCACATACACACATCCCCAAATGTTTCTCTCAGTGTCTGTTTAAATAGGAAGTTCATGCTTTACCAGTTTCTACATCCACCATAGATCTTACGATTGACGATTAGATTCAACTCCATTCAAAGTATCTATCCATTTTCTTGATCATCCTCTAGAAACTTCTCTAAAATCTATCTGTTAGGTCTCTACCTAATCTTCTCCTTGAATTTAATGATCCAACTCATCAAACTTTTCTTCAATATGATTTACATCTCCTAAGAAATCAACTGAGTCGGCTCGATCTTATAATTTATTTGAATTTATTTTCTTAATGTCACTCAACAATCTCTAAATTCTGACATTTGGTCATCACTTAAATATGTGGCCATTGTAAAGCTTTCTGGCTTGGCATCAAGAAACTTGTTTGGTTGATGCTAATGCTCGGTCAACACTAGATGTTCTCAGCACTAAATATAGCTCAGTTGATGCTAGCATTACTCAACACTAACTATAGTTTACTCTTCTGCTTGGCTTGGCTTAGATTTATTGAAATAAAAAATTACTTTAATTTATGAAAGTCTATCTAATCAAATGTCCATTATAAATCCCTTTTCATAACTTCAACCTTTCCTCTAGGTGCTATAGTTATGAGCAACTTCTCAAATCCTCTTCATCAATCAAATAGATATGAAATTTAGATTAGGTAGCAATAGATTTGACATCAATGAAAAAACAAACATTTTTCCAATTGTAAGTTTCCAATAGGTACCCACCAATTTGCACACCTATTGTTGAAATATAACCATAAAAGAGATATATTTTTGTATTTCCTATTTTCTAATCAATGTAGTTTATCAATGCAACTATATGAATTCGTATTTTAACCAAGTGTATGAAAAGAAAATAACAAAGATAGAGTAACAAATGATTTTAAGAAAATAATTGACAGGGAAATTCCTAACCAAAAATAGCCAAAGTAAAAACAAGTTTGCAAATTAAATTATCAAAAGGATCTGGTAGGTAACCAATGAAATCAGAAGTAACACTTCCTCAATTTTATTGATGAAATTATCGATGGGAACTTCAATAATAACTAAATGAGGTTTCATGTTTCATCAAATCACGAGGCCATGGAAAGTGTTCTCGCATGAGACAAAATGCTACACAAGAACAAAGATGATCCTTTCTCTAGTTCATCACACTAGCAAAATTCATTCATATAAGGCAAACACCAAAACTAAAATATTGCACAATCATAATAATACAATAAAACCATTGGCTCCATTATTATTCATGAACATGCATTCATAAAAATAACACACTTTGGCAAGAATAACTATGCCTAGAATGAGAGCACCAATAACATATATTATTACATCAAAATAATAGCCTAGAGTACATATTACATCCATGTATTTAAAAGAAATCATATCCTCCCATTGTGTTAGGAGTGAGAGATCTTTTAATGCAAACTCTTACTAAAAAACTAATAAAATCAAGCTAATTATATACAAACAGACTCTTTAAATGGTGCTAAGTAGGTCTACACCCTTGCTTATATCAATTAATGGGTGCATGAGCCTTTACATGAGTTAAAAGAATAAAATAATGAGAAGATAAGAATATAGAAGCCTTGAGATGATCTGGGAGTCTCTGGGAGCTCTAAAAAAGGAAGCTTGACCTTCTCTAGGTATTTCTAGGAGTTGAACTATAATCAAAATGTGTTTTCAATGCATGGAATGCTATAAAACAACAACTGGCAGTTAACTGTTGGGGCACTACTTCTTAAAAATTATTAGTGCACCTCTAAGAAAAGTGTACCTACACACCTTGGTGATAGGACCAAAAAATCCAAAGATTTTCTTTTAAACTTTTCTATTATCTTTTCTGCATCACTAGCCTCCAGTAAATCTAATGAATCATAATTATTCTTAACTACTTGTCGACAGTTACTTCTATTTTGGTATCCACAAAATCCTTAAGCTTAGTATCTAGTTCCAACAATGCTTCTTCAATTTTAAATGATTTTTGTACATCATCTTCTAACAAAGCATTATAAAATGTATCTCAGAATTTTTGAACCACCGTTTGCATTGAGGAATGCTTGGTCTTTGACTCATCTTCAAAAACATCAAGGCTAGTGACATTATAGTACTTATCCACTTCCAAAAATTTCTCTTGAGCTTTATTCTTTATCTATTGAATACCTTCATGCAATCCCTCCATATTCTTATTCCTTGATGACATATTTTCTATCCAATCATCTAGTTTATCCAGCTCCTATGTTGAGTATATCTTCATCAACATCTGTTACCTCTTCCCTTTTATAGATCTAAGTGCCTATAAGTCATTAGCCTAGGTACGCACTTCATCCATTAGCCCAAAATATTGGTTTATAATGGAAACTAATCTACTAACATTAGTATGGATGTTGTGTAATAGGTTAAAATTGTTTGTATGATTTGCGCTCACTTCTCCTCAAAACTGTAATGTCATTGCTGGCATGCATCCAAAAATGAATCCATATGTGGCCCTACCTATTTATTTTCCAATGTAGCTCCAAGAGCAATATTGGGATTATCCAGCTCTATAGGCCCCACCACTTCATTCAAGTAACCTCTCAATAGCTCATTCTGCTTGTGCAACATTATTAGCTCTAACTCATCCCTATTGAAGTGTGAAAACACTTACTTGAGGCCTGTAGTGATCAAGACTTTTGTTGTATCCATCGTGGGCTTTCCCAATATTACCTCCTTTATTTGGTACTCCTTTGGAGTCAATTATTTGGTGTCTCCATGAGGAGGGGGAATGGTGATATGTGTTAGAAGGTCCTAATCTTGATTCTTCATAATGAAGGCAAGTGTTCTAGCATCACCCTTAGGTCGCTTAAGCTTCTTTATCAATTTTATCAGTTATGTCATTCCCTCCTCTTTGGTGAGTTCCATCTACTTCTTTTTGTTGAAACATGACCTCCTTCTTCAACCATGATGATGTTTTCCCCTTTAGAGACATGCATTGTGCTGAAGAAGTTGGTTATGAAGCATGCTCCTTTCCCTTATTACTCCTCTTTTGAGTCTTCTCATGTGGAGGAAGATCTTTAGAGAGATTTTTGGTACTATGTTGGGATAAGGACCTAGCCTCTATATTTAGAGGAATTTATTGTGTTTCTTCTACTATCTTTCCTTCTTCAAATACTTCATCGGCATGCAACTATTTATATTCTCCTTCTTCTATATTTTGACTTTTCATTTCTGCTTAGATTTTTGGAGGAAGTGGACCTACTGACCCTTTATCCATTATCATGGCCATGTCTTGTGCTAGTGGAGGAGGAATGCCAGTGGGTTTTTGAGGTAGAGGAGGTAATTGATTCTAATCCTCTCCTAATGGTTCATTCCTTGGAGTATCCCTTATCTTCTCTCCTACCATCTTAGTTCCTAAAGGCATAAAATAAAAATCTACGGGGTCAAAAATATTTTCTGCCTCACCCTCCATTTATGCTATCCATTTTTTTGTTCATCTTCATAAGTTTCAACCTGGATAGGCTCCCTCGGGATAGATGGAGGTGTTTGAGTTGAGATTTTTCTTCTCTCCTCCTCTATCGATGTAGCTGAGTGAGTTATTTTATTCAAGGGAAAAAAATCAAAAAATTCTGCTTCTTTAGCCTCCACTTTGGGAATGGTTTTTGGCACCTATGGTGAGGGAGTTCTTTTCTTCTTTAATTTTCTCCTTTTTACACCTACCATCATCATTTTTTTTTGGGCTCTCTTAGGCACAGATAGGGAGGCTTATTCCTCTAAGGCTCTAGGTGGCGGGACTCCTTCCTCTTCTGTCACTTCCCTTTGTTTCTCTTACTTAGCTTGCTATGGCTCTTATTGGGCTTCTAGTTCCTAGGCAATTGGTTCTTCATTGACCTCAACCACTTTCTTTCTTACCTTTGGGGCTTCCTTCCTTTTCTTACCATTTCCTTTTTTGGTCTTAAAACACTTGACCTCCAACTCATGTTGGTGTATCATTTCTAGCCTCACTGGTGATTCAACAAGGTAGGTTGGTATTGTGACTTTGGTTCCTCTTCCTTTCTTGGTTCTGGCTATAGCCTAAAGAGGTATGGCTTGGGGAACTAGATCCATCCAAAATAGTTTCCTAATCTATTCCCTTCTAGGTTCTACTACATGTTGACCCCGATGATCCATTTCATCATTCTCCTCATGCCCTATTTTTGCATTCATGATGGGTCGATCATAGATATTATCCATGTTATATAAAGGATCCATTATCTCAAGGACATCTTTTTTGTAGGCCTTAAGGGGTATCTCTATGTTGAGCACATCTTTTGATAGATGTAGAGTCACTATACAATAGTCCCCAATACAAACATCGTAGTCATCTATTGCATTCTTCCACTGTTCTTCCTATAAGAAGTTGGCTTAGGCCAGAATTCACCCAAGAACTAAAGAACTCAACACAAGCACACAGTAGACCAATTAAAAGGAGTATGATTAGAATGATGATATTCATTCAATATGATAGCTTGAGAGTACACTAGGAGTGCCTATATATAAAGGCCTCATGAGAGCTTCTAGAATGCATAGAAGTCAACATCATGATATGTCATACAACTAGGCACATGTCCACTAGATATGGGTTATCCTCCATTGAGCAAGAGATTAAGTGCGATGATGTGAGGATAAGCCTACAATGGTGTAGCACGCAAATCAGTAGTGTAGACAACATGTGCTAAATGAGGAGTGTGGATAACTGTGTTTTCAACATTGCAACTCAGTGAATGATGCATACTCCTATGTTGTAGACACCATGTGCATAATTAGAGTTGCATAACTCAATGAGAGTTCACAAACTCCTACGTATCTCACCTAAAATAATAATAAATAATGCATTGACCTAAGTAAACTTAAGTGTAATAAGTAAATACTTATTTACACCAACACCCCTCCTTAAGTGCAAATTAGGGGAATTCCCTTAAGCTTACAAAATCTAGGATGCAATGCAGAATGGGTCTCGACTGCTAGGCCATGTTAGGTACCCATCTAAAAAATGATATGCAATCTCTCATAAAGTGGGGAAAGAGGGAAAACCTCATGGGAAAAACCCTCCCCCAAAAAGAGAGATAAATAGGGATACATGGATGGATGGAGTAATCAAGACCCCCCCATTATGACATACATTTAGTATATACATAAGAGAATGATGAGAAGAGGTAGAGAGATAGGATAGGCTCCCCTTCCCAAAGAAGAATGCCAAACAGTGACTACTCCGATGAAGAAGTTGATTGAAGACTATAGAATGGTGTTCCTATCATTAGGAAGAAACAATGCCAAGGGTACAAATGAGATGCTTCTCCTGTGTGTGGAAAGAATCCCATGAATAAGTAATGTCTCTGAATCCTACTCAACTAGCTGAAGAACTTGTCCCAAAGAACTATTTATCTCTACAACTAATGAAGAACCTTGCTGCAACTACTGATCATAAGTATCCACAATTACTTCAACTTGTAAGGATTGATCATGTAGAGAATGAGAAAGAGAGTCAGATAGAGCCCTCATGATAACTGAAGAAGATGAGTCTGCATCAAGAAGAAGAGGCAGATCATCAATACTATCTCCCAAATCTATCACTGAACTTGTATGTAGAAGATTGAATGTACCCTACTATTTTGGACCTATCACTATGGCAATGTATGCATGTAGACTAAACTAATAAAGTGACCTCTCATTGCAATTATTGATAGAACTCCACATGTCTGAATCTATTGAAGTACTATCACTAAAATCACTATTAGTTTCCACACTGTAGGATGTGCAAAGAGGAGTAGAGGACAAGCTAGGAGAACTTTCCTCAAAATGTACATCCTTCTCCAAAAATATCTGATGTGTCTTAGGATCTAGAAGTCTATATGCCTTCACACTCTTTATAACCAATGAAGGTACATGGTTGAGATGGCTATTCCTTGCATCCCTTGGAAGATCACTTTGCCCATGCAAGACAACCGAAGACTCTAAAGTGTGTCACAATAGGTTTTCTAGTGCACCATGCCTCAAAAGGAGTTTTTCCATCTAAGGCTAGATGAGGAGAATGATTAAGAATGTGAGTGGCACTGGAGATTTCTTGGAATACTAATAATGGATCTAGAGACTTTGCATGTATCACACAACTTGCCATAGATGTAAGAGTGCGGATCCTCAAAGCTGCAACATCTATCTTATGTAGATTGAATGCTGGCGGAGTCTAAAGATCAATTCCCTCATGTCTGCAAAATTCCTTAAGTCTTTTGTTAATATACATGCTTCCATTATCCAGTCAGAGTACTTTGATGGCCTTTTTGGATTTCCATTCTACATGAGTATTGAAGTCTAGAAACATGTCCAACACTACATCCTTACTATGAAGAAAGTAGACCCAAGTGAACTGTGCAAAGTCATCAACTAAGGTAAGTATGTAGTGACCCTAGCTGAATGCAAAGGGACTTGCTAATACCATGTCAACCATTTGTAGAACACCTATTGTTCTTGAAGACTTCCTTCTTTGTAACTTCCCCTCTAGATGTATATCCACTAAATCTGTTGAACATTCACCCTTAGAAAAGTTTATTTGAGGTAGACCTTTCACCATTTGGTTTGTGGAAACTTGCTGAAGATAGTGGAAGTCAAGATGACCATACCACTCATACCATAATTGCATGTTTGAATTGGATTGTGATAACAAGGCCTTTGAAGAAGATGTGGGCACAAAATGAGAGACAGAGAGTAAAATATTTTGTTATGATTCACTTTCCCCACTACAACCAAGGAATCATCTTTAAGATTGTGCACTTTTACTAAGTTTGGAAAGAACTCAACTCTATGTCCATCTCCAAGGTGAGTGATTTGGTAGATTTAAAGGAGATTTGAACTTAGGTTTGGAACATAGAGAACCTCTTGAAACTCTCCATTTTCCATCTCCACATTTCCTTTCCCTTCAACTTCCATTTTTCTATCATTCCCCATGAAGATGTGTGGTACCTTGGATTGCTTCATTGAAGAAAAATTCTCCTTTGAAGAACCCATGTGATATGAGGCACCTAAGTCAAATATCCATTCTTTTGAAGAGTTTGAATTAGCCATGGGTGCTTTCCCTTTTCCCTTTGAATTTGAAGATGATCCTTTATCCTTATAAGTACTAGGTAATGGAACATTATGCTTCTTCGTAATGTTAGTTAATTCATCAATCTTTTTGAGATAACACTCATGCTCTTCATGACTCGATTTATTTCAATAAGTGCACTTCTTCTTCTCCTTATTGTTGTTGTCCCCCTTCTAGTTGGAATTTGAGGACTTGCCTTGTTGATTGGATTGTGGTGTTGTCTTTTCTGCATCCTCTGATTTGTCTTTCTTCCACTTCTTTTTACCCTTTCCTTTATTTGAAGACTATCTAGCTAAATTTTGAGAACCCTCATTGGCCACCAATGCTTTAGACTGAGGTGATTTGAGAATCCCCATTGATTTCAACTTCTTTTCTTCATCATCCAACAGTTTAGCATATTCATCAAAAGTGACTTTCTTATAGGTAGACCCTAAGGTAGTCTTTAAGGTGTTAAAAGAAGATACAAATGTGGAATACTCTGATGGCAGCTTGTTATGAATGAGATAGATCAGTTTGTCATCTTTGATAGAACTCCCACAATCAGTAAGCTTTGTCCTTAGTTCATTCACCTTAATGATGAAATCCTGGATGGAATCATATGACTTAGGATCTAAGGATACAAGCTCATCTTCAATTTTGAAAACATCCTCTTCAGACACTTTATCATAAAGAATTTTGAGGGTATCCCAAGCTTCCTTGGATGTAGAACACTTCTTGATTTGATACATGATCCTATCATCTACCCCCAAACATATATTACCTAGGGCTTTTCTATCCATTGCTACCCAATCTAAAATTTCACTTGCTGATACATTATCACCAGCTAGTTTAGGAAGAGTACCATCTACATATTGTGAAACTCCATTATGCATTAAGTGATACAACATTTTGATTGACCACGAAGCATAGTTATGAGGAGTTAATTTAGGAAACTTAAAGTTGTCGACAATGCAAAAAATGAAAGAAATGTGCAGAAAAGAGAGAACACAACACCAAGAACACCCCCCCTTTTCACTAAATCAAGAAACCCCCCAAAATAGATGCTTTGGGCACTTTATCAGTAGTGCAATTACAATGGGCCTCTGGCCAATTTTAGCCTTTGTGGACTTCTAATTTTGCTTGTTACAACCTTTTCATGGAGTATAAATCTTAAACTTTACAATGTGCTACAATTCTGAAGCATTACAAAGCAAAGCAAGGTCATATTGCTAAAAGTGACACTTTTTTCTACATAACCCTACAATTTGGTAGTAGATTTAGAAAGTAGACAAAAAATAATGCACTTTTCAAAAAAAAAAAAAACTTATTTTTGACTTCAGATGTGGCTGTATGGAGCTTTTGAAGTTGCAAAATGCAGGATTATCTAGGTATAGTTGCCAAAAAATGCAATTTTTGAACAATCCTTGCACAAAAAATAAAAAATAGCTACATCACTAAAAAGTTTAGGAAATTCTACCCAATTTCAAAAAAACTTGCACCTAATTTGGTGTCCAGATGTTCGAGTTATGGCCTCCCGAAGTCGGACTACAAAAACCAAAATCAATTTGGAGAGGGGTTGCATCAACAAATGAAGGGGTTAAATTTGATGGTCATATGGCCATCACAGTAGTTGTAATTTTCCTAGAAATGACATCTAGATGGTTGTCAAATTTAAGATATTGGAGCTGATGATGTCAGCAAAAACAGGGCACTCTCATGACATGGAAGATGAGTTGTGTGATCGTACTGTATGAATCGTATGAAATGTATGGTAAAATCTGATGTGTCCTACCTATGTGTCAATATGGAAGCTGATCAGATGCTGACTTAGATTCTGACATGTGTGTTGATAGTGTGTACAGTTAGATGTTGACTGGGGTGGTTGTACAATCTTATGTGGTAGATTGCTTGCCATGTGTCTGGGTAGGATTGGGTCACGAGTTTGTGCAATGGGCTTGTGTGTCGAAGTCTGATAAGGCTGCATGTATAGTGTAGCATTTGGTGTGGGGTCTTGGATTGACTTTCACATTGCCAGAAGCCTCTTTCCTTGCCAAATTTGAAGACATCGGTGCGAGAAATAAAAAATGGGTGGGGACTCAAATATTAGTCCCACATTCCCTGTGGTAGGGAATGTTTGATTGTATAAATGATCTGCTATGCTCAAACTCAAATCAAAGGCATCTCCTGGATTGTTTGGTGAGAGCCGCTAATTGAAGGTGATGCTCCCCAAAAATTTATGACAGAGAGTGTAGTACGACTTGCACGGTGGAATTTAATGCACAGTATAGTGACCCATATGTAAATGCCCCCTCTGAATAGTGAATAATATATCTTGCTAAAAATAATAAAATTCCTCTGCACCAAAATTACAGAGCTGAGCCGGGGTGTCACTGCCCGGTTTGGAAATTTTTTTTCTTTGCCTGGTCTATTAAAAAAATTTGAAAAATAATTCCAAAAAATACCCAATAATTGCATAGATGATAATTAATTTAGATCCAAAAATTAATAATTAGATCAATAAAATGATCATACCCGAATTGTAAATCGAGGCCTCCAAGTTCTGATTTGAATTTTTTTTTGCCTCACGATCAAATTTCACCTAATATAGGCAAATTTATAATCAATCTTCATCAAACTGACACTCCAGACATAACGATGAGGTCAAATCTAGCTCTAGATGCTCCAAATTTTTGTGGATACTCTAGATTCATGTCAAGGTGCTGAAGCATGAACAGTCTCGAACGACTATGTGATGAGAATCTCCCTCATCTTTGATACCATGTAAGAATTTAGCTTAGGCTAGAATTCACCTAAGAACTAAAGAACTCAATACAAGCACACAATAGACCAATTAAAAGGAGTATGATCAGAATGATGATATTCATTCAATATGATAGCATGAGAGTACACTAGGAGTGCCTGTATATAAAGGCCTTAGGAGAGCTTCTAGAATGCATAGAAGTTAGCATCATGATATTTCATACAACCAGGCACATGTCCACCATATATGGGTTATCTTCCATTGAGCATGGGATTAAGTGCGATGATGTGAGGATAAGCCTAGAATGGTGTAGCACGCAAATTAGTGGTGTAGACAACATGTGCTAAATGAGGAGTGTAGATAACTGTGTTGTCAACATGAAAACTTAGTGAATGATGCATACTCCTATGTTGTGGACACCATGTGCATAATTAGAGTTGCATAACTCAATGAGAGTTCACAAACTCCTAAGTGTCTCACCTAAAATAATAAAAAAATAATGCAAAATAATAAAATAATGCATTAACCTAAGTAAATTTAAGTAAGTGTAATAAGTAAATACTTATTTACACCAACACTTCCAATGGTTCTTCATGTACAAATTTCTTTCCCACTAGATGTTGCACCATCGCAATATTATCAAAATATGGGCATGGTTCTTGATAATCTTCCAAGGGATATTGATCCCATTCTGAGTTGAATGTACCAATATCTTGCTTCTACTTTACTTCAAATGCCCTAATCCTAATCCCATGTTTTCTTATGTTGTTTTCTCACTTTGTCACTTATAGAAGTGAGTTGATGGGCTATCTCTAGCAATATGAGCCTATCTGTAGGGTATCTTAGGAGGACATAGGAGAGTTCCATCTACCTGAAGATAAGTAAATATCTTGAACTAGATGTAGTAGGCACCTACTTCAGTTATCCTACCAAAATCATTTAAAGACATCCTCTTGGCATAATTGCCTTTGATAAACCTAATGATGGTGAATATAAAACCATCATTTACCACCCTATATTCAAAAATTAATAGTAAATGCTTTGTGTTAACAAGTTATGGATATACTATATAGGGCAAAGCATTTTCATCTTACATGCTTCCCTTTATGTACAACCCTAGGTAATTTGTGGTCCTTTTTTCCATTATATATACCATATAAGATGTCATGTAAAAATATAGATCACTCTTGAGTGAGATTAGTTTCTCATCTAGATTTTCACTTAGGATAGTGGCCTAATCAATAGGCATATTTGTTGTCCTAATGGTTTTTATGAAGTACATCATCCATGTCTCTAAGTGACCTATTGTGGGAAGGCCCATGGCTCTGTTAAGGAGAACAATTGAATACCTACCATCATCTATCATGTATCCTCATGTCATATTGACCTTTCCTACTCTCTATCCCAAGGGTGTCCTATCAATTAGGTACTTAGATTGTACTAACTCCTTGGCTTTTGCCTCATTTTTCCTATACCATCTATCTGTACCTTTGTAAGATATTTAAAGGTATTGGTCTCCCTAGGTAGGTGGAAAACCTTCTCAATGTTGTGTGGCCTAAGCTCGAGGACTATTTGTCCAGTCACACTCATAATGACCTTCTCCTTTGGCACATAATGTTGGGCCAGTGTCATAATCATCTTGGAAGATTACACTTATGTAGGGTGTGAAGTGACATTCATTAACCCACTTCGGATGAGGGTTGATACAATTGTTGGTCTATCTTTTGGTTTATTGTAGAGGGAAGGAAAGCACTCTAGTTAGTGTGTCCCACATCTGTGTCCCACATCTATGTGTGTTTATCCTGGAATCTAGATTTCTTCAAAGCTCTTTGCTATTTGAATGCTACTATTTTTTGTGCCATCTTAGCTACCATGGAAGAAGAGGATGATTTCATTGTATCTACATGGAAGGGGAAAAAGATTGCTATTATGATGTCATAAGACCCTAATGGGACTTAGCCAATACTTGGATTGATGAAAAAATAGACAAAAACCAATTAAGACTGACAAAACCCCATTAAGTGCATGAAATGCATACTAGCACACCTAGCATTGGTGTGCAAGTTCACATATGAATTGTATTTTAGATAAAAAAGTGCATAGAAATGCATATTATGCAAAGTGCACAACTATGCACATTCAAAAATTTGTATTGTTTTGTATCTTAAAAAGGGAGGCATTATGTTTTAGGTGTGCACATTTGAGAGTATATTTTACCTTTAGCAAATTTTTGTGGAGGTGTAGATGTAGAGATGCAGACTTGACATGGTTGTGAGAGTGTGGTTGCCGAGGGGGAGATAAAAAGTAATGAGGAGAGGAATTGGGAGGGGGTCTATTTATAGACCATGGCACCCACAAGTGTGCACCTTTGAGGGTGCACAAGTGCACTTTTAACACTTTTAAAGAAAAATTTCCCCAAAAGTAATTTTTTACCCCTCTAACCTATTTAAAAGTTCTTGATAGGAGACTACGGTATGACCTAGACTTCGACTAGGTGCCTCGTAAAGTTTTTTGAAACTAGGGGTCCCCATTTTATGACTCAAAATGGGGTTCACATTATAGGACCACAAAAAATAGCCCCAACAAAAGGGAAGAAATGACAAAGGCATTCCTTCATCAACAAGAATTCTTCTAAGATGTGTCGAGCGATAACTAGATTCCAAATCTTTCAAACAACTTTCAAGTCCTTTAGAAGTCGAAACTGTAGAATCTTGAATCTTCAAGCTCAGTGTGTGTTTAGTGTTTGAATTCATGTTGACATCTCAAGGTATCATCTATCATGAGTATCTAGAAACTTAGAAAAAATTCTTTGCTCCGCCAACATGGACATTAGAGATCCTTGTAAACCTATTTATCCATCACTATCCAACTAGATGAGAGAATTTGTTTTAAGGGCTCTTGACGAGTTATCAATTCCTTCTCTTTGAGTTTTTTGGTGATCTTATTTAAATTGCTTCACGGAGCTCACGCGTTTCCACTTGATTCTTCCTTGAAACCTCTTTTTTTCATTTATAGAATATGACAGCCATTCAAAAACTCATATCCCTATATTTGATTACCTTTTGCAATTGTCTAGAATCTTCATGTAATACCTTTATGATTCTCTTTTTCTTTATTTTCTACCCTAGCCATGTTTAGATTATGTGGCCAATGCATTGGTTTTCATTTCCAGATCTATACTTAATTTGATAACTCTTATGTTCCTCTTTTAATGAACTTTTGGGAAACTCTCATGCCAAACAGTTATCTTAGGAGTTCTTCGAAGAGACCCTTTATGTGAACTGGTAAGTTTTTTTTGAATTATCCCTTCCTACTATCAACCTAGATTCAAAAATATCTAAGATAATCAATTCTTTAAATTTTCCAAGTGTCGAGAGAAATCAATTTTAGATTCTAACTTTAAGACATGAAATCCTCTACAACTGTAAATAACACCTATTTTTTAGTTGGTACAAGATTTTTTTTTTGGAATGCTTTGACAAAGAAATATCTCATCCCTAAAATTGAGACCAAATGAGGTGATCTTGGTTATGCATCAGGAAGGAATCTTGATTGCACCTAAACCCCAAACCAACAAGAAAACAAAGACACGACTTTAAAATAAAGCACAAAATTGAAAGTAAACACACATGTTGAAAGTAAACACATATGTAGGAATGTTTTTATTTTTACTTTTAGGCTTTGAAATAATGTTTTGGAAACTGACCATTGATTGGTCATGGGACCAATTCCCCTTCTATATAACTTAACCTAAAATTATTTTCTCCTAAGATACCTGCAATTTGATAAGGGCCAATCCACAAGTGTTGAAACTTGGTACGACTGTTTCGTTTTTCTTTTTCCTTGTCCCATAGAAGAACAAGGTCTAAGATTTTGAAAGACTTGATTGTGGCTCACTTGTCAAACCAATATTTTATGACAACCCGATGTTTTGACATGTGTTCTAAATTTTTTTTCCTCTTTTCATCTAATTCCAAGGGATTCATCAATCTAATTTGGACTCTATCAATATCCTTAGCATACCCTCTCACAAATTTCAACACTAGAATCTTAAGATTGAGGGGGAATATTGGTTCCTGTTGTTACAAGCTAGGATTTTTGTTGCACCAAAAGATTGACCTATCAATTCTCGATACAACCACTTGACTTATAGAACATAGGAGGCAGTTAATCCATGTCACAAATTGCAAAGGAGAATGTTGGAAGTTAGTCCAAAAATCTCCCCTTCGCATTGCCTGAGGAAATTCAAATCTGTGACCAAGCTCTAATACCACTTGTTACAAGCTAGGATTGCAGTTGCACCAAAAGATTGACCTATATAGACTTATAGAACACAAGAGACAATTAATCCATGTCATGAATTATGAAGGGGAATGTTGGTGGTTAGTCCAAAAATCCCCCCCTCAGCATTACCTAAGGAGATTTGAACTTGTGACCAAGCTCTAATACCACTTGTTACAAGCTAGGATTGAGGTTGCACCAAAAGATTGACCTATCAATGCTTGATACAACCACTAAAATTATAGAACATAGGAGGTGGTTAAGCCATGTCACAAATATTGAAGGGGAACTTTGACAGCTAGTCCAACACCTATCCATAGACTAGTACATATGGGGATGCTCCCAAAGAATTCTTTATCCTGACCATGTCTATCTATAATGCGTATTTCAATTGAGTACGCTACTATTTTGGATTCTCTATAAGCAAGTGTTTTAAAAATGTAATAAAGTTCTTGTTAGTGGACTTAGCCATGTCATTCCCTTAGGGATAGTAATAAGATGAGAATTTGATTATAACTTGATTGTCCAATTCCCATTGAGTAAGGAAAATCAATGCAAAAGATGACATGTTATCACACACCAGGAAGAATGGCATTCCAAACCTAGTCACAATGTACTCTTCTAAGAAATTAGTAACCACTTTTTCTGTACAATTTCTAAAAGTTTCAGCTTCAATCCACTATGTGAAATAATATGTAGTTGTGAGGACAAAATTATGCCCTGTTGATGATGGTGGATTTATAGGTCCAATAAAATCCAGCCCCCATATGGCAAAGGAGCGTACCTTAGATATTGGTTGCAATGGCATAACTAGGTTTCTCTCTCTATTGGCACTTGTTTAACATGTGTGGCAAGAACGTATATGTTCAAATGTGTCTTTGAAAATTATAGACCAAAAGTAACTTGATCTAAAAAATTGATGGGGCATAGCCTCTGCTAATCCATGTCTAGTGTTGTACTTGTCATGGTATTGTTCTACTACTTGTATTGCTTCTTCACATCTTAGACATTTCAAATAAATCCTCTCATAGTTATTCTTATAGAGTTTCCTATCTTGAAGCATGTAGGATTCACATTTCATCTTGAGTCCTTTGCATTGGGAACTATTCATCCATTGAGGGTATTGATTCTACAAGAGGTAATATACAATATCTTGATACCAAACATCTCTTATTATTCCTTGTTTAGTGTCTACTTGAGACACTATGATTTTTTCTTCATTGTTAATTATAATCTCATTGTCAGCTATCATCTTGGTTAGCCCTTGTCCTCTCACTAGCTTCATTGGTTGAATTTATAGATCAAACTCTTGTAATATAGCCATCCATTTTCCTCTTCTTTCACCTAATTCATTCTGCATTAGTAATGATTTGACTACAAGATCTCACACAATAACATATACCTTACTTTTGAGTATATAATGGAAAAATTTCTTCACTTCTTTTATTAGGGTGAATTATTGCTTGTGAAGATTAGAATATTTCAATTCAACATTCTTCAGTGGACAACTTGTGAATGTGATAGGTCTCTCATCTTCTTTATCTTTCTTTTGTGTGACAATCCCTGCACATAAGTGTTCTAAAGAAAAATAATAGATTTTGAAAGGCAACTCATAATCTAGAATTACAAGTACTAAAGCCATGAAAATAGCTACTTTGATATCTTCAAAAGACTTCTTGATTTCAAGAACCCATTTAGTTTTTTCTCCCTTCTTTAGTAAGTCATTGATGGGGAAAACTATCTCAGTAAACCCACTAATGAACTTTCATACAAAATTAATCTTTCCAAAGAAAGATTTAAGCTCTTTGTGACTATAGGGAGGAAATAACTTCATAATTGCTTGTATCCTCTCTAGATCAATGGATATCCCAACTTAAAAAATAATGTGACCCAAAAGCTTTCCTTTGGTAGTCCTGAATGAACATTTCTTAGGGTTAAGAGATATACTATATCTCCAACATTAGTTGAGAACTTGTTTTAGATGAGCAATATGAGTGCTCTGATCTTTTGAAAAGACACTTAGGTCATCCATATAGATAAGTAAACATTTATTTATTAGTCCCTTGAATTATTCATCCATTGCTCTTTGAAATTTAGCTCCTACATTGATTAATCCAAAGGACATTTTCCTATATGCAAATGTTATCCATTTTGTTGTGAATGCAGTCTTTAATCTATCTTCCTCATCACCATCACTTTGTTATATACTGAATATCCATCTAGAAAAAACATCTTAGATCCATTTACAATTTATAATACTTCATCAAGTGAAGGAAAAGGGTAGTTATCTTTTTGGGATGCTTGGTTCAAATTGCAAAAGTCTACACAAAGGTGAATCTTTGTAGTATTTTTCTTTACTAGCACCAAGCTAGCAACCCATGTAGAATGTTAGATTAGAAAGATAATCTTGGAATCAAGAAAATTTTGGACCTCTTTCATTATTAATGGTTTGATAATGGGATTCACTAGTCTCTATCTTTGACGAAAAGGTTTAGCATCAGGCTTTAACAAAATGTCATGAGTCATGATGTCAGGATTGTATGTCTTGAATTCTTTGTAACTCCATGTAATGACATATTTTTATTCTATGAGTAATTAAAGCATACTTTCTCATTCTTGGGGATTACATGTCTTCCCAATTCTCACTAGCTTAGGGTCATCTTCCATGCCTAGATTATATGAATCACATTCTTCAATTCCTTTTTCTTCAACAATTCTCTTATTACATGTTGATTCGTCTTGGTCAAAGATTTGTTCCAACTCTACCATCCCATTAGGAGTAGTAATAGTTTTCAAATGTATGATCCCATCTTCATCTTCTAGTTCATCATCCTTGGGTTTCTCAACAAGTGTATCATCAATCTCTTGTCCTTTGAATAGACCATTGCACATAATAAGCTCTAGAATATGTTGATCATCTTGGAAGACTTGGAAGTTAGTAATGAGACACTAGTTCAACTAAAAACCTTTTGAGTTTTGTTCTTTCAATGGGTTGTAATGCACTGGCTGAAATTGCAAGGGCATCAACTATCGTATTCTTTTTTCTTGGAATAGACCTTATGTTTAGGGCATCAAAATCTTCCATCAAGTCCCAAAATCCTTTTTGGTAAGAAAGTAGCCTTCTATCATTGCAAGAGTAGATTGATTTAACTTGTCTAATCACCAATTGGGAGTCTCCTTTAATTATGAGAGATTTGACATCATTTTCTAATGCAAAGAGAAATTTGCAAATCAAGGCTTCATATTCTACAATATTATTAGTACACCTAAATTGTAAATGATATGTAGCATAAAAATACCTACTTGTTGTGGTTTCACAACACATGCCCCATTTCTCCTAGAAATGGGGACCCCCTAGTAAATTTTTTTTTTTTTAAGACCCCTAGTCTAGGGTTTGATTCTTTTTGGGGCTCTACTTAGAGTATAGGTCTTCCTTGGTACCCTGCTTGAAAAACCCAATTGTCAGATTTGAGAAATTTGGACCAAAAAGGTGATTAAGAGGTTAAGGTGTGCATTAGCACACCTAGTGCACATGTGCACCTATAATGGGTGCACAAGTACGCTAAATGTGCATACCCTCTAAAGGTGTGCACCTACACAGTTGTGTCCATCCCGAAGGTGCACATGGTCCTAGGTCTATATATACCCAAGACAACCCCACTCCCCTTATTCATTTTCTCCTTTAGAGTCTCCATGAGTGCACCTCCATACCATTAGATGTGCGCTATACTCCTCTCCTACACATAAAGCATGTAGTCAAAAAAGTAAAGGTGTATACCTTGCACACCTATCTAAGGTGTGCAAGGTGTACACCTTTATTCTTCATTTAAAAAAGCTTAAAATACTAACTTACCTAAAGCAAGGGTGCACACATGTGCACCTATCCAAGGTGCGGATGTGTGCAGCTTTTATAAAAAAAAACTAAGGTACCTTGGTAATGGTGCACAAATGTGCACCATTTTTTACCCTTCAATCTAAACACAAGCAAGGATGCACACATACACATGCCATCAATGTGCACATATGTACACCCTTTACCCCATAAACCCTTCACATCCCTTAAGAGCACATTGCAATGTGCGCAGTAGCACATATGCACACGTGCACACTCCACAAGGGTGTGCACTTGTGCAAGTGCACCACTCCACACTCAATAACCTTTTAAAGGTTATTTAACGCACCTAGCACACCCATCAAGGTGTGCAAGGTGCACTAAACTGCATTTTAGAGCTAAATAGAGGGTTTTTGACTAGTTTTGTGGGAGTTTTATGGTTCAAGGTTTGGTTTTTTAGCAATTAGGGTTTTGTAAGGGTTTAATTTTCACACCTTCAAACTAATGTGTGTATTTTTTGTGCAAATAAAATGGATTCCTTGTCATCCTCACTTGTAGAGAAGATGGCTCCAAAACTAGTTGCTTTCAAGTTTCAAAGGGCATGTCATCCTCACTTGTAGAGAAGATGGCTCCAAAACTAGTTTTTTTCAAGTTTCAAAGGATGCACATTCAAAGATTAGAGATATAAAATTGGGACATATAGACTGGAACACATTCCTTGTACCTTGTAACAAGCCTAAGGAGAGGTCCCTGATGGTCTCTACACTTATTAGATTAGGCTTCGTTAATGTGGCCTCACATTCCACATAAGTACAATCTTTAGAGCTTGTCATGGCCTTGGTAGAGAATTATGTGTAAGAAGAAAGAGTTGTGACGAGTATAACAGTGGAGATAGTCCTGGATTTAAGATCGAGGAACATTGAGAAAGTCTTCCATCTTTTGAGAGAAGATCAATATGTGAAAATTACTTATCATCAAACTGAAAGATGGTATAGGGAAAATGAAAATGAAGCTAAAGAGATCATATAATAATCATTCTTGATTCATAGAACACTAGTGGGATGAAGAGAAAGTAAGGTAGATATGGCCAGAGCATACATGAAGGATGACATAAAATACTCTATTATGCTTCTAAACAGGGTTATGGGTTTACCAACAGGTTGTCACCTAAATATTTGGATGGTACATTTCATCGAGACCATTAAAACAACTAAAATGCCAATTGATTGGGCCACAATACTAAGTGGAAATTTAGATGAGCAGTTGGTAGGAGTCAAAGTCAACCCTAAGTTTTACATGACATCATACTTGGTGTATTTACAAGTGGTAAGGACAACTGACTATCAAGGGTTATATAAGAAGGGAAGCATGCAAGATGCTAATGCTTGGCGTTGTGCAGTATATCCCCAACTAGTAAAGAAGAAGATCTTAGATCAGAGAAAAGAATACAAAATAGTAAATGATGCTTTCATTTTTGCAATCAACCAATTCATTGAGGGTGATTATGCCAAGAGGATGTTAGTAGAGGTAGTAGCAAGGATTGCATAGATGGGTGCCTATTATATCCAGTTCAAGACATTCACCTACCTAAGGGCAGTGGGCACAACTACGAATCTAAAGAAACTCCCAAGATATCCATTGGATAGGCTCATTTTACTAGCGATTACAAGACAACTCACATCTGCATATGACAGAGTGAGGAAATAGCATAAGAAGACCTGGGTATGACCCATCACAATAGGTCCATTTGAAGTTGAGTGTAAATAGGATATCATGACCATTGATGTAGAATGGGATCAATATCCCTTGGAAGATTACAACTCTCCTTGTCCATTTTTTGATAATATTGGGGTTGCAAGCTTTGGGTTTAACTATGGAGGAAACTCCGTAGTTAAGCGCGCTCAGGCTGGAGTAGTACTGGGATGGGTGACCTCCCGGGAAGTCCCGGTGCTTCACCCCTATGAGCATCACCTAGATCCAATGAGTGCTAAGTGTTCCATTTATTCTCATGAGAGATGGATTCATGTTGAATCACTACTCATGAAACATGGGTCATCGAGTTTGACTCAAAAATCACACAGTTAAATCCTGATATTCATATCACAATTTGACTAGCTGTGGAAATTATCTCCTACTTATCAATATTGGTAGAGTTCAACTTTTAGTGGAAGGAAAATAATTCATTCATGAAGATGGAGTAGAAGATCATTGGATGAATTTGATAAATGACTATGATATCTAAATTAGGGATTATTATAGGATGACTCTATATCTAGAAGGAAGCACCTTGAAGATAAATATCCCACTAAAGGTTTTTCAACAAGACACTAAAGAGGTCTTAGATCCCTTGTATAATTGTGACAAGATATTTTATAGGCCAATCATGAATATAGAGGTTAATAGGGAAGAAAATGTAGGTATAAATCAGAGAGCGAGACATATAATCCAATTAACAAAGGACTGGATCAAGAAGCCCTTTAAACTAGACCCAGTTCCTCAGACTAATTTTTTAAGCCACAACACACCCTGTTAAGGGTAAATGTGCAAAAATAATAGTACCAACTTTCCTTGCGCAATCTCCAATCAGGCCAAAAATGGTATATAAGCATGACAAGGAAGTTAGTTACTTAAGGGAAGATAAAGGAAAGAATAAGAGGAAAAGAGATTCTCCAAAGAAAGCTAAACACAAAGCTTAAGAAGCTCAACAAGAATAGGCAACTCAAGCCCAAGAGGCAGCTCAAGCACTTGAGAACCAAGAGCCTCAGAATGAAGAAGCAACTCAAACTCAAGATATTCCAAAAATGCCTCTACCAAAATAGGAACAGGAAAAAGCCCCAGTACAGGAAGCATAGGAGGTATCCCTACTTGCACAAGAGGAACAAGCCTTTCCTTCACCTGATAAGAAAGCTAGAGTTGGATCTATTGTCAAAAGGACTAGGAGGTAGAAGATACAAAGAAAGGTTATACCTATTCCTCTAGTCCCAGAGACCATCCCTGAAGAGGATAAAGAGGAAGAAGAAGATGAAGAAGAAAATCTCCCATTGAGTCAAAGGACATGCTTGGCAAGAGATGCCCAGGAAGAAAGAAGGAGGAGCTCCACCATCACACCGCCATCTATTCCCACATAATCTATTAAGGTTAAAACTTTAGAAGATGAGTAGTAGCAGTTGATAAATCAAAAAGGAGGGCTGGGAACAAATATTTGCAACTTATCTGATTTCAAATTTATGTTAGTAGGGACTGAAATGATGGGTGATAAAATATGAGATACACCCATGAACCAACCTTTGGGAGAGGATTGGAATTAAATTCCACCTCTACCACAAGGATCTTTGGATACCTCACCACCATTATTTTAGGATTTTTCATTTTTGGACAAAGGATTAGTCATTCCCCTCCCTCCTATCATTGAAGAAGAGAGAGTGGTGCATGAAGAAGAGCCTCAATAGAGACCAACTGATGAAGTATCCAAGAAAGGACAGATACCTGAAGAACCTCAGAAAACTTCTCAGGATATAGAGGCTAGGACTTTTGATATTACAGATCGAGGGACACAAAATTTAGATCTCTCATAGAAGGAGAAGACTCTAGAAAGGAGTGATAAGGGAAAGGGGCCTACTAGGAAAACTTTCTTTTCAACCAAATACTTGTCTCCTATGGGAACTTCATCAGTCTGGTTGAAGAGGGAAGTTATAGTCTAACAAAAGAAAGAGTTGAACCTAAATGAAGAGGAGAGTATGGATGCACTAGTAGAATCCATCAAGAGGCTTGAGCCACCTATGGGCAATGCACAACAATTGACCTTCATAATGAAGAATAGAGATCGAGAGCTACTTGCTCACATAGCCATTCCTCCTCCACATGTTAAGACCAAAGATTTGACTCCTATGGACTATCAGATTAAAAAAGTCCTATTAGGAAAGCCCATAGCACATACAACTAAATTAATGATCACTACAGATGTCAGGGAGGTGTTCAGGTAGTTTAATGATAATGAGAATGAATTGATAAATCTCCACCAAGAAAATGAGCTATTAAGAGGATATCTGCATGGAATCATAGGTCGATTAGATCAAGAGCACCTAGAGGTTACTCTCATTGCGAAACTAGAAAGGTGAGATAAGGGGAGTGTCCAAGTTGATTAATTTTTGGGAGCATGTCAGCAATGGCGTGACAATTTTGAGCAGAATGGTGTAGAGATAATACAAGCTAATTTGAACCTATTGCATAATGTCCATTCTCATGCAGAGAAACTGGTATCTATAGTAGACCAAGATTTTGGGCTTATGGATTAGGTACATACCTGGGGAAAAGACCTTCAAGCACTCCAAACAATAAAAGGTCAAAGGTATTGTACACTCATGAAAGTGTATACAATAGGTGAGATTGATAAACTTGAGGATTGGATTGAGAAGATAGCTGCCGGAAATAAGGTCATGGAAGAACTTCATGAAGATATTTAGAAGTTAAAAGGATAGTCTGAAGGGAGAATTTTGGATGTAGATATGTATTATGATGCTATTTCCCTTGAGATTTTTTAAGATGTGTCAAAGACAAAGCTCAAGTCTGTACAAGTAGTGGTTGAATAATTTTGAAGAACTTTCGAGGATGCTTTGTCTGATGAAGATATTAGGCAAGCATTCAAGATTGAAGAGGTCTTTTTGAGACTTGATGGTAGACTTGAAAATTTTGTGGAAACTAAAATGGATATTAGTAACTATCGACAAATAGTTAGGCATAAATATGAGGCATTAGATTTGCTTCCCAACTGATGGAGATTATAGAGAAATTCAAGATCAAACATCCAAACATTGCTCTGGTATAAAGGGGAAGAAAACCTAAAAGCTAGAAATTTAGTTTTGACACTTGGGAAAATTTTGAATTTTTTGTACCAGTTGCGCAGGTGTGCTGCTCTAGAGGTGCACTATTCCAAAGGTGTACTAGAAATTTTGAATAATTCATAGGTACACCAACAATTAATTGTGAGTTCCAAATTTAGAGCTTTCCATGCACCAAAAATGCATTCTGACGGCAGTTTAACTCCTAGAAATGTTCAGAGAAGGTCAAGCTTCCATTTTTAGAGCTTCTAGTGACTCCCAAATCCTCTTATAGCTTCCTTCTTCTTATCTATTGCTTCTTTCTTTGTTTTAAGACATGTAAATGGTCATGCACCCATTAATTGATATAAATAAGGGTATAGTCCTACTTAGCACCACTTAGAGAGTTAGTTTGTACATAAATATATTTGTTTTATTAGTTTAGAAGCATATGTTTGCATAAAGAGATCTCTCACTTTGAACACAAATTGAGAAGATGATTTCTTATAAATTTAGAAATGTAATATGTATGTCGAGCCATTATTTTGATGCAATAATATATGTTATTGGTGCTGTCATTCTAAGTGTAGTTATTCTTGCCATAGTGTGTTATTTTTTGTGGATTCTTGTTTATGATAATAATGGAGCCAATAGTTTTGTTGTGTTGATTTGATTGTGCATTATTTTAGTTTGTACATAAATATATTTGTTTTATTAGTTTAGAAGCATATGTTTTCATAAAGAGATCTCTCACTCTCAACACAAATTGAGAAGATGATTTCTTATAAATTCAGGAATGAAATATGTATGTCGAGCCATTATTTTGATGCAATAATATATGTTATTGGTGCTCTCATTCTGAGCATAGTTATTCTTTCTAGAGTGTGTTATATTTTTTGGATTCTTTTTCATGATAATAATGGAGCCAATAGTTTTTTTGTGTTGATTTGATTGTGCGATATTTTAGTTTTGGTGTTTGTCACGTGTTGCAAATTTTGCTGACATACCAAGTTGGAGAAGAGATCACCCTATTGTTCATACATAGCTTCTTGTCTTGCATGGGCATACTTTTTGTGGCCTTGTTATTTGATAAGAAATGAAACATCTTTTAGTTTTACTAAACTTTCATCGATGATTGCATCAGTGGATTTGAGGAAGCGTTGCTCCTACTTTCATTGGTTTCCTACCTAATATTTTCAATGATTTAACTTGCAAACATGTTTTTACCATGTTTTCTGTCCATTATGAATTTCCATTTCATGCTATTTACTTTAATCTCTTGTTACTTTATCTTCATTATTTTTTTTTCTAACCCTTGGTTAAATTAGGAATTCATATAGTTGCATTGTTAGATTGCATTCATTTAAAAATAGAAACTACTAAAAGATATATCTCTTTTTGTGGTTGATTTTGAAACAAGAAGTAGATTCATCATCTTATTAAAAAATTAGTTTGAACTAGCAAAGGCCTCTTTGTGGACAAAAACATTTATCTTCAACTAAGTAGATTCTAGTAGGTCGCAAGATCACCTAGAACATTGGAGTTGATCCCAGATCAACTTTTCAAGAGAGGAGTTCGAAAGGATTCCTATCATTAAGCATTGTGAAAAATGACATCTGAACACTACCTTTGGGATTAATTATTTCAATACCTTCTCTAGCTCCTAGCTTGCATTTAGAGCCATCAAACCTAAATGTCCATATTGGTTGTTCTTTTGACTTCCTTGACTTGTGTTTATTTGTTTGAATCTTTTCTTTTGCTTAGACTTTGAAAGATTTTTTCTTCAAGACCCATTGTATTCTTTCACATGACCCATTGTATTATTTCATGTGTTGAACTTAGTGAGTTCCTATTATTTACCTTTGATAAGGGGATTTTTTTTTTCTTTTGTTCATCTTCAATTTCCCCAGTCAACTCTATGATTTTATCAATTTGTGGTTTAGGTTGAACAACTAATGGGGTCCAACCTTGACCTTTCACAAAGCATCTTCTTCTTAGGACTTTAATCATCCCTAGTGGAGGGAAAGACAAAACTCCACCATCTAAAGAGGTGTCACTGTATGAGTCATTTAGGTCTTCATTTTCCTCTTCTTCATTGTTCATGACTTTAAACCTAAATGTAGGAATTTAATTTTCTTTTGGTATTCCACTTGAGGTTTGACCATTTTTCAAGTGCGTTATTTGAGTTAATACCCAATCGCTTCTTGACAATGTAAGCATTCAAATTCTGAATGACTTACCTTGTGCAACCTATAAAATCCTAGAAGGAGCAAGATGTTTGGGTCCTCTTGTTCCCCTAAGTAGTGCAAATTTTCAACCATGTTATCTATGAATTGAATCACAATCTCTTCCCGTGGGATAGGGTTCAGTGGTTCTTCATTCAAATTGTCTAATTTTTCAACTAAAGTTATGTCAAGAGCCATTACCCTATAATAACCTAAGGCTGATTGAAGGAATGATATTTCATTTGGAGCATTGTACTATGTGATCATTGTCTTTAGTTTTGGCTTGGAATCTATCTTCATTTGGTTATTCAATCCCTTCCAAGGCATCCATAATCGAGTGAAATCAGTTGAGAACCATTTGATAACCTTCACTTCTATTTGGTTGAGTTGAATCACTATTCAATTCATAGGTTGTGGTGTGACTCCCAAGTTTTGGGCTATCAAAAGTGGCATGACATTAAAAGAATATCCTTTATGAGACAATTTTGAAGGTACCTTCAAAAAATTATAAGACTAAGTAAGAAAGGGGGAACTTTGGCCTTGTCTTTATAAATGATGGGCATAGTCTCAAAAGTGTTAACCTATTGCAATATTATCGTATGAGGGCCTATGGTAGGCATTGACTTTGTATGATCAAGATTTTTCAATAGTGCTTCTCTTTGACTAGGGAAACTTTGTAGCATATCAAACATGGATATATTTGCCTTTGTCCTTTTTAAATTTTCAACTATATTGTACTTTTGAGTTGACCAAGTGAGATTCTTCAATATTGTAGGTACATTTCCTTGGTTCTAAAATTGTTGTCCAATATAGGGTGCTCTCGCAGGTACTAGATTATTATTCTCTCTTGGATCTAGAGGCGTTGGTTGCAATCTTGGAGGAATTCCATTAGTCATGGGTTCCCTTCAATTTTGTAAGTTGTAAGTATTCTAGTTGTCATTCCAAAAAGCAAACATTTTCGCTAGTTCATGATCTAATTTTTGATTGAATGGAAAGAAAAATTCTTCATTCACTTGTTCCACTATTTTAGCATTTTGTGAAGAATCATATGATTCTAATAACATTGTATTGAACTATGTAGGGGGCTCATTAGTAGTGCATTGTGAATTTTGGTTCACTTCTTGATTTCCATTGAAATATGAGCCACCATCACTGGGTATGTTTTGACTGGTGTCAAGTTGATTCATTTCCATGAATTGAGAATTATTATTGTTGTCTATAGGGATACATTGTTTGGATGGGTATTCCATTATCGATTCTATCTTTCGAAACCATTGTTGTGATCCAAAGGGTTGAAATTATTCTTTGTATTGTTATTTCTTCTAAAATTATTGTTGTAATTTTGACCATAGTTGTTGTTGTAAGGGGTTGCATTTGTTCTTTGGAAGTTGTTATTCTTCTTGTGTGACAAACTTAGATGAGTTACCTCATTGGTTATCTAATACATGGTATTTTTTATTTGATCTAACTTAGTTGTGACATTATTTACTATCTCAATAGATGATGTTGTCTTTTTCTCAAAGAAGGTAGCTTTTGGAGGTTCATATCCTGGGTAAGTTATAGCTAGAGTTGGCATAGCTAGTTCCTATTGTAGTGGGATTGGAGTTAGTGGGATGAATTGACTAGGCATCACTTCCACTATGGTAGGATATTTTGGTACCATTATACTAGCATGAGTTTGAACCATCATTTCTCCTCCATTGGGTTGGCCTGCTTAGTAAAAGTGATAGATTCTCCAAAAACTTTGTTTGATGTATCAATATTTGTAGGAGACAATCTCGTTAGAAAGATAGTAGTGAGTTGGTCCATAGTGTTTAGATAAATTTGAATTTATACACCTACTGGTATAGTGTAAGGTGTTTCTAACTTGCAATATGCCATGTAAAAGTGATGATTTAAATGTGAAATGGTCTTTGTTGGATCCCTCTTGATAGATATAAATTGGTGGTGTGTCACATCTGGATTGATGATTCTTTTAAATTGATCTAAGAACAACTTTTAAAAATCTACCCAATTTTAGATAGATCTTGACAGCATGTTCATGTACCAGTTAAATGCGACCTCTCCCAATGTATACACATTCTCCTGTTGAATCTATTTTTGATTTAATATTTTGTTGAAAAACTTGATGTGATCTTTAGATGTCTATACTTCTTCATAAATTAACCTTGAGTAGAATTTATGAGGGTTCTTGGGAAGGTCATTGAGTGGACCTTGAAAATTGATTGGTGAATATACTACATTTGCCAAGAAGGCCATTAATGGAGGATTAGGTGGAACAATAGGTGGAGGTAAGTTTGGAGGTGGAACTAAGGAAGATGAAGAAATTTGAAATAGGAGTGGTAGAATTATGGATATCCCTTTATCATGACAAGGCTTGCCAAAGTGATTAAGTACTAGGAACTCTTGTCCATCGGGTGAAGACCTTAAAGCTTATCTTCTATTTTGTGTTTATTCTTAAAAAATGCACCTATGAAAAGTGCATCTCTTCAAAAAGTGCACCTATGCACCTTCTACCAGTGACAGACTTGAAAATTTTTATGAACATCTAAAAACTACAAAATTTGTAAACAACAACTTGGGTTTTTTTAGGAAAAATGGTTTTGAGCCCTCCTTATAGCACCACTTTTGTTGAACAGTCATTTTGCATGATGCTGAATGGAAGAAATCCTTTTAGATCTCTCTCTTGAAAATATGATTAATGACAACTTTGAGACTTTGGATGGTTGTTTTTCAACATGTTGGGTAACTCAATTAAAAATAAATGTGTGTGTTCACAAGGAGGCCTTTACTAGTACCCACCAATTTACACACCTGTTGCTGAATTATTTTCTATTTTATGATGAATGTAGTTTATCAATGCAACTATATGAATTCCTATTTTAACCAAGTGTTTTAAAATCAAATAACAAAGATAGAGTAACAAGAGATTTAAAGCAAATAATTGAAAGAGAAATTCCTAATGGGCATAAGCCAAAGTAAAAACATATCTGTGAATTAAATTATAAAAAGGATTTGGTAGGAAACCAATGAAATTAGGAGCAATGCTTCCTCAATTTCACTTATGCAATTGTCTATGGGAACTTCAATAATAACTAAATGATGTTTCACATTTCATCAAATAGTGAGGCCACATAAATTGTGCTCACACGAGACAAAATGTTAAGCAAGAACAAAGATGATCCTTTCTCTAATGTCACAATAGTGAAATTTGTTAACATAAGGCAAACACTAGAACTAGAAGATGGCACAATCATAACAACACAATAAAACCATTGGCTCCATTATTATTCATGAACATGCATTCATAAAATAAAAACACTCCAACAAGAATAACTACACTTGAAATGAGAACCAATAGCATATATTATTACATCAAAATAATGGCCTGCAGTACGTATTACATCCATGTATTTAAAAGAAAATTTATACTCCCTTTGTGTTAGGAGTGAGAGCTCTTTTAATGAAAACTCTTGTTAAATACTAATAAAATAAAGCTAATTATATAAAAACTAACTCTCTAAATGGTGCTAAGTAGGTCTTCACCCTTGTCTAAATCAATTAATTGGTGCATGAGCCTTTACATGACTCAAAATAATAAAAGAATGAGAAGATAAGAAGATAAGAAGATGTGAGATGATTTAGGAGTCTCTTGGAGCTCTAAAAAGGGAAGCTTGACCTTCTTTAGGTGTCTCTAGGAGTTGAACTGTTGTCAAAATGTGTTTCTAATGCATGGAATGCTCCAAATTAGCAACTGATAGTTAACTATTAGTGTATTTATTCTTCTTCAAAATTTTTGGCCTGCCTTTGAGAAAAATGCACCTGTGCACCTTGGTGATAGGACCCAAAATATTCCAAAATTCCTTCTAAGTGTGAAAAGTGAATTTCTAGCATCTGGGTTTTCTTCCCCATTATACCAAAATGATGTCTGGATGTTTTCTTTTGAACTTATCTTTAATATTTGCTACCTTTACAACCTCTAATAAATCCAATGAATCATACTTATTCTTAACTACTTGCTGATAGTTACTTACTTCTATTCTGGTATCCGTAAAATCCTCAAGCTTAGTACATAATTCCAACAATGCTTTTTTAGTTTTAAATGCTTGTCATACATAATCTTCTAATGAAGCATTATAAAATGTATCTATGAATTTTTGAACCACTATTTTCACTAAGGAAAGCTTGGTCTTTGACTCATCTTCAAAAACCTCAAGGCTAGCAGCATTATAGTACTTATCTGCTTCCAAAAATTGCTCTTGAGCTTTATTCTTTGTCTGTTGAGTACCTTCATGTAATCCCTCCATATTCTTATTCCCTATTGATATATTTTATATCCAATCATCTAGTTTATCTAGCTCCTATGTTGAGTATATCTCCATTAGCATCTGGTACCTCTACCTTTTTATTGATTTGAGTGCCTGTAAGTCATTAACCTAGGTATGTACTTCATCTATTAGCCCAAAATCTTCATTTATAATAGAAACCAATTTATTGACATTATTTTGGATGTTGTGTTCAAATTTTCTTATATTATTTGCACTTCCTTCTAAAAACTATGACACCATTGTTGACATGCGTCCAAAAATAAATCCATCTTTGACCCTACTTGTTTCTTTTCCAATGCAACTCAAAGAGCAATCTTAGGATTATCTAGGTCTATAAGTCCCACCATTTAGTTCAAGTAACCTCTCAATAGCTCATTATGATTGTGTAGAATTATTATCTCTCACTCATCCCTATCCAAGTGTGAAAACACTTTCTTGAGGCCTGTAATGATCAAGGTCTTTGTCATATCTAGCATGGGCTTTCCCAATATCATCTCCTACATCTAGTAATCCTTTGGAGTAAATTCTTTTGGGTTGGCATGAGGAGAGGGAATGTAAATATTTGCTAGAAGTTCTTGATCTTGCTTCTTTATAATGAAGGCAAGTATTCTAGCATCACCCTTATGTGGCTCAGGATTTTTTTATTGCTTTTATTAGTTTTGTCATTCCCTCATCTTTGGTCAATTCCATCTACCTCTTTTGTCAAAACATGACATCCTTCTTTAGCCATGATGGTGTTGTCCCCATTGGATACATGTATTGTACTTAATAAGTTGGTTCTTAAGCATGCTCCTTTCCCTTATTAATCCTCTCTGGAGGCTTCTCGTGTTGAGGAAGATCTTTAGAGATAGTTTTTGTACTATGTTAAACTAAGGACCTAGCCTTTGTATCTAGAGGAACTTATTATCTTTCTTCTACTATTTTTCCTTCTTCAGATACTTCATTAGCATGCAATTATTCATATTCTCCTTCCTTTGTGTTCTGACTTTCTATTTCTACTTGGATGGCTAGAGGAGGTCAAGATACTAACCCTTTATCCATTATCATGGCCATGTCTTGTGCTGGTGGTGGAGGAATGTTCAATGGTCCTTGAGATAGAGGAGGTAATTGATTCCAAGCATCTCCTAAAATCTCATCCCTTGGAGCATCCATTATCTTCTCTCCTACCATCTGAGTGCCTACAAGCATAAAATCAAAATTTGACAAGTCAAAAATATCTACTCCCTCACCCTCCACTTTTGCTATCCATTTTTCTTTCTCATCTTCAGAAGTTTCAACCTAGATAGGTTCCCTAAGGATAGATGTTGGTGTTTGAGTTGAGCTTTTTCTACTCTCCTCCTCTACTGCCATCAATGAGTGATTTATTTTATTCAAGGGGACAAATTCAATTTGTTCCCCTTCTTCCTCATCCTCCATTTTAGAAATGGGTTCTAGCACCTATGGCAAGGGAGCGCTTTTCTTCTTTAATTTTCTCCTTTTTACACCTATCACCATCATTTATATTTGGTCTCTCTTAGGCACTAATGGAGAGGCTTCTTACTTTGAGGCTCTAGGTGATAGGACTCCTTGCTTCTTTTGTTGGTTCCTATTTATGCTCTTGTTGAGCTCGCTCTAGATCTTGTTGGGCTTCTGGTTCTTGGGAAGATAGTTCTTCTTGGGACTTAGCCACTTTCTTTCTTACCCTTGGGGTTTCCTTCCTCTTCTTATCCTTTCCTTTTTTGGTCTCAAAATACTTGACCTCTTGCTCATGTTAGTGAACCATTTCTAGCCTGACTTATGATTTGGTAGGGTAGGTTGGTATTGTGACTTTGGTTCCTTTTCTTTTCTTAGGTCTAATTGTAGCCTAAAGAGGTATGACTTGGGGAACTAGATCCAACCAAAATAGTTTCCTTATCCATTCCCTTGTAAGTTTGACTACATGTTGACATCGATGATCCATGTAATCATTCTCTTCATATCTTATTTCTACTTTCATGATGGGTCAATCATAGATCCTATCCCTATTATATAAGGGATCAATTATCTCAGGGACATATTTATCCTAGGCCTTTAAAGATATCTCCATGTTGAGCACCTTTGTTCCATATGTAGAATCATTCTACAATAGTCCCTAATACAAACATCATAGTCATCTACCACATTCATCCAATGGTCTTCCAATATTACCTCATGCACAAATTTCTTGCCCACTAGATGTTGCACCATCCCAACATTATCAAAATATGGGCATGGAGCCTGATAATATTCGAGAGGATATTGTTCCCATTTTGAGTCGAATGTAGTAATGTCTTGCTTCTACTTCACTTCAAATTTCCCAACGGTGATTGAACATACTCATGTTTTCTTATGTTTTTTTCTCACTCTACCATATGTAGAAGTGATTTGATAGGCTATCTCTAGCAATATGAGCATAGGAGAGTACTAGCTACCTAGAGATAAGTAAATATCTTGAAATGGATGTAGTAGGCACCTACTTCAGTTATCCTTGTAGCAACCTCTATTAACATTCTCTTGGCATAATTGCCTTTGATAAACCTAATGATGGAGAATATGAAACCATCATTTAGCACCCTATATTCTACACTTTACAATGGGGACTTCTTCTAAATAAGATGTGGATATACTACATAGGGCCAAACATTTGCATCATGCATGCTTCTCATTCTATAAAACCTTGGGTAATCTATGGTCCTTGCAACCAATAGATATACCATATAAGATGTGATGTAAAAATGTGTATCCCTCTTGACTGAGATCGATTTATCATCAAGATTGTCACTTAGGATAGTGGCCCAATCAATAGGCATCTTTATTGTCCTAATGGTTTAGATGAAGTGCATCATTGACGCATGTCTCTAAGTGACCTATTACTAGAAGGCCCATGGCTATGCTGAGGAGAATAATTAAATACCTAACATCATCTACCATGTATCCTCATGGCATATTGATCTTGTAGCCTACTCTTTGGCTTAAGGGTTTCCTATTAATTAGGTACTTAGATTGTACCAACTACTTGGCTTTTGACTCATTCTTCCTATACCATCTATTTGCACCTTTGTAAGATATCTAAAGGTATTGGTCTTACCTAGGGAGTTGAAAAACCTTCTCAATGTTGTGTGGCTTAAGGTCAAGGACTATCTCTCTAGTCACACTCTTCACCACCTTTTCCTCTGGCACATAATCTTGGGCCAGTGTCATAATTAAGCAGCAGATTGTACTGATGTAGGGTGTGAAAAGGCATTCACTAACCCATGCTAGATGAGGGTTGACACCATCTCTAATCTTTATTTTGGTTTATTGTAGAAGGTTAGGAAAGAATTCTAGTCAAGGTGTCCCAATTATGTGTCTCGGATCTCTGTGTGTTTGTCCTAGAATCTGGATTTCTTTGGAGGTCCTTGATATTTGAATGCTATGGTTTTGGTGCCATCTTGGCTTCCAAGGAAGAAGAGGATGATGCCATTGTATCTACGCAAAAGGGAAAAAAGATAGAATTATGATGTTAGAAGACCCTAATGGGACTCATCCACTACCTAGACTGACAAAAAAAATACAAAAACCAATTCATACTGACAACACCACCCCCCTGTCCCCAAAGAACCTGAAATGTGCACTAGCACACCTGACACACCTACACAAGTGTGCAAGTGTGCATCTAAATTTTATTTTAGATAAAAAAGTGCATAGTAGTGCACATTGTGCACACATGTGCAAATTTGCATTTTTTTATGTCCTAAAAATGAGGGCACTATGTTTTAGGTGCACATATGCACACCTCCAAGAGTGTATTTTACCTTGAGTAAATGTTTGTGGAGGTACGGATGTAGAGCTGTGGAATTGATAGGGATGAGAGGGTGCAGTCATGAAGGGGGAGATAGAAGGTAATGAGGAGAGGAAGGGGGAGTGGGTCTATTTATAGACCCCAACACCTACAAATGCACACCTCTGAGGGTACACAAGTATGCACCTAGCACTTTTTATGAAAAATCTCCCAAAAACAATTTTTTTCTCATCTAACATGCTGGACAGTGCTTGATAGGAGACCAAGGTATGAGCTAGTCCTTGAGTGGGTGCCTTGTAAATTATTTTGAAATTAGGGGGTCCCCATTTTGTCACTCAAAATGGGGCATGCATTGTGGGACCACAACACAAACTAGGGTTTGAACTTCAAATAATTTCACAAATTAATCAATTCAGTTCAAAGAAACTTTGCACACTTACACTCCTTGGCTAATGACAAACACTAGAATCTATCTATAATTCACACAAATCACTCTACAATCACCTTTATATCACTCTGAGAGTTCTTAATCACTGGGTGAATGAAAAATAAACTCAAAAATTTACTAAATACCTTCATTTTTTCAAAATGCTCTTTCATTTAATACTCCATAATTTTAGTAGGTGGATGTAAAATATGTGATAGTTTTCTCAACTTTCATATGAAAAGTTAGCCTTTATACTTCCATTCACTTGCTTGTTCAATACATGAACTCAGTCAATACAAGAGCTTGGTCCACATTGTAACTCAGTTGCAACTAACATTGTTATTGATGCTCAACATCAACTATTCACCAACTTGGTATATGTGTTCTTTACCCAGTTCACACTTCAAATCTATCCTAATGCATCTCATCTTATGAAGATATGGACTTCACTACATCACATGTTAGGAATTAATGTATAATATAGCATTTAAATGTATAGTTTGTCACATACCTTCTTACTTAGTTTGAAATGGTGTGATCACTTGATCTATTGGATTGGGTGATCTCGACTTCACTAGTTCCACTGTTATTTCCTTCATTCTTCTTTCTCCATGTTTGATTCATTTGATTTCTTGTATGTTGTATATTAGTGGTACCTTTCCCTTTCTTTAGTTCATTGCTAGTTGTTGGTTCTTAGGTCCTACAATTTTTGCTCAAATATCCAATCTTATGACAACAATAAAAAACTATAATACCATTCATTTGACTCCTTGATTTACCTATGAAAATTGTCCTAATACAATTTTCTACAATATAACCATATTTACCACATAGATGATAATTGTACCATGTGTTGTGATGCCAATTGTAAGAGTTACCTTGGTTAGGTGCATTTCCTTTCTTCTAGGGTGTCCAGTTAGGTTTTACCTTTTATTTTTATTCTTGAGCTCCATGTCCATACTTCTAATAATTGTAGCAATATCCTTCAAATCTAGGTGCAAATGGTGTATTTCTAGCTTTGGATATACACTCGCATGTTTGATGTCCTTTCTTCTTACAATATAAATAGTATCCATTGAATTTGGTCTTAGGATTTTTCTTACTAATCTCATTGTTAGCCATTTTTTCCCTCTCGAAATTTTTTTATTTTTGCCTATAAGGAATGGCCAATGGTCATATCTTTTCAAAATTTCAAACATTCTAATGTTATAAGCATACATATAAAACCTTGGGTTATCTTTATATCCTAAGTCTTAAAGTTGTTTCATGTCATAAACACATTGGCAGGCCTGCATCTTCTCAATCATCTGATTTAAAGAAATCAATGAACGTGGCTTTGTCACTATGGAAAGTTGCACAATAAATTTTCATAGTGATATAATGACAGTGTGACACATGTCTAAGTGGGGCATCTTGCTTTGATTCATGCATAGTAATCAACAAAAATATCATCCACCATTGATCTCTAGACAGATCAACAACTGTCATTTTGTCACTATGGAAAGATGCAAGATCTTTTGTCATAGTTACATAATTAAAATGTACCACACATCCTAATGTGCCACTTCCTTTTGTGGCTTGTAAGGATTTCAAAGGAGATGAAAACTATCTAAGTTTCATTCATGCTTTACAAAAGCGGGCCAATTTCTCAATGTGCCTTCATCCACCATTGATCTCAAAGTAAATCTATGGCTTTCATTTTTTTGCTATAGAAAGTTGCTAGATCTTTAGCAATAAAAACATAACAAAAACTTGCCATGTGGAGGTGGTAGGACTAGCCCATGCAGGGAGTTGCCAAAGGTTTTCTATCATCAATGAAGCTCCAACAGTTAGGTTCCTATTCATTACGGATATAACATAGAGAGAAAGGGTATTTTGTCATGACCGTCTGATCTTCCAAGATCAATGATCATTGCTTTGTTGCCTTGGAAAGTTGCATGATGAATATTCATAAAGACATAGTGATGATGCAACATGTGTCCTAGTGGGCCCATCATAGTTCATAATATGTTTGTATTTTCTCCACCATTAGATTGAAGACAAATCAAGGGTTTTCATTTTTTCACTATGGAAAATTGCATGATGAATATACACAAAGACATAATGAAAAGTTGACATGTGTCCTAGCGGGTCCTAGCAGGCCTAGGTGGAGAAGTCAAGAATGATTAGATAGTTAATAGGTTAACATAAGGTTAGAAACCCAGATAGGGTGGTAGAACATTCAAATGGCATTGTGCCATGTGGTAGGATTAAATAGTCAAATCCACTTGACTTGCTGATTTGGCATGTAAAAAACAAAGAAAAATGGCTCTTTAATGGAAAATCTAATCTTCTTGATCATCTACAACCACTTATGAACATTCTCTATGCTTGATAAATGTAAAGGGGCACTCCATCATCACCTGGTTATCCATCTACCCAATTAGAATGATAATGGCCATCGTTTCTATCTTCTCAAGGCTCTATTTGGTGAATGTATGATTTTCTTACATCTGAATGTGTACCAAAATAAGATCTTCTTCAGATTTGTAGTAATTGTTCTTTGCAACCTTAAATGCAATTGTTGTGCTTTGCCTTAGGGTAGAGGCTATCTAAGTTATGCTTGAACTATAAAAACAAATTTTGTAACCCTTCCAATGGTCAGCCTTTTTCTAATTCATTGGTATTGCATTTTATGCTGTACTACTATAATTTTCCTTTTGTCTATACATGAATGTATTCTCTATCTTACCTCATTCTCCCATTAATATAAGTGCAGAACTTCCCTGGCTTTGTTGATTTTTTGTTTTCTATTCTTCAATTGGCATAAAAATATCTATTTTGCTTCAAATGTTATAGAATAAAGTTCCTTCCTTGTAACATTTCATTTGGTTTCTAATCTATTTGTGGTTGTTGGATTGAAACAAAGGTTTAATTAGTGTACCTTGGGAATATGTTGATGAATAGTGCATTGTTAGGTAGGACTAAGGTTGAACAAACTATTTTGGTGTATCATCCCTTTAGATTAGATTAGGTAATTTTTTTCTATACATTCCTTCTCCCTTTTCCTTTCAAGAAGTTGTTAGGTGCACCTTGATAGTAAGGAAGTCAGCCTTCTCTAAAGATTCAATCTCACAGTTCAATTCCCATAGCTTAGAGATTGTTTCCATGTTTCACAAGGTTTCTTTTAGGTAAAAAATTTAGGCAAGGGTGCAAGCTTTTGTGACAATAGTTTTTGGCATTCTTGCTGGGACTCTCATATTGAAAGAATTTTAAGTTCATTGGTGTCAAAGAAGAACAGTTCAAATACATGCTGAGAAGATAGTGCTGCTCTTAGTATTCTAGGCTTTCAAGAGGCTCTTTTTTTACCAAGTACTTGGTGACTCTATTCTAAAATACATCTAGTTTCAAACCAAGTTGTTGTGATTCATTCCCAAAGATCATACAAGAGCATCTTCTA
Organism: Cupressus sempervirens; assembly: GCA_028749045.1. NCBI lineage: Eukaryota > Viridiplantae > Streptophyta > Pinopsida > Cupressales > Cupressaceae > Cupressus > Cupressus sempervirens. The sequence goes on along the minus strand of CM053791.1, from coordinate 692,111,214 downwards.
GTGGTAATTTTCAATACACCAATTATCAAACCCTAGAAGAAAGAGAAATATATTATCTCTATTACTAGTTAGGAGTGCAGTAGTAGCAACTACACCTTCAAGATCCCTTTCCACCCCTCCTGTTGATAGACCACAACTTAGGTTTCCATCTTTTCATTTAAATAGGTCATTATTCCATATGGAACATCCTAGGGTACATGCATTTGCCACCTTTAATGGTGGGAGTACTCTCCTTTTGGCTCAAAGACATGATATCCTAGTATCACCTCTCAAAAGTATACTTGATTTCACTAGTGACACTTCCATCTCTCCTATAGAACATATTCAAGAGATTTCAAATGTTTTTAATAGACATGGTATTACATAGGATGTTGTTGTTGTTAGGCTTCTAGCTTCATCCTTAAAAGGAAAAGCATTACAAAGCTATAGAGGTTTTCCAAAAAACTTTATTATTTATTGGGATGGGTTACGAGCAGGGCTTTGTAAGCATTCTACAACAAAAGTGATCACCTATCACTTTTAGAGCAGCTAACGACTATTAAAAGAGCACCCCATAAATATATGAATGATTTTAATTATAGGTTTCAAAAGACATGGGATAGAATACCCATTGTAGTAAAGTCTTCTCCTTGTAATTTTTTTTGTATTACCTCAGGGCCTTTAATAGTGATATTGCTACCACTTTACAATCCATGGGAAGTGATACTCTACTAGCTACCTAAGAAATTTCCATAAAGGCAAAAAATATCTTGATATAAGGAGGGAAGCTAGCTCCAAGGCCTCCAATGGATTTCTTTCTTGACATGCTTAATCATCAGCCTATTGTAGCCCCTATCCCTACCACATCTACAAGTCAACCCCTTGCTATTGTCCCTTTAGCCTCCACATCTTCAAAAGAAATAGATGAAATTAAAGATATGATGTATTCCATGATGCAAAATATAGACAAGAATTTGTAGGGTTTGGAGAAGAAGCTAGAGGATAGCTTCTCGGTGATACAGAAGATGAGCAACAAGGTGGTGACCCTAGAAATGCAACAAGCTCAAAACAATAAGCCTCCCCCACTTTAGTATCAAGGTCCCTTACATAATAGGCCTCTAAACCAAAATCAAGGTCATGTTCCATTTAATAAAAATAGACCTATTAGCAATGCCCCTACTGCAAATACAAACCTAAGTATGGCTTTAGTCCCTCAAAATAATCTTTCTCAGGATCAAGACTTCTGCCCTTCTTGTAACTATTCCTATGGATATTGTATGTGTTAGAAGGTAGAATCATTCCTAACACTAGCCACACAAGAGCAAGTAACATGAAAAAAATATAATGTTAGTCAACCTATTGATGCTTCCCATTTACATCAACAAAATGATTGTTCTTTCATAAACCATCAACTAGAGGAACACTGCCATGCTAATTATGATGTCATAGCTCATAATACTAGAATTAAAAGAAGAGTTGTTGGAGATATTATCCCCCAACCAATTCAAGCTTCAAATTTAGATGCTACTCCTCATGTGCCAGTGATGAATGCATATTCCAATGTTGCTCCTCATCAGAGGCAAGATATAAGAAAAAAGAAGTCTACTAAACCTCAAACTTCTCAAATTCAGCCACCTATCCATGCAACTCCCAAGGCTTCAGTCAAAGAAACTAATACTCTTTTCAATGTGGTAGATCAAATGAAAAGGACTAATGTCAATATCTCTATATTGGGTGCAGTTGCTACTATACCATCACAGAAGAGGCTACTGCAACAAGAGCTAGAGAGAATAGAGGTGAAAGATCAACCACCTAGATAGAATAATGCAACAAGCTTGATGTAGCCAATAAAAGGGGGAGAAACAAGTAAGAAAATTAGGTCTCCTCCATTTTATGTTTCCTTGATCATAGAAGATAAAATAGTCCATAATTGTATGATAGATTCAGGGGCTAGTAGTTCTATAATGCCTAGAAGTGTAGCAAATCTCCTTGGTATTAAGTATGAACCCATAGTTAGGGATGCCCTTTAGTTAGATGGTAGCTCTATCAAGACTGTAGGGATCCTAAAAATGTGGAAATGGCATTGCATACTTTCCCTAGTTGTATTGTAACCCAAGACACATCAATAGCTAAGGTGGGACCTTATTTTTCCATTTGTCTTTCTAGAGACTTCACTACACAAATAAGAGGTCACATTGTAGTAGATTGGTCCTATATGTTCTTTAGAACAAAGTATGGGAGAAAAGCTTCTTTAAGTGCAGAGCCTCTGGCCCTTAATCACATAGAAACCTATATTCCAAGCCCAATAAACATGAATTGTAAAATTAAGTAGGAGGATGAAGGATACACATCTTGTGAGCCTACCACTTCTTTGGTAGAGGTGCCTAACTATCTTTTTGATGAGTGGGCAACTGCTTATCAATTTAATCTAGTACAAGAGGCTCTAGAGATAGGCCTTGACACATATTGTATATTGGAAAAGGGATCCCCTATTCCTAGTCTCATGAAGACACAAGAACATATTGATGGATTATGGAGAATGTTATTTGATGGCTCAAGAAATAAGAATGGTTTAGGGGCTAGTGTCATGCTCGTCTCTCTTGAATTGGGGAAGTACTATTTTTCTTATAGGCTCTGATTCAGTTGCACCAATAATGTAGTAGAGTATGAAGCTCTGATCCAAGGTCTCCAACTTGCACAAAAGAGAGGAATCAAGGCTCTAGGGTATTTGGGGATAGTGAGTTGGTTGTTAATCAAGTAAGAAGCTAGAATGTCACAAAGAATAATCTTCTCAAATCATACAAACATAGAGTGTGGGATTTGCTTGAAATTTTTCAAGCATTCAATCTCTAGAGTGTTCCTAGGAGAGAAAATAAACATGCTGATTGACTTGCAACCATTAATGATTATTATAATGTATTAGAGCATGTTGAAGATGAAAAAGAGTACAAAATCAAAATTTTTGTAAGACCTGCAATCCCTAACAACTACACAAATTGGCAAGTCTTTGATTCTGATGTACAAATTGTCAATTTTCTACAAAGTGAAGCAAAATTTTCTAAGAGGAACCAATCTAGGCTACAATGTCGGTATGGTGATCAAATCATGAACCTCAATTCAAACAAGTTACCCAAAGGTCTAATCACTTTGGAGAGTATCTTTAACCTTGATGATCAAGCAAGGAGCAAAGGCTCAAACTTGGCTAAAAATAAAGATGATCACATATCAGTTGCAATTGTTGATGGAAAGACTCTCAATTTGGGAAAGGTATGCTTTGAAGTTAAACCATAAAATTTTGTTCATTTATGTCAAGAATTAAATGATGTATTTGCATGGACATATGATGATTTAAAGGGTTTTTACCCAAGCTTATTTCAACATACCATATGCTTAAACCATGATGAAAAACCTGTTGGGCAAAAGAAAAGACTAGTCAACCCTAGAATTGAGCCATTAATGAGGAAGGGGATATCCAAATTGATAGAGGCTAATATTTTTTTTCTTATCAAGCATTCTTCTTGGGTAGCCAACCTTGTTCCTGTTAGGAAGAAAAGGGGAGAAATTAGACTATGTGTAGATTTCAGAGATCTGAATAAGGCCTCTCTTAAAGATCATCACCCTCTCCCTTCCATGGAGAAAATATTATCCAAAGTTAGTGGTTTAGAAATATTTTCTTTCTTAGATGGGTTTTTAGGGTATAATCAGGTGTTATACCAAGATTTTTGTTGATACAGGACTGGTTTCACTACAAAATGGGGCACTTATGCCTATAGCAAGATGCCTTTGGACTAACTAATGTAGGTGCTACTTTTCAAAAGGAAATGGAGATGGCATTCAAGAATATGATTGACAAATTTTTTTTGGTCTACCCAAATGATATAATAATCTTCTCCAAGAATGTGGTAGATCATTTTTGCCATTTGAGGCAAGTATTAATCAAATGTAGAGAATATGGTGTATCCTTGAATTCAAGAAAGTGTGTGTTTTCCACTAATCAAGGAAAGATCTTAGGAAATATTGTGTCAAGATATGGGCTAACCATAGATCCAAAGAGGGTAGAGGCAATCCTTGATCTCCCACTTCCTACTCATAAGAAAGGGTTGTAGAGCTTCCTTGGTAGAATCAACTTTGTGAGAAGGTTTATCCCTAATCTTGCTACCATGGTCAAGCTTCTCATAGCCATGCTAAATAAGAACATGATGTTTTTTTTCACATGGAAAAAGGAGGGGAAAGACAATTTTGAAGAAATTAAAGTAGAAATAGCATCAGCCCCCACCCTTATCAACCCCAATTTTGATAAGTACTTCATTCTCTACACCCTAGGGGGTGAGTCAAGTATATCAGTTGTCTTGACATAGCTGAATGATGCTAATGAAGAACAACCTATAGCCTTTTGTAGTGAAGGGCTAAAGGATTATGAAGATAAGTACAATTATTTGGAAAAATAGGTCCTCTCTATCATAAGAACTCTAAAGGATTCAGGCATCTTTTGTCTCACAACAAAGTCCAACTCTTAGTCCCTCATGCAAGTGTGAAGGACTTCCTCCTAAAAAAGGACATCAATGAAAAAAGAGCTGGATAGATCACCAAGGTTATGGAGTTTGATGTTGATATCAAGATCAACAAGCTTATAAGAGGTAAAGGACTATGTGAATATATGATTTTATCCTAGGAGATAACTGAGGAGATTGCTCTAGTTATAGAAAATGTAGAATCAGTAGGGGATGAAAACTTGAACAATTGGATACATGACAGGACAACCTTCTTATTAGGAGGAGGATATCCATAAGGATTGAATAGAGCTAAAAGAAGGAAATTAAATTTACAATCTATTCCTTTTTTCCTAGTGGATGGGATTCTTTTTAGAAAAGATTTCAATGGAGCCCTATTGATATGCATCAACACTGATCAAACTGATAGGACAATCAAGGAGTTTCATGATGGCCCTGATGGTGGCCATTTCTCAGCTAGAACAATAACCATGAAGATCATGAGAGCTAGCTATTATTAGACAAACCTATTCTATTATTGTTATAGGTATATAAGGAAATGTGAGAAGTGTGTTTTCTTTTCAGGAAAATAGAGGTTAGCAACTCTTTCCCTCCATCCCATTTAGGTTGATCAACCATTTTCCCAATGAAGGCTAGATTTTATTGGTCCAATAAATCCACCTTCCATCTCTAGTCACAAGTGGATCTTAGTTAAAAAAAAATTTTTACAAGGTGGATAGAGGCAGTGGCCTTAAAGGATGCTGCAAAGCCTTCAGTGGTTGAATTCCTTGATGGAATTGTAACCTGATTTGGCATCCCTTCAATAATAATATCTGATAATGCTAAGTCCTTTGATGAGACTCATATTTGTTCTTGGGTAGTTGACCATGGAATAAATTTGAGTATATCCTCAAATTATTACCCCCAAGGAAATGACCTAATCGAGTCTTCCAATAAGAACCTAGTCAAAATCATGAAGAGGACAATTGAGGATAACCAAAGGTGTTGGCATTCAAAACTAAGAACAAAAAATTGGGTTGAAAAAACCATACCTAAGAAGGCTATTGGGAACTCTCCTTTCATGTTAGTTTATGGGAGAGAGGAAAGACTTCCTATATCACTTGAGTTCCCCTACCTAGAGTTAGCTCATCAATTGGAGCTAATTGAGGATGATGGCATGACAGTCAGGATGGCAGAATTGATGGAGTTAGAAGAAAAGAGACAACAAGCTATGCAGACACTTGAGGCACATTAATAGTAGGTCAAAAGAAGTTTTTATAGGAGAGATAAAGATAGGTTTTTAGGGAGGGAGACCTTGTTCTCAAGTGGGATGCAGATAGAGCTAAACCAGGAAGGCACTCCAAATTTGTTGCTATCTGGAGTGGGCCTTATGTTACCACTAGTTGCCAGAAGGCCATTTCTTTCTGGCTATCTAGGCCCAATGGTGATGTACTACAAATTTCAATCAATGAAATTTACTTCAAACCCCACTTCTAAAGGGGGTTAGGGTTTTATGTATATATTAGAGTAGTTTTTCAAGTTTTCCAAGAAGTGTTGACGACAGGTTATCTCTCTGTAAGATAGACAGGTTTTGAAATTTTGCAGTAGATAAGAAGATAGAGGTAGAGTTATGGTTTCATGAAGCATAGGTTTCATTTTATCACTCCATATCCCAATAGATGCTTAAGGTCACTGGTATATACTTAGTAGGCTAGTATCCCCTCTAAGTTGCCAAAATTGTTAGCCATTTTTTTGCTTTTTCCAAAATTTGAGTTTTTCCTTTCAAGCATGGCCAATAGTCATATTTTTTCAAATTTTCAAAATTTTTAATGTTATAAGGATACATATAAAACCTTGGGTTATCTTTATATACTAAGTCTTCAAGTTGGTTCATGTCATAAACACCTCGGTGGACCCACATCTTCTTAGCCATCCGATTTAAAGAGATCAACAAACATCATTTTTTTGCTATGGAAAGTTACATAAAAAAATTTCATAGCAATATAATGACAATATGACACATGTCTAGGTGGGGCCTCTTGCTTTGAGTCATGCATAATAATTAGTGAAAATATTGTTCATCATTGATCTTTGGATAGATCAACGATTGTCATTTTATCGCTATGGAAAGATGCAAGATCTTTTGTCATATAAACATAAAGACAACATGCCACACATGCCATTGGGCCACTTCCTTTTGCAGCTTGTAAGGATGTCAAAGGAGATGACAGTTGTCTAAGTTTTATTTGTGCTTTATAAAAGTGGGCTAGTTTCTCAATGTGCCTTTGTCCACCATTGATCTCAAAGTAAATCTACAACTATGATTTTTTCACTATAGAAAGTTGCTATATCTTTAGCCATGGTGACATAACAACAACTCCCCACATGGAGGTGGTAGGACCAACCCATGCAGGGAGTTGCCGAAGCTTTTTTGCCATAAATGAAGCTCTAACTATCAGGTTCCTATTCACTACTAATATAACATAGAGAGAAAGGGTATTTTTTCATGGTCATTTGATCTTCCAAGATCAACGATCATCACTTTGTCACTATAGAAAGTTCAATGATGAATATTCATAGTGACATAGTGTAGACACCTAAATTTGTCCAAAAACCTATTCCTAGCTAATTAAATAAATATTCATTATTTATTTAATTCCCCTACCTTAATTAAATAAAGTTGCATTTATTTAATTACATTTGCCTTACCTTGATTTAAATAAACTAAGGTTTATTTAAATCCTAACCAATTCCCACTTGCATCTAACCCCTTTCACTTTAATTAAGTATGTCATTTACTTAATTAATTCCCTCCTAATCCCACTAGGAATTAAATATTGCATTTAATCCTATTTGAGCACATGGCTCCTACATTTAACCCTCACCTAACCTCACTAGCCTACCTAACCGATCTTGCTAAACCTACCCACTTCCTAATCATGCTTTCTTTTCCTAATCATCCTAGCTAATCACCTCTTAATCCTAAGTGTGTTCTCACACATGTGTGAGAGATGTTCAAAATTTCCTTATCCCTCATGTCTTGCATGTCTCTTGCACACTTGTCCTCTTGCATGAGAGTCAAGGTGTCTCACACATGTGTGAGAAGCCATGCCTTCTCACACCTCTTGCACACTTGTCATCTTGCATGAGAATCAAGTTGTCTCACACATGTGTGAGAAGCCATGCTTCTCACAGCTCATTGATCATGTCACCATCAGAGGTTGCTCACACATGTGTGAGCATATTGCCCCCTTTGAATGGTCAAAACCCTAATCCATGTGGAGTCTACTTGGCCTCCACCTCATTGACACCTCATCGATCCTGAGAGATCTTAGCCCTCCATCTTTCATTCAATCTTAGCCATCCATTGCATCCCTTGTCCTATAAAAGGAGAGCCCTCTCCTCATTTTCTAAGGAATCTACTATCTACCTCATTGTTATGCTGCAGGAATAGTGAACAACCACATCCCATGAGAAAGGAAATCATCTACACTTGATGATTTCATGAGGTTTGCATTAGTAGTTTGAGTCATTGTAATTTCATGTTGTCTTTATGTTTACATGTTTATCTTCCATATTTTGAGGTTTTGCATGATAATGTAGGAATGTGCATTAGTTGCTTAGTGTTATTCCTTAGTTACATTTTTATGCAACACACATAGAAATGATGCAATAGTGTCTTGGCGGGCCCATCATAGTTCATAATATGTTTGTATTTTCTCCACGATTAGACTGAATACAAATTGAGGGTTTTTGTTTTGTCACTATGGAAAGTTGCACAATGAATATACATAGTGACATAAAGACAAGTTGACATGTGTCCTAGCAGGCACGAGTGGTGAATTTGTGAACAATTAGATAGTCAATGGGTCAACATAAGGTTAGAAAGTTAGGCAGGGTGGCAAAATATTCAAATGGCATTGAGCCACATGGCAGGATTAAATAGTCAAATCCAGTTGACTTGCTGATTTATCTAATTTGGCATGTCGAGAACAAAGAAAAATAACCCTTTAATGGAAAATCTAATCTTCTTGATCATCTACAACCACTTACAAATGTTTCTATGCTTGATAAATATCCATCTACCTAGTCAGAATGATAATGGTCATCATATCTGTCTTGTCAAAGCTCTGTTTGGTGAACGTATGATTTTTTTGCATTTGACTGTGTACCAGAATCAAATCTTCTTTAAATTTGCAATAATTTTTCTCTGCAACCTTAAAATTAGTTTTTGTGCTTTGCCATAGGGTAGAGGTTATTTGATTTATGCTTGAACTATAAAAGAAAATTTTGTAACCCTTCCAAGGGTTGGCCTTGTTTTGATTCATTAGTATTGCATTTTATGCTCTAGTACTGTAATTTTCCTTTTGTCTATACCTGAATGTATTCTCTATCTTACCTCATTCTCCAATTAATATAAGTGCATAACTTCCTTGCTTTTGTTGATGTTTTATCTTCTTTCCTTCAATTTGGACAACAATATCTATTTTGCTTCAGATGTTATAGAGTGAAGTTCCTTCCTTGTAACATTTCATTTGGTTTCTGATCTATTTATGGTTGTTGGATTGAAAAAGAGGTTGAATCAATGTACCTTGGGAATATGTTGATGAATAGTGCATTGTTAGGTAGGAATAAGGTTGAACAAACTATTTTGGTGTATCATCCCTTTAGATTATATTAGGTAGTTTTATTCTATGCATTCCTTCTCCCTTTTCCTTTTAAGAAGTTGTTTGGTGCACCCTGATACTTATGTGCATTCCTTTGTTCTCCACTTTTTATTGATTCTCCTTCCTCAGTAGATGATAGGTGCTCAATGTAGCCTAGTCTAGATGTTTCATGGGTTCTTCTCCATGATCTCATCAATTCTTCATAGTATATCACAACTTCTTTGGGTTTATTCAACCTTTTAATAAATTTCTTTTTAGATCTCAACTCATTCTTAGATGATCATTTTCTAATGTTAGAGTTGTAATCTCCACATCTTTCTTATTCATTTCTTGATTTACACTTAGTAGTTGATATAGCATACCAGATTGCTTGTGTGCGAGTTTCTACACATCAAATGTCATTTCATCAAGTCTTATGGCCATTTTCCTGTTATCTTCATCAGTCATTATCTTATCTTCCTCAACTTTATTTTTCTATTTGATCACTTCCAATAGTCTTACTAATTAAATTTTACGTTCTTTCTTTAATCCAATTACCTCTTCATTTATTGTGTTGTTATTCTCCAAGGGATCTACTACTGATGCATCACTTTCACTAGAATTTCAATCATTAAATAGTCATTCAGTATCTTCCTCTTGATATTGTGTATCATTCTGCTAGATTTCTATTTCCTTCCTTCTCTTCAAGGATTTATTCAATTACTCTCTTGCTGCTTCAAGTTGCTATAGTGCAAGTTGTATGCCAAGCTTCTAGTTCTCACTGATCTTTCCCAATTTGTAAACCTCCATCTCCAAGATCTTGACTTTTAAGTGGTTGAACTTCTTCTAAGAGAACAAAGCTTTGATACCAATTCTTGGAAGATGATTGGGAAAGATAGATATTGAGAGGGGGGAGGTGAATCATGATCTATTAAACTTTAACCTTTGAAAGAAATATCAAATCTGATATCTTTCACGTTAAACCCTTATCTCAACAATATCATAAATCACATAAACATTTACTATAATGGTGTATTTGATCTAATTACTAATCACATCAATAAAATAAAAAAGTAAATTATCAATACATAACATAAAGATTTTGGTTACCTAGAAACCCTCCAAGGTGAATGTAGTGCCTACCCTCATTCACATCTTTTTTGGACATATTATTGCTATTATTATCAGACTATGATGGACTAGTTTTATGTTGATGGATTAGTGGTATTGTTTTGACACTATCAGACATTATGTTATGGATTCAGTGGTTATGTGATGAGATCATTTAGACTTTGCATTTCATGCATACATGATGACCATTATATTGTTTTCAGTTACTGTTGATGAATAGTTAGATGGTTTATTATCTCATGTGTTTTATTATGGATACTTACCCCATACTTGCATGTGTATGGTGTGCATGTTTTCTTATTGTATGGCGTTTCTGATGTGGTTAAGGAAGGGAGTCGTAGTCACCTGCTTAGTCAGGATCTACACGGTGCACCACTTCCTGCCATTGTCTGTTTAGCTTAGCATTATATATTGTATGTACATGCATGGTTTTTTTGTAGGTTGCAGGTGCCGGGTATCGACTTCCCTGAATTGCCAGGATGAGCATACCCTATTATACTATCTCAATGATAAGAGAAGGGAGATAAATTCTCAAGTCCAAATCCCAAACCCTTAAGCCAATTGTCCTAGTGAGGTAGGACAAGTATCTGGATATTTTACCCACCGAATGTGTCGGATGACATGATTCGTGATTTTTAACCTTTAGACTGATTTTGAGTGATTTGCTCTATGATGGGTTTTCATATTTTATCTTGGAGGTCTATGGTGAATTTTCTATTAATTAAGTTTTAATAAATAGATTTAATTAATAAATTAATTATTTGAGAAAATTAATATAAAATATCATGTTATTTGATATTTTGATTATAATTAATTGAATGGGAATTAATTGAGGGAAAAGAAATTAATAAAAGGGAATTAGAAATTAAAATTATTAATAATAATAAAATAATAATAATAAGTAATAAACAAATAATAATAATAAAAGTTATAAAAATTAAAATGAAAATTATAAAGATTAAAATGGAAGTTATAAATATTTAATAGAAAATTATATTAAAAGTGAATTGGAGTTATAAGCTTGCATGGGAGTTAACACACTTTTCTATCTCATGTGTCAACAACACGGGGGTTAGTGCATCAATTAAGCACATGGTATCTACAACCCTATGGCTCATCTTGAGGTTGGAAAAGACCCATGCTTAGTTGGTGACACCTTCCAGCTATTTCTAGAAGCATTCTAGATGTTTCCTGAAAGCTCTTTATATTCAGGCATTCATAGAGGCTTAGATATAGCGGTTGGAGTGCAAATTGGAGCATTGGAGGACTCGAGAACTCTGAAGAAGGGAGGAGCTTGCTCTGTGGGTTTCTGAGGAAGAGAAAATCAACATCAGAATCCAGGTAGATTCTTGTGATTTTACTTATGCTATTTTTGCATCATGCATTCCTTGTCTTCTTCATGTCTTCCATATGTCTTCTGAAGAATTTCATAATTTATTGTGCATTCTCACTATGGGTAGATTAATTTATTTGAGAATTTTTATATGCATGGATCTAAAAAGAACACGGGGCTAGGGTTGAGATTCTTGGACAAACCCATTAGATTAATTATTGGAAATTTTGGGAGATCAAAGGTTTATGGAGGAATTCTGAAAAAATTGAAGTTGTATTGATATATTGTCAATTTTCTTATACTTAAATATATATATATATATATAATATGTAAATACAATTATTTGTTTTATAATTGTATAATTGATAATTGATTTATATCAAAGGCTCATGATTTAAATTAATTGTTTTATTAAGTATATTAAATATTGGTTGTTAGATTGGTGGGAGACATTTGGATTAAAATTATAATTAAAGAATGGATTTGTATTCATTCTAAATGTATAAATGTTCCTTCAAATTCTTTCTCTAAACTTGGAAACAAGACTTTTGCATTTAAATTCAAATTGTAAATAAAGCAAAACCAAAACATGTGTTTACATTGTGTATTCGTTATGTTATTGTTTTGAGTTTTGGGTTGACTAGTGTTGACCAGTTATAGGATGTCTACAAGAGGCTTGGGAGTTAAGTGATTGTGATGTCATGATGATGTTTAATCTCAATCTTTATAAACCCAACCATGGTTATGTGATGGAATGCTCTGTGTATTGTTTGTAATTATTGATTGTTATAGTTGAGATTCTTATGTATGAGACACTTGACTTAACCATTATTGTTGGTCATCGATCAGTTATCCTTGGTTATTTTCTAGTCGCCATGATGGGACTATGATGTGGATTTATTCTTGATGATGTCATGATGTGACATGTTTGACTCAACCATTTTTTGGAGTCTTCGATCAGTTTGATTGAAGTATATTTTGGTTATTAAGAACCATTGGATACTTTGATTATCAATGATACCTTAGTTGCCAATAGAGAGCTGTTGTGATCCTGATTTTCTATGGATGTTTGCTCATGGAGATTCGATGCTTTTATGCATATTTGATGATTTTATTATGGATCATCTTTTGTGATTTTGAGATTTATGATTCCATGAGCATTAGGGTAGGATATCTGCATGTAGTGACGAGAAGTGGCTTGCAATGGGGGCCAGGGCCCTAAGAGGCTGCCAGGGTAACTCATTGTAAGTTGGATTAATAAGTGATAACATACACACCTAATACTAACTGAATAAACCTAAAAAGATAAGTGTTTTTTTCTCACCCATGCCTTGAGTGCTTGTACAGGCTAGGATGGGAGTAGAGAGAATGCATGGTTGCAACCTTGCATTCCGTAGTATGCCTCGTTAGTATGAGAGGATACTAGTGGCCACGTGAGATCAGTATTGACCTGTGGAGTTTAGCTAATTGCTAGGGTAACTTGTACGTGATAATTGCGATAACACTTTCTTGCTTACGTAGTAGGTTCCTACATGTCATTGTGTGCCTCTGGGATTAGATGTCAGATTTTGTATTTGGAACCTTTGAGTTAGTATACTTTTAGGATTACTGGACTTATAGAGATTTATGCTATGTGTTTTGGATAGCCTGTTTGGGACTTGAGAATTATCTCCTCAGCACGGTGGGAGTTGACCACTTAGGTACCACGTGGTCGGGTGGTAGTGTATTTTTCACTCTTATCATTTTGAGATTCATTGAAACATCGTGGCTGTTGCGTCCTTCATGATGGTGGATATGTATCCTTTTCAGTGATGATTAGCATATGTTAGATGATGTTATCTTATGCTTTTATTTGCATGTTAGATTACTTTCTACATATGATGTTGTATATATTAGGAGTGACATTCCTATTATGATAATATTGATGATCTCTTTGGTGATTTTGAATGTTATGCACGGAGGGATGGCTAGGAGCCATGATGGTCTAATGATGCTATTAACGGTTGGGAGGAACCGTGCACTTAGTTTATTATGTTTGATATTTATGATGGATGTATATGTCTTCTATGATGAAGTATCATGTATATCATGTGATTATCTTTACTTTGATGTATCATGGATTAGAATAGGAAGATGTACCTTATTCTATGTATGTATATTCTTTGAGCTTGTCATACCCTATGACATGTATAGTGGATGATTGAGTATTTGAAATGTAATGTATAAACATTGGACTTATCATTATTATGTCATGTGGATGTTGTACTAGATGGATTCATGTATGATAGATGTTTCTAAATGTAATCCAACATAAAGGGATCTTAAAGAATGTAATCTATTATGTATGTTATGTTTAATTTTAGATGGACATTACTTTTGCTTCCGTTATTGTGCATAAGTTATACGTGGTGTTTACTCTCATGAAAAAAAAAAAATGCTACTAAACTTAGTGAAATTCTAAGTTAATTCTTTGGATCCCTTGGCCAGGCATTACATTTCATATCAGAGCCAAAGTTTCTACATTGGGAGCTTTGGGTATTTTGGAACAACTAGAAATTTGAACTATTAAGTGTATCTCTTCAACTTGAAATTAGGTGAACTAAAACAGAACTTGAAAACTGTTACTTGAATATTTTTCATACTTCAACACTTAGTTTCAAAACTGAAAATTTCAACTTAAACCTAAACATAGAACTGAACTTAGTACCTTGTACTGTTGTAGGATGGTATCTGGGACTAGGTCTTCTGTTAGAGGCCATGGTAGAGGCCGTGGAAGAGGCTGTGGTCGTGGCAGAGCTATCAGTGTCCATGAGTCTGCCCATGAGGGATTAGCTCATGTAGAGAGCAGGGAAGAGCACTCTAGTAGGCAGTAGGAAGAGAGCCGTAGAGAGGACCAAGCTGAGTCTGAAGAGGTTGGTTTGAGATAGATGATGCAGACTATTTTAGAACCTCCTATTCAAGAACAGCCCAAAGTGCACCAGACAGAACACGAGCATAGACCGAGATCTAGAAGTCCTTGGAAGGATCGTCAGAGGTCCATTATGTCCACTTAGATGAAGGATCTTTCAAGATCCAAGGTTAGGCCTTTCAATGGGAAAGGTTCTGGTTATGTGGTTGAGTAGTGGCTTATTTTCCTCGATAGGATTTTTTCCATGTAGGAGTTCGACAAAAATGTTAAGGAAAGATTTGCGATCACTAATCTAGAGAATTTTGGGGCCACTTGGTGGATGATAGAGGAGAAGAAGTTGGGAATTGATATGAGCAATGTTACATGGGAGTTATTCCTAGAGAGTTTTTGAGAATGATTCCTACTAGAGGAATGGAAATAGAAAAGGGCTGATGAATTTCATAATCTTAGACAGTATACCTTGTCAGTAACCGAGTATGAGTGTAAGTTTTATGAGCTCATGTCTTTTTCATGGTTTAGTGAAAATTCAACTCAGTTGACACAACATTTTATTAGGGGTTTGAATAATCATATTATTGGGGGAGTCAAGGTATTTGAGCCAAAAACCCTCAAGGATGCGGTACATCGAGCTATCCTTGTTGAGAAAAGTGTCAACCTTGGTCAAGGTGATTTTTTAGGAGTGCCAACAGCATTAGGATCTAAAAGAAACTACAATTTAGGTGGTAACAAGAATTTTTCTTTCTCTAAGGGGAAACAGTATCAGCAACAGTCTCAGCAGACACAGCAATAGAAGGGCTCAAATTCTCAAGCTCAAGGCAGTGGCAAAGGTTCTAACACCAAGAACAACCACAATGCTCAACACAATAAACAGAATTAGTCCAATCAGCCAGCTCAGAGTAGCCAGTCTTTTGTTTGTAGGAACAGTCATCAACAATCAAATGTACCACCTATGGGAAGAGGTTCTGGCAGAAACATGAAATGTTTTTCATGTGGTTAGATTGGACATTATGTAGCTCAGTGCCCTCAGTGAGCACCTCATTTTTTAGGACCTAGACCTACAGTTTTAGAGCCTACAATGGGTGATGCAGGTAGAGCTCATAGAGTTTTTGTAGTAGTTGATCAGCGTCAGGCAGATCATCAGGGAACAGTGGTTGAGACCACAGGTGCTATTAGAGGTATATCTCTTTCAGTATTGTTTGACTCAGGAGCTACAGATTCATTTATTTCACTCTCTATAGTTTCTAAGTGTAAGTTGGATGCGGTGAAGCAAGATCATGGTTGGCAAGTGGAACTAGCCTCAGGCATTAAGGTCTCCACAGACTCTGTAGTTCATAAGTGTGGGCTTAGCTTAGGAAGCTTTGATATGATAGTGGATCTTCCAGTCATACCCCTTGGATCCTATGATGTGGTTTTAGGCATGGACTGGCTTGGATCTCATAGAGCCAGTATAGATTATAGGAAGAAGATTATTATGTGCCAAGATGACCAAGGGAATGATGTGTAGATAGTTGGGATACTGAGGCCTATATCTTTGCGGATGATTTCTGCTATGCAATTGAAGCAAAGTTTCTATAAGGGATGTTAGATATTTGCTGTTATGGTAAATGATCTTGATGAGGAAGATTCCATGAGGGGGATTTTAGATCACCCAATTTTGCAGGAGTACGCAGATGTTTTTCCAAGTGAGATTCCAAGTATGCCTCCAAAGAGGGACATTGACTTTAGTATTAATTTGATTCCTAGAGCGGAGCCTATCTCTAAAGCTCCTTATCACATGACTACACAGGAATTGGGTGAGCTACATCTTCAGCTAGAGGAACTTCTGGCCAAAGGGAACATTCAACCTAGTGTATCACCTTGGGGAGCTCCAGTGCTCTTTGTGAAGAAGAAAGACGGTTCTTTGCACCTTTGTATTGACTACAGACAGTTGAATAAGGTGACTATTAAGAATAGGTATCCCCTACCTAGGATTGATGACTTATTTGATCAGATCAAGGGAGCTACAGTATTCTCCAAGATTGATCTTAAGTCAGGATACCACCAGCTTCACATTAAGGAAGTAGATATTCACAAGACCGCTTTTCAAATGCACTATGGGCATTATGAGTTCACAGTGGTACCTTTTGGGTTGACTAATGCTCTATCAATTTTCATGAGTTTGATGAATGGTGTGTTTCAATCTTATCTGGACAGGTTTGTACTCATGTTTCTTGATGACATATTGATATATTCTAAGACTCAGAAAAAGCATGAGGAACACCTACAGTTGGTATTGCAGTGTTTGAGGGATAATCAGCTTTATGCCAATGCAGCTAAGTGCAAATTATTCAAATCAGAGATTCAGTATTTAGGGCATGTTATTTTAGGTGATGGTATTTCAGTAGATCTTGCAAATATTTAGGCAATAATAGATTGGCCAAAACCAACTAATGTGTGAGAGATTCGTAGTTTCAACGGGTTAGCTAGTTATTATCGATGATTTGTCCAAAACTTCTCTAGGATAGCATATCCTATCACTTCTCTTCAGAGGAAAGGAAAGAAGTTCGTGTGGATAGAGAAATGTGAGGAAGCTTTTCAGAAGCTCAAAGAGCTTTTGACCAGTGCACTGATTCTAGCTATACCTGATCTAGAAGGTGATTTCATGGTGTGTATAGATGCTTCTCTTGAAGGGATTGGGGTAGTGTTGATGCAAAATGGATGAGTGATTGCGTATGAATCACGCAAGCTCAATGATCATGAGTTAAATTATCCTACGCATGAGCTTGAGTTAGCAGCAGTAGTTCATGCTTTGACTAGATGGAGACATTTCTTGTTGGGGCACAGATTTGAGCTACACAGTGATCATCGTAGTCTTCAATACATTTTTAATTAGCCTAATTTAAATGCTCGCCAGAGGCAATGGATGGAGTTTCTATCCGAGTATGATTTTGAGGTTAAGTACATTCAGGGTAAGGAGAATGTGGTGGCGGATGCTTTGAGTCGTAGGAGACATGTGGTATCATCGATGACCCTTAGTGTGGATTTGAGGAGTCAAATTCTTTAGGCACTTCCTACGGATTCCTGGTATCAAGAAGTGTGCAGAGAGATAGATTAGGGAAGATCTTTGGAAGGAAAGTTTGCAGGTTATGATTGAGAATCAGATGGTCTTTTAAGACATCTGGGGAGGATATATGTGCCAGTTTTAGATGAGCTTCGCACCTTGATACTGGCAGAAGCCCATCGTACACCTTACTCAGCACATCCAGGTGTCAAGAAGATGCATGCTGATTTGAGACATTTTTTCTTTTGGTCTGGGATGAAGCGAGATATTGCTGATTTTGTGGCTAGGTGCCTTGAGTGTCAAAGAGTTAAGGCAGAACATCAACACCCGGCTAGACTTTTGCAGCCAAATCTCATTCCTTCTTGGAAATGGGATATTATCTCCATGGACTTCATTGTGGGATTACCTATGATAGTTCGACGTCATGATGCTATCATGGTCACTGTTGATCGGTTGACTAAGGTGGCGCATTTTTCACTAATTAGGTCTTCCTACACAGTAGCTTCTGTAGCTAATATCTTTATGCATGATATTGTGAGATTACATGGTATTCCTAGAAAGATCATTTTTGACAGGGATCCTGTATTCACATCTGCATTCTGGACATCGTTGCAGCATGAGCTTGGAGTGCAGTTAAACTTCAGTTTGGCATATCATCCAAAGACTGATGGTCAGACAGAGAGGGTGAATTAGGTTTTGGAGGATATGTTACAGATGTATGTGATGGATAGGTAGACACATTGGGAGGATTATCTCTACCTGGTGGAGTTTTCTTACAACAATGGGTATCATAGTTCTATTGGCATGGTACCATTTCAGGCATTATATGGACGTCCTTATTATACACCATTGAGTTGGGACAGTCTTGAGGATCGCATCCTGTTGGGTCCTAAGATGCTTCATGATATGGAGCAATAGGTGGTGCGTATCCATGAGCATTTGACTATGGCACAGGATAGGAAGAAGAAGTATGTCGATGCTCATAGGACTGATAAGCAGTTTGCTGTGGGTGATAAGGTTTTCTTGAGAGTACGACCGCAAAAGAGTTTGATCCGATATGGAAAGGGTTCTAAGATAGCACCTCTCTTTGTGGGATTGTTCAAGATTTTAGAGAGGATTGGCCCAGTTTCTTACTGCCTTGCTCTACCACCCAGCCTATCTCGCATTCATGATGTTTTCCATGTTTTAGTGCTTCAACAGTATATTCCTGATATTGTACATGTTCTTGATTGGAATGCGTTGCAGGTAGAGGACGGGTAGCTGACTTTGGAGCTGGTTCGTATTCTAGAGCAGTGGGAGTTGACCCTTAGGGGTCGAACCATCAAGCATGTAAGGGTCCAATGCGACCCTACTGATGATTCTTCAGCTACTTGGGAGGATGCAGATAGATTGAGGGAGTTATATCCCTACTTGTTTGTAGGCTTCCAGGAGTAAGCCTAACCCAAGGGGGGGTGGATGTAGTGCCTACCCTCATTCACATCTTTTCTGGACATATTATTGCTATTATTATCAGACTATGATGGACTAATTTTATGTTGATGGATTAGTGGTATTGGTTTGACACTATTAGACATTATGTTATGGATTCAGTAGTTATGTGATGAGATCATTTAGACTTTACATTTCATGCATACATGATGACCATTATATTGTTTTCAGTTATTGTTGATGAATAGTTAGATGGTTTATTATCTCATGTGTTTTATTATGGATACTTACCCCATACTTGCATGTGTATGGTGTATGTGTTTTCTTATTGTATGGCATTTCTGATGTGGTTAAGGAAGGGAGTCATAGTCACCTGCTTAGTCGAGATCTACACGATGCACCACTTCCTACCATTGTCTATTTAGCTTAGCATTATATATTGTATGTACATGCATGGTTTTTCTGCAGGTTGCAGGTACCGAGTATCGACTTCCCTGAATTGCCAGGATGAGCGTACCCTATTATACTATCTCAATGATAAGAGAAGGGAGATAAATTCTCAAGTCCAAATCCCAAACCCTTAAGCCAATTGTCCTAGTGAGGTAGGACAAGTATCTAGATATTTTACCCACAAAATGTGTCGGATGACATGATTCGTGATTTTTAACCTTTAGACTGATTTTGAGTGATTTGCTCTATGATGATTTTTCATATTTTATCTTGGAGGTCTATGGTGAATTTTCTATTAATTAAGTCTTAATAAATAGATTTAATTAATAAATTAATTATTTGAGAAAATTAATATAAAATATCATGTTATTTGATATTTTGATTATAATTAATTGAATGGGAATTAATTGAGGGAAAAGAAATTAATAAAAGGGAATTAGAAATTAAAATTATTATTAATAATAAAATAATAATAATAAGTAATAAACAAATAATAATAATAAAAGTTATAAAAATTAAAATGAAAGTTATAAAGATTAAAATGGAAGTTATAAATATTTAATAGAAAATTATATTAAAAGTGAATTGGAGTTATAAGCTTGCATGGGAGTTAATGCACTTTTTTATTTCTCATGTGTCAACAACACGGGGGTTAGTGCATCAATTAAGCACATGGTGTCTACAACCCTATGGCTCATCTTGAAGGTTGGAAAAGACCCATGCTTAGTTGGTGACACCTTCCAGCTATTTCTAGAAGCATTCTAGATGTTTCCTGAAAGCTCTTTATATTAAGGCATTCATAGAGGCTTAGATATAGCGGTTGGAGTGCAAATTGGAGCATTGGAGGACTCGAGAACTCTGAAGAAGGGAGGAGCTTGCTCTGCGAGTTTTTGAGGAAGAGCGAATTAGCATCAGAATCCGGGTAGATTCTTGTGATTTTACTTATGCTATTTCCGCATCATGCATTCCCTATCTTCTTCATGTCTTCCATATGTCTTTTGAAGAATTTCATAATTTATTGTGCATTCTCAATATGGGTAGATTAATTTATTTGAGAATTTTTATATGCCTGGATCTAAAAAGAACACGGGGCTAGGGTTGAGATTCTTAGACAAACCCATTAGATTAATTATTGGAAAATTTGGGAGATCAAAGGTTTATGGAGGAATTCTGAAAAAATTGAAGTTGTATTGATATATTGTCAATTTTCTTATACATACAATTATATATATATATATATATATATATATATATATATATATATATATATATATATATATATATATATATATGCTCATATATTGTGATATTTTTAATTCTGCATATATTTTTATATATATATATACATCCATATATATATACCTTTATATATATATACATATATATGTATATATAATATATATTGTTAAAAAAAAAAGGATAACATACCCGTGGGCAAAAATGTTTAAAGAAACGTTTTAAACCAAATCAAAAATGGAAATTGCGTTAGTGATTTAAAAAAAAGAAAAGCATTATATACATTGAGTCGGGGGGGGGGGGGACGAGACCTGCACCCCCCACTGTGGTCGTAGTGTACTGCCATCGTAGTACACAGTACCACTGACGTCGTAGGCCTTGCGACCACAGGGTCCTGCGTACCGACAGTCATATTATATAAATATGTGTTGTTTAAAAAACATTTGCCATATTTGATTTTAATTTTGGCATTAATCGAATTTGATTAATTCGATTTTGTTAAATGATAAAATAATTTATATATTCATATATGTATTTATATGTATATATTTTAATTATATATATATATATGTATATAATATGTAAATACAATTATTTGTTTTATAATTGTAAAATTGATAATTGATTTATATCAAAGGCTCATGATTTAAATTAATTATTTTATTAAGTATATTAAATATTGGTTGTTAGATTGGTGGGGGACGTTTGGATTAAAATTATAATTAAAGAATGGATTTGTATTCATTCTAAATGTATAAATGTTCCTTCAAATTCCTTCTCTAAACTTGGAAACAAGACTTTTGCATTTAAATTCAAATTGTAAATAAAGAAAAACCAAAACATGTGTTTACATTGTGTATTCGTTATGTTATTGTTTTGGGTTTTGGGTTGACTAGTGTTGACCAGTTATAGGACATCTACCAGAGGCTTGGGAGTTAAGTGATTGTGATGTCATGATGATGTTTAATCTCAATCTTTATAAACCCAACCATGGTTATGTGATGGAATGCTCTGTGTATTGTTTGTAATTACTGATTGTTATAGTTGAGATTCTTATGTATGAGACACTTGACTTAACCATTATTTTTGGTCATCGATCAGTTATCCTTGGTTATTTTCTAGTCGCCATGATGGGACTATGATGTGGATTTATTCTTGATGATGTCATGATATGACATGTTTGACTCAACCATTTTTTGGAGTCTTCGATCAGTTTGATTGAAGTATATTTTGGTTATTGAGAACCATTGGATACTTTGATTATCAGTGATACCTTAGTTGCCAATAGAAAGATGTTGTGATCCTGACTTTCTATGGATGTTTGCTCATGGAGATTTGATGCTTTTATGCATATTTGATGATTTTATTATGGATTATCTTTTGTGATTTTGAGATTTATGATTCCATGAGCATTAGGGTAGGATATCTGCATGTAGTGATGGGAAGTGGCTTGCAATGGGGGCCGGGGCCCTAAGAGGCTACCAAGGTAACTCATTGTAAGTTGGATTAATAAGTGATAACATACACACCTAATACTAACTAAATGAACCTAAAAAGATAAGTGTTTTGTTCTTGCCCATGCCTTGAGTGCTTGTACAGGCTAGGATGGGAGTAGAGAGAACACATGGTTGTGATCTTGCATTCCGTAGTATGCCTCATTAGTATGAGAGGATACTAGTGGCCGCATGAGATCAGTATGGACCTGTGGAGTTTAGCTAATTTCCAGGATAACTTGTACGTGATAATTGCAATGACACTTTCCCACTTGCATAGTAGGTTCCTACATGTCATTGTGTGCCTTTGGTATTAGATGTCAGATTTTTTATTTGGAACCTTTGAGTTAGTATACTTTTAGGATTACTGGACTTATAGAGATTTATGTTATGTGTTTTGGATAGCCTATTTGGGACTTGAGAGTTATCTCCTCAGCATAGTGGGAGTGGACCACTTAGGTACCACGCGGTCGAGTGGTAGTGTATTTTCCACTCTTATCATTTTGAGATTCATTGAGACATCGTGGCTGTTGCATCCTTCATGATGGTGGATATGTATCCTTTTCAGTGATGATTAGCATATGTTAGATGATGTTATCTTATGCTTTTATTTGCATGTTAGATTACTTTCTACATATGATGTTGTATATATTAGGAGTGACATTCCTATTATGTTAATACCGATGATCTCTTCGGTGATTTGGAATGTTATGCATGGAGTGATGGCTAGGATCCATGATGGTCTAATGATGCTATTAATAGTTGGGAGGAACCGTGCACTTAGTTTATTATGTTTTATCTTTATGATGGATGTATATGTCTTCTATGATGATTAGTTTATTATGTTTTATCTTTATGATGGATGTATATGTCTTCTATGATGAAGTATCATGTATATCATGTGATTATCTTTACTTTGATGTATCATGGATTAGAATAGGAAGATGTACCTTATTCTATGTATGTATATTCTTTGAGCTTGTCATACCCTATGACATGTATAGTGGATGATTGAGTATTTGAAATGTAATGTATAAACATTGGACTTATCATTATTATTTCATGTGAATGTTGTACTAGATGGATTCATGTATGATAGATGTTTCTAGATGTAATCCAATGTAAAGGGATCTTAAAGAATGTAATCTATTATGTATGTTATGTTTAATTTCAGATGGACATTACTTTTGCTTCCATTATTGTGCATAAGTTATACGTGGTGTTTACTCTCATGAAAAAAAATAAAAAATGCTACTAAACTTAGTGAAATTATAGGTTAATTTTTTGGATCCCTTGGCGGGGCATTACAGTGAAGGTAAAACTAGGGTGGGGATGACACCCACAAATCTTCACTACTTTAGCAATTAAGTTTGCCTATTAGGGCTACAATTTTGATCACTTCTAATTATCTAACCTATGAGGGGTCTACCCTATTAAGAGAATACAATACTTATTTAGTTTACCTTGATTAAAGGATTTAAAAATTATAACTTAGCAAGCACTATGTTAGGAGATTTACAAAGGTCTGTTAGGACCACTCTATTAAGAGATTTACCTTGAAACACTTCCTAGAATGTATTAGTACTTGATCCTTTAGTTTTCACTTGTTATGATGATTACAGATCTCCTCTTTCCAATCTCTAATATGATCTCTAATTTGATATATATATATATATATATATATATATATATATATATATATATATATATATATATATATATATATATATATATATATATATATATATATATATATATATATATATATATATTCTACCCTTCACTACAATGCTTGATTTCTCTATTTTATCCTCCAAACTTCTCTTCTAGCATCCAAAATTTGATTGTCTCACACATACATAAAACTAGGGCTTATATATATATATATATATGTATTCTACCCTTCACTACAATGCTTGATTTCTCTATTTTATCCTCCAAACTTCTCTTCTAGCATCCAAAATTTGATTGTCTCACACATACATAAAACTAGGGCTTATATCCTTCTTTTATAACCATGTGTAGAAATTCCTAGATCATAATCAATGATCTAGATCCTTCACTTTTTCCCATTTATACTTTGCATGTTTTTGATTGGTTGATCACTATGCATAGGGATTAATGATCCATGAAAAAATGTGTAATCATCTCCTTAAATGACTCTTCGATTATTAAATCATGCATTAAGTTGGCTAAAAATGGTTTACCTTAATGTTTGTGTTATTCCAAACAAATATACCAAAACTAGCTTTCATGGCACATGAACACTTCTGACACTCAATAAAAACTGATATCTATGTTGTCACTCAAATTTTTTCTATTTAGCACAAACTGCATAACTTGACATGAATTGACTCTAGACAGTTCAACTTATATAGTATTCTGATCAACTCAACATGCATAGGAGTACTCAGTGACCACAAACTTTCTTAACAATAATAACTACTTAGTTTCAATTGAGATATGAAAAAGTCCTATACACAATGTGAAATCTTCATAGGATTTCTCAATCACAATGATGACCAACCAACTCTGCCATATGGGTGACTAAGTTTTTGACACTAATAGACAACATACCTTAGGGATCAACACATTTCTTAGTTGCTTGCTAGTAAAATATATTATACATTACATGTCAACAACCATTCCAATATTAGCCAAATAATCCAAAAATACTAACATAAGTAAACCAATGAGTCTTATATCATACTCTAAACTTGCTAACATTAATTCTTGCTCATCATCAAGCTATAAAAAAAATACAACTTCCTCTAGTATAACACTATGTTTATTAGTTTGCTATGATTCTTCACTAAATAACTTGTAACTCGTCTAGAATATCACATAAGTTACTCCAACCATAGATAACATGTTTACACTCATCCTTCAACACCAAAGTAAGCTCAAATATCTAGAATTATCAATCATTGTTTCAACTATATTGTTCTGTAACTTATAAAATATAGAATATGAGTCTATCTATAACCTTAGAACATATTTTGATATCAATGAAAAAACCTCTCATTAATACAACATGACTTCTACTTTAACACTCTCTCCAAGTGCCAAAACCATCCTTTACTTCCAATAATATCCCCTTTTGGCATTTATGGAAGCATATGGTGAAAATACATTTATCCAAAAGTATCATCTAAGTACAACTTTCTAAACATCCTCAAAATATACATCCTTTAAGCTTCACATACAAATACCTTCCATGATGAGAGTTTTTTTAACATGATTCTCCCCCCCTTTGAAATAAACAAAAAAGGGTTCCATAATAATGTCAAGAATCTAAACAAAAATATCTCCCCCTTAAGAGGATCTCCTCCCTCTCAAATATATTTCTTTCCTTAAAATAAGATGTGTAATTCTTCTGATTGCAATGAATCACCTTGGATAAAGCCAATTTAAAAGAAAAAACCAAGTCGTGTGCCAACAAATACTATTATAAAAATATGATCAAATAATATATATTAGATTAGCTAGACTCAATATGACCAAGCATTATGTCTAGATGTATGAATGGTCTCTGATTATACTAGACTAATGCATTCCTACCTTAATTACCCTTTATAAGGTGAGGTAGTCACCCCAAGGATTACTCTAAGATGCCCAAAGGTGTCCTTAGGAAAATTATTATTTAAGGTATATGCAATGTGTTTCTTCAAATTCATTTATTCCATTCTCACTTCCTTCTTTGTAACTTTCTCTCTCAAAAAATGGTATTTGATAGATATATTCTTGATCTTTGAATATAACATAGGATTCTTTGGCATATTTATAGTACTTGTATTTGCTAGCATAACTAATGTAGTTATTGTAGAAGATATTTGGAGTTGTCATGATATTGTTTTTGTTCTTTTTTAGTTCTTGCAAGCTTTTTTATCAGTTTATAATCTACCATGAACTTCTTATTGCTCATTATTATCTCTATACTTAGGTGGTAAGGTTTTTTATATTAGAGTAAATAATTAATAATTAATTATTTATTCTATTTACTTAAGTTTACTTAGGATAATGCATTCATTTAATAGTTTTAGTGATGAGTTGTTGACAACACTGGAGTTTGTTCCCTTCTAGCATGTTCCACCATTTTGTGGAAGAGTGCTTGGTTGTCAACCTTATCTTCTACCACTTTCTAGCTTGTTCTACAAGCTTCCATGAGGCATTTATATTCGGGCTCTCTCATTGTATTTTCTCATCTCATTTTTATTGTAAATACATTTTCTTTGTTTTGCAATATGTTCTCTCTCAAGTCCATTTAGGGTTTTTCCAAGCTCCACCTCTTCCTTCTTAGTTTCCCTTTGACAGGTTATTTAAAAGCAGGTGATCTTGGTGAGCTATGGAGTTGGATTTCATCAACTCCTACATGGTATCAGAGCCTCCCTGCCACTTCTTGGCTAAAGGTTTTTGGAAGCCATGATTTAGAGACACAAACCTTAGTTTTTTTGTGCATTTTTCTTCAATCCAGGGGAACAACATTTTTTTGGAGCACTTTGGGCCCAAACGGATACTGCCATTAGATTTGAAAGGCCATTTAAAATCAAGATTCATATAAAATTTGTCAATTTTGGAGATAGAGGTTTGGGAGGCAATTTTTTTTCGGTTGCAAGTTTGCTGTATGGCCATATAGATGAATTTGATCAAAAAAATTAATTAATTTTTTTTTGGCCCCAGTTGGGAGGCCACCATCGTGCCATTGCAGGGCTACTACTGCACCACCAGTGTGCAACTTGGGAGCCATTGCAGCCGATTGCACAGCCACAGAGCTACCGTGGCCAAGCTGCCACCTGCCTACCACTCCTTCCAGTGATGTCGCCAGCATTTGCCCCCTATACCAGCCACCTCTTTCAGTGTCGCTTGCCTCTCCATTGCTCCACTTTGCTTGTTTGCATTAGTAGCTTGTGTGGACATTGTTTGAGATTTGGCACAGGTTTTGGGGTACCACGTGGAACCTGCCACATCACTTGATCCACTCACTTTTTGCCACATGGCATCCACATGACACTACCGCATGGCCCTTTTTCTCTATGATGGTTGTGAAGCCGTCAATTTTTTTGCAGTGAAATTATGATGTCAGCACTACATCATCAGCCCTTCAACACCTCTCTAGGGTCCTTTTTGACATACTTGCAATTTTTTGGCCATAACTTGAGCATATGGAGGCACTTTTTCGATCTAAAAGAAACATCGAAAAGCTGGTTTTGAGATAGAGACATTGGTGTAGGTATTTTCAAGTTTTGATGTAGTTTAGTTGCTTGGTTTTGAAATTGAAGTCCAAATTTCTATTTTTGACTCTAGCAAGCTTATCTTTTGCGTCCCATGTCAATTTTTTGAAAATGTTATATTTTTGAAAAGCTAGTTTCATCATCTTTTCAGAAATGCTATCATTTCCTTTAGATTCTAGCCCATGCTCTTTCTATTATATTTTTGGCATTTTTGCTCTATGGTGGATATCTTGGGTGTTTTAGGTCCGAGGATAATTTTCTTGACATGGAATCTTTTGTTTTGGGATGTACTATCTTTTGTGTCAGTTTTTTTCCTTTTCCAATCTTTGTAGACATCATTTGAAAGCACTTTTATGTATACGCACTGAGATAAAGTGTCACTCTTGCATTTTGGATTCATAAACATTGTTTTGAGATAGTTGTACTTGCACTATTTTTATAAAGCACCATGGGGGGATAGGTGTTTGCTATTTTTGGCCTTCTTCCTTTTGTTTTCCCATGCAAAGTCAGTGTGACTGTGTCTTTATAGGTGTTTGTACCTCTTTCCCTCTCTTATCATTATTGGTTCTGTTTGTAGAGGATTTTGGCCTACCTTCTTAGTTGCTTTTCATTTCACCCCATCTGCATTAAGGGGGGTTATTCTGGTGTTCTAATGCTTTTGTGGTTCAATGGTTTGATAGTGTGAGCTATGTATTTAGTGGTTGATCCTATATATGAGGCGATTGTAGTGGCTAGCTACCTATGCATTTTGGTGAGATGGATCATCTACCATATATACACACTTGGTTCATGCCTTCTTCTTCCATGGAGGTTCTTCAGATCAATAATTTCTTTTTGATGGTAGATTTTGTGGCTTCTTCATGCTTTAGTGATGCTCTTCATGATCATTTGTTGTTCCTGTTTTATGGGACATACCTCTTTTTGGGGGAGGGTTTTTCCCATGTGGTTTTCTCTCTTTTCCCATTTTTAGAGGTTGCATTTCTTTGCATTGTACATGGGTACCTAACATGGCCTTGTTGCTAGGACCCATTCTACATTTCATCTTAGTTTTTATGAGCTTAAGGCATTCCCCTAAGTTGCACTGAAGGGGGTGTGTTAGAGTAAGTAATTAATAATTAATAATTTATTTTATTTATTTAAGTTTACTTAAGATAATGCATTCATTTAATAGTTGTAGTGATGAGTTGTTGACAAGATGGGAGTTTGTTCCCTTCTAGCATGTTCGACCTTTGTGGAAGAGTGTTGAGTTGTCAACCCTATCTTCTACCACTTTCCAACTTGTTCTACAAGCTTCCATGAGGCCTTTATATTTGGGCTCTCTCATTGTAATTTCTCATCTCATTTTCATTGTAAATACATTTTCTATGTTTTGCAATATGTTCTCTCTCAAGTTTGTTTAGGGTTTTTCCAAGCTCCACCTCTTCCTTCTTGGTTTCCCTTCGATAGGTTATTTGCATGCAGTTGATCTTGGTGAGTTGTGGAGTTGGATTTCATCAACTCCTACAGTTTATACATTATTTCTCTTTCTCTCTAATAGTTGACTTTCCTTAGTCTAGTGGGATTTATTTATCATGTGACATTATTTTCCTATAAGGAATTTTATTTTGATCATGACTCTCCCTTATATACAAGAGGTGCATGTTTGTAATGATCCCTAGCAGGATCCTTATTTAATTTTATCTCAAATTCTCAATTAGGGTTTAGATCATATTTATTTCATTCTAATGAATATAATGATAGATAATAGATAATTACTATATGATATAAACTAATATCATCTATCCCTATAATATATGACTAATAATAATATATTAAGAGTATATAAATATAAAATTACAATACAAAATAATATATAAAATTTATAATAATATATAGATATATATCACAAACTTATATACAAATATTCTTGTACATGTTTACATTTATATAAATAATATTATTGGTAATTTTATTAATCAATATTATAAAATGAGATGTAAGAAATATATTAATACACAAGTTAATCAAATGTATAAATTAATATTAGAAATTGATAAGTGATCCACTCTCCTAGCAGGAATATTAAGCATCATCACTTAATTGACAAATGGAAAGGAACACAAATTGAGGGCACGTCACTATCCATCATGCATGCTTTGTTTGTTGATGACACTTTACTTTTTGGAGTATCACAAGTTTTAGAGGCCAAGTAGATCAAGAAAATATTAAAACTATATTAAGATGTCTCAAGGTAGAAAATTAATTCTCAAAAATCAAAGATCTTCTTATTTAATACAAACAAAGCTATATTAGACAAGATAGTGTAGATTTTTCGATTTTTTGAGGACTTTCTACCTTCCACTTATCTTGGGATTCCTTTTTTTATGGGATCCAATAAGACAAGCTTTTTGGACAGTCTCCTTCAAATAATTAAGAGCAAAGTTGTCTCCTATAAAGTAAGATGGCTATCCTTATTAGGTAGAATCTTACTTATTAAGTTAGTACTTTCAACAATTCCAAATTATTACTCGGCTGTCATGCAAGCCCCACCGTCAGTCCTAATACAAATTTAGAAACTTATTAGAGGTCTTCTATGGGCAGAAAATATGACAAATGATAAGAATATCCCACTTATTTCTCTTCAAGACATGGCACATATTCCTACTTTAGGGGGAGCTGGAGTTCATGATTTGACAACAAGGAATAAAGAGTTTGGTGGCAAGTTGGTCTGACAAATGTACACTAAATCACAGTCAACATGATGTCAAATAATGCTAAAGAAATATTTAGATAAAAATGATCCACATAGAATATTTTCCATGTTGGACCCCCCTAAGGGTTCTATTATTTGGGATTTTATGATTGCCTCCAGAGACATTGTTCTTAAATACATTTCCTAGGAATTAAACTATGGTGAAAAGATTAGTTTTTGGAGAGATTCTTGGAATGGACAACTTCCACTAATCACATTGCCAAAAATTCAATAAATTGTGTCATCTTCAAAAGTAGAGTGGGGAAATCTTGTTATTCATTTTATAGATGCAATAAGTATTTTCTCAAGGAAAGTAATATGGAAAGATCCAGATCAACTCCCTATAGATAACTAGCAAAGGGAGAATTTTCAATCTATTCTTTTAGAAAGACAAGCATTTGTATTTGCTGTGGTGTCCACAACACATGCCCCATTTCTCAATAGGAATGGGGACCCCCTACTTTTTTTGACTCCCAGACTCACAGTTCAGGAGTTGGGAGAAGAAAATTTAGTTAGGAGCCTTCAAGTCAAAAAAAATATTAAAAAGTCATCTAGCACGTGCATCGAGGAAGGACACACTTGTAAAAGTGAGAGAGGGTTATAAAACCCTCCCTCCCCTTCTTGCTTGCTCATTTTTTTCAAGGAGCAAGGAGGGAGAGGTAATACACTCCCCCCCCTTTTTTTTACGCCATGCACCCATGAGGCGCGCACACGTTGCCCCACGCCTTGTGCACAAGTAGCGCACCATTGCAGTGTTGCTTGCTGCACCCTTTTGACACGCAAATAGCACTTGTGACTGCACCCAAGTGGTGTGTCATAGTGCCCACGACCTAGCCGTGCCCATTTTGGGGTGCGCACAAGGCACCGTCACGATGCCCATGCTTGGTTGCACCCCTTTTGAGATGCACGCGCGATGCTCGCACCATCACGCAAGTGGCGTGCACATGCGCACTGTGCCCCTTTTAGGGTGCACGTGCGTGGATGCCCTCGCCACCACGTACAACACACACATGCTCCATCAAACCTTTTTTTTTAAATTAATAAAAAAAAAAGAAGTTCCCAAGGGGGACCTTTTTTTTTTATACTTTCACGTTATTTTTCTTTGATATCCAATAATTAATCATGTTTTCTTTTTCCTATGACGTGTAGGTAATATAATTAGATGGCATCCACATCTAGATTAGCAACAAAACCAGTTGTGTACAAGTTCCAAGGCATAACCCCGAAATCATGGTTGCATGATGATTATGCAAAAATCAAAGACACGGAGCTCAGACACATGGACTTGGGAGAGTTCTTGAGAGTTTCTAACAATCCAACCAAAAGATCATCCTTGAGATCTGCCCTAATCTATTCTGGATTAGTAAATGCAACATCATGTCCCAGGACTATGTAGTTAGCTGAATTGATTATGACCCTATCTCAGCATTTTGGTCCTGATGAAAGGGTGGTAAAGAGCATCACTGGGGAAGTGGTCTTGGATCTACGACCTAATAATATCAAGAGGGTTTTTCATCTACCTAGAGTCGATTAGTTTATCAGGCTTTCATATGAAGCAACTAAGAGGTGGCATAAGGATCATTACCAGGAAGCCATCGACATCATATATTCCTCATACTTTATTGAGAAACCACCTCGAGGGAAGACAATCAAAAAAGTGGATATGACTCAAGGATACATGAAGGATGACATTGGATATTCAATCATTATCCTGAGTAGAGTTATGGGATTGCCTGCAGTAGGTCATCTTGCTCCATTCATGGTCAACTTCATTAAGACCATTAGACACACAAATATGCCATTGGATTGGGCCACCATACTTAGTGAGAACTTGTGTGACCAGTTGCAGATAGTAAAGGACAAGAAGAAGTTCTATGTGACTTCTTATGTGATATATCTACTTGCAGCAAGGGCAACTGACTATCCTGGGTTGTACAAGAAGGGCAATATGTAGGATCCTAATGCATGGCCATATATAGTCTATCCTTAGCTGGTGAAGAAGAAGCTCTCACTGCAAAGCAAGGAGTACATAATTATGAACGATGCCTTCATCTTTGCCATCATTTGATTCATTGAAGGGGATTATGGGAAGAGGTTGTCCGATGAAGCCAAGACGTAGATCATAGCTCTCAGTGCATATTTCATCCAGTTTTGGACATTCAAATACATTCAAGTTGGTGGTGCATCCATCAATTCAAAGAAACTCCCAAGGTAACCAAGTGACAAGTTGGTTCTAATGGAAATTTCTTGGCAGATTGAGTCAGCTTATGAGAGGATCAAAAAATAATGGAGGCCTTGTTGGGATTGGCCTTTTGTAATAGGAGCATACCAGGTAAAGAGAAAGTAGGATATCTCAACTTTCAAGTGGGAATGGGAGAATTATCCTCTTGAAGAATATAACTCTCCCCAATAATTCTTTGACAATGTTGGTAAAGTAGAAAAGCTGGCAGGAAAAGAGTTCCACCACTAGGATGCCATTGAAGATCATTGGACGAATGCCACAAATGACTACGATGTTCATATTAGAGACTATTGTAGAATGAATTTTTATTTAGTAGAGAAGACTCTTCACTTGACCATCCCAGATGAGATAAGGCTACAGGAGTCATAGGAGCTACTGGATCCCCTATTCAATGCAGATAAAGTTGGCAAGAGGCCCATTTTGAATGCAAAAATTGATAGAGAGGAAGGAGATGATATTAATCATTGAGCAAGACATGTCATTAGAATGAGAAAGAGTTGGATCAAGAAACCCTTTCCACTTGATCCAATTTTGAATACAGTGATATTTCATGCACATGCTCAC
Source organism: Cupressus sempervirens (assembly GCA_028749045.1). Lineage (NCBI taxonomy): Eukaryota > Viridiplantae > Streptophyta > Pinopsida > Cupressales > Cupressaceae > Cupressus > Cupressus sempervirens. Next base: position 692,078,312 of record CM053791.1, on the reverse strand, counting down.
CCAGAAAGGGGAAAGGGAAAGAAAGTCACAGTTCCTATCTTTGCGCTCTAGTCTCCTATCAAGCCAGAAATAGTTTACTAGCTAGATTGTCCAGTGGGATACTACCACCATTCAGAGAAGAAGGGAAAGAGGAAGAGAGCCTCTCCTTAAAGGTTTCAAATAGAGCATGTTGAAGAATAGGCCCCTTTGCAGCGATAGGAATCCACTACCCAAGAACCCCAAGATGGTGGAGCTTCTCATATCCAGATTGAATTTCCATTGCCTCTGATTTTGTCAAGTCAACAAGAAGAGGGAGAAATCCCAGAGACATCCATTCATATGGTGCTTGAAGAGCCCACTTCTCCTATGGTTCCACAAAAACAAAAGAGGATCAAGGTTAGAATGAACAAGAGGCAAAGAGTTCATAAAAGATTAGTGCCTAATCCATCTATTCCTGAAACCATTCTTGAGAAAGAATAAAATGAGGGGGAAATAGAGTCAGATGAAGAGGAGGAGCAAGTGTCTCTACAAAGGAGAACTCAGCTAGCCAAAGCTATATAATTAGAAAGAAGGAAGAGTGTCATGAATACCCCACCACCCACCCAAGCTGAAATGGTAGAACTCTCTTCTTAGAAAGATGAAGTATAATGATGGGTGAATGAGTAGAGGGAATTAGGTGATGATGTTCTCTCCATCCCAGATATTGATTTCATGCCAGTGGGTATAGAATTGGTTGGAGATAATATTAGAGATACTCCTATAGGTGAAATTCAACAATAAGGTTGGATGTAGATGCCACTTGAGACAAAAGGTCCTCATCTCACTCCCCCATCTTCACCTTAGGTTATGATGGTAGATAAGGTTTTAGTGACACCTCCACCTCCAAGTTCAAAAGAACATGTTCAAAAGGAATCATCATTACAAGGAGAACAAGAACCAAGGGTTACTGATGAGCCATCAAAAGAGGCATAGATAGTAGAATGTATACAACAACCTTCTCTGGAAGTTGAGGATCAAACTATGGGATCTACAAAAATTGAGACTACAGAAGAAGAACCCTCACAATAGGAGACTCCAAGAAAGAGCGATAGAGGGAAGGAGGTAGTTGAACACATCCCTTCATCATTTAGAGCCAAGGTTATAGAAAGCCATATCCCAAGATGGTTTCAGAAAGAGATAATGAGAAGTGCCAAGCATCAATTCTGTGCTTTAGAAGATGATATTTGTGACATTGTAGAGATTTTGAACAAGCCTAACTCTACATTACATGATGCAATGCCATTTGTGTTCATTACTACTACTAGAACTAGGACTTATTTGCACAAGTGGCTCACCCTCTGAAAGGTATAGATGAAGAAGCTTTTAGATTTCAAGACTATGAAGTGAAAGATATCATGTTAGGAAAGCCTAAACGGGATACTTCTCGACAAATGATGACTATCAGAGTCAAGGAGGTTCTCAACCATATGGAATAGGATGAGGTTGAAACCAAAACACTTTGAAGGCAAGTTGAGATCTTAAAAGGATATTTACCTAAAGTTATTGGTCCTCTTGATTCTAAACACCCTGAGGAGACTTTGAATACCATTCTTAGAGAAGGGGAAGGTGTACAAATTAGTCCATTTTTAAGAGCTTGTCAGGATTGGCGAGACAACCTTGAGGATAGGGGTGTCACTATAATCACAGGATTGAAGTTATTGCATGCTATACAAGAGAATGTTGATAAGATCATGGCCATTTTGAGGCAAGACTTTAGTATTATGGATGAGGTACAGGTATGGAGCAAGGATTTACAAACTCTACAAGCCATAAAAGGGAAAAGGTACTGCATTCTGATTGATTTATATACTAGAGAAGAGTAGAAATGATAGATGATTGGATAGAAAAAGATTGTAGATGGAAATAAAGTGATGGAAACATTGCATGATGAGATACATATGCTCAAGGACCAAGCTCGAGAGTGAATTTTGGAAGTAGTAAGGTTGTACAGTGATGCATGCTTGGACATTTTTGAAGGTGAAGAATGAGAGAAACTGTTGCCAGTTGAGGTAGTTGTGGAAAATTTTAGAAAGACTTTAGAGGAAGCATCCATTGATGAAGACATTAGACAAGCTTTCAGGATAGAGGAAGTAATATTAGAGTTGGACACCAAACTCAAAGATTTTGCAAAAAATTGAATTGAGGTGGACAACTACAGATAGAAGGTCAAAGACAAGTATGAGGCTTTGGATCTTCTGGATGCTACTAAGACTACTGAGATTATAGAGAAATTCAAGGGCAAACATCCAAACATATCTTTAGGATAAAGATGAGCAAAACCCAGATGCCAGAATTTCAATTTTGACACTTAGTAAAATTTTCAAATTTTTGACCCAGTTGAGGTCCATAACTTCACAGCTCTGCAGGTCCGCAATTCAAAGGTGCACCGACAATTGACTGCCAGTTCCAAAAATAGCACTTTCCATGCATCAAAAACACATTCTAATGGTGGTTTAATTTTGACACACACCTAGTGAAGGGACAACTTCTATTTTTGGTGTCTCAATGCACTTCTACTTCGACTAATGGCTTCCTCCTATTTTCTCTCTCATGCTTTCATTGTTTTTGACATGTAAAGGGCTCATGCATCCAATGAATGAATAAATTATGGATGGAGTCCCTCTAAGCACTAGTTAGATTATCAGTTTGTATATATTTAGTTTGTTTAAATATTTTAAAAGCATTTTATTACATCAAGATATCTCTCACTCTTAACACAAATTGAGGAGATGATTTCTTATAAATATCCCATTGTAAAATGTAACAAGGACTACTGTTATTATGCAATAAAATTATGCTTTTGGTTCTAGCATTCAGAGTGTAGTTATTCTTGCCTAAATGTGTCATGGTTTTGTGGATTTTATTCATGAGATTGTGATTGAGCCAAAGGTTTATTGTGTTGTTTCTGGTTGTGCCATCTTTTAGTTCTGGTGCTTTCTATAGATATATGAATTCTACTGATGTAACAAGCTTGAGAAGAGATCACCCGATTGTGTCTACATAGCTTTTTGTCTCACATGAGTGCACTTTTTGTGGCCTTGTGATTTGATGAAGAGTGAAACATCATTCGATTTGTTAAAGATTCTCATTGACGATTTCATTAGTGGATTCTAGGAAGCACTGCTCCTGTTTTCATTGGTTTCCTGTCGATTTCTTTGAAGGTTTAACTCGTAGCATGTTGTGTTCTATAGCTTATGTCCATTTAGGAATTTCAATTTCAAGTTATTTGATTTCATGTTATTTTCTTTCAGTTTCGTTATTTTCTTTGCTAACCCCTTGTTAGAGTAGGACCTCATACTAGCTGCATTGTTTGAATTGCATACAATAAAAAAATAGAAAATACAAAAATATTGTTCTTTTGGTGTGATATTTGGAGATAACAAATAGATTTTACTTCGATTCCAAGATAAAAGATTTTTTAGAACCAACAAAGGCCTCCTTGTGAACACTCACATTTATCTACTGAGTAGATTTTGGTAAGTCGCAAGACAAACACTGAACCTTGGAGTGGATCCTTAAAAAGATTTTCTTTTCAAGAGAGGAATTACACTATGGATTCCTGCTATTGACCTTGTGCAAAATGAATGCCCAACAATATCCAAGTATGAGGATCATTTACTATGGATTCTAGCTAAAAATGGTAAATATTCAATCAAAGAAGGTGTTGGTGTAAATAAGTATTTACTTATTACACTTAAGTTTACTTAGGTTAATGTATTAGTTTATTATTTTGTATTATTTTATTATTTTTATTTGTGAGACACTTAGAAGTTTGTGCACCTTTATGAGTTGTCATGTAGACAACATAGGAATACACAACTCTATTTTAGCACATGGTGTCTACAACACTATTTTGCGTGTCACACCCTTGTAGGCTTATCCTCACATCATCACACATACTTTCGTGCTTAATGGAGGATAACTCATATCTAGTGGACATGTGCTTGGTTGTATGACACATCATGGTGTTGATTACGAGGCATTCTAGATGTATCTTAGAGGCCTTTATATACAAGCACTCCTAGTGTACTTTTACATTGCATTAATTATGATGACATATTGAATACATTGTCATTCTGATCATACTCTCTCTCTGTTTGGTCTACTGTGTGATTGTGTTTGAGTTCTTAATTCTTTGGTGAATTTTTCCCAATGGAAAATTCTTACATGTATCAGAGCAACTTGAAGATTTTCTCATCACATTATAGCCATTCGAGACCATGCTTGCTTTAGCACCTCAACTCGAATCTGGTATACTACAAAAAATTGGGAGTGTCAAAAGCAAGATCTGACCTTGCCATTGCATGTGCCAGTGAAAATTGACTATAAAATAAGCTACCTTGGCCCAAAGTCGATCGTGAGGTAATTTGTTTTTGCAAATTGGAACTTGGAGGCCCCGATTTGCACAACTGGTATGATCTTTTTGAGATCTATAAATTAAGCATTTAGATCTATTTTCTCTATTTTTCAAAATTTCTTTTCGGATTTATTTCTTTGCAGAGAAATTTTTTTAATAGACTTGAGCAGTGACACCCCGGATCTACCATTTTTGGAGGGTTCTTTTATTTTGTGGTAGAAGGCTATAATACAGTGACCAAGCCGTTCTGCCCTTTGTCGCAACTTAGGCACCACATAGTATTTTTCAGTGAGTGCCCTATAACAACTGGCAACCCCTTCAACATAACCTCAGCAAGCTCTTTGCTTGAATTGCGATAGAGGTTTCTTTTTATTCAGTGCTTCAAGCACACCCACCTTTAATGTGGGATTATTTCCAAAGGAAATACAACGACTTTTTAAATAAAAGTGGTGAATGCATATAATTCTCTGGCATCGCAATTTCTTGGCAGCGCTGCCAATGAAATCCAGCCCTGTCCGATTTGAGATCCAACAAAGTGAAGTATATATCAAAAAATGATAGTTAAACCCATCCATGCCTTTAGATTTGAAGTTTTTGGCTGCGCTTGGAGATTTTTGGCAACTTCGTTCATCGCTTTTCAAATCTGGCAACAATTGCTACATTCTGGCTATGTGTTCCATGCCCATGACACATGTTCCATGCCCTGTACCATGTGGATTGTTTTGATTCCTCCACAGTTGCATTATTTGCAAACCCCACCCATGATTGCTTCCACACCAACATTAATGTGGACCAATCTAGTTCTGCCACATGTCCTAATTGACATGCATATTTGACACGTTAACCAAGACTGACATGTCACCAGTAGAAACCAAACACTTTTTCCATGTCAGTTGCCAAATGGACATGCCACATAAGAATCTTGTACATTTCGTATAGTACAAAAATCCAAGTCACTGCCCAGTCATCTGCTACGTTACCCAAGGCATTAATTTTTTGTCGATGTCATCAAAACACTGCCTTAACATTGATGACTATTTGACCGTCATTTCTAGGTGTTTTAAAACTATAGTGATAGTCGTTTGACCATCAAATTTAGACTGGCAATTTTCCTTCCAGACCCCTCTTCAGATTACTTTTTAGCTTGATAGCCTGACTTTGCAAACCCATAACTCAGACATTTGGACTTCGATTCAGGTGCAATTTTTTTAAAAATTGGGTGAAATTTCCTAAGTTTTCTAGTGGTGGTGTTGTTTTCTATTTTTGGTACACAATTTTTCCAAAAATTTCATTTTTTGGTGACTATACCTGCATAATCTTGCGTTTTGCAACTTCAGAAGCTCCGTACGGGCACATCTGGTCACTTTTTCAGGTTCTATTTTTTTTGAAAGTGCGTATTTTTTTGTCTACTTTCCAGATCTAAAGTTAGATTCTGGGTTATGTGGACCATTTTTCACTTTCAAAATTAGGCCTTTTTCGGCATTGTAAAGCTTTGATTCTTTTTTAGAATTGTTGTAAATAAAAGCTACAGTGCTTAAGTGATATATTTCAGCCTCATAAGGTAGTTGTAAAAGAAAAATTAGAAAGTCCACTTTGTTTAATTTGACAAGTGGCCCATTGTAAACACACTACTTATAAAGTGCCAACAACATCTTTTTTGGGGGGATCTTTTGATTGAGTGAAAAGGGGGGGTGTGTACTATGTTTTTGTGTCTCTCTATTGTGCTCTTTTCATTTTTGCATCATGGGTTTTAAATTTCCTCCTCTAACTTCACACAACTATTCTACATGGAAAGAGATTGCATGGAGTAGATTAATGAAAAAAGGATATAGGCTGTATGTTGATGGTACAATTACCAATCCTATTGATGCTAAAGAACTCATTGATTGGAAAAATCAAGATCGACAGGCTTTAGGAGTTATTAGGAGTTATGTACATGGGGATCTTCTCTTTCACATTAAAAATTGTTCAGAATCTAAAGAAGCATGGGATAAACTTGAACAGTTGTATGGTAAGGTGGATGAAGAAAAGGGATTTTAGATTGAGGATGATCTACTTCTCTTGGATCCTAAGAATCATGACATAATTTAGGATTACATCATTAAAGTCAATGAGTATAGGGCACTTCTCAAAGATTGTGGAAATCCCATGAAGGATGACAGGTTGATTCATCACATCCTGAAGAGGCCACCTTTTGAGTATGCCAACTTTGTTTCAAGTTTTAATACTCATAGGTTGACCATGGGATCTGCTTACCAGAAGCCTTCCTTTGATGGATTTGCAGACATGTTGATTGTTAAACAATCTTACTTGGTGGATTTTGGACTTCTCAAGTCATCAAAGACCAAAGCCTTGGTGGCTAGTGATGATCACAAATCAAGTCAAGGGGGGAAAAGCAACAAGAAGAAGAAGCAGTGGAAGAAAAAAACACAATCTGAGACATAACAATCCTCCTCTCAACAATGAAGCTCTTCTTCAAACAAGAAGGGAAGTAATGAAAAGAAGGACAAACTCTTTTGTGCATACTGCAAAAAGCCAAATCATGATGAGCATCATTGCAAGAAAGAACCGATGAGTTAGAAAATCTACTCAAGAAGAACAAGATTCAAGTGCCAGGTACTTCCAAAGATTCAACTCCAACCTCTTCAAAAGGTAAAGGTCAAGCACTTATGGAAAACACAAGTTCTTCAAAATGGATACTTGACTCAAGTGCCTCTTACCATATGGCTTCTTCAAAGGAAGACTTTTCTTCATTGAAGCAGTCAAAGGTGCCACATATCTTCATGGGAGATGATGCTAAGATGGAAGTTGAAGGGAAAGGACATATGGAAATTGAAAATGGGGAATTCAAAGATGTTGTCTACATTCCAAATCTAAGCTCCAATCTCCTATTAGTTTACCAAATCACTCACCTTGGAGACGGTCATAAGGTTGAGTTCCTTCCAGATTTTGTGATGGTGCAAAGTCTTAGAGATGATTCATTGGTAGCAGTGGGGAAAGTTAATGATGACAAGAGGCTTTATTCCTTCTCCCACTTTGTGCCTAAGAGTCTTTCCCAAGCCTTGTTAACTCACTCTACTTCAAACATAAACTTATGACATGAGCGGTTTGGTCACCTTGACTTCCTCTCTCTTTAGTAACTTTGCTAAAAATAAATGGTCAAAGGTCTACCTAATATCAACTTTTCTAAGGGAGAGTGTTCATCTTGTTCCATGGATATGAATCTCAAGGAGAAGTATGATAAAAGGAAGTCTTCTCGAGCTCTAGTTGTTCTTTAGCTAGTTCACATGGTATTAGCAAGACCCTTTGTAGTGACTTCAGTTAGCCAAGGCCACTACATACTCACATTTGTTGATGACTTTTCAAGATTCACTTGGGTCTTCTTCCTTCATCATAAGAATGAAGTGGTTCATAAGCTTCAAAATTTCAAGACTCATGTTGAACACAAGTCAAGGAAAGCCATCAAGATACTAAGGGTGGACAATGAGAACATATATGTTGATAGAAGGCTTAAGAAATTTTGCAGAATTGAGGGAATTGATCTTTAGAACTCACCAGCATTCAGTCCACACAAGATAGATGTTGTAGCTATGAGGATTAGGACTCTCAAGACCATGGCAAGTTGCATGATTAAGGCCAAGTCTCTCGATCCTACACTTGAAGTTGAAGCCATTAACAGTGCTACTCACATACTTAACAAGTCTCCTCATCCAGCCTTAGATGGCAAGACTCCTTTTCAGGCATGGTGCGATAGAAAACTAGTTGTGAGTCACCTTAGAGTCTTCGATTGTCTAGCATGGGAAAACCTATCTTCCAAGAGTTGCAAGGCACCGACACCTAGGCCTTGTACCTTCATTGGGTATGAAGAGAATGTGAAGGCTTACAGACTGATGGATCCAGAGACACATGAGATTTTTGTGGAGAAGGATGTTCACTTTGAGGAAAGTTCACCAAGCTTATCCTCTACTCCTCTCTACACATCATACATAGTGGAAACTGATAGTGACACCAGCGATAGTGCTTCAACAAATTCAGACACGTGGGGTTCTATTAACAATTGCAGTGAGAGCTCACATCAATCGAGTCCACATGCTTATATTGCCACAGTGAAAGGTCCAACACAACATGGTACATCTCATCTTCTAGCTCCAGCTTCAGTTGACTTAGGAGATAGACTTGAGGACATACATCTTCTCATTGATGAAGGTGATTCTTCTACAGTTGTTGTGAGGGCTCACTCTGACCCTCATGTCCATTCTCTACATGATCAATCTGAATAGGTTGGCATGATTGTGGATCCTTATGAATAGAAATTAGTGGAGGTCTCTTTGTCAATAGAGGAGATAGATGGTTCAGTGGAATAGGTTCAACAGACATCCTTGACTGATATGCATTCATTCTTTTCAGCACAGTTGGAAGGGGTGAACTTCAACATTAGTACAACGATACTTGAGTAGGTTTTAGGGCCAGCACACATCTTTAGGAGTGTACCTTTTCCTTTTTTTCTTCCTAAGGGGAGGAACACCATTCTGCATTCATGGACTAGCTTCTTCATCGGAGTAACTTTCACTTGTTGGTATTCTTCTATTTGGGGGGGAGCCTATTCTGTCTCTCTTCCTTCTCTCATTCTCTTATGTATATACTAGATGTATGTCATAATGGGGGGGTCTTGATTACTCCATCCATCGATGCATCCTTATTTATCTCTCTTTTTGGGGGAGAGTTTTTCCCATGGGGTTTTCCCTCTTTCCCCCCTTATGAGAGATTTGCATTTTCATTATGCATCTTCATCCTAGTTCGTAAGCTTAAGGGCATTCCCCTAAGTTGCACTTAAGGGGGGGTGTTGGTGTAAATAAGTATTTACTTATTACAATTACTTAAGTTTACTTAGGTTAATTTATTATTTTATTATTTTTATTTGTGAGAAACTTAGGAGTTTGTGCATCTTTATGAGTTGTCATGTAGACAACACAAGAATATGTAACTCTATTTTAGCACATGGTGTCTACAACACTGTTTTGAGTGTCACACCCTTGTACGCTTATCCTCACATCATCACACATACTTTCATGCTTAATGGAGGATAATCCATATCTGGTGGACATGTGCTTGGTTGTATGACACATCATGGTGTTGATTACGAGGCATTCTAGATGTATCTTAGAGGCTTTTATATACAGGCACTCTTAGTGTACTTTTACATTGCATTAATTATGATGGCATATTGAATACATTGTCATTCTAATCATACTCTCTCTCTCTTTGGTCTACTATGTGCTTGTGTTTGAGTTCTTAGTTCCTGGGTGAATTTTTCCCTTAGAAAAATTCTTACAGAAGGATATAAACTCTTACAAAGAGTTGCATCAAAGAAAATTCCATCTCAAGCCTATATGTTCTATTGGAATAATCTAGTGTTACTTAAGACAGGTTACTTTGTGTGGCTAACAATTAAACATAGGATTCTAACAAGTGATCAATTGGAAAGGTTAAGTATTGCTCCTCCATTCAAATGCATATTATGTGATGAAGATTATGAATTAGTAGATCATCTTTTTGTAAGATGTCATTTTGCATACTAGTACTGCATGTTTGTTGTAAAAATAAATAAATTATCCCACTCCATTACAAAACAACATTTGGGATATTTTCCAAGCATGGCCAGTTCTTTACCCCAATGTCTTCTTTGTGGGAATTTGGAAATGCACTCCAACATTAGTAATTTGGGAAATTTGGTGGGAAAGAAATAAGAGGATCTTTAGAAAAGAAGTTCCAGCCCTAGATAAGGTGCTAGAGAGCATTGAAAAATTGATATTAGAAGTTACTAATGCAAGCATTAGTAGATGTAAATTTGATCCAGTTATCACCTCTTGGGATGGATGTATCATTCGGGAATGGAAATCATTATTTATTACATTAGGATCTGGCCTAATCAGAAGAAATCAAACAAACATAGACAGGTCAACAATACAGTGGCAACCTCCTCAGTTAGGATTTGTGAAGCTCAATTTTGATGGGGCACCTAGAGGAAATCCAAGTCCATTGGGATTAGGGGCATGTCTTAGAGATTGTAAAGGTAAAGTTCTTGCAATTACAATAGCACCCTTACCTACATGAACTAACAATATAACAGAGGCTCAATCATTACTATCAGGATTAATTCTTGCAAAGAAAGGGGAATATCAATGAGTACAGATAGAAGGAGAATCTCAAGTTATAGTATCAGCTTGCATCAAGTGACAAACATCTTCTTGGAAACTCAAGTACATTCTACAAAAAATATGGACCTTAATTGATCAATTCTCTGAAGTGACCATATTGTACACATATAGAGAAGGGAATAAAGTTGCAGATTACCTTTCCAATTTAGACTATAATGGATTCACCAATTTTACAATGCAACCATCAATACTCATTGAGTAGTACAAAGATTTACAAATGCTAATTAATAATGAGTTAGTAGATTGTTAGAGCTAATCATTATTTATTCCCCCTAATTGAAATCATTATTTTAGCATAGGGTGAAGTTAGTGAACTTCATGCCAATTCACTTTCAGCCGCCAAGTTTCATGATAGATGACATCATTTGGATAAGGTTAGTTCCCAAAATGGCTATGTGGTTTACCTAACATGAGGTGATATTGGCTTCTTCACTATCTCATACTAGTAGAGGATAGTGTTCTTGGTTATACCTTGTCCAATAACGGCAATGCCTTTGGAGTCATGCATTAAGTGTGAATCTTGTAATCAATTTCATTGGTCCTTGTTGCCCAAAAATTATGGAATCTGGATTGCTTCGAATGTCAATGAAATAGTTCTACCCCTATGAATTGATGATATCATCATGGATGTGATGTTCTCTATTAATTCTCCAATGATTCAATAGGGTATTCGATAGGTAATTGGAGAAGAAGTCTTATGCCCTTCTTTGAGACATTTTCTGTTTCCATTAAATGTTGTGTCCATTTTCTTTTTGAATGCCATGGATTTTTTATAATCGGTCCTTCTACTAGAAATCTTGGTGAGAAAGGTTGTTCTTCCTCAGTTTTGGAATGAAAATAAGCTTACAAAAGATATGCAACAATATGATTTATGATCTAAAAGTGCGTTAGTTGGTGGTCTATTTTAATGGTCTCAGTTATTACAGAGGCATGAGTTCATGGTCATGTATGAAGCTCTCCAGAAGTCATTTGAAGAAAGAGTAAAGTGTACTAGTTATGCCATTTTGGATATGCTGAGCTTGTCTAATAAGGACTATGTTTCACAAAGCCACATAGGGCCTTCTTTAGGGGCCTCTATTTAGGAGCACTCTTGGTTTCAGGAGATATGGCATGGCTCCCATAATGACAATGTGGTTGCTGATTGGGAGCACAAGCATGGAGTAATGACTTTGACAAGGGAGGCCCAAATGTGGGGAGGCAGCCACAGGAAAAGGATGGGAATTGCCTCACTCTGTTGGCCAAATTTGTTAATGGGAAAAAGAAGATACTGGTTGGTCTCCTTCTAATTTGGGGTTAGATAATAGGTCAAGGTGGGAGAAATCTCCTCTCATTCCTTCTTCTTCTATTTGGGAGTGTACATCAACTCATTTGAGAGTTGCATGTGAGGAGGAATGTGCAGATATGGAGGAGTAAAATTAGAAGCACAAAGTTTTGACATTTTGAAATTTGATTAAACAATGTTAAAATCTGATGACTTGGTATTTTAATTGCTTAAATTTTGTAAATATGGGAGGAAGGATAATCTTTGTTTGTTTGTGATGCAGGAGCATCCAGAGGTATAAGGGCAATCCTGTGTCACCCAAAAAAATGTACGTAGACTTATTTTCTATTTTATGTCTTTACATTTTTGGATACCCATTTGGCTCAAATAAAGGTTCCAACTCTCATAGTTCAACTATCAGTGCATTTGAAAATCCTGAAAAAATAGGAGCATGCAATTTGACCATCATTTTGGTGACCTGGAAGGTGCAACTTGGCCAAATGAATGTAATTGAGATTTAGAGCATTCCAAAAAAAGAATCAGGTCAAAAGGCCCCACGGTTTGAAAGTTATTGCAGTTTTTCGAGTTTTGGAGACCTCCTAAGGATGCTTCAAAGTCAGGTTTGGGGCATTAAATGACCTCGAAAAGGGTCAAAAAATGGGGGATGAGCAAAGCTTGTCCATAGGGCTATAGAGCACTTTGAGAGCTTTCCGAAAATGTAAACGGTTCGTCAATTGGAGCTACGGTTCAAAAGTTATACCTCCCGGAAGTTCGGCTACCGTTTCTGGATTCTTCTAGATTTGCACCGACTTCTAACGCAGCTTCTGGAACCTTCCATTTTGTCGGTGAATGCCTACTAGCACTTTCTAGAATGTACTCCTAGTCCTTAACCCTCCGGGGTCTATTTAAGGAGATTTTGGCATTGTAAAAGGTAGTTCGGGGTGGAGTTTGAGAGGAGGTGCTATAAGGAGAAATATTCTCCAGATTTATGCTATTGTAAGCCCGTAGGGCATGTTTTGAAGTTTATTTTCTCTGCACTATTTGTACTAGCTTATTTTCTTAGTTAATATAATTCCTCTTTTCTATTGTGTCCATTCTGTTGTTGGGTTGTGTCCCCATCAAGTGGTATCAGAGCGGGTTTTCCTGAGTGTGTAGACAGAGCGCCGACTGTGAGGCAGTTTGCACCAGGACTGTGTGGTTGTGGGTTCGAGTTAGAAGATGCCTCCATGAAGAGAGCGTGGCAGAAGGGCCAGAGCTATTGATCCTGAGGAGGTTAGAGCCCTCCAGAGATAGGTACAAGCATTGCAAGAGGAGCTTCATAGAGGAGCAAATATTGCCGCAGATGACAATAGTGAGGATGACAATGAAGAGGAAGTAATGGAAGTTGACGGGGAAGTTTTGAATCCTGTAGAGGAAAGGCTTTTTAGGGCCATTACTAGGTTTGGAAAAAGACCTACAATTGAAGTGGGTATATTTTTGGGAAATTTGAAACCAAATGAGTTGATCGACTAGATCAATGAACTGGATGAATACTTTGAGTATGAGGATATAAGGGACCCAGATAGGGTTAAGTTTGCAAAGGCCAAACTAAAAGGCCATGCCAAAATTTGGTGGCAAGAGGTTCAACTGGAAAGACTTAGAAGAGGAAAGGAGAAGATCACTAGATGGGATCGCATGGTGGACAAATTGAAGAAGCAGTTCATTCCTGTGGACTACGAGCTTGATCTGTTTAAGAAGATGCATGGGTTAAAGCAAGCAGGAAGATCAGTCCAAGAATATACAGAGGAGTTTTATAGACTCTTGATTAGAGCGGGGCATGCAGAAGCAAATAAGGAGAAGGTTTCTCATTATATCAGTGGGTTACGACCTAGCATCCAAGAGGAATTAAGTCTGGTAAGAATCACCAGCGTTGAAGAAGCATACCAGTTTGCCCTACGAGTTGAAGAGAAGCTGAGTAAAAGGTTTGAAGGAAGACAAAGAGGGTGCGGTCAAGGAGGAAGGGGAAGCAGTAGATCATCTAGAGGCCGCAATGAAACTCAAAAGAAAAATGAAGACGAGGGTACTAGCAGGAACCAGAGGAATGAGGGTTTCAATCGCTCCCGTGATCAAGATTTTGGAAATCAAAGAGGAAGAGGTAGAGGACGTGGGCAAGGAAGAGGAGGCTTCCATGGTACCTATTTCCATTGCAATGAAGAAGGTCATCGTGCCTTTGAATGCCCTCAACGACAAGGAAGGACAGATAGGAGAGCTGAGGGCCAAGCTAGGGTTGCTCATGTGGATGAGGATGCACAATCATCACATTCAGAGGATGCAGAAAGAGGAGAGACCTTGGTAAATGAAAGAGTCCTATTAAGTGGCGAGAATGAACCAGGACAACGGAGGAGTTTGTTCTGTACCAGATGCAAGTGTGAGGATAAATGTTGTGATGTGATCATTGATGGTGGTAGCACTGATAACCTGGTATCAGAAGAGATGGTCTCTAAGCTAAAGCTCAAGAGGGAGAAACATCCCCAGCCCTATTGGATTTCTTGGGTAAAAGATGATCATAAGGTCCTGGTAAGTGAACAATGTTTAGTAAAATTCAAAATTGGGAGTTACCATGATGAAGTTCTCTGTGATGTTATTTCAATGGATGTTTGCCATCTATTGTTGGGTAGACCATGGCAGTTTGATAGACATGCAATACATGATGGACATGCAAACACATACTCTCTGACAAAGGATGGAGTTCGCCACAAATTGAAGCCCATGAAAAAGGAAGGTGAAAAGGTATGTAGCAGTGCTAGGATTTGTCTTGTTGATGGAAGGAAGTTTTTAGATGGCATGAAACATCAGCGTATGTGCTATGCTTTGATTCCTAGGAAAGATAAAGAAGCTCGTAGTGAAATACCATTTGAAGTTTCAGATTTATTAGGAGAATTTGGAGATATTATCTCTGATAATGTTCCAGATGGATTGCCACCAGTAAGGAAAATTAGTCATCAGATAGATCTGATTCCAGGAGCTAGTTTGCCTAACAAGGTTGCTCACAGGATGACTCCTACTAAAACAGAGGAGCTAAATAGACAGGTTCAGGAGCTGTTGAGGAAGGGCTTGATTCGAGAGAGCCTGAGTCCATGTGCAGTACCTACAGTACTTGCACCAAAGAAGGATGGAGAGTGGAGGATGTGTACAGATTCTCGAGCTATAAATAGGATAACCATCAAGTACTGATTTCCTTTACCAAGGATGGATGATCTTATGGACTGCTTGAGTGTAGCTCAGTACTTCACAAAGATAGATCTAAAAAGTGGCTATCATCAGATACGGATTCGAGAAGGAGATGAGTGGAAAATAGCCTTCAAGACCAAGGAGGGTCTTTATGAGTGGTTAGTCATGACCTTTGGATTGACAAATGCCCTAAGCACCTTCATGCGGCTCATGAATGAGGTACTTAAGAAGTTCTTGGGAAAATTTGTTATTGTCTATTTGGATGATATTTTAATTTTCAGCAAGACTTTGGAAGAACATTTATTGCATATTCGTAGTGTCTTTGAAAGGCTAAGGGAAGAGAAACTATTAATTAATCTAAAGAAGTGTGTCTTTGCAAAAAGGGAGTTAGTCTATTTGGGATTTGTTATATCACCTGAAGGTCTCAAAAATGGATCCAGAGAAGGTAAAAGCCATCTTGGAATGGCCTACTCCAAGGTCTGCTACTGAGGTAAGATCATTTCATGATCTGGTTAGTTTTTACAGGAAGTTTATTAAGAATTTCAGTGGCATATGTGCACCCCTAACTGATACAATAAGAGGGGATAGAAAAGAGTTCAAATGGACTGCAGCAGCTGCGAGAAGTTTTGAATTGCTGAAGAAGAAGGTGACTGAACAGCTTGTGTTGGCACTTCCAGATTTTAGAAAAGTATTCTAGGTGGATTGTGATGCTAGTGGTAGCGCTATTGGGGCTGTATTAAGCCAAGAAGGTAAGCCTATTGCATATTTTAGTGAAAAATTGAATGATGCAAAGAAGAAGTATTCTATTTATGATCAAGAGTTCTATGCAATAGTTCAGACCTTAAAGAAATTGAGGCATTATTTATTGCCAAAGGAATTTGTTTTGTATACTGATCATCAGGCATTATAGTACCTAAATAGCCAAGGTAAATTGAATTAGAGGCATATGAAGTGGGTAGAATTCTTGCAGAGTTATACATTTGTGTTGAAGCATAGAAGTGGAAAATCTAACAGGGTTGCAGATGCATTAAGTAGGAGACAGTTGTTGCTTACAACAATGCGGGTTGAAGTAGTTGGGTTTGATGAACTCAAGAATTTGTACCCCGAGGATCCTGATTTTGCTGAAGCATGGAAAGCTTGTAAAGAACCTGTGGCTGTAGATAGAACCAAGTGGTTAGACTATTTGATTCAGGATGGCATGTTGTTCAAAGGTAGTCAATTGTGCATTCCAAGGAGTTCCATGAGGGAAAATCTGATTAAGGAGAAACATAGTGGAGGGATGGCAGGACATTTTGGTCGGGATAAGACCATTGCCATTCTTAGAGAACATTATTTTTGGCCTCAAATTACACAGGATGTGAAGAAGTTTGTACAGAGTTGCCAGGTTTGTCAAGTTGCCAAGGGGTTTAGTCACAATACTGGCCTATATCAGCCATTGCCTATTCCATCAAGGCCATGGGAGGACATAAGTATGGATTTTGTTCTTGGATTGCCAAGGACACAAAGGGGTAATGACTCAGTATTCGTGGTGGTTGATAGGTTCTCCAAAATGGCACATTTCTTTCCATGCCACAAAACTCATGATGCTGTCCATATTGCAGACTTGTTTTTCAAAGAGGTGGTAAGACTACATGGTCTTCCAAGGAGTATAGTTTCTGACCGAGATACTAAATTTGTGGGGTATTTCTGGAGGACATTGTGGAAGAAGTTGAGAACAGACTTGAAATTCAGTTCCATGCATCACCCACAGACTGATGGCCAAATAGAAGTGGTAAATAGAAGTCTGGGCAATTTTCTAAGATGTTTAGTTGGAGATAAGCCCAAGGGATGGGATTTGATTCTACCACAGGCAGAGTTTGCTTATAATAACTCTATAAATAGGAGTACTGGAAAATCACCATTTCAAATTGTATATGGAAATAGCCCAAGGACTGCACCAGAATTGAGGAAGATAGAACAAGGGGAGAGAACAAGTGCTGAAGCTGAGGAATTTGCTGAACACATCAAGCGTCTACATGAGGAGGTTCAAGCACACATTATCAAGATGAATCAAGAGTATAAAGCTAGGGCTGATGCAAGGAGGAGACATAAGGAATTCCAAGTAGGGGATCTTGTCATGGTGCATTTACAAAAAGAAAGATTTCCAGTTGGTACTTACAACAAGCTAAAAATGAAGAAATTTGGCCCCTGCAAAATTTTGAAGAAACATAACTCAGGAAATGCATATGAGGTGGAGCTGCCAGATGGTATTCACATTTCTCCCATTTTCAACATTGCAGATTTAATAGAGTATCATGATGATGGTGCAGATGAGGAGCTGGTTTTAGAGCCATGCCCAATTCCTGCTTCTAAGAAGGAGGAGATAGAAGACATTCTAGATCATCGTGTGGGTAGGAGTACCAGAAACAGGCAGTATGAAGAGTATTTGGTCAAATGGAAAGGACGGCCAATCGAGGACTCAACTTGGATTTCAGCAGCTGAGGTTTCCCATTTGGGATTTCCTCTACCATCCATAAAGTGACAGGGTCACTTTTCAATCTAACCTGGGTGTCTGATGCAGGAGCATCCAGAGGTATAAGGGCAATCCTGTGTCACCCAAAAAAATGTACGTAGACTTAGTTTCTATTTTATGTCTTTACATTTTTGGATACCCATTTGGCTCAAATAAAGGTTCCAACTCTCATAGTTCAACTATCAGTGCATTTGAAAATCCCGAAAAAATAGGAGCATGCAATTTGACCATCATTTTGGTGACTTGGAAGGTGCAACTTGGCCAGATGAATGTAATTGAGATTTAGAGCATTCCAGAAAAAGAATCAGGTCAAAAGGCCCCACGGTTTGAAAGTTATTGCAGTTTTTCGAGTTTTGGAGACCTCCTAAGGATGCTTCAAAGTTAGGTTTGGGGCATTAAATGACCTCGAAAAGGGTCAAAAAATGGGGGATGAGCGAAGCTTGTCCATAGGGCTATAGAGCACTTTGAGAACTTTCTGAAAATGTAAACGGTTCGTCAATCGGAGCTACGGTTCAAAAGTTATGCCTCCCGAAAGTTCGGCTATCGTTTTTGGATTCTTCTAGATTTGCACCGACTTCTAACGCAGCTTCTGGAACCTTCCATTTTGTCGATGAATGCCTACTAGCACTTTCTAGAATGTACTCCTAGTCCTTAACCCTCCGGGGTCTATTTAAGGAGATTTTGGCATTGTAAAAGGCAGTTCGGGGTGGAGTTTGAGAGGAGGTGCTATAAGGAGAAATATTCTCCAGATTTATGCTATTGTAAGCCCGTAGGGCATGTTTTGAAGTTTATTTTCTCTGCACTGTTTGTACTAGCTTATTTTCTCAGTTAATATAATTCCCCTTTTCTATTGTGTCCATTCTGTTGTTGGGTTGTGTCCCCATCAGTTTGTTTGAGCAATTAATCATTGATATAAATAGTTGTAAATATCAATGATATTTATATTTTGTGCAACAATGCCAGATTTTCTTACTGATTCTTTGATAGTTGAGCTTTTTTGAATGAGTTTTTTGAATAAATAATAAAAATATATTCAATGGTTTGCCCACTTTTTCTTTATAAATATTCAATTAATCAAAATAAAACACCTATACAATATTATTATCAAAATAAAAGGACACAAGCATGATATTAATATGGGAGCGGAAAAATATTAAAAGGCAAGAATTAAAATATAGATATCAATGTTATTGGGAGAAAAAGATTTAAGAATAAAAAACTAAAACATCATACATAGAGAATTAAAAGAAAAGTAGTGGAGTTAGAGAACTAAATTTGAAATAATTATCTCTATTCAAGGGCATGAAAATAAGGAAGAAGTGAAGCCACCATTCAAGACATGAAAAAAGGGAGAAAGTGAAGCCACTATTCAAGGCATGAAAATAGAAAAGAAATAAAGGTAATTAAGTAACTTCATTTTATTTACTTTATCTAATTATAGATATTTATAAGATTTTTTTTATGAATAAGAGGGAAATAGTCTTATATAATTTCTCTTATTAGTACTTGTCGGTAGGCTAAGTACTATTGTGACACATTTTGAATTTGACACTTTAACTAGTGATTAAATTTTTTGGTTTCTACAATTACAATTAATTGATTTTAACTTTTGTTATCAAACTAATATGTTGCACAAGCATAAATGCAAGATATTTAACATTACAATTTAGAAAAAAATATTTCTAAGATTTGATTGGGTGAATTTATTTAGCTCTTATATGGGTCAAGTTTGATGGATTGTAAATTTTTATTAAGGTGACTATGATTCATTTTTTATATTTTTTGAATGTAAGTTGGTTTAGATTTTTACCTTTTAATATTACATTTTTTTAATGCAATTTTTATCATTCGATTAAAAATACTAAAAAAATTGATATTTCTTATATTATATAATCGTTTAAGAAATATTAATATATATTATTATTATAAAGATATTATGATTTATTTATAATGTGATAGTATTACATATATATCAATAATTATATTAATAAATAAAATTTAAATTTAAATTTAAATTATAATTAATATCATTATAGAAAACTACAAATATATATTATTTTATTAATTAAAATATTTTATAAATTATAATAAATTTATTAAATTAAAACTATATCTATATAAAAACTAAAGGCAAGTACTAAGCCACTATGTGGCACTTGTTGTACTTGTAGTAGGCAATGTACTATTTCATTCACTTCAATCAATAACTCAATTAACTCAATGAATATGCACCAATCACAAATAATTATTTTTAGCTAATTTTTGGAAGGTTTTCCATATTTCATATTTTCGGCTAAAATTTTGATACACAATTTGTAAATTGTAATATATGTTAAGAATTAAATAATATCCTATAGTTATGTTTGAACAATAATATGCAATTAAATTTTTGGTACACAATTTCTAAATGATAATTTTTTATTAAAATATAAATTATATTTTATAAAACTATATAATTATACATCTCTATTAACAATTTACATATAATAATTAATTCTATAGATTTATAATATACAACAATAATTAAATAATATATTACTATTATATTTGAGCAATTATATAATATACAACTATTATATATTCTAAACTATTTTTTATACTAAGCTTATAATATATAAAATAGTAAAACATGACAATTTAAAATACTTAAAAATATTAATATATACTATATATCTAGTACTATATTAACTTTGTCTATATATAAAATAGTTAACTATCACAATTTAAAATACTTAAAAAATATTATTATATATTATATATCTAGCACTATAATTTGTTAGTGTAGTTTTTTAATTTCCTAGTGGGTTATTTATTTTTCCCTATATTGCTAGGTTTTTCCTACACTTTTAATAATCTTGCTTAGGTTAATAAAACATGTATTTTTTAAAAAGTGGTTGAGAGGTGTCACCTTCCTACATGTGAGCATCCATTAGCTATCTTAGGAAGAAACTTTGCTATCTTTAGTTTGATAGATGGTTGCTCCTCATTGGTTGGTGTTGCCACCTCCTCCCCCTTCCTAGTCTATATGAGCATGCTACCTGACTTGTATTTGGGATTGATTTCTTTTGCATCCTCTTAATGCTATTTTTCTTCCAACATTTGCATTACTCTCTTGGAGACTAACTTTATATTTTGATTTTGTAGCATTTGCATTCATAATTTAGATATCTATTCTTTGCACTAGTTTTTCGGGTTATCAATCTTTTCGGGTTCTAACATGGTATCACAACTTTTTTATGTGCAAGAGTAGATTTTAGTTTCCTTATTCAAGAAATTCAGTGGGGGCTAATAAATCTTATTGTAGTTTTTTGAAAAATGAAGTATGCTCTTCTCTTGCATCTTTGTGTGATCTTGAGAGTCAAAATTTTTTTGACAAAAATATTTTTAATCTTTGGGGTTTCAATCTCAAATCTGACAACCAACATGCATATTTGAAGTTTTCAATCAGTATTGTAGGTTCTAGCATGCCATTGATGGACTTAAGAAGTTGATTCAACATTTGCATGTCATCTTTTGGTTGCCGGGGTCATTTCTTCATTTTTGGAGCCATTTTTTATTGTTAAAGGCATCTGATTTACACTACTACTACATCTTCTATACATCAGCAAGAAAAATGCTTTATGAATTTTGTTCGTAGCATCAAAAAACTATTTGGGTATCTTTTAGTTTTTGCATGAAAGATATATATTTTTTAGAATTGAGCATGAAAAGCTACAACCGTACCCCTCTCTGTCAGCAGTCGCAGATTTGAACACAGTTTTCAAATACCTCATTCTTACTCATAAGGACTCTAATTTTGAAGATTCTATTATGACCTTGGCTATTTTTTTGTGCTCTATCCACTAGTAGAGTTATCTTTTTGATTTTCATGCATAAATTTTTCAAAAATTGCAGATTCTTGGCTGTGACTGTGCACAATTCTCGTTTTGAAAACTTTAGAGGATTATAACTTTCTCATACGACCTCATATCGAGGTGATTCTTTTTTTGAAAGTGCATGATTTTTTGAGTAGATTGCAGTGGTACTATTTGTTTTCTTGATTATTGTGCCCAAGTTTCACTTTCAGCATATGCTCTTCATGAGAGTTTTGTAATGCATTGAAATCAAGAACACTTAGTATTTATTGCCAGTGGTTGTTGCAAACACACTAAAATAAAGTGCCAAAAAATATTTCTTTGAGGGGGGGTTTTTCAATTGAGTAAAAGGGGGGGGGGGGGGGGGCATTATCGTGGCTATTTTTTTGGCATTTCTTCTCTGCATTTCTTCATCATGGATCAAACAAATATGCTTGTCCTAACTCCATACAATTACTTTGAGTGGAAATCATGCATGAGAATTCACTTAAGGAAAGATGGATTAAATAGGATAACTATGGGACTTGAAACTGAACCTGATAAAGATGAAGATAAGCCTAAGTGGTTTAACAAATGTGATGAGGCATATGGAACATTGTGTTTGCCTATTTCTCCTAATTTTCTATTTCACATTGAATATTTGGATACACCAAATGAAATATGGTTAAAGCTAGAAACACTTTGGCACAAAAATTCAATGAGGGGTTATTTCTTGGAGACTGAACTAATTAGGTTAAGTCCAAGCAATTTCAACACAATCTAAGATTTCTTCACTAAATTGAAGTCACTAAGGTTATAGTTAAAACAATGCGGAATTGAAAAGCAAGATGAACAATTGATTCTTAGTATTCTCTCTAAGTTGAGTTCAGAATATTTTGTGTTTGTCCCCACCTTCTATGCTACTAAGGGTGCACTTGGTACTCAATTCACCATGCCATCTTTAGATGATTTTGCTGTTAATCTCACTCAAGAACAGGACAAGCTAATCTAGATGGGCACTCTTTAGTCCTCTAAGTCACATGCCTTGGCTACCAACCAAGGCACAAAAGAAAAAAAAGGACAAAGTAGTAACAACAATAGTAAGGATAAGAAACAAAAGAATAACAAAGAGAAGAAGGATTAGATACCAGTTGCTTCAAAAGAAACTATTGATACACCATCTTCCAAGGGTGATAAGCCTAAGAAAGAAAAGGTCCAATGTGCCTATTATAAAAGGCCTGGTCATGATGAACGTAAATGTTTGAAGAAACAAATTGATCACTTGGCACACATTCTTGAGAAGAATAATATCAGTGTTCCTAAGTCTATCAAAAAAAGTTTGAATGAAGGGTCTAACAAGGTAAAAGAAAAAACCAAAGGGAAAGGAAAGGGCAAGGCCCTTGTTGTAGTTGCTTCCCCACCATCCACTTGGGTTCTTGATTTAGGTGCTTCGCACCACATGGCTTCATCTAAGGAAGAACTTGCATCCTTGGAGCCATGTACTATGCCTTCTATTTTGATAGGTGATGACACTCCTATTGAGGTGTATGGGAGAGGGTCTTTTGATGTGGGGGATGACACATTTCATGATGTTCTTTATGTACCCTCATTGTCAAATAATCTCCTATCGGTATACAAGATAACTCACATATGTTCAGGCAAGCGAGTTGAGTTCACTCCTAATTCAATGGAGATACATGAATTGTACAATGATTCTACAATTGTAGTTGGGAGAGCAGATCATCAATCACGAATCTATCTATTTTCTCACTTTTTTCCTGATCCTTCTTCAACTCTTTTGCTCACTCACTCTAATGTAAGTAAATTATGGCATGAGCAGTTGGGCCATCTTAACTTTTGCTACTTACATCAACTCAACAAGAAGAGCATGGTCATAGAGTTGCCTTCAGTTTAGTTCTTAGGCAGTTTTTTCCAAGTTTTCATTCTTGGTAAGTATCCTAATGAAAAGTTTGACAAAAGTAAGGCATGGAGAGCTTCACAGATACTAGAGTTAGGTCATAGTGATTTGGCTGGTCCATTTTAGCATCCTTCTTTCAGTAAGGCCCAATATTTCCTCACATTCATTGATGAATTTTCTCGATATACTTGGGTGTACTTTCTCAAATAGAAGTCAGAGGTATTTGATCATTTTTAGGACTTCAAAACCTTTGTAGAGAAGCAATCCAAGAAAGCCATCAAAGTTTTGCACATAGACAATGGTGGTGAGCATGTCAACCATCGGTTTGAAAGATTTTGCACTTCAGAGGGTATTGATTTACAACATTTAGTTCCATAAAATCCTCAGCAGAATGGTGTTGTAGAAGAGAAGAATAGATCCTTGAAGGAAATGGCAAACTGTATGATTCACTCTAGATCTCTTGCACCATAGTATTGGGCAGAGGCCATTAACTATGCTTGTTATATCAAGAATTGTGTTCCTCACCAAGTCTTGAAGGGAGTTACTCCTTTTGAAGCTTGGAATGGTTGAAAACCATGAGTTAAGCACTTTTGAGTTTTTGGATCTCTTGCATGGGCCCACATTCCTGTAGAGAAACACAAGGCCTTGGATCCATAGAGCAGACCTTGCATATTTGTAGGTTATCCTGATGGTGTGAAGGGTTAGTAGTTGCTCCACCCTACTGCACATGAGTTGTTTATTGAGAGGAGTTTTCAATTTGAGGAGGGACCTTCAAGGTCCCTTTCTATCACTTCTCCAACTCCTACTTTGACATTGGAGTCACTTGGAATACATGACAGATCTTTGGATGAGTCAAATTCACCTGAGCAGTCTTCTACCTCCACTCCTGATGTAGAGAGTGATTTAGAG
Organism: Cupressus sempervirens; assembly: GCA_028749045.1. Taxonomy (NCBI): domain Eukaryota; kingdom Viridiplantae; phylum Streptophyta; class Pinopsida; order Cupressales; family Cupressaceae; genus Cupressus; species Cupressus sempervirens. Next base: position 692,054,076 of record CM053791.1, on the reverse strand, counting down.
GACTCACCTACTTCCTCTCCTAGTCTTCATTTATAGGTTGATGATTCTCCTCCAGATTCTCCATCTTCTGGTCCACTTTGGGCTAGATATACCTTACAGTCTATAGATGATTGAGTTGGGGATCCATCAAACACTAGGCAGACTCATTCATAATTCCAAGATGCTCCACATGTCTTCATTTATATTACCTTAGATCCATAGTCCTTTCATGAGGCTTCTAGAATTCTTGAGTGGGATAGAACTATGCAGGATGAGTATAGTTCCTTGATGAGGAACCACACTTGGGATCTTGTCCCTCTTCCTAAGGGAAGAAAACTTGTTCGATGTAAGTGGATCTATTAGAAAAAATTTGTAGCAGATGGGTCAACTGAAAAACACAAGGCTCGCTTGGTCACCAAAGGATTCTCCCAAGTTCTTGGGATTGATTACTCTGAGAATTTTGTGCTACTTTCCCAAATGAATTCCATTCAACCCTTTCTTGCAATTACTGTAGCTAATCATTGGGAAGTACATCAAATGGATGTGAAGAGTTCTTTTCTTCATGGTGACCTTCATGAGAAGATCTACATGGAGTAGCCACAAGGTTTCCTTTGGGATTCTTCATTTATGTGCCATCTTTGAAAGCTTCTCTATGGCCTCAAATAGGCTCCTCGGGCCTACCATGCAAAGATGGACTCCTTTCTTGTATCAGTTGGGTTCACTCGATGCCATTCTGATCCTAATGTCTACATTTTGCAATAGGGTGATTCACTCCTATTTTTGGTTTTGTATGTTGATGACTTGTTGATCATAGGAAGTTCTTTACCCACCATTAAGGCTATGAAAGTTTCCCTTTAGGATAGTTTCTTGATGACTAACTTGAGCTTGTTGCATTACTTTCTCGAGATTTAGATCTTTCAGTCTCCTTTTGGGATCACCATTACATTGTCCAAGTATGTTCTAGATTTACTCTCAAGGTTTTATATGGCTGACTGTAAGCCTACTTCAACTCTATTCCTTTTTGGAGTCAAACTTGAGGCTTAGTGTTCTTCTCCACTTGTTGATGGCACCTTCTATCACCAACTTGTTGGGAGTTTCATTTATTTGACTCATACAAGACCTAAATTCTCATATGCTATAGGCATGGTCTCTCAATTCATACAAGAGACTCATGAGCTACACTAGAAAGCAACCAAGCAGATCCTTCACTACATTCAGGGTTCTCATAGTCATGGGATTCACTATGCAGTAGGTATTGAGATTGATTTGGTGGGCTACATAGATTTAGATTGGGTAGGTGATTCTTAGGATCACAAGTCTACTTTAGGTTATAGCTTCTCACTTAGTTTTGATCTTGTTTATTGCTTGAGCAAGAAGTAGTCTGCTATTTCTTTATCTTCTACTGAGATTGAGTATTGGGGGTTGTGAATGCTGCCACTAAGGCCATCAGTAATATATTGTGACAATCAGAGTGCCCTTCAGATCTCATAGAATCTGGTCCATCATTAGCTGACCAAACACATTGAGATCCACATGTACTACATCTAGGAGCTCATCCATGGTCATGTCATCGACCTTCTCTATTGTCCAACTTCTAAGCATGTTGCTGATATCTTTACCAAACCCTTCACTGAGAGCAAGTTCCTTCATTTGTGAGCTTTTTCGAGAATGCATGATGCTTCATCTATTGGGGGGCCTCTTCCTCTCACTTGGAGTCCTAATTATTTTTGGGGGTCTCTTCTCTCTCTTTTGGAGGAATTTTATGTACATGGGTACCTCATCAGGGCTGACTTGCTGGGACCCATTTCTCCACCCACTTAAGCTTTTCTTATGGGGGGTTGTTAGTGTAGTTTTTAATTTCCTAGTGGGTTATTTATTTCTCCCTATATTGCTAGGTTTTTCCTACACTTTTAATAATCTTGCTTAGGTTAATAAAGCATGTCTTATTTAGAAAGTGGTTGTGAGGTGTCACCTTCCTACATGTGAGCATCCATTAGCTATCTTAGGAAGATATCTTTCTATCTTTAGTTTGATAGATGGTTACTCCTCATTGGTCGGTGTTGCCACCTCCTCCCTCTTCCTAGTCTATATAAGCATGCTACCTGGCTTGTATTTGGGATTGTTTTCATTTGCATCCTCTTAATGCTGTTTTGCTTCCAACATTTGCATCAATCCCTTGGAGCCTAACTCTATATTACTATTTTGATTTTGTATCATTTTCATTCATAGTTTAGATATCTATTCATTGCACTAGTTTTCTGGGTTATCAATCTTTTTAGATTCTAACATAGTTATCACAACTTTATATTTCAAAAATAAAATTATTAATTATTATTATAATAAAATTTCTAATTATTATAAAAACTATTACGACAAGTACATCCACTATATGGAACTTGTTATATAATGAATTTGATATGTTTCCTTTTACTATTGAGGAGATGTTATACATATTTGTATAATATGTATGATATATGATGAATATTATAATTAACAATTCTTACAAATAGAAATAAAATTTATTTTATAGATTTGATAAATAGATCATATGAATTATAGATAATTTGTATTCCTAATTCAAAGATTAAAATATATTTGTAGTCTATTTGCTTATCTTTTGTTATAGCTAGAGGTGTCGAGCACCCTACAACAAGTAAAACAATGCTCTCTCTAGAGATAAATTTAGGAGATGAAAGAAGAATTAACACTTATGTATACATCATAAGTCAATTATTATTTCTATATGTGATAATAATAAAGAGTTGGAACTCTATTAGACTAAAATAAATATGATCTAAACCCTAATTGGGGATTTGAGATAAAATTAAATAAGGATCCTACTAGGGATCATTGCAATATCCTTGATCATCACCTCTTCTTTATTTGAAAAACTATGTTCAGAATAAACATTTACCCTTACTATGTTCTTTAATTTTTTTCATCCTTCATCCAAATATCCCTACTTCCTAGATATAAGGGTTGACTAGGTGTGTAGACACCTAAAAAACCTTTAGAAAATAAAGTATTTTTATTTTCTAAAAAATTCCTGATGACATCATCATTAATTAATTAATTAATTAATTAATTTTTATGCCATTAAATCCCTTTATCTTAATTAAAAATATTTAATTAAGGAATTCCTCCCAAAAATGTTTAAATCTTATTTAAACATTATTTCCTTATTTATTAATTATTTAATTAATAAATTGACCAAAAAACCCAAAATAAATAAAAAAATTATTTTTTGCCCAAAACTTGGCCAATTTCCTTAAGACCACTAATCTCTTCCAAAATCTTCTAATCCTTCTTTAATTTTAATTAAAGGCTAATCCCATCATTTCCTACCCCTAATCCCAACTCAAAATATTTAATTAAGATTAAATATTAATCCTCATGTTTATTAAAAAAGTTTTAATAAATATCTCCTCAACCCAAACCCTTGAAATAAATAAAACTTTATTTATTTCATAAAATCTTATCCTAGGAAATTCTAGACTATTCTAGAAAGTCTTTATCCTCATCCAAAATCTAGACTCTTCTAGAAGATGTCTTTAAACCTAATCCTAATCCCCTCCTAACCTTGTCACATTCTCCAAATATGGGTTAAGAATTACTAACCCAAGCCAAAGTTAACACATATCTCCTCCTTCACCCACCCTCATTAAATGCCATCCACTTGCCTATCCCTAAGCTAATCCTAAACCATCCTAATCCATCCTCTAATCATTTGCACAAGCCTAAGCAAGCTTAAAACCCTCCTAATCAAGTCCAAGTCGAAATTGCTCTCATCACCCTCAAAATATCTCAACCATAAAACTTTATGAAGCCCACTAGGCCATAAATGACTCTTCCAAGCCCTTTTATTGCTCTTACAAGTCATTATGAGGGTCTTTATGAAGATTTTATCCCTTGAGCCTCCTTTGTTGACTCATCCTTCCCCTTTCCTCAATCTTCTCACCATGTGACATGTTTCACTCCCTGATTGGTTGTAAGGAAGCACAATCTATGTGCTCTCCTCTCATGCAATCTAAGCCTTCTATAAGCTTTTTCACATCCTTGCATCCTAGCCCTTGATCCCTCAAGCCCTTTGCCTATTTAAGGAATCCTCTCCCAAGTCATTTTAACACAATCCATGAAGTAAAGTCATAATGCCATTTTAAGAAGCCATTTTACATCAAAACCATACACCCACACCCAAATTCCAACTCCATTTGAAGCCCTTTTTGAAGCATAAGCTTGAGCATACATCCTATCTATTTAGAAAAAGCTACTCAACAAGAGAGCTTCTCATTGAGAGAGCCCATTAATGGCTCATATTCTCAATTGAGAGCTCATCTTAGTCTATCTTGAAGTTTATGAATTTTTTTTAATTTGTAGAAGCTTTATTTAAATTTGGTTTCTATTAGCATACTAACATTGCTCATATACATTTTGGCACGCCCGGTGGGACCCCGCATGGGTCATCTTCATTAGCTTTTTTAGTCAAGTTTTGTATGTCATTTGCTGATTTTGGCTAATTTTACTTGTTTTTGTGATTGGTAGGATTGTATAAATTGGTTTTGTAGGTCCACATGAGTATGAAGAAGACAAAGGAACTCATAATCTATCTCATAGTGTTTGTAAATTTTTCAAGCTTATAGGTGGACAAAGAACTTGGAATTCTTCTTCCTCTTCTTGTCTGTATTCTTCTTATTCCATCTACTTCTTCTTCTTCTTCTTGTGGGAGATCTTGGCCATTTTTTTTTTAAGGAAGCAAAATCATACACACTTCTTTTTAGTGCTTAAAATGAACCCCCAATTTATACTTAAATCCATTGAAAAATTAGAAATTTGCAAAAAAGAAAAAATCTTTTAACAAGTGAAACTAAACCAATCTAATCATTTGCATCCTTGCAACATCAAGGTTTTAGATGCATTCATGCAAAGTTAGGAACACTTCATTTTTGGGAATTTAAAAAGAACTTCAAGTTTCCATTTCAAAAGGTTCAAAATCAACACTAAGTGCACACTAAAATCTAAATCAAACTCAAAGCATCAATCAAGGATAAAATGAACCTCATTTGCAAATATTTTAAAGTTCTTTTAAAAATCTCATGAAAACTAAGAGTCCTAAATGGTTCCCAAAAATTGTCCTAAAAGCTTTGTTATTTGTTCCAAACAAATGTCTTGTTGCAAAATCTTGAATGTTTCTTAGGTTTTTCATGCATCAAAACAATCTAAGAATATCATTTTTGGGCTTAAAATATGCAAACTAGAACACAAAATCTTGAATGAAAACCAAAATCCAAAGAGTCATTTTCACTTTTGAGTCCAAAAAAATCTTGAATGATCTAAGGTTTAAACAAAGCACTTCAAAGTTCTTAAAACAACACACAAAATCTCAATCTTGAATGCTCAAAGGAAAAAACTTGAATGTTTAATCACTTGTCTTTGAATGCATGTTGCTAAACACACTCTTGAATGCCATGGATTAAAATCAATTTTTCCTTGAATGCATGATTAAAACAACAAATCCAATCTTGAATTCCAAGGATCAATTAACTATTGCAATATCAAACACTTCATTTGGAGCTTTTAAAATTGAACAAAACAAATCTCTTTTCCACATGCAATTTAGGCAAAGTTTGATTTTTGGACATTTAAGAAACTTCGTTAAGTTAAACACAAATTTGCAAAAATCAATTTGAGTAGTTCTTTGGACTCACCTCTTTTCTAATCACCCATCAAATATTAACCATTGGTTGCAATCTCAGCGCCATTCATGGGGATGGGTCTACTTGAAAAAGGTGTTAAATGTTCCACAATCTAACTCACTCACTTGGTCTTTGAACTTTTTCTTTAACTTTATCAAAATTTTTAAATGACCAAAACTCTAGATTAAATCAATCACACTTCAAGTTTGGGCACTAAAATTGAACAACTATTGACGTGGAGGGCCTCCGGGCGTGCACTTGACAAAATCGAGTCTCACACATCTTTGCTTTGAGCTTAAAAGAAAATCACACCAACTCTTGAATGCTTTAAAGGAAATTAATCGATACTTGACGTGGAGGGCCTCCAGGCACACGAGTTTGGTTTTGTTGACCCTAACTCTTCTTATTGTTTGCATTCTTCGATCGATTTACTTTTGTTGGCACTTCAAGTTGGAATTGAACATTGTCTCTTAAACATGAGTGCTTGCAAAGTCTAGATTAGCACACATAATAGTCAGTTGGTAAAAGAACAAGCGTGTTTTTTAGCCCAAGGTCATCCAAGTCTTCTCTTTCCTTGTCGTCTTTCGAGGCCATCTTGGGTGCATAAGATTAGGATCCAAAATCTTGTCTTATCTTTTTAGGAGGCCTGCTTGGGGATTTCATCACCCCTTGGGATGACCTCAACTCCAGCATTTCGGCAGAGTATAAAGATCGGGAGGTGAATCCAAAGACACCTCTCTTGGGATCAAAATTTTGTCACTCGGGCTAAGCCTCAAGGAACTTTATACCCTTGAGAAGTGAAAGAAGAGAAGTGGGTTACCACTCCTCTCGGCTGTGTGACATCTTTTTGGTTTCATCTACGGATTTGGGCCTCATGTACCTTGCATATATCGAGGACTCCCTAGCTAAACCAAATTTCATCCTTGTAGAAAGCTTCCTAGGATGTTGGTGTGTTTGACGTGCTTGCTCCAAAATTTTGTCTTCTTGTTTGTTCATAGCTTTTGAATGAATGTTTTCCAACTTTGGTCAAAATCCCAGAAAAGAAGAAATCTCCCAGCTCAAGGCATACTTAGCGTAGTCACTGCCTTATCAGAAAATCATCCAAGCTCCCCCGCTGCAACCGAATCTATCTAGTTCTTTGCCTTAGAATAATCCAAAATCCAAAGTCCATCCAAATCATCCCCCCATCCAGCTAGCAACCCAATCCAAAATCACCCAAGCCTTTAAAGAGTTGTTGTTATCCAATCAATCCTACGAATCAACTAATCTCACCAAGGTTATCCCTCTGATAGAGCATTGTCTAGGGTAATCTAGCTTTGTCACTTGCATCCCTCATCACCTTGAGCTAAAGGTTGGGATCCACAAGTGGTGAATCTCGTGTCATGCCCATAGGATCATTAGTCTATCCTCAAGTTGACACAACCACCACCGAATCTAGCACATAGGAAAGCAAAACTCTCACTTTTTGACAGCATACCTTTGAAGTCTTCCACCCACAAGATAGCCAAAAATCTCTAGCCAATCCTCCTTAGGTCTGTCATGCAACTTTGACTCTCCCTAGGAAATCTTTCATCAGCCAATCCAAAATCTGTGCTTAACCCAAATCCAACCATGAGCTTCCGTGTTCATCCATACGCAAGACCCCATCCCCATCAAACTCATCATCAAAGCATGAAGTACCAATCCTATCATGATGTGTTTGGTCGCATTGTTCGTGCTCCCACCACCTCCTATTCCAATGATGATGAAAATCTTGTTGACTATGACGGGTATATTGAAAGCCTTAGAAACATTCCCCCAAGCATCCCCCAAAATCCAAGAGTTATTCCAAACTATCTAGTCATGCCATCTGATATTCCAGCTTCCCCTCCATCACCCCATCAACCAAGCTTCCAATCTTCCACCCCCATCACACTAGCTATTCCTGTCAATCCACCTCCACCTTCAACACACGAGTCTCCAAGGAATCTCCTAGAGAAAATACAAGAAAATTTGCCTCCAACAGTCGATAAGCCATGTCATCTAATCCAACCATGTGAAGTAGTCAGTGATGAAGCTTCCCCATCTATAATATCACCTCCATCTCCCATAGCTATCATCCCCATACCATCCATCAAATTGCTTAAAATCCTTCCACTTCCCGCAAGCATCAAAATCCCACCACCTATCAAATCCCTCCAAATCCTATCCACATCGCCTCCAAGCATTTCCCAAATCTCTTGTAATGACCCTTATGCATCCATCTTCTACTCACCCATCTCCACTACTGAATCCCCCATCTATCCATTTGCTGCCTTTGAAGAATCCATCCCTTCACCTCCTATCGCACCCTCCACTCCAAACCAATCCTATCAAGATCCTGCCCAAAAGCATGTTGACATCCCCCAAAGCATAAATGAAGATATCATCATACCATGTCTTCCATCCATAGTGCAGTCACCATCTCCTCCATCTCCAAAACCTCAAGCCATATCTCCTCCACTACAAGATATCTTGTCATCCCACCAGCTACATCAAGATCCTATCCTTCCATCTCCCCTGCTCCATGCTTCCATCTTACCACCTATCTAAGCTATTCCACCATCTATAATATACCCTCTTGGTTCACTTACATTCATCCACGGTGGCCCTCTCTCAGCAGAAGAATTAAGAATGGTATCTCCCCATTGTAATACACCTAATAAATCACTTCTACCATTTTTTGCAAGCAAAAAGTTTCCTCAGCTTGTTCAAATGCTCAATCGATGGCATTATCAAGGTCAAGGTTTAGGACCACAAGAGCAAGGAATTAGAGAGCCTATTATTGCACAAAAAAATCTAGGATTTCATGGTCTTGGATATGTATCCAAAGGCTCACCATCTAAAGGTGTTGGTACACCACACCCCCAAACCAAGCCTATCTCCAAGCCCACCATGCCAGCCTCCCATCACTCCTTCAAGAAATCTTATGTCATCCCCCCTCCACCATCTTTGCAACCCAAAACAACCTACCATATCCCCCCTTCATCCGCTAAATCCATTTTGGGTCCCTATGTCCCAAAATCTACCATCCTCCATCCTCCTATCAGCCATCATAAAAATCCTATTCCATCCATTCCTATGCAAGATCAACAAAGGCACATATCAGGGCACATCATCCATCATCATCCCCCTACATGCTCTTTCATATCCTCTCCATCTCACAAAGCTTCTCCTAACCATCTTCCCAAAGCTTACCAGAACAATGTGAATGCCAACTTTAGAATGCATAAAGCTAAAAATCCACATCGTAGGCAATCATATGTCTATTCTAAAAGACATACTCCAAAAAGGCAAAATCCAATCAAAGAATGCAAAACAATGCAACAGCCTATGAAAAGAAAATCCAAAACCATGTGGATCCCCAAGAAAAAAGTTGAAACCCAATGCATAATGGCATCCACCATTGCTAATCCCCCATCTAGTGACTCATGTCCCCCATCTCCTAACTCCATCTTGGGTGCCTATATCCCCAAGCATGCTTCCACAAATCCTCCATCACGCCTGCATCTACCATCTATCCCCCATATGCTCTTTTCACACCCGTCCCAACATGTGCCAATGTTGCTCTTGCAAGCATCCCCATCTCATGCTCCTTTCCAACCTTTTCATCCCTCCATCTCTTACCATCAATCCCATCTAATCCAATCTATTGCATAAATCACACATCTGGTGTACCAACAACTAGCAACAAAATTGAACATTCCAACAGCTAGTGAAAAATCCCAAAAAAGCCAAAATAGCTGAAGAAAGCCAAAATCATTCCAGCTAAGTCCAAAGTCAAAAATTCAAAAAAAAGTAAAGAAAAATAAAGCGTCCACTAGTGAAAACTTTGCAATTCAAGCACCTTGGACAAGTACCATGATGAAAACTTGGCAAACAAGTGTCATGCATAATCCAGCCATCCCTAGCTTAGCCTATCACCCTCATGCTTTTGGTCATCTCTTGACATCCAACTCCATCTTCCAATCTATCCACCTATCCTCCACCCTCCATCTTCCATCTCACACCATCCACTAATCTCCTGCAACTTCAGCCAATCATCCTAGCTATCATCCATCTCCCTAACCCCTTCAGATTTTTCCATCCTAAGCTTCAATCCTATCACATCCATCATAAGACCTCCTTCCACATGTTATCTTCTGATTGGGGGCACTATATTCCTTGGAGATCTTGTCTTGTCCATCCTCCCTTGTCATTGGTATCTAGCTCTAGGCTATCCTCATGCAAACCCAATGTCATCTCTTTATATCCATCATAATCCTAGCTATCCACCATCCTATCCAACCATCTCATCCAGTTGCTCTAGCTATCCTTGGTCACAAAATCTCTCATCATCATTGGATGCATCTTTCCAAATCCATATCTTTTACTATCACCCCACCCTTAGCTATCACATCTTGCACAACATCAAACCATCCCGCTATCCTATCATCCTGAGCTTTTGCCTACTTGTAACTATCTTGGTCAACTTCAGCTTATAAATATCTTGGTTTGTCAGCTTGTAATCCTCTTTAGCTTAGTACCATTGTATCTATCTAGCTTTTGTGTCAGTTCCTCCTTGATCAGCATCTTGCACACATCACACAACCCTTGGTTAGCTATTCCAATGCATCTTTTAGCTAGATCTCCTGTCACCAAAGTGCTATCCTTCTTAGTTTAGCTTGCCAGACGCATCACCCATCCAGATCCATCAGCTTAGGTGCCCTCTGATAGGTCCTTGTAGGATATAGCTTTCCTCATGTATGATCTTGGTCCGTTAGTACCTCGTCCTACCCATCTCGTTGGCAAACGGTTCTCTTTTGGATTTTCGCTTTCTTTTGATTTGGAATCTTCCCTTTTGGGTCTTGAAATATCCTTTCCAAGAAATCTTTTTGTTTCCTCCTCAAGGTTGCCACGATCTTCCATATCATGGTATGCTACGAATGGGGCAATTTGAGCGTAAGGTCTTGATCAAGTCTTTTGTTTGTTTTTCTTTTCTGCTTGTGGGTTACCCAGTGTCGGTTCCACACTGCTTCCTCTTGGACTCATGTGTGATGTTGGGGCAATCCTTGCATGTTTTTTTTGAGTCAGTCTGTTAGTCCTCTGGACAGTTGGTGAAAAGGCCTTGATGTTCTTGGTAACCTTGGCAATTAACCAATAGTCCTATAGAAAATCTAGTGCTCAACTACGTGGTGGTACTTCTATTTGAAGTATCCCCCCCGCTCAAAAAGCTTCAATGGTTTTTCTTCATCTCCATTATCCCCCATCCATATCCAACATCCTTCTCTCCTACCCCAGCTTATGCATCAGTATCTCTTTGAATCACTCCTCACCTTTAGCTTGAGGGATCCACAATCCTAGTCTTAGGGATCCACCAATCCAAATCAATCCACCAAGCCTCATCTTTCGAGATCCACAATCCTAGTCCTAGGGATCTTCGAAACCCATCTTCCACCAATCTAACTCTTTGAAATCCTATTGCATCAACTTTATAATCCCCTCATCCATCTCCCTATCCTAGATTCCTTTTTATAGCGCTCCGCTCCTTCATCCTCCACCTTCCCTAAAGTCTTAAGCTTGCTTCCTCTTGTGCATCTGATTCTCCTTTATCATTCTCCCATAGTGAGAGTTTGAGCTAATTCAGCCCCTTCTCTTTGCCCATTTGAGTCTTCTTGCTCATCTTGGATTCTTGTACTTTTCAAGAAGTCGTCGAGCCTCACTTTCTCTCCCCGCCACCTTCTTAAGGGGGCATCTTGCAGTCCATTCTCTCCTCTTCTGCTCTAGCCTTGGGCATCTTATTTTCTTATCTTTGATGCCATGCCACTTGCGGCATCACATCAAAGAGGGGCAAAATGTAGACACCTAAAAAAACTTTAAAAAATAAAGTATTTTTATTTTCTAAAAAATTCCTGATGACATCATCATTTATTAATTAATTAAATTTTATGTCATTAAATCCCTTTATCTTAATTAAAAATATTTAATTAAGGAATTCCTCCCAAAAATGTTTAAATCTTATTTAAACATTATTTCCTTATTTATTAATTATTTAATTAATAAATTGACCAAAAAACCCAAAATAAATAAAAAATTTATTTTTTGCCCAAAACTTGGCCAATTTCCTTAAGACCACTAACCTCTTTCAAAATCTTCTAATCCTTCTTTAATTTTAATTAAAGGCTAATCCCATCATTTCCTACCCCTAATCCCAACTCAAAATATTTAATTAAGATTAAATATTAATCTTCATGTTTATTAAAAAAGTTTTAATAAATATGTCCTCAACCCAAACCCTTGAAATAAATAAAACTTTATTTATTTTATAAAATCTTATCCTAGGAAATTCTAGACTATTCTAGAAAGTCTTTATCCTCATCCAAAATCTAGACTCTTCTAGAAGATGTCTTTAAACCTAATCCTAATCCCCTCCTAACCTTGTCACATTCTCTAAATATGGGTTAAGAATTACTAACCCAAGCCAAAGTTAACACATATCTCCTCCTTCACCCACCCTCATTAAATGCCATCCACTTGCCTATCCCTAAGCTAATCCTAAACCATCCTAATCCACCCTCTAATCATTTGCACAAGCCTAAGCAAGATTAAAACCCTCCTAATCAAGTTCAAGTCGAAATTGCTCTCATCACCCTCAAAATATCTCAACCATAAAACTTTATGAAGCCCACTAGGCCATAAATGATTCTTCCAAGCCCTTTTATTGCTCTTACAAGTCATTATGAGGGTCTTTATGAAGATTTTATCCCTTGAACCTCCTTTGTTGACTCATCCTTCCCCTTTTCTCCATCCTCTCACCATGTGACATGTGTCACTCCCTGATTGGTTGTAAGGAAGCACAATCCATGTGCTCTCCTCTCATGCAATCTAAGCCTTCTATAAGCTTTTTCACATCCTTGCATCCTAGCCCTTGATCCCTCAAGCCCTTTGCCTATTTAAGGAATCCTCTCCCAAGTCATTTTAACACAATCCATGAAGTAAAGTCATAATGCCATTTTAAGAAGCCATTTTACATCAAAACCATACACCCACACCCAAATTCCAACTCCATTTGAAGCCCTTTTTGAAGCATAAGCTTGAGCATACATCCTATCTATTTAGACAAAGCTACTCAACAAGAGAGCTTCTCATTGAGAGAGCCCATTAATGGCTCATATTCTCAATTGAGAGCTCATCTTAGTCTATCTTGAAGTGTATGAATTTTGTTTAGTTTGTAGAAGCTTTATTTAAATTTGGTTTCTATTAGCATACTAACATTGCTCATATATAGGTGTATTCACATTATTCTTCCCCTCTTTTGTCTAAAATTGTTATCTTTGTTTAAACACTCCTCTTGAAGTTAGATGTCTTCTCAAAAATATCTCTTCCTTTCAACGGTCTCTTGTCATAAGTGACATATCCTTACATAATTTTCTATCTTCTTATCTTACATGAGTCAATGCTTTTCGCTAAGTTTGTGACATACATTATCACTAATGGATATCTCCTTATTCCTAGAAGTAGTTATCCTTTCTTCTCTTCCTCATAATGTATATGGATACATAGTCCTAATAAGGAGGGGGCATACCTATGCCTTCCTTTTACTATAGTTTACTTTTTATGAACTTTTACTTGTACATTGCAACATGTCGCTTCCTAACATGTATCAATGATACTTCTCCATCCAATGGAAATGGATTTTCAAACACACACACACATTTATCTCTACAAATAATAGACCCTTGTTAATCCATGGAGAGAATAAGAATATTTATACTTTATGCTGATACTAAGGCATTTATCCATGAGTGCATACACATACATACACATGCATAACAAAACTATTGATGACTACACAAGATTGCCTATCAAGCACAAGAACCTACTAGACCACATAATCCTTTTTTTTTCCATGATTCATAGTAAGCCACATAAACCTTACTAGGAAAGACAATTTCACTCTCTCTCTCACCCCCCCCACTCTCTCTCTCTCTCTCTCTCTCTCTCTCATGTTAGTAAGATAAAATAATGAAGGATGTAATTCTTTGTGGTTCTCTTGAATGTCCTATGTAATCCCTTATGATTTGAAATATCCTTCAAAATATGATATTGGTGGGTGAGAAATTTCTTCATTGAGGTCTTTATCTCTAGTTCATTTGAGCTTAGTACTAACCTCTTTTATGTCTTTTTCTTTTTCTTTTGTTTTTTTTCCTTTTTTTCTTTTTTTTTATTCTCATATGAGTGGGAATGGATCTAGGATCCTAAGTTTAGGGGATTATGTCCTTGAACTTGGCGAAGTCCAATCTCATTATGAAATTGTCTATTCTTCTTTTTCCTTTATCGAGAGCATGACTTGCCTCATACTCCCACTAAATTGGGGGCTAAATGTACATGCATAAAATGGAAGCACTTTAGTTTGAGAACTTATATTTTTAGTGTAAATAATTAATTATTATTACACTTTATTTAAGTTTACTTAGGATAATGCATCAGTTGTCATGTAGACACTTAGGAATATGCATAGGCATATGAGTTATCTTGTTGACAACATAGGAGTTAGCAACTTATTTGAGCACATGGTGTCTACAACATCTCTTTATGAGATGCACCTATGTAAACTTATCCTCTCATCATTGCACAAACTCTTGTGCTCAATGGAGGATAATCCACTCTTGGTGGACATGTGCTTAATTGTGATTTTTATCTCTTTTCTTAATCCTAATCATTCTAATTGCCTTTATATACAAGACACTTCTAGTGTGTATTCATCCAATTATCTAGTTAATCCAATTATTTGATATCCATTATCATTTTGATCATTATTTAGATTCTCATTTGATCATCATTAGTCTCTCTTGTACTATCTATTGAGCTTCTTGATCTTGGTGATGAATTATTACCTTAGGAAAATTCTTACATGGTATTAGAGCTATAGGAGTTTCATTGCATAGCTATTGGATAATTTTTTTTTGCAGGTCAAGATTGGAGCTTGTTGGTGCAAATCAGATATTGGTATCACATTTAGAAGGTCAAAAAACCCCAAAATTGACTTTTGTTTCATCAAAATTAGACATCTAAGGTGAAATCTAGAGTCATTTTATTTTTGGAGGTGTGATGATGACAATTTAGGAAAAATAATTACAGAGGTGATTTTCAAACAAGGATATCTCCCTCATATGGACTCCTTTTTTCGAGCAATTTTTTTTGTTTTGGGGTAGAATTTAATGATTTACACATTGGTGTAGGTTGTTTGAGATCTCTATTCCTAAATTTTTTTGCTACTTGCAAATATCAATTTTTGAAACTTCAAAGGCTTAGTTTGGGCTCATCTAGACACATTTAGGTGCTATTTTTTTGAGAGTGCATAATTTTTTGTCTACTTTCTAGATTTGGTATCAATTTGGAATAATTCTAAGTAGACATAGTACTTTCATAATTTGGTCATTTTTGACCTATTTTGGCACTTGCAATTAGATCCTTGAGAGAACTTGTGTGTTATATTGTTGAGTCTGATATAGGTTCATATTTGTTGTTGTAACCAAAAAAATTAGAAGTCCACTTAGGCCCTAAATTGGCAAGTGGCCATTGTAATCATACTAAATATAAAGTGCCAAATCATGCATTAAGGGAGGGTTTCTTTGATTTTTTTTTTGCAGTTTGGGGGTGCGTACATTATTTGATCTCTTGGGGTCATGTCAAAAGTGTCACTTAGGTTTAAGATTTAAATTGACAAAAAGAAACTATTAGAAATGGAGTGCTTTGATGATTGATCATCTAAGAGAACATAAGGAAGTGTTTCCTTATCTATATTCAAAGATATTTCCCCCTAATACTAATTGGGGACATCTTTCTCTTCTTCTTCACTTTATGTATAACAGTATGAGTAAGGAATCTTTTGCTCCTCTTAGTAAAGAAAGTAGTCCTCATGACATTTGAATGTGTCTTTGGGAAGTATATGGAGATCCACGAGTCCTTTCATTACTAGAGGACATTCTACCTCCAGTCACTCTAGTTGTGATACCTACAACTCCAGTTGAGATCATACCTCTTGATGCTTATGTTGCTTCTATTGATCTAGTTCTAGCCACAAATGCCCCTGATTCAGTGCAACATGAAACACCATGTCTTCCTATTTCAACTTCATGGGATGACTTCGTTCTAGACATTGTAGTGTTGTTTGTGGAGTCTTACATTGAAGATGTGGGAGACATTATTGATGACATCCATCTTCTCTTTGTTGAGGATAATTCTTCTTCACTTGTTGCAAGGGAACACTCTGACCCCCAACCATTTGATCTTTCTTTTGAGACTGACATGATTGTGGACACTTCTTTTCAATAGTTGGAGGAGGACTCTTTTACTTCAAAGGAGACATATCCATCTTTGGAGATTGTATTCCAGTTTCCTCAGACATTATATCTTTTGAGGATTCTTCCTACCAGTAGGGGAGCATTCTCCACTACAACTATGACAACACTTCTTCTTACAAGGAGGAACATCATTTAGTTTTCATGGTGCAACTTCTTCAGTCATCAAGGAGCTTCTTTCATGGGTGTGCATTGTAATGCCCTGCCAAGGGATCCAAAGAATTAAGCTAAAGTTTCACTAAGTATGGTAACATTTTTTTTTTAGTGGCAGTGCCGTCGGCCTCTGCCATTTTTAATGGGGTGGGGGTACGGGATTCGTCCCCCCCCACCCCTTTTACTTTACAATTTTTTTTTTATAACATTTTTAATAAACATTTTCATAGATGTGCTCCCATCAAAATTTTAAGATGCAGTGCTTAAATATATATATATATATATATATATATATATATATAATTTTTATATAAATGTTTTCTAATAATGTTTTTTTTTTCAGATTTGTTTATATATATATATATGTATAACATTTTTTTTCAACAATACAATATATACATAATTTAAAAAAAAAACAGCCTTCTAATTTTATAAACTAAGAATTTTCCTATCATGATTATTCTTCAGATTTACCTATTTAATCTTTCTAATAGATTTTGACCAAAGCATTTAAAACCCTAATCTCATATATTTCTCAGATCTACGCATGTGGGGTTTTCTCTTATATAAATTTAACTACCCATGACAAGGAAACATACAACCAAGATATTCAACACATGGAATCCTTAGAAAGCATTCAGAAGACACGAAGAAGATAGGAAGTGCAAGAAGCAAAATTTCATATACAAAATTCACAAGCATCTACCTAGACACTGATGCTAATTCACTTCTCCTTAGAATCTGTAGAGCAAGCTCTTTCCTTCTCCCACGTTCCTGGGTCCTCCAAACATGCTCCCTAAGCTTCTAAGAGTGCTCGAATATAAAGAACTCTTAGGAACCACCTAGAATGTTTCTAGAAACAACCAAAAGGTGTCGACAACTAAGCATGAGTCTTTTCCAACCTTTTAGATGAGTCACAAGGTTGTAGACACCATGTGCTTAATTTGTGCACTAACTCCTATGTTGTTGACATATGTGCAACCAAGAGGTGTGTTTACTCCTACGTAGACTTATAAATTTTATTTTAATTCTTTTATCTTTTCTATTGTTATTATTTATTTATTATTTATTTATTATTATTAATTTTAATTTCTTTTATTTAATTCTTTTTCTCAATTAATTTCCATTTAATTAATTAAAATCAAAATATCTAAAGACCATGACATTATATTAATTTTTCCAAAATAATTAAATTATTAATTAAATCTTTTAATTTAAGACTTAATTAATAGAAAATTCACCATAGACCTCCAAGATAAAATATGAAAACCCATCATAGAGAAATCCATACAAAATCAGTCTAAAGGGTTAAAAATCATGAATTATGTCATCTGACACATTCAAAAGGTAAAGTATCTCGGATAGTTGTCCTACCTCTCTAGGACAAAAGGTTTAAGGATTTAGGATTTGGACTTGAGAATTTATCTCCCCTCTCTTACCATTGAGATAGTGGGATAGGGTACACTCATCTTGGCAAATTCAAGGAAGTCGATACCTGGTATCTACAACCTACATAAAATCCATGCATGTACATACTATATATATATGCTAAGCTAAAAAGGCAATGGATGGAAGTGGTGCATCATGTAGATCCCGACTAGTAGGTGACTACGACTCCCTTCCTTAACCACATTAGAAATGCCAAACATAAGAAACAAATATGCACACCATACACATGCAAGTATGGGGTAAGTATCCATAAGAAAACACATGTGAAAATGACCATCTAACTCATCATCATCAATAACTGGAAATAATGTAATAATCATCATGCATATATGAAATGTAGAGTGTAAGTAATCTCATCATACATCAACTAAATCCATAACATAATATCTGATAGTCTCAAAACAATGCTACTAATCATAAACATAAAACTAGTCTATCAGAGTTCAACGATGATAAAAAAATGCAAACTAGGGGTAGGCATTACATCCAACCCCCCTTGAATTAGGCTTACTCCTGGAAGCCTACATGAATGATAATACTGAAGAAATCATTGTACGGGTCCCATTGAACCCTTTTACCCTCATAGAAGTATATCACTCCACTAAGAACACTACAATACACTTAGAGCAATATGATTCTAGTTTAATGGTAAATCGAAAACCAAATTGATCCAACATTTGTTCTTTTAACAATTCCTAAAATAGATCCCCTAATACATTCTAAACAAGAGCAACATAACACTCACAAAGATAATCAAAGGCTTACTACCTTAAAACATAGATAAAAGATACATGTTTTGAAAATAGAATAAGTTTCAATTTAAGTTTTGCCTAAGTTTAGGTTTAAATAAAATTTTTAGTTTTGAAATATAAGTGTTGCATATGTGAGTAACAGTTCAAGTTCTATTTTAGTTCATCTAGTTTCAAGTTTGAAGAGATACACATAATAGTTCAAAGTCCTAGTTTTGTTCCAAAATACCCAGAGCTCCCAATGTAGAAACTTGAGCTCGAATACCATATGTAATGACCTACCAAGGGATCCAAAGAATTAACCTAAAGTTTCACTAAGTTTGGTAACATTTTTTTTTTAAACATGAAAGTAAAACCATTTACAACTTATACATAATAATGGAAGCGATAGCAATGATTCAAGTAAAAGTAAACATGACATACATAATAGGTTACATTCTTCATGGATCCCTTAACGTTGAATCACATCTAAATTAACTATTAATGAATCCATCTAATACTACATCCACATGAAATAATAATGAAAAGTCCAACGTTCTTAAATTACATTTTCGATTGCTCAATCATCCACTGTACATGCCACAGGGTATGAAAGGCTTAAAAGAATATACATATGTGAAAATAGAGTTTATCATCATCCTTATTCTAGTTCATGATGAAATAAATTAAATGTAACCACATGTCATACATGAAAAATCATCATCACAAACATAACTAACTAAGTGCACAGTTCCTCCCAACCATAAATAGCATCATTAGACATCGTGGGCCCTAGCCATCCTTCCGTGCATAACATTCCAAGTCATCGAAGAGATCATCGGTATTATCATACTAGGAATGTCACTCCTAAATCATACTACATCATATACATGAAAGAATCTAACATGCAAAGTAAAGCATAAGATAACATCATGTAACATATGAAAATCATCAATGTAAGGATACATGTCCACATCATAATCCATGAACATAATGAAGATAGATGCCAACAAAGAATACTCTAGCCACGGTGTCTCGGATGGATCTCAAATGATAAGAGTGGAAAAGCACTACCAAACGACTGTGTGGAACCTAAATGGTCCACTCTCACCACGCTGAGGAGATAATCTCAAGTCCCAAACAGGTTATCAAACCACATAGCACAAATACTCTCTAAGTCCAGGAATCCTGAAAGTATACTAACTCAAAGGTTCCAACACAAAACAACATCTAATCCTAGAGGCACACAAAGACACGTAGGAAACCTACTATGCAAGCGAGAAAGTGTCATCACATGGATCATGCTAGAGTTACCCTGGTAGTCTCCCAATAGACCCCATCTCGCTAGTGATCCCTATGTAGCCACTAGTATCCTCTCATACAGATGAGGCATATTGCAGAATGCAAGGTCGCAACCAAGCATTCTCTCTACTTCCATCCTACTTTGTACGACCACTCAAGGTATGGGCGAGAACAAACAATTATCTTATTAGGTTCATTAAGTCAGTATTAGGTGTAATTTTTTCACTTATTAAAATAACTTATAATGAGTTACCCTGGCAACCTCTTAGGGCCTCGGCCCCCATTGCAAGCCACTTCCCAACCCTAAGCTCATGGAATCATAAATCAAAAAATCACCACAGTCCTATACAAGCAACTGGAAAATACTGAAAGATAATCCATAACAAAAGCATCAAATCTCCATGAGAAAAATAAAAGCATCCATAGATAATCATGACCACAATAGTTCTCTATTGGCAACTAAAGGTATCAATGATAATCGCAGTAATAATTGGTTCTTAACAAGCAACCAAAAATATCTCAA
This sequence comes from Cupressus sempervirens, assembly GCA_028749045.1. Classification (NCBI taxonomy): domain Eukaryota; kingdom Viridiplantae; phylum Streptophyta; class Pinopsida; order Cupressales; family Cupressaceae; genus Cupressus; species Cupressus sempervirens. Next base: position 692,033,888 of record CM053791.1, on the reverse strand, counting down.
AGTAATACTAATCGAAGACTCCAAAATGGTCAAGTCAAAACATGTCACAACATGCCATCATCAAGAATTACATTAAACACTTCTATCCCATTAAGGCGACTGGAAAGTAATTCAAGTATAATTGATCGATGACTCAAAAATGGTTAGGTCAAGTGTCTCAGATACTTATAACTCATCTTCACTCAAGAAGACTAATGAGCAATAACAATCAGTAAATAAAAATATCTCATAGAGCATACCATCACATTACCATGGTTGGGTTTAGAAAGATCAAGATCAAATAACATCAACATACCATCACACTCATAACCCTCGAGCCTTTGGTAGACGTCCTATAACTAGTCAACCCAAAATCCCAAAACAAGAAGCATAGAGAAAACACGAAATGCAAGCACATGTTTTGGTTTGCTAAAATTACATAGTTGAATTGAGTATGGAGGTCTCAGTTTCTGTTTGCACGTGTACTTCAAGTGTATAGGTTCTTCATTTAATCTACAAGTCAACCCCTCTATCCCCTTGATTATGATATAGAACAATTCCTTAAGTAGTCAAAAGATAATTATTTACTTATTAAATCCTTTACTTTATTTTACTTAAATCAATGTTATTAATGATTAGATAAAACTTCCTTATCTCTAAGAAGTGTTCCCCCTTATTCAAATTATTAGGATAAGGCTTATCAACTTTCAATTAAATCAAATCAATTAAAACTTCGTTGTATAACCTAATTATCAATTAAATTTAATTAATTTCCAATTAATTAAATTAATTAATAACTATATAATATCCATATTAACTTCTCAGTAATCAACAGTTAACTATATAATATCAGATAATGCTTGTTGATCCAATTCAAGTTTAACCCCATCAACCTTTCTAGAAATCAACTAGGGGTAAATATTTGAATTAATGATCTCTCATTGATTTGATTTATCACAAACCATCATCATGATAACATGAATTCATTTCCATTATATTCTAATGATTAACCTTAGTTAAACTAAATTTAATTAAGTTAATTATTAAATTCTAAATATATAAAACTATATTAATATCTCTCTTTTAATAATAATTGAAAAATTATTATTAATACTTTTAAATCATTTATCATTTTCAATAAGTCAATTTAAAATTTTGAGAACCCCAAAATAATTGGTAACTTAAATATTTAAACTCATTCTAATTAAATAAATTCTAACTATATCACTTATTTGAAATTTTATTGACTTGATTAATTACTTAAATAAAATTTAATTATATATATATATACATATACATATATATACATATAATAATTAATATTCAATAATTTCATCATACTTAAAAATTGAATTACAATATTATATATATACATATATATATATATATATATAATAATTAATATTTAATAACTTCATTATATAAAAATCAAATTACAAATTTGATTCCAACCAAACACATGCCAATATTAATAATCAAGACGTATTGCATAATTTGCACCCACGAAATCAAGCGTGGCCTTTTAAGTGGCAGTGCCATGCAAGCCTACTGACGTAGACCTGCGACAGCACGCTGTCGCAGAGTCTGTGGCAGCAGTGCCGCCGACCTCTGCTGTGTTTAATGGGGTGGGGGTACGGGATTCATCCCTCCCCGCCCCTTTTACTTTGCAATTTTTTTTTTAATAACATTTTTAATAAACATTTTCGTAGATGCACTCCCATTAAAATTTTAAGATGCAACGCTTAAATATATATATAATTTTTATATAAACATTTTCTAATAATGTTTTTTTTTCTTCAGATATATATATATATATATATGTATGTATAACGCTTTTTTCAATAATACAATATATACATAATTTTAAAACAAAATGGCCTTCTAATTTTATAAACTAAGAATTTTGCTATCATGATTATTCTTTAGATTTACCTATTTAGTCCTTCTAATAGGTTTTGATCAAAGCATTTAAAACCCTAATCCCATATATTTCTCAGATCTACGCATGTGGGGTTTTCTCTTATAGAAATTTAACTTCCCATGACAAGGAAGCATACAACCAAGATATTCAACACATGAAATCCTCAAAAAGCATTCAAAAGACACGAAGAAGACAGGAAGTGCAAGAAGCAAAATTTCATATGCAACATTCACAAGTGTCTACCTGGACATTGATGCTAATTCACTTCTCCTTAGAATCTGTAGAGCAAGCTCCTTCCTTCTCCCATGTTCTTGGGTCCTCCAAACACGCTCTCTAAGCTTCTAGGAGTGCTTGAATATAAAGAACTCTCAGGAAGCACCTAGAATGTTTCTAGAAACAACCAAAAGGTGTTGACAACTAAGCATGAGTCTTTTCCAACCTTCTAGATGAGTCACAAGGTTGTAGACACCATGTGCTTAATTTGTGTGCTAACTCCTGTGTTGTTGACATATGTACAACCAAGAGGTGCGTTTACTCCTAGGTAGACTTATAACTTTTATTTTGATTCTTTTATCTTTTCTATTGTTATTATTTATTTATTATTTTATTATTATTATTAATTTTAATTTCTTTTATTTAATTCTTTTTCTCAATTAATTTCCATTTAATTAATTAAAATCAAAATATCTAAAGACCATGAAATTATATTAATTTTTTCAAAATAATTAAATTATTAATTAAATCTTTTAATTTAAGACTTAATTAATAGAAAATTAACCATAGACCTCCAAGATAAAATATGAAAACCCATCATAGAACAATCCATAAAAAATCAGTCTAAAGGGTTAAAAATCATGAATTATTTCATCCGACACATTTGGAAGGTAAAGTATCTCGGATACTTGTCCTACCTCTCTAGGACAAAAGGTTTAAGGGTTTAGGATTTGGACTTGAGAATTTATCTCACTTCTCTTACCATTGAGACAGTGTGATAGGGTATGCTCATCCTGGCAAATTTAAGAAAGTCGATACTCGGTACCTTCAACCTGCATAAAATCCATGTATGTACATACAATATATATATATATATATATATGCTAAGCTAAATAGGCAATGGCAGGAAGTGGTGCATCGTGTAGATCCTGACTAGCAGGTGACTATGACTCCCTTCCTTAACCACATCAGAAATGCCAAACATAAGAAACAAACACACACACCATACACATGCAAGTATGGGGTAAGTATCCATAAAAAAACGCATGTGAAAACAACCATCTAACTAATCATCATCAATAACTGGAAATAATGTAATAATCTTCATGCATATATGAAATGTAGAGTCTAAGTAATCTCATCATACATCAATTGAATCCATAACATAATATCTAATAGTCTCAAAACAATGCTACTAATCATCAAAATAAAACTAGTCTAGCAGAGTTTGACAATGATAATAAAATGAAAACTAGGGGTAGGCACTACATGTATTCATCATTGAAGGGAGGCTACATTGCTTCTCTTCCCATATCTTCCTATAAGGATGTTTACTTGTCTTTGGATTTTTATTAACTTTCATATATGGACATGTTACCTTGTTTGCCACCTTCTTTTGGGCATCCACCAGATTGGCTTGTGGCATCTACATTCATCAAGGACTTGTCAACATATGAATAGACTTCAGAGGCAACATCCATAGCATACTACATATGGATACCTCATCCATCTTCCTCTCCACAATGGGAAGTATACTTGCACCTATACTTGGTGTATCTTCTTCCTAAAGGGAGAAATGTCATTTGTGGGCATTAGATACTTTTTGTCTTCATGACATCCTTGTAGGAAATCATTCAATATGGGGGGATACCATCATGTATTTTTTCTTATGGGGGATATATGCTTGTACATGAATGATGTATATCATATTAGGGGGGTCTTGATAACCCCATCCTTGCATGCACCTTGTATTTCTTCATCTCTCTTTTTGGAGGAGGTTTTTCCCATGAGATTTTCCCTCTTTCTCCATTTGTAGAGAGATTGCATTACATTGCATCACATTGTATGTAGAGCATTACATTTGTACATGGGTACCTAACATGGCCTAGTAGCCAGGACCCATATTGCATCTTGCATTTAGCTTTGTGAGCTTAAATGCATTCCCTTAAGTTACACTTAAGGGGGTGTGTTAGTGTAAATAATTAATTATTATTACACTTTACTTAAGTTTACTTAGGATAATGCATTAGTTTTCATGTAGACACTTAGAAATATGCATAGACATATGAGTTGTCTTGTTGACAACACAGGAGTTAGCAACTTATTTGAGCACATGGTGTCTACAACATCTCTTTATGAGATACACCTATGTAAACTTATCCTCTCATCATCACAAAAACTCCTATGCTCAATGGAGGATAATCCACTCTTGGTGGACATGTGCTTAGTTGTGATGTTTATCTCTTTGTTGACTCCTAGTCATTCTACTTACCTTTATATACAAGGTGTTGGAAATATTCAAGACTAAGCTAAGTTACTGAGAGGGGAGAGGTGAATTAGTAACTTCTAAAATTTTAACAATTTCAACCTTTAATCCAACCATTCAATTAACATTTGTCCATTATATAAATTTTGATCTAATTGCATGCATAAGAAACTAAAAGCATTCATAACATTAAGACACAAAGATTTGGTGACCCAGAAACCTTCCAAATAGAAAGTAAAACTGGGATGGGGATGATACCCATAACTTTAGTACTGTAGTATAAAGTTAACCTGTTAAAGCTTACACTGACCACTTCTAATGATTTGCCCTGTTAGGAGCAATAAGGACTGCTAAGTCCACCTTGTGAAAGGATTTACAAACATAAAATTAAGTATGAACTTGGTAAAGAGATTTTCAAAAGACTATTAGGTCTACCTTGTGAAAGGATTTGACTAATCCACATGTTAGGATGAAGTAGTCGTAGATCTTTGATTTTCAACTTAGTTTGTTGAATGAGATTCCTGTGTGTACTGATCACCTTTTTGTGATAGATATGTCTTTGCTACTCCTTATGCTATTATGGCCTTTACAATTCACTCCTTTTGCTTTTCTCTAATGTAATTTGGATTCATATTTCCACACATTACATACATACACACATCACACATTGGATATGATATAATGCATTACATATATATCAATCCAATATATAAATTACAAAGTCAACCATCATACAAGTTACCACAGATGTTACAAAGTTGGCCCACATGAAGACATTCAAGATATAAAGGCTGACTCAGTGAGGTTCTGATACTCAACATCCACTATCAATACTTGACATCATCATGCACTCGGTAGATGTAGGAGCTCAGTCCATACTGATTACTTCTAAGTAGTCCTAAATTTGGTCTACACTGGTGACTCGGTAGACATTGTGAAACTCGTCATATAAATTGAGTCTCTTGATTTACATTGTATGACTTGGTAAACATTCTCACCTTGAGCTTGGTATAAATTGAGTCTCTTGGTTAACAATGGACTCTCATCACATACACTATGAACTCGGTGAACACTACACTACTCAGTAGCCACTGGGATGTGTTCAAAGAACTCAATAGCAACTGTAGATCTCAGTGAACAATTGAATTACATGGAAAATACTAAGAACTATACAATGAGCTCGGTAGCTATATACAATCTAAATAAGTGTGTGTCACTAATAACAAATTTGACTGATATATCAACAATCTCTCCTTTAGCATTAGTGACAAAAACACTTATTAGCCAAAATTGAATACCTTATATCAATCACCATGCTTAGTAGAGTATACTATATTTGGGATTTTTTAAAATTGATTTTGTAAGGTATATACAGTATACTATACATCTTCCTTCTATATACAATATGTCTTACTTATTGTAAGTTCTCCACCATAGCATATTTCTCCTCATACTATGTGTCTCTCTATGTACATGTCTTACTCCCCTATAACATATGGCTTTCTCCAATATAACTTTTCTCCCCCTTTTTGATAATAATGCCAAAGCTTTATTCTATTTTATTTACATAGAAACACTAAAATGAGAAAAAAATCCAGAATGTACCTTAACAATGATTGCCAAAGTTTTGTCCCAATTTTCCTATAGGACCTTACATGTATGAAGTGTAATTTGTACTTCTATTGACAATTCTATCATGTGGTCCACAATAGAGAAGTTATTGTCATGGATTAGAGTTTTTGAATATGCAATATGTTTTTGCAATGCATCCATGTTGGGAAGGATAATGTTTTGTATGCCAATCAATGTAGATCTAATCCTTGCTTCTTTCCTTAGCAATTATTCTTGCATTTCTAACAAGAAAATTATTTTCTTGGAGTGTGCAGAGCTTGAACTAGGGTCAAGTTGCAACTGCTCAGCACTAGCCTTTAGATCTTCATCTATTTTGGACAATTTGTCCTTTATTTCCTTTGTTAAACCAGAAACATCACATAGCTTCCCAAAATGTGATGACACATTTGAACATGATGTTTCTAAATTGTAAAAAATTGTAGAGAACTCTACTTGATGAATGGAAATCTACTGAGCACTGTGCTCCAACACTTTATTGTTAAACTTCTTTTTAACCTTCTCCACTAGCTTATCTTGTCCATCAGTGTCTTCATTGAATTTTTGAACTACTTCTACTAGCTGATGCAAAATAGGTTGAGAAGAATCAATCTCAATTCCTATAGCCTCTACCAAAATGTTTTTAGCATCTTCAATTATCTTATACTCTTTATCTCTCTCCTCTCTTAGCCTTTGCTATTTAGCCTTCTTTTGGAGGAGTTCACCAAATGTCTGCATTTGGTTTGGAGTAACCTTGTAAATATCCCAATTGGGGATTACTATTTCCTCATCTAAATCAATGTCTTCCTCTATCTCCTTGCCTTTTCCCAAAAAAAATTGTGCTAGGTTGAACCTTGGGCTCAACTGTCCTTGCACTTAATTCTTTTGTATCTAGAATAGAAACAATGGTAGAGATACTAAAGGAATACTTACAAAAATGCCTAAGGAACCCAAAATTGATGTGCTCAAAATTAAAGAAGTCAAAATTGGTGTACTTACAACTAAAGAAGTCAAAATTGGAGAAGTCAAAACTGAAGTACTTAACTCGATAGATGAAGGAAGAATCTCCAACTCAGTGGATGACCTAGAAGTTACTTCTGTCAGTGATGTGCTAAGCTAAGTGGGAAAAAAGATTGATTGGACATTTGATATATCACTAGTGGTCACAATAAAACTTGTTGATGCTGTCTCCACACTTGATGTTGACATTGTCTTGCTTGGAGAGTGAGGAAGTGAGGCAATAACTGCTACAACTATCTTGACTGGGTTATTCTCCTCATCATCTTGTTTTTCTTCCTCAATAGCCTCTTGTCCTTGATCCTCTTCATCTTCTTCATTGTCAAAGTGAGTTATTTGTTAAATATTATCTTCTTCATCTTTCTCCTTATCTTCTTCTTCATTATCATCTTTGACATTGACTAGAAAATCACTTGGTTTAGGTAAAAATATATATTCTTCCAAGTGTTTGTTGCATTCCTAACAACATGCTCAATTTCCTTGATCCAAGTGTTAAAATTTAGAGTCAATTTTTCTTTATTTTTCTTCAATGACTCTTTCATCTCAAAATCTGATATACTCGGTAACAACTGCCTCAGGGTTTGTCCACATATATTCTTGACAATTTTTGTAGCAAAATCCCATATTGGCTTTATCTTTTCTAATAATTCACTAGGAACTTGAAAGTGAGCTAATTTGGTGAGTATTTCCATTTACCCATTTTATTCAACACCAGGTCTTCAACTTGCTTCTACTCCTCTGTTGTCCTAATCTCATATTTTATTGATTTAAAATTTTTTATGCCTACTCCTTCTTCCAATTTCTTTAACCTATCCTAGAAGGTGGTTGGAGATTTTCTAAATATGATGTCTCCTCATTTTTTGTTAGCTTTCTTTCTTGACCTCCTTGTGAAAACTATAGTGGATGGTTTTGCTGGCTTAGTGATGATCAGCTTGCTTTTCTTCTTTAGTGGGTCTTCTTCCTCAAACTCTTCCTCATCCTTTGCTTCTTCACCTTGCTCATCCTCACCTTTTCCCTTAGTTAACAAAAGGGGTGAACTTGATTTCAGTTTTGTTATCCTTCTTTTCCCTTTGTTGATCGCTTGAGGGAGTGTTATTTCAATTTCAATCCTGGCCTTTACTTCATCATACATTCCAAATTATGCAACCTTAGGATCAATTGGTTCATTGATAAGAGCTTCAATGATATCCTTTGCTTCATCAATGTTGATCTCATAGCCAAGAGGTTTTACCCACACTATTCTAGGCTTAGCTACTCGAATATACACCTTGTCACTATCCACCATGAAACATATATCATCTTTGTAGTCCTCAACTAGCTTCTTGGGGATTCTAAACTTGTTGTTTATTTTCTCCTTAAATACATCAAAGTAATTATCCATAATATTATTGTAATTTTCACCCATCTCTAGAATATACTGATTGATTTGATAGAGCATAGGCATATCTTCTCTCCATACTATAGTGCCTTTAGAAGGAAAGAATTTTTGTACATAAAAGAATAGGCAAGTCAACTAGGAATCAAACTTACATGGATTTTTCTTTAAAGTTCTTATACTTTGCATGTTCTTGTTGAATTTCCATGTTCTTGTTGAACTATCTTAGCAATAGCTCGACAAGGTTGTATGATAAATTGTTCTTGACCACCTTGTAAGCTAAGTCCATGATTCACATGACACACTATTTAGTCTACTTGAATTGTATATCTTGTGTACAATGACATGAATACCAAACTTTAGTTCTGCATCAATGACACTACTCATTTTCATTCCTCTACCATCCCATTTAGCTAGGGTTTTCTTTTCCAATTTTGCTTGAACTAGAGTTTTTGTCATTTTGGCTTTGGCTAGCATAGGGAGGCTACTGATTCGATGAATGATCTTCTTGGTTATCATAATTGGTTGTTCTAGCCATTGCTTCCCATTATACACTCGACTGATGATAAACCTAATCCATTTGATTTGAAATTCTTGGGGCATGTGAGGGATGTGTGTCAACCCTTTGGTTTCAAGATGTTGATGCTTGAGCTGTAAGACTCCATTGACACATAACTAACCTAAGGCATCATCCATTTATAGTGTACCAATTTCTTGAATAACACATTTGAAATGAGTGCGAATATCATTGATAAGAAGTACCTTGGGAGGAATTTGGGATTTGACACTGCTTAGATCTAGAGTTTTAGTGACCACGGGAGTGAGCTTGAAATGTGGTGCCTTCTACTCAACTCCATGAAACAACATGTTAGATCCTTGCTTAACCTTGCTATTGCTGGATGCCATTTTCACTTAGTAGGATTTGAGAGAATTCAAAAATATTTCATTGGAAATTCTCTCAAATCACTTTGATTGCACTAAAAATTTCTCTTCACAATAACACTTAAAATTTCAACAGTAAGAAATGATTTTGATTCCATTCCTGTTGTTGAAATTTTGCCATTAATGTTCAGTACAAAAATAGATATGTTGACAAACTATCATCCACTACTTTGCATTGAACACTCAGCGAAGTCTCTGTGACTTGGTGACCATAAGAATCTTCATTACTTCTGACCTTGCTTGGTAGAGTCTATGACCTAACCTCACTCGGTAGAGAAGTAACTCAATAGTAATTGATACCAATCTTACTTAGTGATTCTTTTGTACCTTGAATAAAAATTTGGATCTTTGCCACCTTTCAATTGGAACTAATTTGGATGTCATCTTTGATAGCCTAGTTCCACTTCTCCTATTAGAACTTAATTAGAAATGGTAGAGTCACCCAATTCTTGAGTGAGTTGACCATCATTGCTCAGACTTGTATCCTTGGTAGACTTAGGAACCCATTGTTCTCTCATCTACTTTTGGATGTTATTAGCTTTTTCCTTCTTTTCATCTTTAATTCTATTAGTATTCATGTAGTTCTTGCAAGATGACCAAGTTCTATAAAAATGAAACATCTTTTAGTGGTATCTCTTTTCCTCATATGATGTTTAGCACAATTCATACCAATGTGTCCAAATTCTCCATAGTAATGACATTTGCACCAAGTGTTGTAGTCCCATCCAAATATTGCTTTCACAATTTTCTTTACTGGATTCAATACCTTGGTTGTACATTCTGATGACTTGTGTCCATGTTTCTTGCATTTGTGATATTTGCCTTCAAATCTTAGTTTCTCTTTGCATTCATTGGCTCTATGACCATGCTGATTGCAATTGTAGCATTTTCCATTGAATTTTTCTTTTTCCATTACTCCAACACTTGTATGATGTATGACTTGTCTTACCATAATGATTGCAAGTAGGTCTTTGGTTCTTTTGAGCTCCTTGCTTGTATGATTCTCCTTCTATATATCCAATTCCCACTTTTCCTTTTTACCTATATAGGTTTTGCTCATTCTGTTGGTGTTTTAAAATGTACTAAAACTACTAAGCGACAAAATGCATAATACCAGAATGACAGTACATACACAATCTAAAGACTAGCCTATTCTTATTAACAATTGCATATGTAAGGTATTTGGACCCAACTTCAACAAAAGCACAGATGGTTTTCTACTCTTTTGGCTCTGCAAAACAAGGGTGGGTATACCCAAGGATGGTTCAAAACTAGAACAATTGTATGAGGATTATTCTTAATTACATTTTGATTCTCATTTCAAAGTCCTCAAACATATACACAATTCTTACTAACTTTGTAAACACATCCCATCAAACAGATATGGCCAAGAATTCTTCTATAGATCTGCAGATGTTTTCAACAACAATGGCTAATTGAAGCTAAAACATTCCATGCAGACAAGTGCTGGCCAACTTTGAAGATCTATAGGAATAAAAGTAAAATTTGATTTGATGATGCATTTGAATAACCATTTGTAATATATTTCTCCTTCAGCTGAAATAACTTGATCAGTGCCTAATCCATTGGGGTTTAGAGTCTATAGCAAATTCTTAGATCTAATTTGTTGCCTTACAACAAATTCTATCATCAATTCTTATTAGAACTTATCATTCAAAATCCTTTTCAATACTTAAGGAATCTTATCACATTCATCAAAGCCTTTATTTAATCCATTGAATTAACAACAATGATAAATGGATATACAATCCTAACTAGATTGCATTCAATTGTACAAGTTTTTACTCATACAACATCAAGGTAGCTAAGTATTTAAAAGGAGACAAAATTTAGAAAGAACTGATATGGGGACAATTCATAGTTTGTATTCATTTCCTTTGAAAATGGTAAATCCTTTACAATAGACTCAGAATGGCCTTCAGAAAGAAACATAGCTCATTCTATATTCATGTATTCTCATAGAATTGACAGAAAAATACATTACAAACTTGCTTTCAAAATTTGGACCAAAAACCAGACTAAGCATAATACTTAGAAGAAATAGAATTTAGACCCTTCTTTAGCCTTGGGATATCACTTAAATAGTGTGAGATGCAACAAGCTTCAGGCTAAAGACAAATGACATGTGTCCTTTTAAAAAGGCACTCACCTACAATTCTGTCAAAAAGACAGGAACAAAATAATAGAAAGGCTTATTACAACAAACATTCCTTGGTGGGTCCCTTTCTGTTATGCTTCTTAGTTGTTGAGACAAGAAAATATGATCTGATCTTACAATCATTCTTCATCCTCGGAGTACATAGCCATGAGGTCTGAAAGTGATGTATGATCTTTCTGTTATGCTTCTCAGTTGTTGAGACAAGAAAATATGATCTGATCTTACAATCATTCTTCATCCTCGGAGTACATAGCCATGAGGTCTAAAAGTGATGTATCATCTTTAGTTACCTACAAACTCACTTTAACCTGGGGATCTTCCATGTCTTCATTACTAACTATGAGTGTAACTATTACTTTTGCATCTTCCTCCTCATCGTCTCCTGACATCTGTTCCATAAACTAATTTTTCCATTTATTAAAAGCATCATCATCTGGCCAATCAAAACTTAGAGCTTCTCTTTGTATCTTTATTAAAGAATTTGCACTTTCTTCTAAATCATCAAATTCTTTTCTCATAGCAGTATAAAATAACTCTATTTTTACTAGCTCTTCATTTGTCTTTGCCTAGAACCAGTGGCCAGTCTCACTCATGATGTTTATTATTCTTTCATTAAATAACTCGTCCAACTCCGTTTTCCACTTTTCCTTTTCCTTTATTGTATCAACAGATTCTAGAGCACAAGAAAATAAAGTGAATTTTCAGCCATATATTGGGAAAAATGGAGTGTTAATTTTCTCTGTAAAGAATCTCTTTCATCATCAAAATTCTCTAGCTTATTAATAAATCAAAAATCTTCTCAACTTGATGATAAGGCATTTGGACTGCAGATATACATATGATTGTAATATCATTATTTCTCTCCCTCCATTTCTGTGCAAGAAGAGTTAGTTTATCCTTATCTCTGTTCAACTCATCCATGAGGGTTACAATTCTTGTCAACTGATCATAAAAAGTTGACCATTGTATTTTATCCCTCAAATATACCACACCCTACTTTAATTTTTCTTCCTGTTGATTTCTAAATTCTATCTGCAACTCATGTAATTTAGTTTTTTCTGCTTCAAAGTCCTCTGCAGTATAGAATTGGGGCCTTTCAGGGGTGTCAGGTATTTCAATGATAGGGGTTGATCCAACAAATGAATGTGAAGGGTATGCAATTCTAAGTGTACTAGATTCTCCCACCTTTCTTTTCCCAAGTATCTTCTCCAATTGAGATACCTTGTTTTCTAGCTCAATTCTCTTTTTTACTTCTTTATTGTAGGCATCCACCACTATTTCATACTTACTCTGCAGATTAGTCATTTCCTTTTCTTCTTTTTCTGCAGTGGCCAAGGAAAATTTAGAATAGTCCACATTCATGTGGGCTGCCTGTACATGTGAAGTATTAGCGACCCTCCTCACAATGATACTCCCTATTAGTCCTGAATCATCAGGCTGTAATGGAGTAGTCCTGAATCCTCTTCTTAATGACCACATAACAAGGGCAGCTTGATCATTACTAAATGATGTTCCAAATAATTCCTCTTTATCTGGATCCTATAATCCTAAATTATTTGACACAGAATTAAAAATTAAGGCATCAACAATATCCCAATTGGGCAATAATAAAATATTTGCATCTTTCACCATCTGTCTACCCTCGTCAGGGGTTATATTTTGGAACTCTTGTATCATTTGTTCCTTTATTTGATTCTGAATAGAGGCTTCATCCATTTCTGGATGCTCTATTTTCATATTCCTACATCTTTGTTCAAAAATGTGCATGTTTGCCCTCCATACAAACTGATGGAAAGCCCTCGATTTTACAAAACTATTATTAGACAAAAATTGCTGACTGGCTTGTTCCAAAATAGGGTCTAATTACCTTCCTCTGAAATCTGCTATAGTTAATTCAAAACTTGGCATAGGAGGCTCCTAGGGGTTCCCTTCATCAATTTCTGCTTGAGTAACAAAAACTCCTCCTTGTGACCCCATTTGTTCAATTTGCTCATTGGTGAGCTACTCTTCCTCAATTCTCATTGGAGTTTGGGAAAGTGAGTAACCTTCATCATGGGATTCCTCTTCCCTTATTATTTTTCTTCTTTTGGGAGAAGGTTCAGGGGTTCTTTCTTCAAGGACAGTACTAGTAGATTCAATTATCTATTTTTCTTTGTTTACAATGGGCATCTGATCCTGAATAACAGTATATCCTATCCTCTTTCGCACAACCAGTGGACCTGCCCCTATGTTAGGGGTGAAACCCAATTTCCTCATAACTTCTCTGGCTTTATTTGGAAAATAATCAATAAAATGTTGTTTCTTCTCATTCATTACCTCCATTATTTCCAAGAATGTACTCATGAGCTTATTTATTCTATCTGCATTAGTTGCAGCATTACTAAGAGGATTGTAATCCTTGTCAAAACAATTAATAAACTCCAAAACTTTTGAATAGACTCTCCATTTCTCTTTCTTTGCTTCTTGCTCCTGGAGAGAATATTCATTCCTTATTATATCTTCAAGGAAATAGAATTCATGCTGACTTGGACGAAGCTTGATCCTATGTCTAAGAGCAGAATTAAAGAAACCTTCTGTGTCACAAAAATGAGCATGAGATACTACCATCTTATACTAATCCAAAAATTTATAGAGGAAGATCCACCCTTCTTTAGTTATTACAAAGTGGTGAGCTACAATGCAAGTAGGAAAAATTGATCTTGTTCCCCTTTTGTGCAAAAAGGTCTCCTCCACTCCTCCCAACTACCATAAAAATTCAGCTACTCCTACCTTTAAAGGCACCTAATAGGGTAGTACATGGGGTGTCCCTTTGAATCCATAAACCCTAATCACAGTTGAGACTAGATATGGGATGATATCTCCCCAATTATGTGAAACTTTTAGATTATGGGGTCTGTCCATAGGCCTAACAAGGTGCATTAGTGCCTTAGGAATTTTGGGATTGTCACTCAATATGAGGCATCTTAATTTAGAAGTAAAGTGCCTATCAAATCTAACAAAGCTAGCATTTTCTGCTTCCCCAGTCATGTCTGCACTCCATAACTAAACTGGTAGTGCTTCCCCCTCTTGTTCTCTATTTAAAACCATTTCTTTACCGAAATATTTAACCCCTTTAAATAGAAACATATGCATCAATAGGGAGTACTGACCCCAAACCTTTTCCACCTTGCCCTTTGCAATCCCCACCAATCCATTGTGAATCTCATTAGCCAGGTAAGATGCAAAATAAAAAATTATTTCTACACTGAAAGAGGAGATTTGGGTGATCATATACATGAAACTCATAGGAATAAAATCTTCTTCACCCTCTCTGAAGACTATGCACAGGGTCCTGTATATCTCTACTACCCTAGCATTAAAGCATGATTTCTTGAAAGGTTCTTTAGAAGATGATGTTATTGTTGGTAGGTTTCCAATTTTTTCTATGTGGGCCTTGAGTGCACCTTGTCTAACTACATCCCTTTTGGACATATATTCTTTTTCTAACTCTATCAAATCAATGGGCACATGATACCTAGTGAGAGGTCCCAGACTAAAAACTTCCCTAATTTCTTCTAGACTCATGGTAATTAAAACCTCACCATCCATTCTTCTCACTACCTTAGTGGCTTGATCATAACTTTTCACTACAGCTTCAAGAAGGTCATAATCCATAAACACACTAGGAACAACTAGCTTTCCCAAATCAAAATTCCATATATTGGCATGAGGGGCATATAATTTTCTCTCTGCAAACCATTTTTGAACAAACTCAAACCAGTTTGAGAAGTTTGAGCATCCTGGACCCAATTACCCTTATCATACAATCCATCAGCTATCCTTAGCCTAGGGTTCAAAGAGGTTAACCTTTTAACTTGAACTATCTCTACAGTAGACTCAGGAAGCAACTCAAGCAAGTCATCATGCACATTTCTATCCAAATAGTTTATTTGACCTAAAAATCCCTTCTTCGAAGGCATCTTGGACTATTTTTTATAGAACTGAAAAGCCTATGAAGATTATGGTAGTACTACTTACTTGAATTCTATCTTTGTTTTCCTCTGTATTTTTGCAAACTTTCTGCAAACAAGCAACTTCACAATTTTTGCCCAATTTCAGCACACTTTCCTTCAGTAATTGCTTCTGCACAAGAATGGCTCAAAATCTTTGCTCATGTAAGTTGAAACTGATGAAATCTCTCTGTATTATACTCTATTTTTTCTCATGGACAATGCTTTCATGTCTAATTAATACAGAGAGTGGCACCACATTCTGTGTTTAAAACTGTGCCATCGATCTTCAAGAATCCTACGATCATGTGATACAAAGAGAACAACTAGGCGTTGCACTTGACATGTTAATCAATTCACCCAATGAGAACTTACCACATACATAACTTTTTCCTTGATGGCGCTTATATTCGGACCCACTAGTAACTGAGGATACATGTCAGCATGTCACTACTTCTTTATGCATAAAGAATGAGCACCTTGCCATAGCGAAGCAGTGACAACCGTCAATTTGATCCGAAATTGGTCAGATGATATGTTACTGGGCTTGCTCAAAAAAAAGGTGGTGGGCCCTATTTGCTATGTCGCTATAAATATCTCCCTCGCAACTCTTCATAGCGAGAAGATGATGACCGTTGATCATATATTCAATCAAGGGTGAGGAAACTGCACGGAGTCTTTTGATTCATATTCGCTATGTTGCATAGCTTAAAGAGCATGCAACTTTTCAAAGCGAGGTAGCGAGGACTATTGATTCCGTTCCAATCTGATGCTCAGGATCTCTTTGTACATTTGATCAGAAGGGCATTGATGAAATACAAAATTCTGCATAGTTGGCACCTTTCAAGATTTTACTTCAGTCCTAATTATCATCCCACGTCACCAAAGGTCCCACCGACTCTTCAATTTCACGGGGCCTTGCTACTTCACTAACGGTGAAGTGTCCAAGTTTTCTGATAGTGAGGTAGCGAGCTCCAGCACTTTAATGAATTTTGGCACTGTGAAATGCAAGGGGGCATCAGATAATTATTTTTGTTATTTAAACTACTTTTGACAATGACATTTATTACTTGTCATGCCACCTGGTGTAGTCATGATACCAACAAAATGCAATGTCACCGGCTCTTGATTTCATGGGGCCTCGCTACTTCGTTAACGATGAAGTGTCAAAATTTTTTGATAGTGAGGTAGCGAAGTATCAAAAAATCATCATTTCGGCTCTAACTTTAGACTACTTCTGCTAGGCCCCCTTTCTTTTTTTGACGGTAATCTCAATGTGTACCTGCATAATAAATCAGTCAGAAAACAAAGCTTCGACTGCCGTATCTTCATTTTGCGGTCCCATTTTGTAAATTATTCAGCACTCGCTACCTCGCCATATATAAAAAGTGTCCATGTTTGCATAGTGAGGTAATGACATCGGTAGATCTACTTAGATCGGATGGCTGGGGAAATATGAGAGGAAAGGTATCTCGGGGGCACAGAAGATGAAAGGCGACAGAATATTCATCTTATTTGAAAATTCAAAATTTTGCGCCCGACAATTTATGAATAGGAAGAACGTAGGGTTTTCATAAGTTTTTTTTCAAAGGCTAGCCAATGGATGGATTATCCAGAAACCCTATGTTTCACTTAGAAATAAAAGTCTGACTTTTCTACAATTTGGACAAAAGACTTCTATCATACAAAAAGTCAGACCAACACATTCAATTGATTCATGTCTACTTGAGATTTCATCATTCTTTCATTGATTTGTCTGTTAGATTTTAGATCATTTTTCATTCTTTCATTGATTTTCCCTTCAGAATTTAGATATTTCCTAATTCTTTCATTTTCAAATCTTAGGCTCATGATTTCTTCATTTGCATTGGAGAGTTGATCAATAAGGTCTACTTGCTGGAGGGATTGGTTCTAGATTTCATTGTTCCTTCCATCCATTTCTTCTTTTATCTTGTTTCTCTATTCCAAGACTTCACATAACCTTACTAACTGAATTTCTTGTTCTCTTCTTAGCTTTCTTACTTCTTCTTATAGGGAACTATTCTTTTATAGGAGTTCTTTGATTGCTTTATTGGCTTCATCTAAATTTCTTGAATGAAGTTCTTCAATTCTTTCTTCAATGTAGAGTTGATCATTCATTTGAATTGTAAGTTTCTTTCTTCTTTTCAAGGATTTAGAGAGTTGCTCCTTTTCTTTCTTGAGTTGGGAAATGGCCATTTCTAAATCCAACTTTTCATTGTCAATGGCTTTTTCAAGTCTAAATATCTCCATGGCCTTTATCTTTGCTCAAGCTATTAAGCTTTCTCTTGAGAACTAAAAATCTTTGATACCAATTGTTGGAAATATTCAAGACTAAGCTAAGTTACTAAGAGGGGATGGGGGAATTAGTAACTTCTAAAAGTTTAATAATTTCAACCTTTAATCCAACCATTCAATTAGCATTTTTCCATTATATAAATTTTGATCTAATTGCATGCATAAGAAACTGAAAGCATTCATAATAGTGACACAAAGATTTGGTGACCCAAAAACCTTCCAAATAGAAAGTAAATCTGGGGTTGGGATGATACCCACAACTTTAATACTACAGTATAAAGTTATCCTATTAGGAGCAATAAGGACTACTAATTCCACCTTGTGAAAGGGTTTACAAACATACAATTAAGTATGCACTCAGTAAAGAGATTTTCAAGAGACTTATCATGCACTCGGTAGATGTAGAAGTTCGATCCATACTAATCACTTCTAAGTAGTCTTGAACTCGGTCTACATTGGTGACTCGGTAGAAATTTTGAAACTCATCATATAAACTGAGTCTCTTGATTTACATTGTATGACTTGATAAACATTATCACCTTGAGCTTGATATAAACTGAGTCTCTTGGTTAACATTGGAAAGCTCAGTTAACACTAGACTCTCATCACATACAATGTGAACTTAGTGAACATTGCACTGCTCGATAACCATTGGGATGTGTCCAAAGGACTCGATAGCAACTGCAAAACTCAGTAACTAATTGTATTACATGGTAAATATTGAGAACTATACAATGAGCTTGATAGCTATATACAATATGAATAAGTGTGTGTCATTGATAACAAACTTGATTGATATGTCAACAAAAGGCACTTCTAGTGTGTATTCATCCAATTATTTGGTTAATCCAATCATCTAATATCCATTATCATTTTGATCGTTATTGAGATTCTCATTTGATCATCATTACTCTCTCTTGTGCTATCTATTGAGCTTCTTGATCTTGGTGTTGAATTATTGCCTTAGGAAAATTCTTACATGGTATCATAGCTATACCAAATTCTTACATATACCCCTTAGTGTAATTTTGGCCTCTCTCTCTCTCTCTCTCCCTCTCTCTCTCTCTCTCTCTCTCTCTCTCTCTCTCTCTCTCTCTCTCTTCTCCCAAATTTCTAGGTCATCTCTCTCTTTCCAGCATGGCCCTTTAGGTGTTATTTTATCACCTTTTTGGTCATATTTTTGATAGTTTTATGATCTCTTTATTCTTTATGCACTTTCTCCAATACCTTAGGGACTCCTTTTTAGGGACATTACTGGGAATAGATTGACCTAGGCTGACATCTTCCCCAAGGAATTTAGGCCCTAGGGCTTGAAGTGTCTTAGGTGTCTCAATCATTTAATTTTGTTCCCCATTCGGCCTGCTTTGTTTTTAACCTGAGAAATAGTAAATAAGGATGATTGGGATTTTCATTTCCATCCATAAATACATAAGTTATCCATTCATTATCAAGAGAAATCATAAACATGACTTTAAGTAATCATTTTCAAGCATTCACCAAGATCAGGCATTTCCTTCTTGCATCAAGATTCTTCTCTTATCAGGAAGGTAGTGGAGTTTGGCTTCTAAGGAGGAAATTGTCTATCCAAATCATTCAATTTCTTTCATTATTCATCAACTCATGTCACATGTAATCCAATTCATTATGAGCTTCTTGATCTTGGTGTTGAATTATTGCCTTAGGAAAATTCTTACATGGTATCATAGCTATACCAAATTCTTACATATACCCCTTAGTGTAATTTTGGCCTCTCTCTCTCTCTCTCTCTCTCTCTCTCTCTCTCTCTCTCTTCTCCCAAATTTCTAGGTCATCTCTCTCTTTCCAGCATGGCCCTTTAGGTGTTATTTTATCACCTTTTTGGTCATATTTTTGATAGTTTTATGATCTCTTTATTCTTTATGCACTTTCTCCAATACCTTAGGGACTCCTTTTTAGGGACATTACTGGGAATAGGTTGACCTAGGCTGACATCTTCCCCAAGGAATTTAGGCCCTAGGGCTTGAAGTGTCTTAGGTGTCTCAATCATTTAATTTTGTTCCCCATTCGACCTGCTTTGTTTTTAACCTGAGAAATAGTAAATAAGGATGATTGGGATTTTCATTTCCATCCATAAATACATAAGTTATCCATTCATTATCAAGAGAAATCATAAACATGACTTTAAGTAATCATTTTCAAGCATTCACCAAGATCAGGCATTTCCTTCTTGCATCAAGATTCTTCTCTTATCAGGAAGGTAGTGGAGTTTGGCTTCTAAGGAGGAAATTGTCTATCCAAATCATTCAATTTCTTTCATTATTCATCAACTCATGTCACATGTAATCCAATTCATTATGAGCTTCTTGATCTTGGTGTTGAATTATTGCCTTAGGAAAATTCTTACATGGTATCATAGCTATACCAAATTCTTACATATACCCCTTAGTGTAATTTTGGCCTCTCTCTCTCTCTCTCCCTCTCTCTCTCTCTCTCTCTCTCTCTCTCTCTCTCTCTCTCTCTCTCTCTCTTCTCCCAAATTTCTAGGTCATCTCTCTCTTTCCAGCATGGCCCTTTAGGTGTTATTTTATCACCTTTTTGGTCATATTTTTGATAGTTTTATGATCTCTTTATTCTTTATGCACTTTCTCCAATACCTTAGGGACTCCTTTTTAGGGACATTACTGGGAATAGGTTGACCTAGGCTGACATCTTCCCCAAGGAATTTAGGCCCTAGGGCTTGAAGTGTCTTAGGTGTCTCAATCATTTAATTTTGTTCCCCATTCGGCCTGCTTTGTTTTTAACCTGAGAAATAGTAAATAAGGATGATTGGGATTTTCATTTCCATCCATAAATACATAAGTTATCCATTCATTATCAAGAGAAATCATAAACATGACTTTAAGTAATCATTTTCAAGCATTCACCAAGATCAGGCATTTCCTTCTTGCATCAAGATTCTTCTCTTATCAGGAAGGTAGTGGAGTTTGGCTTCTAAGGAGGAAATTGTCTATCCAAATCATTCAATTTCTTTCATTATTCATCAACTCATGTCACATGTAATCCAATTCATTATGAATTTACTTCCATTATCTCCTTTTGGTTTCTTTTAGTTGAGGCTATTGCATTCACATACTTGATCACATATCAAAATTGATTGCATCTATAAAGGTATTTGTATTTCTCATTGATATATTTAGTCCTACTAAATAATAGAATTTATTTTAATAGTATGTTATATCTCAATTTCAAAGTTGGTTTCTCAACTTTTGGCTTGACCAAAGTAATCCATCCCCTAATAGAATAAAAACCACATTTTCTTGTGTACATGAGCAAGATATTAGAATTGTGATTATAGATCCAAAAACTATTCATTGAGAGCTTTCCAGAGAACCTAGGTCATGTCTCTATAGTGCTCCAAGAACATGTCCATCATCCCATAAAGTTTCCATTCACTTTTCCTTGAGGTTGACATGTTCCTAGAGATTTGGGCAAAATAGAGTTTTTTGGTTTTTTGTACTAGTCATAGATCTATAGTCAAAATTACAGTCATACATTTAGATCTACAATTTATAGAGATAAAAGGTATCTTCTCTTTCATATTTTAAGGCAAGTTCTTCATCCTTTCCTTTTTCTCTTAGCATACACCTATTTCCATATTTTAATTAGGTTTATTACATATATTTAGTGCCTATATCTATCTTGCTCTTAGCATTAAACCACTAGGTTCAATTTCACATTTACATTGAATATCTAAAATCAATTAATGTTTCATGAAGGAGGAATTATTTTTGTACTTCCTTGATATAAATTGGGTTTCATCCCTTCATCCTACTTGGGTTTTTATATTCTAACTTAGGTTATATTGAGAGTTAAGTTTAGAAGCCCCTCATTTTCTTTTATTTGAATGTTGCAAAAAGTGGAAGTATGATGGAGGAGCATATTGGGTCTCTTTGAAATCATGTGTCTTGGTAGGTATGTGATATGCTTGGTTACCTTTCGGTTTGGTCTTCTCAGTAGTTATTTGGTGTGCTTGGTGTATTTTTCAGTCACCAAGTTGATTGGTCATGATTTTCATCGAGGTGGTCAGTTGTCATTGTCACTGAGTTGGCTCGACATCTTTTATTCATGGTTGTTTTTTCTTAGTTCCTTGCTTCACTAAGTTCTTTTGTGTTAAAATTTTCTTTTTGGATAAATTGTGCATATAGTTTATCTCATCATTAACTAAAGGGATCTATCATTGGGAAGTGTGTTTAACTATTTTAAGGTCATTGCTTTCTCCTCTGTTGAATCTAGAAGGTTCTTTGAGTCATTTCATCTAGTATAAATAGGGAGTCATATTGTAGGTTTAAGGTAGCTTATAGAAGATAGAGAAGTTAGAGTTTGGAATTTGGAGATTGTGGATCTCGCATATATGAAGGAAATTTTGTAATTATTTCATCTCTTCTAATTGCCAAAACCAAGAAGGCCTTAGATCCTAGCATGTATCAATATATATATATATATATATATATATATATATATATATATATATATATATATACATATATCACATCTATATTCTATTCTCTACTTCCACTGTATTTGGTCCTTTGATGTGTTAGGAAAGGGACTTTCCTATGTCAGGTGGAATCAAAGTGGGTTTAGAACTAGTTTTTCAAATATAGCTCTTGTAGGTTCCTTCTTGTAAACCCTAGTTGGTTAATTTGTTGTGGGGTGGTTGACTATGATATGACCTATGATTGCAAAGGGTTTCAATATGGTTCATGGTAGGAGGGATTTATATCTAAGGTTGGTTGATATGCTTTGGTAGATTTTTGCTAGGTGAAAAGTTATTGAGTCAAACTAGCACCAAGGAAGACATTTAGGTGATGTTAGTGATGAGGAGGTTGAAGTACAAGAGGATTTTTTTTGTTTATGTTATAGTCAAGTTTTTTATTAGTGACACACACACTTAATCTAATGGTTAGTAGCTACTGAGCTTATAGTATAGTTAATAGTGTTAACTAAGTAATTTAAGCTCTACTAAGTTCTACAATTTCTACCAAGTTCTAGGAACAATATTTAGTTTGCACCGAGTAGTATCTACTAGGTTGGTGATTATTAGTGTAAATTGAGCTCCATGGGGTTTACCAAGTTTCTCAATGCAAACTGAGTTCTCCAGTGTTTATTGAGTTTTCAGCTTTAGCAATGTGAATCTAGTGTTGACCAAGCTATACAGTGTCAACCAAGTGATTTAGTTTATACTGATATCACATTGATAGTGTTGACTAAGCTATGCAGTGTCAATCAAGTGATTTAGTTTATATGTAGAGTTTCATAGTGTTCACCAAGTCACCAGTGCATACCAAGTTTAGACTACTTAGAAGTGATTAGTATGAATCAAGCTTTTACATCTATTGAGTGCATGAAAATGCTAAGCACTGACAATGGTTGTTGAGCATCAAAAGTTCACCAAGTTTGTCTGAAGAATTTGAGTAGCAGCAGTTGGGATGATTTTGTGTATTTTGGTGAAACTTGTATTGTAGCCAACTTTGATGAATTGTAAATTGGATTGGTATATATATGTAATGTATTGTATCACATCCATATATGATGAATGGTATGAATATAGAAAGATATATATAAGAGCAAAAGTGTCAAGGCTACAAGTAGTATAAGGAGCAACAAAGATTTATCCATCACAAAAAGGTGATCATTACACTCCAAAGGAATCTCATTAAGTAAATCAAGGTTGTAGATTAGAGATCAGCCACTGGTTCATCCTAATAGGTGGAACAGTTAAATCCTTTCACAAGGTAGACTTAGCAGTCTTTTGTAAATGTCTTTACTAACTACATACTTCACTGTATGTTTGTAAATCCTTTTGCAAGGTGAACCTAGTAGTCCTTATTGCTCCTAATAGGGCAGATCATCAAAAGTGATCATTTTAAGCCTTAACAAGCCAACATTATACTACAGTACTAAAGCTCGTGGGTATCATCCCCTCCCCCATTTTACTTTCTATTTGGAAGGTTTCTATGTTACCATATTGTGTTTCAAAGTGTTATGAATGTTTTAATGCCTTCAATTTTTCATGCATATAGTTAGATCATAATACACATGAAGGATTAATTGGTGAATTAATATTAAGTTTTATTGGTAATTGATTCTCCCCTCCCCTCTTAGTAACTTAGCCTATCTTATATTTCTCATAGTTGTGCCTACACCATTGATGGATTAGGGAGATGAAATGTTTTTGAAGGCATTAACAAGTTTTAATTCTGCACTAGAGTTTAACCCTCTTAAGTATAGTATAAAATTGGATTCAAATGAGTTGAAATATTGGATCACTAAGATGGATAAGTACTTTGAGCAAGAAATCATAGCAGATGAGAAGAAGGTGAAAATTGAAAGAACAAAGTCGAAAGGTCATGCATCCTTGTGGTGGGAACATTTATACCAAGATAGACAGAATAGAAGTAATCAAGGTATTGGAATATGGTGAACAAGTTGAAAGTAAAATTTTTTCCTTGTGATTATCAGATTAACCTAGTCGGGCAAATGCAAAGTTTGAAGTAGAAAGATAGTTCGATGAAGGAATACATCAAGGGATTTTACAAATTACATATCAAATCAAGACATAATGAATATGAAGAGGAAAGAGTTTCAAGGTACCTAAATGGATTGAGGACTTCTATACAAGAGGAGATTAGATTTGTTAAGATGGAAAGCATTGAAGAGGCTTGTTGGTTTTCCTTGAAAGTTGAGGAGAAATTAAATAAAATACATGTGAAAACATAGAGAAGAAGAGGTGTTAGATTACCTAGGGGAAGAGGAAAATCCATGGAGAAAGTAATATATCTGATAACGAAAGGAAAAATCGTGATAAAAGAAAGACTAAGTGGAAAACTAAAGATAAAGGAAAGACCAAATGAAAAAGTGAAAGTTCTTCCTGAGGCAGAGGTAGTTATTACCAAGGTGGCTATAATAGAGGATGATTATGGGGAACTTGTTAGAATTGTGGTGAATGAAATAGATCATTTGAATGTAAGAATCCAAATAAGAAGGTCAACAATAGAAGAAATGATTTAGTGCATAAAGAATCATAGAATGAACCTAAGAAGAAAAGTAACCTAATGGTTAGAAGGGCATTGTGGAGTGAGAATAATACATATGATTGTGTGATGAAATTTTGTACAAGACAGGATGTAGAGTTGTAGATAAAGTTTGGAAAGTGATCAATAATAGTGGAAGTGCAAAAAAGTTATTCTCTGAGGTGATGGTTTTAAAGTTGTAGTTGGAAAGGCTGAAGCACCCTAAACCCTATTAGATTTCATGGATCAAGGATGAGCATACACTAATGATAAGAGAATAATGTTTTTTGTATTTAAAAATTGCAAAGTTCTATGATAAGGTGTTATGTGATATTATGCCTATGGATTATTCTCATATTCTATTGGGTACACCTTGGAAATATGATAGACATGTTGTACATGATGGAAGACTAAATAAATATACTATTTGCATTAATGAGATGAAGAAAATATTTTTCCTTTGATTGAATAATCTATTGGTGAGATATGTGCATTTGTGAAAGTTTATTTGATGGAAGGTAGATCATTTGTTAAGGATTCTAAAGAAGAATGATGTATATTTTTCTATAATTCCTAAATATACCAATAGGAATATTGCTATAATTTGGTATAATCCCAGCTAGTGGGTGTGGAAATTTCCTTTGAATTCCTAAAATTTTAAAACATAAAGCAATGTCCAATCACCTAATTAAAAATTTATCCTCTTTATGTGCTTGTCATGCAAGGCTTTTCTCTATTTTTCTATTATCTTAGTGTAGATAAATACTTCAAATCTGATCTCATCTAATATTCTCAATAGTTGAATTATTTCTTCCTCTCTATTTAACAGTGGTATGCCAATATCTTTTTCCATTCTTAAACTTTTATACTAAAATTATATTGGCATTACTAAAGTTTTCTCATAAACTAACTCATAAGGATAAAATCAAGTTGTTTTCCAAGTTGTATTGTATTCCCATACTACTTCATTTAAATGGTTTGTCCAATTTTTTTTGTTGGATGATACTATTTTTTTTTATCTAATGAAGTCAATTCCCTATTTTTCAAATGCCTCAAAACCCATTTAAGGTTGTAGTGGTTGTTGACATTACAGTCAAGTTTGTTTATTGGTGAGACACACACTTATTTAGATAGTAGCTACCAAGCTTATTGTATGGTTAACAATTTTAACCAAGTAATTCAGGCTCTACCAATTTCTACATTTGTTATAAGGTTCTAGGAACAATATTTAGTTCACATCGAGAAATATCTACTAGGTTGGTGATTATCAGTGTAAACCAAGCTTCATAGTGTCTACCAAGTTTCTTAGTGCAAACTGAGTTCTCTAGTGCTTATCAAGTTTGTAGCTTTAGAAATGTGAGTATAGTGTTGACCAAGCTATATAGTGTCAACCAAGTAACTTACTTTATACTAAATTTGCAGTGATAGTGTTGATTGAGCTATGAGTGTCAACAAAGTGATTCAGTTTATATGCCAAGTTTTTTAGTGTTCACCGAGTCACTAGTGCAGACCAAGTTTAGACTACTTGGAAGTGATTAGTATGAACTAAGCTTCTACATCTATCGAGTGCATGATGATGCAAAGCATTGACAATGGTTGTCGAGTATGAAAACCTCACTAAGTTTGTCTTCAGAACTTGAGTACCTGCAGTTGGGTCAACTTTGTGTATTTTGGTGAAACTTGTATTGTAGTTGACTTTGATGAATTGTAAATTGGATTGGTATATATGTAATGTATTGTACTACATCCAATAATATATGAGAACAATGGTATGAAGATAGAAAAGAGTAGAAGTGTGAAGTGAAAGGCTACAATAGTATAAGGAGCAACAAATATTTATCTATCACAGCAAGGTGATCATTACACTAAAAGGGAATCTCATTCAGCAAATCAAGTTGCAGATCAGAGATTAGCCACTAGTTCATCGTAATAGGTGGAACAATTAAATCCTTACACAAGGTAGACTTAATAGTCTTTTGTAAATATCTTTATTGAGTCCATACTTCATTGTATGCTTGTAAATCCTTTTGCAAGGTGGACCTAGTAGTCCTTATTGCTCCTAATAGGGTAGATCATTAAAAGTTATCATTGTAAGCCTTAACAAGTCAAATTTATACAATAGTACTAAATCTTGTGGGTATCATCTCCACCCCAGGTTTACTTTCTATTTGGAAGGTTTTTGGGTCACCATATTGTGTGTCAAAGTGCTATGAATGTTTTAATGCTTTCAGTTTTTCATGCATGCAATCAGATCAGAATACATATGAAGGATTAATTAGTGATTTAAGGTTAAGTTTTATTGGTTACTAATTTATCCCTCCCCTCTTAGTAACTTAGCCTATCTTATATTTCCAACAACTCCAAATATAGCTTTTCATTGTCAATCACCTTATCAAGTCTGAATACCTCCATTGCCTTTGATCTTTGCTCAAGATGTTAAAATTTTCTCTAAGAACCACAAAGATCTGATACCAATTCTTGGAAATATAATATAGGCTAAGTTATTGAGAGGGGAGGGGTGAATCAGTAACTAATAAAACTTAATCTTTAATTCACCAATTAATCCTTCATGTGTATTCTAATCTAATTACATGCATGAAAAACTAAAAGCATTAAAACATTCATAACACTTTGACACATAATATAGTGACCGATAAATCTTCCAAGTAGAAAGTAAAACTAGGGTGAGAATGATCCCCACAAGCTTTAGTACTGCACTATAAAGTTAGCCTATTAAGGCTTACAATGATCACTTCTAATGATCTACTCTGTTTGGAGTAATAAGGACTACTAGGTCCACCTTGAAAAAGGATTTATAAACATACAATGAAGTATGCACTTAGTAAAGAGATTTACAAAAGACTATTAAGTCTACCTTGTGAAAGGATTTAACTATTCCATCTGTTAGGATGAACTAGTGGTTGATCTTTGATCTGCAACTTGATTTGTTAAATGAGATTCTCTTTGAGTGTAATGATCACCTTGTTGTGATAGCATAAATATTTTCTACTCCTTATACTATTGTAGCCTTTTACTTTGGACGTATTCTATTTTTGATCTTCATACCATTGTTCTCATATATTATTGGATGTAGTACAATACATTACATATATACCAATCTAATTTACAATTCATCAAAGTTGACTACAATACAAGTTTCACCAAAATACACAAAGTTAGCCCAACTACATGTACTTGAGTTCTGAAGAAAAAATTGGTGAGGTTCTTATACTCATCAACAATTATCAATGCTCGACATCATCATGCATTCGGTAGATGTAGAAGCTTGGTTCATACTAATCACTTCCAAGTAGTCTGAACTTGTTCTACACTGGTGACTTGGTGAACACTAAGAAACTTGACATATAAACTAAATCACTTGGTTGATACTCCATAGCTTGGTCAACACTATCACTATGAGCTTTTTATAAATTGAATCACTTGGTTAACACTATATAGCTCGGTCAACACTAGATTCACATTGTTGAAGCTAAAAACTCGGTAAGCACTAGATAACATGGTTTGCACTGAGAAACTTGGTAAACACTATAAAACTCTATTTACATTGATAATCACCAACCTAGTAGATACTACTTGGTGCAGACTAAATATTTATTCCTAGAAGTCGATAACAACTATAGAACTTGGTAGTGTATCACCTAGATTAGTAGTGCCAAAAGAGAACTGTTTGCCAACGAGATGGGAGGACCAAGAGGGGCAGGCAGGGCACTGGGGTGGGCTATAAAGGGCGATGAGGGGGCTAGAAGGGGTCATTTGTAGGCAAATTGAGGAGGAGATATTGCAGATTAGGAGCTCTGCAGCAGAGATTACGATGGCGGGTATTGGGCAACCAGAGCATCGAGCAGACATAGTGCGATGAGTATGAGTATGAGGGATGCTTGATCGATCAGTAGGGTCTAAAACCTCTATGTGTTTGTGCATTGGGTAGAATTTATTGCATTCTCGTGAAAGCGAAAATGCAATCTTGCAGGCATAGGTCTGGCAGGAACATGACAGGGATCAGCAGGATCACGATCTCGCAAAATATGGCATTGGGTGGGTGGTTGTGGGGAGTTAATAGTCATGTTGCAGGAACACGATCTCGGGATGGGAAATCATGCAGGAATGGGATACAATCAGCGGGATCACGTCCCCGCTATGAGATCGCATCCCACCAGGCGTGCAAAAATGTATCACCTAGATTAGTAGTGCAAATTGAATACTAACTAATTAAATAGAAGCATCAACAATACTAAGCAAGCTAACACTTAAGATAGGACTTAGGGTTATCACCACAAAAAGGAAGCAAACCAAGAATGGTAGGCTCCTAATGGCATAACACAATGATGCAATGGATTTTTCCTTGATTGTAGGAATGTGTGCTCACAAGTTATGCTTCAAACTTCAAATGGATGGGTGGAGTAAGTGAAACAAGGTTTCAAAAATGGAGTCATGAAGTGATTTTGCCATTATAATGGTATTTTGATAAGTGTTTGTGCTCTCAAAATAGCATTATAACTTTCGAATGGAGGATGGATGATTTTGTGAAGAGAGGGGGTTCAATTTATAGGCTAAGGGCTTGAGGGATGGATGGATAAGATGCAAGGAGAGATGAAAGCTTATGGAAGGCTAATATGCACTAAAAGGGGAGCACATGGATTGTGCTTGTTTAGCACCAATCAGGGAGTGACACATGTCATAGGGTCATTGGGTAGAGGAAAGGGAAAGGATGAGTCAAAAAAGGTGGCTCAAGGCCTTAAATGGCCCTCACAAGTGCTTGTAAGAGCATTCATTGGGTTGTAAGAGCATTGAAGGCTTATGGTTGGGATAAAGTTTTATGGTTGGGATATTTTAAGGGAGGAGACTTTGATTTGGCTTAGGAAAGTCTTAAGCTTACTTAGGGAATGTGAAGGTTAGGGGGGGGATTAGGCTTGGGTTTAGGATTAGAGTAGGGATGATAGAGATGTGCAAGTGGATGGCATTCATGAGGGTGGGTGAGTTAGTGGCTAAGCTTGGTTAGTATGGGTGGATGGGGTGGATTAGGCTAAATGAAGGGTTAGGGATAGGTTAGGGGTTATTAGATTTGGGGGTTTTATTTATCAAATAGATTTATTTAATAAATGGGAATTTTGGAATTAGATAGAGGAATAGGATTTAATTGATAAATAATAGGTTATTTGATTTATCAATTAGGACTATAGATGATTAATTAAATTAATCATCTAGGGGATGACAAAGGATTTAATTAAATAGGAATTTAATTAATGATGCCTTTAGAGATAGCTAAATAAGATTATCGAAGTGGTGTAATCAGATTCAGGTGTCTACAGGTACAGCATGAATTGCTTGGTTAACATTGTTAACTGTATAATAAGCTTGGTAGATACTATCTAGATAAGTGTGTGTGTCATTAATAGAAAAACTTGACTATAATGTCAACAATCTCCCCCTTTGGCATTAGTGAAAAAAACACTTATCAATCAAAACTAAATTCTCAAAAAGTTCCAAAACAATCTTTAGTCTCAATTTCATGTCTTCAACTCAGTAATGTACTCTATTTTTGAAAATTTTCAAAGTTTCTTTTGTAAGAGATATTTATCTAAATATCTGAACATGTATATGCATAATATTATGATGTTCCCCCATAAATATATATTCAATATACTTTACATGTTATGCACATCTTCTCATTTTCTCCCCTTTATTGCATCTTTTCATATTCTCCCCTTTTATATCACATCTTATCCCCTTTACATATATATTCAATATACTTTACATGTTATACACATCTTCTCATTTTCTCCCCTTTATTCCATCCTTTCATATTCTCCCCTTTTATATCACATCTTCTTCCCTTTACAATATACTTTTCATGTTATATACATCTTCTCCCCCTTTTTGACAAAAATGCCAAAGGTTTATTTTACATGGTAATACCAAAATGTGACAAGAAGTTAGAATGTAACTTTAGAATCAGTGACATTTTCTTGTCCCAATTTTCTTGCAACACCTTGCTTGTGTGCAATAAAATCTAAACTTCTACTGATAATTCCATCATGTGATCAACTATGGAGAAGTTGTTATCATGGATGAGAGTTTTAGCGTGTACAATATGTTTCTGCAATGCATCCATGTTTGGAAGAATCATTCCTTGCATGTTCACAAGTGTAGCCCTTATCTTGGCTTCTTCCCTTAGTAATTCTACTTGCATATCAGTTAGAAATCTGATCTCTGTATAGTGAGAAAAACTATAGCTCAAGTCAAGTGACAACTGTTGTGTACTTGCCTTTAGATCTTTGTCTATTTTGGAGATTTTATCTTTGATTTCCTATGTAAATAAATATGTATCATAGAGTTTTCCAAATAGAGAGGTGACATTGTTGGCAGAGGTTTCCAATGAGCCTAGAATAGTAGACAAGTCTACTTGATATATTGCAATCTTTTGTGCTACTAGCTCCAATAATTTTTTTTCAAATTTCTTCTCTACTCTTTGCAATAATTTCTCTTGTCCATTCAAATCTTCATTTAATTTTTGGACCACTTCTACTAATTCAGCTAAAATAGGTTGAGAAGTATCAACCTTAGTGCTAATTGCATCTGCAACAATGTTCTTTGCATCTTCAAGAACTTGACATTCTCTATTCCTTTCTTCTCTAAGCCTCTGTTGCTTAGCTTTCTTTTGTAGTAGCTCACCTACTATATGCATTTGATCAATATTTAGGGTAGAGATATCACAATTTGGAATAACTATATCTTCATCAAGATCAATGTCTTCTTCCTTATCTTTTTCTTTGCTAGAAACTTTTGTACTTGGTTGAGGCTTGCTCTCAACTATCTTTGTACTTATTATTTGCATGCTCAGAATAGTAAAAATAGTGGAGATGGTAGGGACAGAAAAAAAAGTAGATATAGCATTGATTGAAGGAATACCTTATTGTTGAGTAACCACAAATTCTGAAGGAGGAAGTACTAACTACTCAGTAGATGAAATGTTGGTCACGTCTGTTAATGAAGTACTAAGCTGAATAGGTGCAAAGATTGGTTGAATTCTTGGATTAGCAATGTTTGCAACAACCAACTTAGTAGTAGCTTTCTCTAATCTTGATGTCTTTAATGCTTTTCTCAGAGATTGAGGAAGTGAGGCTATAACTATTGCTAAAATCTTTTCAGGATCTATTTCCTCAATGCTCTAAATCTCAGGGATATTCTCCTCACTGGCTTCCTGCTCTAGTTCCTCATCATCTATATTGTCATAATTTGTTACTTTTTCATCATCAATTTTGTCTTCCTTGTCATTTTCACCATCATCTTCTTTATCACTGACATTAACAACAAAATCACTCTGCTTATGAAGATTATAGATATTTTTCCATGTATTGGTTGCATTTTTCACCACATGTTCAATGTCATTGATCAATATTAGACAAGTGTTAAATCTCAAAGTAAGTTTTTCTTCATTCTTCTTGATGGAATCTTTCACTTCTTTGTCATTGAGACTCAACATGAGTTTCCTTAAAGTCTTCTCATATATGTCCTTAGCAATTTTTTTGGCATGTTCCCATCTTGGCTTGATTTTCTCCATTAGTTCATTGGGAATCTGCTATGCAAGTTGGTTTGGAGAGTATTTGCATTTACCTAGCTTAGACATAACCATGTCTTCAACTTGTTGCTTCTCCTCTGTATTTCTAATTTCATACTTCAATGATCTAAATTTTTTTATGCCAGCTCTAGAATCAATTTCTTTCAATCCTTCTTGAAATGTGGGTGGAGGCCATTTGAAAATCACATCCTCTGCTTCTTCACACAATTTTAGTATCTTTTTGGATGTTCTTCTTGTAAACACTATAGTAGATGACTTGGTAGGTTTGGTTACATGATAACCTTACCTTTCTTCTTGACTGGCTCTCCTTCTTCTAAGTTTTCTTCATCTTCTGCATCATATTCTTCTATATCATCTCCTTTACCCTCTATTAATAGGAGAGTAGAACTAGTTTGTTTCAATTTTTCTATTCTTTTCTTCACATTGCTAACCACCTAAGAGAGTTTTATCTCTAGTTCTATTATGGCCTTAACTTCATCATATATTCCAAAATATGTGGCCTTTGGATCCATAGGTTCATTTAATAGTGCTTCAATGATGTCCTTGGTTTCATCACTGTTGACCTCATATCCTAGTGGCTTGACCCATACTACTCTAGGTCTGATTGCTTGCATATACACTTTATCACAATCAACCATTAAAAAAATATCATCCTTTCAGTGTTCTACAAGTTCCTTGGGGATTCTAAATCTATTATTCATCTTATCCTTGAATGCATCAAAATAGTTATCCATTATAATGACATAATTTTCTCCCATTTCTACTATGTACTCATTGATTTGATAAATAATAGGCACATCTTTTCTCCATACAACCGTACCTTTTGAGGGGAAAAACTTTTGTGCAAAGAAAAATAAATAGGTTAAAAGTGATCCAAACTTACACAGATTATTCTTTGATGACCTGATGCTCTCCATGTTTTTGTTGAATTGGTTCAACATCAACTTTGCAAGGTTGAAGGGCATGTTTTTCTTCACCACCTTGAAACTGAGATCCACTACTTCACATGATACACTATTGAGTTGAATGGAGTTGTATATATTGTGTGTAATTAAATGAATTCCAAACTTCAACTCCATATTAGTAACACAATTAATCTTTGTACCCCTTCCATCCCATTTGACAAGGGTTTTCTTCTCCAGTTCCACCTAACTTAGGGTTTTGGTGGTTTTTGCCTTCACCAACATTGAAAGTCCTGTGATATGATGAATCATTTTCTTCATCATCAAAATAGGTTTCTCCAACCATAACTACCTATTATGAACATGACTAAGGATAAATCTTATCCACTCTATCTGAAAGTCTCAGGGCATGTGAGGAATGTGGGTTAAACTCTTGGTTTTCAGGTGCTAATGCTAAGGTTTTAACACACCATTCACACACAAATTTTCCAATGTTTGATCCATTTCTAGGGTTCCTATATCTTGAATTGTAAAAAAAAAATGCAAGAAAATATCATTTACCAGAAGTAACTTAGATGGAATTTGAGATTGAGCTCCAGTAGGATCAAGAGTTTCCACAATAGTCGAACTCAATTTGAAATCTATTGCTTTCCATTCAACTCCACAAACTAACATCTTAGACCCTTTCTTTGTCTTGGTATTGGATGATGCCATTGCTCTGTAGGGCTACTAAAAATATAGAAAAATTCAACAATAAATTGCACAAATTGCTTAGATGCATTGAAATTGCTCTTCGCATAAGCTCTTGAAAATTCATGGTGACAAATGAATTTGATTTTTCCCTTTTTAAAAAATGCAAATTTCTAATCACCATAAATTCCTAGTACATTAAATGATAGATTGTCTTCCACTTAGCTTGAACTAATTACTCAATAGTAACATTCATGACTCAATGTCCACACAAAAACTTAGTAACTCCCGACCTTGCTTAGCAGAGCCTTGCAACCTAACCCAGCTCAATAATGTCTAGAACTTCTTTAGATACTCAGTGATCCCTTTGCATCTTGAATGTTGATGTGGATCTTTCCTTCTAGTTGACTGGAACTATTGTAGGATGACTTCTTCAGAACCTTAGTTCTAGTTCTCCTCATGAGAGATCAAGTAGAAATGTTTGAGTCATCCAATTCTTGAGTGACATGTGCTTCATTTCTTAGACTTGCATTCTCAGAAGATTTCAAAATCCATTGTTGTCTCATTTTCTTTTTGATGTTGTTAGCCTTGGCTTTCTTTTCATCTTCAATTCTTCCAGTGTTCATACAGTTTTGGGCAAGATATTCAAGTTTTGTACAAATAAAACATCTTCTAGTAGTATCTCTTTTCCTCATGTGATGTTTGACACAATTTATTCCAATGTGTCCAAATTCTCCATAGTACTGACATCTACACCAAGTGTTGTAGTCCCAACCAAATATAGCTTTAACAATTTGTTCTACTAGATTCAATATATTTTTTTTGCATTCAAAATATTTGTACCCATGCTTCTTTCATTTGTGACATTTTTCTTCAAATTTAGGTTTCTCTTTGCATTCATTAGTTCTGTGACCATGCTAATTACAATTGTAACATTTTTCATTAAATTTAGCTTTACCATTACTCCAGTATTTATTTGATGTATGACCTATCTTACCATAGTGATTGCAAGTAGGTCTTTGATTCTTTTGAGCTCCTTGCTTGGATGATTCACCTTCTTCTATGCATCCAATTCCTACTTATCCTTTCTATCTATATTGGTTTTTCTCATTGAATTGATTCATGTCTACTTGATATTTCATCATAGTCTCATTGGTTTTCTTTTCAGTGTTTAGATCATTCTACACTTTTTCATTCTCTAATCTTAGATTCATGATTTCTTCATTTGCATTAGTAAGATGATCAATGAAGTTTTCTTGTTGAAGGGGTAGATGCTGAATTTCATTGTTCTTTCCTTCTATCTCTTCTTTTATCTTATTCTTCTCTTCCATGACTTCACACAATCTTACTAACTGAATTTCTTGTTCTCTTTTTAGTTTTCTAATTTCTTCTTGAAGTATACCATTCTTTTCTAATAGTTCTCTAATTTCTTCATTGGCTTCATTTGAATTACTTTTTGAATGGATATCTTTAATTCTTTCTTCAGTGTAGAGTTTTTCATTCATCTATACTACAAGATCTTTTCTTCTTTTTAGAGATTGAGAGAGTTACTCCTATACTTTCTTAAGTTTCCCAATAGCCAAATCCAAATCTAGCTTTTCATTGTCAATCGCCTTATCAAGTCTAAATACCTCTATTGCCTTTGATCTTTGTTCAAGCTATTAAAATTTTCTCTAAGAACCACAAAGCTCTAATACTAATTGTTGGAAATATAAGATAGGCTAAGTTACCGAGAGGGGAGGGTTGAATTAGTAACCAATAAAACTTAATCTTTAATTCACCAATTAATCCTTCATGTGTATTCTAATCTAATTGCATGCATGAAAAAATGAAAACATTAAAATATTCATAACACTTTGACACACAATATGGTGACCTAGAGACCTTCCAAATAGAAAGTAAAATTGGGGTGGAGATTATATCCACAAGCTTTAGTACTACAATATAAATTTGGCCTGTTAAGGCTTATAATGATCACTTCTAATGATCTGCCTTGTTAGGAGCAATAAGGGCTGCTAGGTCCACCTTGCAAAAGGATTCAAAAAGATACAATGAAGTATGGAATAGGTAGAGATTTACAAAAGACTATAAAGTCTACCTGATTTAACTATTTCACCTATTAGGATGGACCAGTGGCTGATCTCTAATCTACAACTTGATTTGCTAAATGTGATTCTCTTTGAGTGTAATGATCACCTTGCTATGATAGATAAATCTTTGTTGCTCCTTATACTATTGTAGCCTTTTACTTTGCACTTCTATTCTTTTCTATCTTCATACCATTATTCTCATATATTATTGGATGTAGTACAATACAATATATATATACCAATCCAATTTACAATTCATCAAAGTTGGCCCAACTACAGGTACTTTGGTCCTGAAGAAAAAATCGATGACGTTTTGATACTTGGAAACCATTATAAATGCTTGGCATCATCATGCATTTGATAGACATAGAATCTTGGTTCATACTA
The DNA here is from genome assembly GCA_028749045.1 of Cupressus sempervirens. Lineage (NCBI taxonomy): Eukaryota > Viridiplantae > Streptophyta > Pinopsida > Cupressales > Cupressaceae > Cupressus > Cupressus sempervirens. The sequence continues at coordinate 691,997,362 of CM053791.1, read as the reverse complement.
ATCACTTCCAATTAGTCTAGACTCAGTCTACACTAGTGACTCGGTGAACATTGAGAAACTTGACATATAAACTAAATCACTTGGTTGACACTACATAGCTCAATCAACACTATCACGATGAGCTCTATATAAACTGAATCACTTGGTTGACATTGTATATCTCAGTTGACACTAGATTCATATTGCTAAAGCTATGAACTCAGTAAGCACTAGAGAACTTAGTTTGCACTGAGAAACTCGATAAACACTATGAAGCTCAGTTTAGATTGGTAATCACCAACCTAGTAGATACTGCTTGGTGTGAACTGAATATTGTTCTTGGAACTCGGTAGCAACTATAGAACTTGGTAGAGCCTAAATTTCTTGGTTAACATTGTTAACTATACAATAAGCTCAATAGATACTTACTATATGAATAAGTGTGTGTGTCACTAATAAACAAACTTGACTATAATGTCATCTAATCTGCTCAATAGTTGAACTATTTCTTCCTCTCTATTTGATAGTGGTATGCCAATATCTTTTTCCATTCTTAAACTTTTATACTCAAATTTTATCGACATCACTAGAGTTTTCTTATAAACTAACTCATAAGGAGAAAATCAAGTTGTTTTCCAAGTTGTATTGTAATCCCATACTACTTCATTTAAATGTTCTGTCCAATATTGTTTGTTGGATGATATTATTTTTTATTATCTAATGAAGTCAATTCCCCATTTTTCAAATGCCTCAAAACCCATTTAAGGTTGTAGTGGCATCTCAATAGTTAGAGTTGGTCTTCACATTGGCTAAAACATCCCTTGTCATAATAGGCCAAAAATAGCCCAATCCAAGTATCTTTTGTATTGTCCTTATGATTGATTAGTGACCTCCTTTAGGAGCACTATGAAAAGTATGCATAATATCATAATAGTCATTTTACTATAAAAAAAAATGAAGTATACGATCATGACATGTTTAAATAAAATATTATATATCCATATGTATGTGGACATTTCTTTGGTCAACTTCTTTATCTGTCATAGACTAAAGTATGTTGAGCATTTACTTATAACCAAATAATTTTCAAGGTCTAAAAACTATGGTGATTGTGTGGATACAATGAATAGATGTTCATATAGGAAGGAATCATTGATTGGCTCATTCTTTCCCTACAAAACCATTCTAGATAGAAAATCAACAAGAACATTATCTTTAGCTGATTTGTCAATGATGGTAACATCAAATTTTTGTCATAATAAAATCCACTGAATGATTTTAATTCCTATGATTTCTTTATTCATTAGATATCTTATAGAAGAGTGATCAGTGTGGATAAACACTTTATAACTTATTATATGATGCTTGAATTTTCTTATAGCATAAACTACAATAGGGAACTCTTTCTCAGTTGCAATATAGTCCTTCTCTAAAGGGCTTAAATTTTTACTTATATAATAGATAGAGTGCATATTACCTTCTTCACCTAAATTTTCTCAAGATAGCTTCTATTGCATATTTTGATGCATCTATGTGAATGTGAAATGGGCCATCCTAGTTTGAACCTTTGATGATTGGAACAGTGGTCAATACTTCTTCCACTCACTCAAAAGCTTCCCGACTAGCATTTGTCCATTTAAAACACGATTCATTTTTTAAAATTTTATACAGAGGACCAAATTTCTTACTAAATCCCTCTATAAATTGCCTATAACATCCTACATTTATGTGAACACTTCTCACATCAGTTTTATTTTTAGGTGTAACAATTTGTTGAATGATCTCTATCTTTCTTAGATCGACTTGTATTCCTTCCTTTGAGATGTGATGGCCTAATATAGTACCTTCCTACATTATGAGAGAGAATTTAAGAGATAATTTATGGTCTTCACACCTTTGAAGAACTTTCTCCAAACTTTCTAATGTCTCCTCAAAAAATTTTCCATGGACTATAAAATCATCCATATATACCTCCACATAAGAAGTTGTTAAACCTGTAAAGATAATCAAACATGCTCTCTAAAATGTAGTTGGAGCATTGAATAATCCAAATGGGAATACTCTATAGGCATATTTTCCTCAAGGATAAGTGAAGGTGGTTTTGTATTGGTCTTTTAGAGCCACCTAGGTCTAGCTGTATCCACTAAAAGATCTAAGAATGAAAAGTAACTACTTCTAGCAAGATCATCCAAAACTTGGTCAATGAATGGTAATGGGGAATAATATTTTTTAGTAACTTTATTGGGTTATCTATAATCAATACATATTCTCTACTTATCATTATTCTTAGGAATAATGTCCAACAGGGAAACCCATTAACAATCTAATATTGGTTAAATAAAGCCCACCTTTAGTAACTTTCACTCTCTTGCTTAACAAAATCATTTAGAGAAGAATTAATTCTTCTTTTTCCTTGTCTTATTGGCTTAACATCTTCTATATATATATGCATACAAATATCAATGTGTATACCTTGCATATCTTGGTAATCCCAAGAAAAAGCTTGAGTGTGTCTTCCCAAAACTTGGTTAAGATGTTTGTCTTGTGTCTAGGTTAGTTTGAAGGATTTGAACAATACACAATACAAATCCAAAAAACCTAAAGAACATTTGCATGCAAGAACCTGTCACATAGAAGAGAAAGCAAAGAAGAGGAAAAGGTTTTGCTCTAAAAGTATGAGAACTATATTATCAAATTAAAAAGATAAGAGATAATTACAAAAGATCAATCCTTATAGAAGGAGATCAAAAACCTAAAAGGGAAACCCTAAGAGGTAAATGATGTTTAATAATTAGTAATTGATTATTAAATAGAAATGAAAAGTACATAAAGTGAAATATCAAGAAGGGAGTAAAGGTAATTTAATAACTAAAATTAAATTAACCCTTTACTCTAACACAATCTTGAATTTATGATTAAAGCTTTATCTTTTTGTGTCATGATTTGTTTCATCCCTTTATCATCTTTTCCATTTCATTCATCAATGAATTAAAAGGACATGTGTTATGAGAATGATGTAAGGGTAATATTGTGTTTTTTTCCTTCAAACTCTTAACCAATGATTGCTTATCTTCATTTTCTTGTTGTTGTAAATCATCTTGTACAAAATCTTGAAATTCCTTAAAATGGTCTTTCAATGTTATCATTTCCAAGATAACCACTCCATCCCCTTAACTCCATTTCATAATCCATCCAAAAGGGTGAATTTTCCATTAGAGTTGGCTTAGCTAGTGGAAACAATGATAGTTCCTTTTGTTTCAACCCATTTAATTTTTTTGCATTTCTTGATATATAATCTCTCAATGTTGTTGTAGTTTCCAACCATGGACTTTTTGAGATTATAGGGTATCCTACATCCTTTTTCCTAGCTTTAATTAAGATCATAAAATCCATAAGATAATCCCATGTCTCTATGGCTACTATAACATCTTTTAAGCTTCCTTCAAATTTGGTTGTGGAGTTATCATCCAACATTAGAATAGTTGATGTGGGTTGTATATTTCTAAATTCTAAAGCTCTTTAAGTGTTAGTGGTGATGATGTTAATGGAAACTCCTAAATCAATTAAAATAATTGGGATTTATACTTTCACAATTTTCAATGTAATCATAGGAGTTCTAGGATCATTGTACTTATGTGGTAATAATCTCCCAGCCAACACATCATTATCTTAGCTCCTACTTGGCTGATAGGAGCATTTTCATTTTCCTTCTAGGATTTTTGATGTAGAGTGTCTTGATAAGATAATTGATCTTAGGGATGTCCTTAATAGCTTATAAGAGTGGAACTTCAATGTTAATTTTTTTCAATTCTTTGAGAAGTTATAAATCCATTATATTATCATATTCATCCCTAGATATATCTAGAGCTTCTTGGTCCTTTTTAATCCTTTCAGGATATGATACTTTATTTGGTTTAGTTCATTTTGGTTGAGGTATAATCATCATCATATGTTTAACCAATTCTTTAAGTTTCTCCGATTCTTAAGGTTTAGTAACAATTTGTGAAGCGATAATCATATTCCTCAAATGGATATCATTCACCTCGATGAAGTTAAAATGAGTAGGCCCAGTATCCACACCATTGGCTTGTCTATTCTTTGGATTAGGGACATGTTGTATAGGTAATTGAGGGTGATTCAGTTGATCATTAGATTGGTTTTGTATATTAGACTGATTAGGTCACCATTGTTTACTAAAATTCTAATTGTGTTGCCATCATGGATTTTGGTTCTAGTTTGGCTGCCATTGATTATATTTATTTTGATGGATTTTCCAAGGAGTGTTTTTTTTTTCCACTAGTTCTATTTTTATTCGTTTTATTGTCATGGAGGTGGTCCCTAAGGCATATTAGGAGGTGACATATTCTAATTATTCCACTTCATATTTTTCCAAGAGTTTTGGTTATTCCATGAGTTTTTGTTATTACAGTTGTTTCTGGCTCCAAAATGTCCCTAGTTTTCTTCCCTTTGACCAACATATTTCAAATCTTGTTCTATTTCTACAAGTTTGTTCAATTGAAATTTTAGTTCTAAAAATAATTTACAAGATTTAATAGAATGTGATTCATCACACATGGAACCTGTATCAACATTTGTCAATGGACATTCTCTTAATAAATGCTTCTCTCTACATTTTGAACAATAAATGGTCAATGGTTTAGTGATTTTTCTATCTAACTGACTATTCAAATGCAATAACAATTTAGTTTTGAGATTTTCTATCTCCTCCATTACCTGTGGTCCATCCATTTGTCCTTTTCTTTTCCTAGAACCTCTTATGTCATGCATGGTTCTAGAGTAGTTACTGCAGATGTCAATGATCTCATTTGAGTTCAATTTGTTAATGTCTCATTTTCCTATAATATTTAGAACATCTCTAGAATCTTCATTAGTCTCTTTAAATTTTTTTTTATTTTAGTAATATCCTCATTTAAACCATTTCCACATCTTTTGTGGAAAAAATTGAATCTTATTTGCGTAACTCTCCAATCTTTCATCGTCCAATTGCCTCATTCAAAAAAATCCTCTTTCCTCTCCTTGACTCTGTAATAATCTTGGTATTTATCAAGGAATATTATTTCCATTTCTTCCTAGTTTTGTAGGGATTTCTTACAAGAAGGAGATTGCATTGAAAGGACATAATAACATGTAGTTTTGTAGGGATTCCCTAAAAACAAAAGAAAATTAAAATATTTCATTGTACTTATTTCATTTTCTTGTTGCTTATATCATTGTGCTTTCTTGTATTAGATTTTATTTTAATAGGCACTTAATAACTCATAATTAAGGGTTCTCATTGGTGGTAGGAGAGTATTCTCTTGTATCTTTGAGGTAGTAAATTTTTTTGACCCATTTATTGTGATTCAAGAAAGTGAGTGGAGAGGTCACTCTTTAGTGGATTTAATTAACCTTTCTTGGCATGCTTGGGAGAAGCATTTGGAGTAGGAGAATATGCTCTTTACCTCATGAGAAAAATCAAAAATCTTGACCTCCTTGTGTGGATCTATTTTGTGTTAAATATCCTTGTGAGATTATTACCTTTAGAGAGCCTGCTATTAGGGAAACAATCTTAATAGGAATGATCCAAGTGAGAACAAAAAAACCTGTCTTCTCTAACCCACTAGAAAAAGGCCAAAGCCTTTGGGGACATAGTATCTTCATTCATTCTAGTGAGGATGCTCATGGTATTGTGACCATGGGGAAATCAATAGTTCCAATACTCTTGTTGTCATGAGGACCTAGTTTCATATTAGATGCAAACAAGGTGCTATGAACAGAGGCCTTGTTAGGATTAACCATAGACAAAAATAACAATTAGATGCAAATATAACCAATATCAAAAAATAATAAATCACACAGAAGAGAATACAAGACAAAAATATTTAATGTAGTTCACCTAATCCCTATAGTACATCCACCAACAACAAGTCCAATATTGTTATTATCTAGTGATTACAATCCGTAATCCCTTACAACTCAATACCATCACAAAGAAGCTACAATATCATCATACATAATGAAATCCATAACCCTAAGCCATTTTATACAAGCTTTTTGGCGCTTACAAAATTAAGGCTACAATATGTTTTTCAATAGGAAAATAACAATTGATGCCTTTTATTATAGTATATTCATTTTTGGCTTTGGGGATGCTGCCCTCAAAAACCCTAGAGAGCAACAAGGAGCACACCTAGAGCTCTGCCCCTTGACCCCATCTTGGGGGTGCTACCCCCAAACCCCGATAGTAATAATATAGGGGGAAACCACATTAAATAAAGTGAGATAAATTAACCCCCAAGTCTGATTAGGCCCCATATGACAACAACCCTTACTAGAAACCTAGGATTATAGGCCACCTTATTTAGCTACTAAATATCTTGGTGCAAGGATTGATCCTAGTGGACTAGTCAAATAACCCCAAGATTTGACTCACCATATGCATTTGCTTAGATATGTTAAAAAAAATCTATGATAAAGCCAATATATATTATAGGAAACCACTTTGTGTGAGGTGAGGGAGCATCAAGTTTTTGGCCAAGGTATTAAGTAATGAGCCATGTCCTTAGGTAGAATGTGCTTGATATGTCTTCACTTTGTGATAAGACCCATAGAAATATTTTGAACATACACATGATGATAGTATTCATAAGGATTTTCTTTGAGACCTCCTAAGTGTTTGTATCATGCCAGGTTTCTTTGTCCCTTTTTTGATTTTTTGAAAATTACTCTATGCACAATATTTGAAAACCTAGCTCTGAATCTTGAAAATTGTTGTCAAAACTAAGATTAGACCCTATCACAATGATCTACATTGTCAAAATAGTCAAAATGTCATTTTAAATAGGGGTTTTGAGTAAAAAACTGGCCTCTTTATGCTTGCTAGTCTACTGTCATCTATTTTGGTGAGAAATATTATGTGACTCTTCAAAATATCATCTTCCATTTAGAGAAACATTATTTGGAAGTGCTATGAAATATTTTTTGATCCTAAAGTATCATCTGGGTTCACTACGAAGTATCATACGACTTATCCTTTTGTCTCACTATCATCTAGCTTAGTGAGGTTTGTCACCAATTTATGATCTAAGTTGGTTTTACATCAAATTTTTTCTTAACTATTTTAGGAAGCTTATACTTGACTTTTTTTGGTCTCTTGGTCTAAAAATACCATGTTAGGGACTTTTTATTGAAAAAGGATCACCTAGATACCTTGGTTACATTCTTGATTAGTAGAGTTATTTACTTGTCTATCTCTCTTTTCTATATTTCTATTTTCTTTGGATTTATCTCTTGACTCAAGTCATAAGTGTCATACATAAGGTATTTACCCATAACTTGGGCACTTTGTGACAAGTCATCTTGATCTTTTAATTTTACTCTCTCCTTTTCTTTTTGACAAGTGAACACTTTGTTTCTCTAGCATGGATATCAAGTTGTCTTGGGCCATCTTATTAGCTCTTTAGATTCTATTTCAAGGAAGTAAGAACTAGATACCAAATTGGTCAAGGAAAGAAACCTCCAATAATATTTGACAAATTACCTTATCCAACTAGGCATCAACATCATCAAGTCAAATAACCTTAAACTATGTTTGACAAGGAATCAGATAATACTAAGACTTGGTGTGATCCTTTTACTAACTTTTGAAGTACCTTTGAGACACATATTTCCCCATCAAGATCTAAAAATAGTCTATCTCTCACCATATCTAGGGAAGAATATAACAAGAATTTGAATGAACTCTTTGTAAACAATGTGTATTTAAGATAAATTGAGTTAGGGAAAAAAGCCTAGATGGAGGAACAAGCTGCTCATTTGCCTCAATAATTTAATGATAATATCTTTGGAAATGATGGAAATAAGAAACTTCCTAGATCTCCCTAAAGGTCACAAAATGATGGGTTTGACTCTCCTAGACCTTCACATTCTAGGAATACCTCAAATGTCCCTCAACGTGATAATAACTTGGATCCTAAAATTATAGATGAAGATCTTCTAAATTTCAACAAGATGACCGTTATCAAAAAGTAACACTAAAAACCTTGGAGAAAAATGGTAACCAATATTTCATGCACTTGGCATATAGAGGGTTGAAAATTCCCCACAACTTTGGTGTTAATAGATTGATTCAAAAGAAGGAACCCTCCCCTTTGGAAGTTTCCATGAAAGAAATAAATGAGTTGAAAAATTAAATGTCATGCTTGAGATGAAAAAGAGAACCCTAAGGAATCACTATCTATTGAGTCCATATATGCTCTACCAACTGAGAAGAGTTTATACATGATGTCTTTTATAAGGGATGTTGATATTCCTAGGTATGACTAGTATGATGGGAATGGAGATACACATAATCATATTAGATAATTTTATACCTCAAGAATAGAATTTATGCATGATGAGACATATCTTATGAGACTCTTTCCTATAAGTTTAAGTGGTCAAGCATTGTAATAGTTCACAAAAATCACTCCCCCACTTAAGTATTTTGATGAGATTGTTCAAAGATCTATCCAAAAATACTCTTAAAATATTCAACATCCTATTAAAATTCTTGACCTATATGATATCAAAAAAAAAAAGGTGAACCATTTATTACCTTCTTGAAAAGGTGAAGGAAGTTACACTCAAGATATCCTTGACAACTTCCCAAAAATGATAACATTGATATCTTTGTCAACAACCTTATACCTGAGTTACATTATGGCCTTAGAAAATAGGTCCTCCTCACATTTATGATATGATAGAAATTTACTTTCACAATAAGAATGTTTCAATAAAAATGGGAGATATTACATTGAACAAGGACAAATCTAACAATAGTAATTTCTATAACAGAGATAAGAACAAGCCTTGGAACAAAAAAAAGAATGTTGTCAATGATGGTGTTATTGATGGGCCTATGTCTAAAGAGACCATTTTAAATTTGACTAGTGCTATCGAAGAAACCAAACTATAAGAGGCTCTAAGATCTAATTACTCTAATAAGACTAAATCATGGTCCCCTAAATTGAAACATGATTTTACACCTTTCGATGATTCTTATGATGTGATACTTAAGACTTTGGTTTCAAACAAGATCATTACCCTTCCAAAAAAATCAAGACCTTATAAACCTAAACTAAAGCCTAAGTGGTGGAATGACAACCATTATTGTGACTATCATAGGAACAAAGGCCACAAAATTGAAAAATGCATAAAGTTGAGTCATGTGATTCAAGATCTTATTGTTGAAGAGAAAGTTGGAGTAGATTGGCTTGCAAGAATTCTATTCACAAGGATTTTAAGGAACCATTCCATAAATATGACAAAGGAGAAGCCTCAACATCAAAGAAAAATGAGGATTCCAAAATAAACTACACCTATACTGACAATGATAACATTATTTATATGATTGAACTTGCAGGTGAAGGCATTAACATGGTGAGACCTAAACACAATGGGCCTAAATAAGATTGAGATATTTATGAGGCACCTAGAGTTATATTTAGAGGTATTGGTTCTTCCATGAAACCCAGATCTTCCAATGAGTATAAACCTACGATCATTCTTAGAAGTGTCAATTATCCTTTCCATGGTGAGAGTCTAAATACTATCACTTGGATTCAACCTAAGATAATCCTTAAAGGTCCAAGTTCTTCCAAACAAGTTTATCCTAAACAAGCAATATCCTCTTCCAAACAAGTCTCTAACTCTAACAAGTGAAGTTATAACTTAGCAGATCAACTTTAGTGTACCCTATCTTATATTTAAATATTTGAATTGCTAGAGTGATCATCCATTCACAAATATATCTTAGCAGAGGCAACCAACTAGTGTCCCCAAAGACATTAATATTGATAAATTTCAGATCACGATTAACCAAATTACCGCTCCACATTACCTTTCATGTTTTGAGGAAGATGAAAATTATTTAAGCCATCGACATAATATTTCCCTCCATATTAAGATCAAATTATATCAAACATTAGTCAAATGCATATTGATAGATAATTGTGCCAAGTTAAATATTTCTTCTTTCAATGTGGTTAAGCAACTGCAATTATCAAAATCTTCTAGTGATCCTAGGAGGAAAATTACTATTAAGGTTTATGACCAAGTGGAGAAGTCTTCTAAGGGGTTGGTTATGTTGCCTATCTGAGTTGGTGTAGTGGAAAAAGATGTAGTCTTTCAAGTTATTGATATACCTCTTGCTTACAATATATTATTAGAGAGACCATGGATCCATGACTTGCAAGTAGTTTCCTCAAACTACCATCAGTGCATCAAGTTCATCTTCAATTGTACTTAGATTTTTATTCTGGGGGACAAATTCATGTCTATAAATGCTCTTACTATTGAATCCTTAGTGCCACATAATAGAGATACAAAAAAACTAATACTACTCTTTTTGATTGTGAGAGAATATTGAATATACCGAATATTGGGATAGAAGAATATCAACTAGATTCTATTGTCAGACTCCTAGTTTCCACTCATTCTTATGGTAAATCTTTAGAAGTTACTAAACCACCTTCATATTCCATTATTAAAGTCCATGAGACCTTTGTTAAAGCCTTAGTACCTCTAAAAGATGATAAAGAAGAATTAGATATTAGGGAATGGATCTATACAGATGAAACACTTGAAAAAGTTACATTTACTACTAAAGTATCTCCCAAAAGATATGGAAAATGTTATGAGTTTCTAAGATGGGATGCCCAGGTCATGGAATCTTGAGTAATAAAAAAAATGCTCTTGCTGAGCCCCTAAGTCACACAAATGGAAGGAAACCTAAGGATAAGACTAGATTGGGATACTCTAATGCTGATGCACAACCTATTTTTGATCCATCTCCCAATAATTCTAGTGAATTTATGAAGAAGAAACTATGACTACTAATACTTATGACCAAGATGAAATTTTTTTTGGTCCCTCTACTAATATTCTTTGGCATAAAGAGGTACTTCCAAATAGAATAGGATTATGAAGTCTCTACATCTCACCAAAATAAAGAGTTAGATATTGAAGATCCTAATAGAGACCACATTTGTAGAAACACATCATTGTGACATGTTTTTTACAAAGAGAAGAAAATAATGAATCACATGAATATGAGATGGATTATCTCTCAATTAACTCAACAAAGGTGGGATTAGATGTTGTGAAATCTTATGCTAACCAAACTGAAGTGGTAGACAAACCGCCTAGAGGATCTATCGAGTCAACTTGCATGTTTCTTTCATTGATCAAGTTGACCATGCTAAGACTCAGATGGATTCATATTCCTTTGATGGAATCCTTATAGAGTCTAAATATATTATCACTAGAGATGATTTCCTCATATAAATTCATTGGAACATTCAACTTCCCTCTTACTCATGTACCCTAACCTCAATGATTGGTCACAATAGAATCAATAACATGAATTACCCTCTTTCCAAAATGACTGAAATAGGTTGTTACCTAAATTCCATTAGACTTGTAGTTTATTCCACCATTGAACTAGAAAATAACGTGAATAAGATAGATATCAAGTACCTTATCCACAAAATAAAAATAAAATTGAAAAATAATAGGTGTTTTGATGGAAAATACCACTTTTTGGTAGTGTTAGAGCTGAAAAAAGTAAAACAAAAAGATGTATTTGAGGTGAAGACTTCTTTGAGGCACCTAAGGATGAGGTGCTTAGTAGCTTGCCTAGTTACTTTTAGGAGAGATATTTAGAACTAATAGGTCTAATGTAACCTATAAATCTTTGAAGAAAAGAATCACCTAAGATCATACATTTAGTTGAGTCTTTGTCAAAAAAAGAAAAATAACAATTTAGTGAGTTCTTCAAAGAAAAGAAAATCAAATTTTCCTTAGACATATACAAATGTTCCAGGGATTGATACTAATATAATTATACACCATCTTTCCATAGATCTTGGTGTTAAACCAATCAAACACAAATTAAGAAAGATGCATCCACATCTACCTGGATCACTTGTTCAAAGTTGAATTAGAGAAAATCTTGAGTGTTAGATTTATACAAGCTATAAACTATATTGAATGGATCTCAAATGTTGTACTAATATTGAAACATGAAAAATCCATTTTGTGTATGCACATATTTCTGAGACCTTAATAAAGATTTCCTAAAGGATGACTTTCTACTTCCAAAGATAGGCATCATAACGGATACAATGGCAAGTTATGAAATGCACTCTCTCATGGATGGTTTCTTAGGGTATAATCAAACTAAGATAGCTCCTAAATACCAATAAATGTATGCCTTCACATGTTTGTGGTGAACCTTTTGATTGAATATTATACCATTTGGATTAAAAATGTTGGAGATACCTACCAAAGAGATATGACTACCATAGTTTTTGATATGATGCATCAAGATATAGATGATTATGTGGATGATACCTTGGAAAAATCTAAGAAAAGAAACAAAAATCTTGAAGATTTGAGCTTGATCTTAGATCAGATAAAACAATTCAAACTTAGATTAAACCTTAAGAAACATGGTTTCAACACCACCTCAAGAAAATTACTAGGATACATAATTTTAGCTAAAGTTTTTGAGGTTGACCCTGAGAATGTCTAAGCTGTAATGGAGATGCTACCTTGCAAGAATATAAGTCAATTAAGGAGTCTTCCAAGATGCCTTTATTCAATATAGAGCTTCATATCCAAACTCTTTGATAGTTCTCAACCTTAAAATAATAATCTACATAAAGGAGATATATATAATGGAATGAGGAATGTAAGAAAAGTTTGAACCAATTCAAATAATATCTAGCTAAACCTCCAACCTTAATGCTTCCTATTCAAGATAAACCACTTATTTTATACATATCATCTACATCTACATCTCTAGGGGAATTTTTGGCACAAAAATATGAACATGGGAAGGAAAGATTTATATAATATATCAACATAATATTAGCATCCTATAAGGTCAACTAGAATAACATTAATAAAGCTTTCCTCACCATGGTGTTTGCAACTCAAAAACTTTGACATTGTGTGCTTGCACATATTGGACATCTTGTAGCTAAGATTGACCTACTAAAGTATCTTCTAAGAAAGGCTACCCTTAATGGTCGATTAGCTAAGTGGATGATGATTCAATATAAATTTGACATTTAGTATATTGATTGTAAGGCTATAAAAGGACAAGCTATAATAGATCAATCGGAAAATTTTCCACTACATGATAATGTTCCTATACAAATTAACTTCCCTAATTCATCTACTAAGTATGTAACTAAGAAGACATGGAAGATGTTCTTTGATGGATCTCACACACAAAATGATTCTGGTGCTAGTATTTTTTTTTGTCATACCTCATTCTTACACTGTTATGAAGTGATATAAGTTTCTATTTCCTTGCACAAACAACATAGAAGAATATGAGGCTTGACAAATGGAATTAAATTAGCTATTGAATGGAGTATCACTGAGCTTCATATCTTTGGAGATTCTCAACTTATCATCTACTAGATTAATAATGAATATCAAACAAAAGGTGAGAAATTTTTTCCTTAAAAGAAAATGATTGATTATCTTATTAATTACTTCACTTTTTTCATATTCTAGTAGATAACTAGAGCTAAAAACAAAGTAGTTGATGTTGTGGGTACTTTGTCTTTCATTCTACATTTGTAAGAACATTAGTCTAAATTTGAATTCTTGGTGGAAGAACTATGCTACCCAGCCTATGATTCCCCTAATAACTATGTCATATACACCATGGTTGGTCATGATTCCTCTTGATATGCTGACATTAACTCTTACCTAGATGGCCAAATAATTCCTAATGACCTAACCCATAGTGAGAAAAGACAACTCATTCACAAATCTTTCCGCTATACCCTCATCTCTGGTGACTTGTTTAAGAGGGGTCTAGACATAACACTTCTTAGGTGTCTAGAGAAATATGAGTTTGAATGTGTGCTAGCTGAAGTCCATGATGACATATGTGTGTCTCACTCTAACAAGCTTGGGCTAGATCAAAATACTCTAAGGGTTGGTTATTATTGGCCTACAATGTAGATAGATATTGTGCACTAGCTAAATCTTATAAGAAGTTTTAAATGAATGGGAGATCTATGCATTCTCTAGGAAGATAACTTGTACCATTAATTATACATTGGCCTTTTTAGCAAAGGATTTTGACTTGGTAGGCCAAATAAATCCTAATTGAACTAGTGGACATAAGTTTATCATTACTACTGTTGGATACAATTAAATAATTGTGTATTGTCTTTGATGTTACACAAATGTCATATCAGTTATCAGATAGAGTCTACCGAGTTCTATCAACCAGGAAAACAATTTACAGAGTCTACCGAGCTCAGTCGGTCAGTAAAAGCCTTTTGCAGTGTATACCGAGCATTCCTGTATGTCACACGGTGAGTTAGTGTTAATCGAATTCACTCGGTAAGCTAAGGAAAGTTTAGTTCTTACCGAGATCACTCAGGTATCAAAGAATTTTGTAGCGAATGGTTAGTGTTAACTGAGTTCGCACGGTAAGCTAAGGAAAGCTGAGTTTTCACCGAGCTCACTCGGTAGTCGAAGACAACTTTTACCGAGTCCAGTCGGTTTCGAAAGGAAGTGGCAGGTTTACCGAATTCCTCGATAATTGTAGTTTTTACCGAGTTCTGCCGGTTAACACAGGAAGGAAGTTTTTGTTCTGTATTGACCGGGCAGTGTCGGCCAGTGAAGAATTTTATTTTTTAGTTCAAGCTGACTTTGGAATATGTTTCGTCAAGTTGGTTGGGCAAGCCGACTTTGGAATTGTTTTGACAAGTTGGTTGGGCCAACCTGGTATTATGAATAATATATAAAGAGGTGCTCAAGATGCGAAAAAAAATAAGAGGATAAAGAGTATGTATGGATAGTGCAAGGAAGTGCAAGGAAGAGACTTGCGTGTGCCTAAGCAAAATTGAGTAGAGGGAAATCTTGGAGCTGCAAAGATATATTTGATTAGTAAGGATCTTGTGGAGCTAAACTGAGATCTATATTCAGCAAGATAAGTTGCATGTATTTTCAGATCATTCATTGTTGCTTTCTAACCATTGTAACAGTGATTCCAAAATCTCCTAACAGAGTTGGTTTAACAGCCATTTCATAAATCCTTTAACAGGGTGGCAATTCAGTTGAATTGTTCAAAAGACCTCTTACAAGGCCACTCCTAACAGGGTGATTAAATCCTCTAACAGGGTCACACCTAACAGTGTGTTTTGTAACCTTTAACAGGGTTGGCTCCTAACAGGGCTCACTTCAAAAGAGTGAAAATTGGTGACTAGTTGCTGGTGGTTTTTCCCATATTGGGTTTCCACGTAAATCTGGTGTCTACTGTGTTAATGATTACTTTCTTTTGCATAGTCGCTTATTTCAGTAAATACTTCATAAATTAACTAAACATCAATCAAGTTTTAAGCAGTAATTTTTGTGTTTATCGAGTAGCAGTAGCAACTAAGTTTAAGGCATCTTTGGGACTTTTGAAAATGTTTTTGTGGTAACTGATTCACCCCTCCCCTCTCAGTTACCCCATCTTCATTTTCCAACAATTGGTATCAGAGCTTTTGGTGCTTGCAGGAGAAGATTTCAAAGATCTAAGCCAAAGATCAAGATGTCTTATAAGAGGGAAATCCCAAGGCTTAACCGAAACAACTTCTCAGCATGGTAGGGATTAATGAGACTTCATCTAGCTGCCATTGGTGACACTGGTCTGAAATATCTTGATGAGAAATATGTAGAACCATCAAGTACATTATCAGTCAATGACATTGCTATAAAGAAGACTCATAACATTATGATGATTGATATTGCATTTGCCTTGAGTTATGAAGAGTTTGATGATGTCAAGGACTGCACTACTGCCTATGAAATGTGGGAAAGACTAAAAGAGATCTATGGTGGAGATGACAATGTCAGAAGAGCCAAAGCTGAAAGTCTTAGAGGACAGTTCGATCAGATGAAAATGAAAGAAGATGAAAATATTGCCAAATATGTTGAAAGAATTAAAGCATGTGTCAGTGCTATCAAAGCTTCTGGAGGAAGTATCAGTGAAGAGATAGTCATAAGTAAAGTTCTTAGAACTCTACTTCTAGTTTATGCCATCAGGGTATCAGCCATTCAAGAAAGAAGGTGTGAGGCCAATCACAAGATAAATCTAGAGGCCATAGTTGGAAGATTGACAGCATTTGAATTAGATAATTTTGATAATTATGTTCCAGCTGCAAAGAACATTGAGTCTGCATTTGAAGCCAAGCTTTCACTCAAGGACAAAGGAAAAAGGAAGAAGGAATCTCAGTCAGAGAGTGAAGATCAATCAGATCAGAGCTCTGACAGCGACCTTGAAGTAATTGAAGCCCTACTTGCAAAGAAATATTCAAGAGGAAGAGGTAAATACAGAGGTAAAGTACCCCTAATCTTCTTTTCATGTGAAGAAGTCGGTCATATTGCTGCAAGGTGTCCAAACAAGAAAGATAAAGATGAAAAGAAAGATAATAAATGGAATAGTAAGAAAGATTTCAAATCATTTAAGGATAAAAGTAAGAAATCATGTTTTATGGCTAAAGATTCTAATGATTCTAATGATGAAGAAGAGGATGAGATTGTTTACATTGCTATAAAAGATGAATCTGACAATGAAGAAATGGCACTCATCTATCACATAAGTAAGAATGATACATGGATCATTGATAGTGGCTGCTCACATCATATGACTGGAGATAAAACAAAGTTTGATCAATTTGAAGAGTATGATGGTGGCAGTGTAAGATTTGGAAACAATGAACCTTGTTGCATCAAAGGAAAAGGACGAATCACTCTAACCCAGGAACTTGTATGTGATAATGCTTATTGGATAGAAGGACTAAAGCACAATTTATTGAGTGTGGCACAGTTACTCAACAATGGACTCAAAGTAGAATTCATCCAAGGCAAAGCAAGACTGCTGAACGGTAAAGGAAAGTTGATTGGATCCGGTATTCAAACTAAAGGTAACTTGTTCTATCTTGAACTTGATGAACATTCATGTTTTATTGTTCAAATAGAAGAGAGTTGGCTATGGCATAAAAGATTATGTCATGTGAATTTTGACAATCTGGTAAAGATAAGCAAATTCAAGAAAGTGAGAGGCATTCCTGATTTAAAGAAACCAGAGGTCAGTTTATGCAAGAATTGTCAAATTGGAAAGATGGGTAAGTCTAGTTTCAAAAGCAAAAATTATCAGTCTGAAGATTTATTAGAAATTGTGCATACTGACTTATGTGGACCTATTGAAACTGAAAGCTATACTGGTGAAAAATATTTTATTCTTTTTGTTGATGATTATTTAAGAATGATGACCATCATGTACCTAAGGAACAAATTAGAAGCATTTGAAAAGTTCAAATGGTATTTGGCAAGAGTAGAAAAAGAAACAGGGAAAAGATTGAAATGCCTAAGGTCAGACAGAGGTGGTGAATTTATTTCACATGAATTTAATAACTTTTGTATTGAAAGAGGAATCAAAAGACAGGTTTCAGCACCAGGTACTCCTGAACAAAATGGCATAGCTGAAAGAAGGAACAGATCCATCATGGATTGTGCAAGAACCTTGATGATAGAAAAGAATGTTGCTATCAAATACTGGAAGGAGGCTATCAGTACAACAGTTCATACCTTAAACCGAGTACAGTTAAAAAAGGACTCATTCAAAACTCCCTACGAAATATGGTATGGCTATAAACCCAATGTAAGTTATCTGAAAGTATTTGAAAGCAAATGTTATATCTTGAAAGAATCTAGAAAAGGTAAATTTGATGTAAAAGGTGATGAAGGTATATTTCTTGGATACTCATGCAAGAGTAAAGCATATAGATGCTTGAACTTATCTACTCACAAAGTCATAGAAAGTATACATGTGAAAGTTGATGAATTTGCAAAAAAGACTGAAGAAGAAAGCAGAAAAGAACCAGAAGATTACAAAAGATTCGTCTTCAGTGATTCGGATATAATATCAATTGCATCTGAGAATCAAAAATCTTCTTCTACCGAGTCATCACTAACTGAGTTGCAGGAAACATCTACCGAGCCAACATCTACCGAGCCAATGTCTACCGAGTCAGAAAATACCGAGTTAGAGATTATCGAGCCTGAGGTAACCAAGCAGGTACATACCGTACCAGTTGATACCGAGCCATACCAAACTGAGCAAGGAGGAGAAATGCAAGAAGATAATGACAAAATTCATCCAAAAGAAAAAGAACCTGTTCTAGCCAAATATGTCAGGAGACATCATTCAGCAGATTAGATCATTGGAAATAAATCTGATGGAACCATCACAAGAAGTAAGTTGAAAGGTACTTGTTTACTTGCTGATTTTGAACCTAGAACTGTCAAAGATGCATTAGAAAATGATAATTAGATTGAAGCAATGAATGAAGAAATAGAGCAGATAGAGAAAAACAAAACATGGACTCTTATACCCAGGCCTAAAGACAAAAATGTAATCGGTACAAAGTGGGTTTTTAGAAATAAGTTGGATGAAAATGGTAAAGTATCAAGAAACAAAGCTAGATTAGTGTGCAAAGGATATTCTCAAGAAGAAGGCATAGATTATGGAGAAACTTTTGCTCCCGTTGCTAGATTGGAAGGTGTTAGAACCTTATTAGCATATGCTGCCTACAAAGGATTTAAAGTTTATCAGATGGATGTCAAGTCAGCATTTCTAAATGGTATACTGGATGAAGAGGTCTACATTGAACAACCTGAAGGTTTTATTGATCCAGATAAAAAGAACATGGTTTGCAAATTGCACAAGGCATTGTATGGTCTGAAACAAGCCCCTAGAGCATGGTATGAAAGATTGCATAGCTATCTTATTCAAATTGGATTTCAAAGAAATAATGATAACAGTAGTTTGTATATCAAGGAAGGACCAGAAAATAAGATTGTCCTGGCAAAAATATTTGTAGATGATACTATTTTCACAGGGAATGATGATCTTTGCAAAGAATTTTCAGAACAAATGAGCAAGGAATTTGAAATGTCAATGTTCAGTGAAATCAAATTCTTTATGGGACTTCAAATTCAGCAGAACAAGAATGACATCTACATCACTCAAGAAAAATATATCAAAGAGATATTGAAAAATTTTGGTATGGAAGACTGTAAACCAGTTGGAACTCCCATGTGTACTGGACTAAAACTTACCAAAGAAGATTATTCAAAGGAAATAGATCAGACATTGTACAGATCTATGATTGGAAAGTCGCAATATGTAGTTCATACTAGGCCAAATATTGCTCTTGCAGTTGGAATTGTGGCAAGATTTTCAGCCAAACCAAGAGAAAATCACGTGATGGCAATCAAGAGAATAATGAGATATCTGAAAGGAACTGAAGATTATGGATTATGGTATAAACTTGGAGGAAACCTAGACTTAAAAGTGTTTACTGATGCTGATTGGGCAGGAAACCTTGACGACAGAAAAAGCACAAGTGGAGGTGCATTCTTTCTTGGAAAGAGGTTGGTTTCTTGGATAAGCAAAAAGAAAAACTGTACAACTCAATCAACAGCAGAGGCAGAGTATGTTGCTGCAGCAGTAAACTATTCTAATATTGTTTGGTTCAAGCAATTGCTACAAGGCATGAAGATGGAAATCAAGGAACCAGTCGTCATGTTTTGTGATAACACAAGTGCAATCAATATATCTAAAAATCCAGTAATGCATTCTAAGACTAAGCACATTGCAATCAAGTATCACTTTGTCAGAGAATTGGTGCAGGACAAGGAAATCAGATTGGAATATGTACATACAAAGGAACAGATTGCTGACATATTCACAAAGCCTTTACCTAAGGATGCATTTTTGTATCTCAGAGGTAAGTTAGGGGTTATTCCCCTATCTGAAGTTCACTAAAATAAGTTTTAGTGATGCATCAGCTCTTACAAAATTGAACAATCATCTGTTGATGCAGCAAATCAAGGAAATATTGCATATGAATCAGTACTAAAGGTACAATGAAATTCATTTGAAATTAGATGGTCTTTGGCATGTGTTGTCAAAGAGGGAGAGTTTTACTGTCATATCTTTTTCGAAATCCAAAATTTGATTAAGTAATTTCTTCACAGAGGGAGATTACTGTAAGAGGGAGAGTTCTCTATCTTAGAGGGAGAATTGTTAATTGTGTTGTGTTGCAGTAGACTTACTTTCAAATTTCATTTCTGCTATGACATGTTGTGTTGCCATCAATGCCAAAGAGGGAGATTGTTAGATACAATTAAATAATTGTGTATTGTCTTTGATGTTACACAAATGTCATATTAGTTATCAGACAGAGTCTACCAAGTTCTATCAACCAGGAAAACAGTTTACAGAGTCTACCGAGCTCAGTCAGTCAGTAAAAGCCTTTTGCAGTGTATACCGAGCATTCCTGTATGTCACACGGTGAGTTAGTGTTAACCGAATTCACTCGGTAAGCTAAGGAAAGTTTAGTTCTTACTGAGATCACTTGGGTATCAAAGGATTTTGTAGCGAACGGTTAGTGTTAACCGAGTTCGCACGGTAAGCTAAGGAAAGCTGAGTTTTCATCGAGCTCACTCGATAGTCGAAGACAGCTTTTACCGAGTCCAGTCAGTTTCCAAAGGAAGTGGCAGGTTTACCGAATTCCCTGGTAATTTTAGTTTTTACCGAGTTCTACCGGTTAACACAGGAAGGAAGTTTTTGTTCTGTATTGACCGGGCAGCGTCGGCCAGTGAAGAATTTTGTTTTTTAGTTCAAGCCAACTTTGGAATATGTTTCGTCAAGTTGGTTGGGCAAGCCGACTTTGGAATTGTTTTGACAAATTGGTTGGGCTGACCTGGTATTATGAATAATATATAAAGAGGTGCTCAAGATGCGAAAAAAAAAAAGAGGATAAAGAGTATGTATGGATAGTGCAAGGAAGTGCAAGGAAGAGACTTGCGTGTGCCTAAGAAGAATTGAGCAGAGGGAAATCTTGGAGCCGCAGAGATATATTTGATCAGTAACGATCTTGTGGAGCTAAACTGAGATCTGTATTCAGCAAGATAAGTTGCATGTATTTTCAGATCATTCATTGTTGCTTTCTAACCATTGTAACAGTGATTCCAAAATCTCCTAATAGAGTTGGTTTAACAGCCATTTCATAAATCCTTTAACAGGGTGGCAATTCAGTTGAATTGTTCAAAAGACCTCTTACAAGGCCACTCCTAATAGGGTGATTAAATCCTCTAACAGGGTCACACTTAACAGTGTGTTTTGTAACCTTTAACAGGGTTGGCTCCTAACAGGGCTCACTTCAGAAGAGTGAAAATTGGTGACTAGTTGCTGGTGGTTTTTCCCATATTGGGTTTCCACGTAAATCTGGTGTCTACTGTGTTAATGATTACTTTCTTTTGCATAGTCACTTATTTCAGTAAATGCTTCATAAATTAACTAAACATCTATCAAGTTTTAAGCAGTAATTTTTGTGTTTATCGAGTAGCAGCAGCAACTAAGTTTAAGGCATCTTTGGGACTTTTGAAAATGTTTTTGTGGTAACTGATTCACCCCTCCCCTCTCAGTTACCCCATCTTCATTTTCCAACAACTACAACATAGTACTTCACAAAGTGGGTTAAATTTGTTCCTCTTTCTACTACTACTGGGAAATAAGTGTCTCTATTAATCTTGAATCATATTATTTTTGCTATCACATAACTTCCTCTATAGTTATTGATAATGGAAAAAAATTTAAAAATAAGGATCTCAAGTAGTTATGTAATAAATGTAAGATTAAGAAACATTGGTCTTCAATCTACTACACATAGTAGTCAACAAGTTAGGTAGAGATTGGCACTTACAAATCAATTCTATACTATGGGCCTACAAGACAAGTATTCACACACCTATTAGAGCTATGCCCTTTGAACTTGTTTATGGATCTGAAGATATTTTATCTCTTGAGGTTGAGATACCTTCCTTTAGGGTCTCCTTGAAAGGATTCTTCATAGATGAAGACAATATAATCATGCAAATACAAGAGTTATAACTTCTAGATGTTAGATAACTAAGATAGGGGTGAATTAATTATAACTAGTTATCCTACAAGCCTTAAAAACACTTTTCACCAAATCAAACACTTCAACATTTTAGATCATTATCTTGATAAATAGATCCAACATCATAGCATAAAATGACACAAACTTTTCATCACATTGTTAGCTTAATATACCGAGTATTAGAGTAAACTTCCATCTTATATCAATTTGCAATAATATATAGTAAGCATGAAAAAAATGCAACACAACAAGAATCCACACAATTTTTACACAAGTATTTAACATGGAAATCATGCTAAGGGAAAAACCACCTAGAAACTAACAACCCAAAAAATTCACTCTGCTAAAGTGAGCTCTATTAGGAGCCAACCTTGTTAAAGGTTACATACATTATTAATGTGACCTTGTTAGATAATTTTTATGAAAGATTATTTAGAACTTTTCACTCCTTGAAAAATCTAAAGAGTGGCCTACTCTAAAGGATTACAAAACATTCAACACGATGCCACCAGATAAGATTTATATAAGACTGTTAGGTCGACCTAGTTAAGAGATTTTCTACTACAATGGCTAGAAAGTAACTATGAAATATTTTGTTAGGCTTTATGTAACCTTTCTGGTTGAGATCTCTACTCCACTCACTCTCTTTCCTATTTTAATCCTCTTTCTCCCCTCCTGATCCTTTTTTTTTTTATTCACTTAGTCACACAAAAACTTAACATTTCTCTTGCTTGATCTTCATAATGTAGTCCTACTTAGTTATCCTTATGGCTATCACTTCTTCAACCATCATCTTTCTAGACTCATCAAAAATAGTGAAAAATTTGTTCATCCCTTAAATATATTTTCTTTTTTCTCTTCTAGAATCTTCTCAAAATTTCTTCTTAATCACAATTGTTAGATAATCATCAAGTCCAGATTCATTGATCTAGATGCTTGGTAAATATACTTCCACCTTGAACTTTATGCTCCAATTAAAATTGATAATTATTATTCATAAGGTCTTTGTTGAATTTCACTAGCCATTGATATTATAACTAACTTTATCCTTATCCTTGAAACTTCTTGAACAATTTGAATTTTCATCAAATGTCATCTTTAGATTAAATATTTTTAAAATATTTTCTTTCTTTTCATGCTTAGTTAATATTAAATATGTTGGACTAAGATACATTAATTGGGCTAGTAGTGAATGATAAGCTTAGATATTGAGTTATAATATTGTGCTGTCATTAATTGGTGATTGGTTAACAAGAAGTCAAAAAGTGTTACAAGTGAAACTACTGGTACGCTCACATACCAATCAAGATAGTAGAATGAAGGAGAAACATGAAAAGTGGAATGGATGTAGCATGGTTACTATTGATGTAATGATATGAGAAAAGGTCTGCATATGACATGACATGCAATAGAGAAGAGTGGTGGAATTTGCCTAAAGCATGCAAGGTCCAAGGTCTAGCCATAGACTTGCAGATAGACAAGCTAGCCTATAAGCATAGACACCTACAAATAGGTAGTCATGGATATCTTGTGACTATTCTTATTAATCATTTCAAAACTAAAATTATAGCTTGAGTAGGATAACTTTAAGGTTTCCATATGTAGTCTAAGATAGTGATTTAAGGATTACTTGACACTCATTTTGAGTTATTGTTTGTGAAGAAAAAGTGTAGAAGACCACTATTTAGAAGAAAGAGCCAAGAAGATTATTTTCTCTACAATTGTGAAAACTAGAGAATCCATAAGAGGAGTTTAGTTGTGAACAAAGAGCTACAAAGAGTACAAAGAAGATGAGAGGAAGAAGGGTAGAGTGTATAAGGAATCTCACCCAAGCTAGAGAAACAAAGGAAGATTAGAGAATCTTCAAGAAGATGCAATAGAGGATCTATTAGCAAAGGTGTGCCATCTAGTTAGATTACATAAATTAGTTTGATTTCTAACCATAGCATTTATTATAAGCTTTTAACAAGGAATACTTGTAAGAAGTCTTTGAAATTCTCTAATAAGTTATCTAAAAGATATCTAAATCCTCTAGCGAGGTAACCTTAATAGGTTACTAACATTTCTAATAGAATGCATTCTCACAAGGAAAATATCCAAGCCTTTAATAGGGTACTATTTTTGTTGCAAGGAAAGGCTAGTGGGTATATTACTCCCACCATGGTTTTTACCCTCACATTGGGGATTTCCACATAAAAATATCTATGTCATTTGTGTTTTCTTCTATGTGGAATATCATATGGTTTTTTTGCATGATATTTATCATTTCCTTGATAGTTAAAGAGGTTATAAAAAAGTGTTTCATAAAGACCAACATACTAGCCAATAGATTTTGTAAAAATGTGTGGACTAATTCACCCCCTCTCTTAGTACCAACTAGGACCAACAATTGGTATTAGAGCACAAACCCTGATAGTGATGACACTAAGGACTTAGGGGAAGATTCAATTACATCACTCAGAAGACAACTACAATAAGCATTAGACACTATTGAGGATTTGAAAGATAGATTGAGAGAATCCCCACCCAAGTGAAAGAAGATGATGAAAAGGCTAGGAGAATGCCAAGAGATAATATAGAAGATTGAAGAATAAAGTTGTTTTGAAGAGTCAAAAGAAGTTATATCATAACTCATGGATGAGAATGATAAGCTAAAGAAATAGATCAAGGTCCTCAAGAAGGAACATGAAAATTCTAGAGTACGATTAGGTGAAGCTATGGATGAGAAAGGTAGTGGCATCGTAGAAAGAGCCCAAGCCTATGAAGAAATAAGAATGGATCATAAAGCAAGGTAACAAGATCAAGATCTAGTAAAAGAAAAAGAAGATGAGATACCTCATGAAAGAAGAATAAAAATTTTTAGTGCAAAAAAACAATGTGCTAAATTAGTATGATCACAAGAAGAAAGAACAACTAAACACTTTGATTGAGGAAGCTAGACAAATGGAAGAAAAAGTTCATTAACTAATGGACAAACTCAAGATGGTTAAGGAATAATGTGGTAGAATAATAAAACCAAGTGAAAGCACTTAGGATATTGAGAAATGATCTAAGAATAAAAAACTAACTTAACTGGTTAAAGATTTAAAGGAATCCTTACATCTCAAAGCGCAAGCCTTAAGAAAGATGTAGAGAAAACAACCCATGCACAAGATCAATCTATCATGTGAGGGAGAAGACTAAAACTATTTTTCTTCCCCATTTTTATAAATAGATGCCATGCATAAAAAGGGATAGAGGCATCTTTAAAACCCATAATAGAAGAGGAAAATGTAGGAAGTTTTGAACAAGGGAACTTGATGGGGACACAACCTAAGCACAGAATGGACACAACAAGAAAAGGGAAATTGTATTAACTGTGAAAATAAGCTAGTACATTTAGTACAGAGAAAATAGACTTCAAAACATGCCCTAAGGGCTTACAATAGCACAAAACTAGAGATAATTTCTCCCTTTGGTACCTCCTCCCAATTTCCACTCCGAACTGCCTTTTACAATGCCAAAAATGTCCTTAAATAGACCCCGAAGGGTTAAGGACTAGGAGTACATTCTAGAAAGTGCTAGTAGGCATCCACAAACCAAGTAGAAGGCTCCAAAAGCTGCATTAGAAGTTGGTGAAAATCTAGAAGAATCCAAAAATGGTAATCAAACTTTTGGGAGGCATAACTTTTGAACCATAGCTCCAATTGACAAACCATTTACATTTCCAGAAAGCTCTAGAAGCGTTCTATAGCCCTATGGACAAGCTTTTCTCCTCCCCCATTTTACAGCCCTTTTTGAGGTCATTTAATGTCCCTAACTTGACTTTGAAGCATTCTTAAGAGGTCTCCAAGAACCAAAAAACTGCGATAACTTTCAAACCGTGGGGCCTTTTGACCTGATTCTTTTTCTAGAATGCTCTAAATTACAATTACATTCATTTGGCCAATTTACACCTCCTAGTTCACCAAAATAATGGCTCAATTACATACTCCTATTTTTTTTGGCATTTACATGTATCCCAAGGTGTTCAAATATTGTATCCTAGAACACTGATAGTGAAACTGTGAGAGTTGGAACCTTTATTTGACCCAAATGGGTATCCAGAAATGAAAACACATGAAATAGAAACTAAGTCTAAGTACATTTTTTTTGGGTGACACAGGATTGCCCTTATACCTCTGGATGCTCCTGCATTAGACACCCAGGGTAGATTGAAAAGTGATCTTGTCATTTTATGAATGGTAGAGAAAATCCCAAATGGGAAACCTTAGCTACTGAAATCTAGGTTGAGTCCTCTATCGGCCGTCCTTTCCACTTGACCAAATACTCTTCATACTACCTATTTCTGGTGCTCCTACCCACACGATGATGTAGAATGTCTTCTATTTCCTCCTTTTGAGAAGTAGGAATTGGACATGGCTCTAACATCAGTTCCTCATCTGCACCATCATCATGATACTCTGTTAAGTTTGCAATGTTGAAAATAGGAGAAATGTGAATACCATCTGGCAACTCCACCTCATATGTATTTCCCGAGTCATGTTTCTTTAGAATTTTGCTGGGGCCAAATTTCTTCATTTTCAGCTTGTTGTAAGTATCAGCTAGAAATCTTTCTTTTCATAAGTGTACCATGACTAGATCCCCTACTTGGAATTTCTTATGTTTTCTCCTTTGATCAGCCCTAGCTTTATACTCTTGATTCATCTTGGTAATGTGTGCTTGAACCTCCTCATGTAGACACTTGATATGTTCAGCAAATTCTTCAACTTCAACACTTGTCCTTCCCCTTGCTCTATCTTCCTCAATTCTGGCGCAGTCCTTGGGCTACTTCTATATACAATGTGGAATGGTGATCTACCAGTACTCCTATTTATAGAGTTACTGTAAGCAAACTCGGCTTGTGGTAGAATCAAATCCCACCCCTTGGGCTTATCCCCAACTAAACATCTCAGCAAATTGCCTAGACTTCTGTTTACCACCTCTGTTTGGTCATCAGTTTGTGGGTGATGTGTGGAACTGAATTTCAAGTCTGTTCTCAACTTTTTCCACAATGTTCTCCAGAAATACCACACAAATTTAGTGTCTCTGTCAGAAACTATACTCCTTGGAAGACCATGTAGTCTTACCACTTCTTTGAAAAACAAGTTTGCAATATGGATAACATCATGAGTTTTGTGGCATGGAATTAAATGTGCCATTTTGGAGAACCTATCAAGCACCACAAATACTGAGTCATTACCCCTTGGTGTCCTTAGCAATCTAAGAACAAAATCCATACTTATGTCCTCCCATGGCTTTGATGGAACTGGCAATGGATGATATAGTCCAGTATTGTGGCTAAATCCCTTGGCAATGTGATAAACCTGGCAACTTTGTACAAACTTCTTCACATCCTATGAAATCTGAGGCCAAAAATAATGTTCTCTAAGAATGGCAATGGTTTTATCTCGACCAAAATGTCCTGCCATCCCTCCACTGTGTTTCTCTTTAATCAGATTTTCTCTCATGGAACTTCTTGGAATGCACAATTAGCTACCCTTGAACAACATACCATCTTGAATCAGATAGTCTAACCACCTAGTTCTATCTATAGCAACAGGCTCTTTAATAGCTTTCCACACTTCAGCAAAATCAAGATCTTCAAGGTACAGATTTTTGAGTTCATCAAACCCAACTACTTCAACCTGCATTACTTCTTGGCTCAATACAGCCCCAATAGCGCTGCCACTAGCATCACAATCCACCTAGAACACCTTTCTAAAATTTGGAAGTGCCAACACAGGTTGTTCTGTCACCTTCTTCTTTAGCAATTCAAAACTTCTTGTAGCTACTATAGTCCATTTGAACTCTTTTTTATCCCCTCTTATTGTGTCAGTTAGGGGTGCACATATGCCACTAAAATTCTTAATAAACTTCCTATAAAAACTAACCAGACCATGCAATGATCTTACCTCAGTAGCAGACCTTGGAGTAGGCCATTCCAAGATGGCTTTTACCTTCTCTGGATCCATTTTGAGACCTTCAGGTGATATAACAAACCCCAAATAGACTAACTCCCTTTTTGCAAAGATACACTTCAAATTAATTAACAGTTTCTCTTCCCTTAACCTTTCAAGGACACTACAAATATGCAATAAATGTTCTTCCAAAGTCTTGCTGAAAATTAAAATATCATCCAAATAGACAATAAAATTTTTTCCCAAGAACTTCTTAAGTACCTCATTCATAAGTTGCATGAAGGTGCTTGGGGCATTTGTCAATCCAAAGGGCATGACTAACCACTCATAAAGACCCTCCTTGGTCTTGAAGGCCATTTTCCACTCATCTCCTTCTCGAATCCATATCTGGTGATAACCACTCTTGAGATCTATCTTTGTGAAGTACTGAGCTCCACTCAAGCAGTCCATAAGATCATCCATTCTTGGCAAAGGAAATTGATATTTGATGGTTATCCTATTTATAGCTCGAGAGTTTGTACACATCCTCCACTCTCCATCCTTCTTTGGTGACAATACTGTAGGTACTACACATGGACTTAGGCTCTCTTGAATCAAGCCCTTCCTCAATAGCTCCTAAACTTGTCTATTTAGCTCATCTGTTTGAGTAGGAGTCATACTCTGAGCAACCTTGTTAGGCAAACTAGCTCCTAGAATTAGATCTATCTGATGACTGATTTTCCTTACTGGTGGCAATACTTCTGGAACATTATCAAAGATAATATCTCCAAACTCACCTAGTAAATTTGAGACTTCAAGTGGTATTTCACTACTACCTTCTTTTTCTTTCCTAGGAATCAAAGCATAGCACATATGTTGATGTTTCATTCCATCTAAAAACTTTCTTACATCAACAAGACAAATCCTAGCATTGCTACATACCTTTTCACCTTCCTTTTTCATGGGCTTCAATTTGTGGCGAACTCCATCCTTTGTTAGAGAGTATGTGTTTACATGACCATCATGTACTGCATGTCTATCAAACTGCCATGGTCTACCCAACAATAGATGGAAAACATCCATTGGAATAACATCACAGAGAACTTCATCATGGTAACTCCCAATTTTGAATTTTATGAGACATTGTTCACTTACTAGGACCTTATGATCATCTTTCACCCAAGCAATCCAATAGGGTTGGGGATGTTTCTCCCTCTTGAGCTTCAGCTCAGAGACCATCTTCTCTGGCACCAAGTTGTCAGTGCTACCACCATCAATGATCACATCACAACATTTTTCCTCACATTTGCACCTGGTAGGAAACAAACTCCTCCTTTTTCTTGGTTCAATCTCACCACTTAATAGGACCCTTTCATTTACCAAGGTCTCTCCTCTTTCTGCATCCTCTGAATGTTATGACTGTGCATCCTCATCCACATGAGCAACCCTAGCTTGACCCTTAGCTCTCCTATCTGTCCTTCCTTGTTGTTGAGGGCATTCAAAGGCATGATGACCTTCTTCATTGCAATGGAAAAAAGTACCATAGAATCCTCCTCTTCCTTGTCCACGTCCTCTACCTCTTCCTCTCTGATTTCCAAAGTCTTGATCACGGGAGCGGTTGAAACCTTCATTCCTCTAGTTCTTGCTAGTACCCACATCTTCATTTTTCTTTTGGGTTTCATTTCAACCTCCAGATGACCTACCGCTTCCCCTTCCTCCTTGACCATGCCCTCTTTGTCTTCCTTCAAACCTCTTATTCAGCTTCTCTTCAACTTGTGGGGCAAACTGGTATGCCTCTTCAACGCTGGTCATTCTTACCAGACTTAATTCCTCTTGGATGCTAGGTCGCAACCCACTGATATAACGAGCAACCTTCTCCTTATTTGCTTCTGCATGCCTTACTCTAATCAAAAGTCACTAAAACTCCTCTGTATATTCTTGGACTGATCTTCCTACTTGCTTTAGCCCATGCATCTTCTTAAACAAATCAAGCTTGTAGTCCATAGGAATGAACTGCTTCTTTAATTTGTCCACCATATGATCCCACCTTGCAATCTTCTCCTTTCCTCTTCTGTTTCTTTCCAATTGAACCTCTTGCCACTAGATTTTGGCATGGCCTTTCAGTTTGGCCTTTGCAAACTTAACATTATCTGGGTCCCTGATATCCTCATACTCAAAGTATTCTTCTAGTTCATTGATCCAGTCGATCAACTCATTTGGTTTCAGATTTCTTGAAAAATACACCCACATCAATTATAGGTCTTTTCCAAAATTTAGTAATGGCCCTAAAAAGCCTTTCCTCTACCTGATTCAGAACTTCCCTGTCAAATTCCCCTTCTGGTCCAATTTCTTCTTCTTCATTGTCATCCTCACTATTGTCACCTGCGACAACATTTGTTCCTCTACGGAGCTCCTCTTGCAATGCTTGTACTTGCCTTTGGAGGGATATAACCTCCTTAGGATTAATAGCTCCAACCCTTCCACCACGCTCTCTTCATGGAGGCATCTTCTTAACTCAAACCCACAACCACACAGTCCTAGTGCAAACTGCCTCACAGTCGGTGCTATGTCTACACACTCAAGAAAACCAGCTCTGATACCACTTGATGGGGACACAACCCAAGCACAGAATGGACACAAAAGGAAAAGGAAAATTGTATTAACTATGAAAATAAGCTAGTACATTTAGTATAGAGAAAATAGACTTCAAAACATGCCCTAAGGGCTTACAATAGCACAAAATTGGAGATAATTTCTCCCTTTGGTACCTCCTCTCAATTTCCACTCTGAACTGCCTTTTACAATGCCAAAAATGTCCTTAAATAGACCCCAAAGGGTTAAGGACTAGGAGTACATTCTAGAAAGTGCTAGTAGGCATCCATTGACCAAGTAGAAGGCTCTAGAAGCTACGTTAGAAGTTGGTGCAAATCTAGAAGAATCCAAAAATGGTAACCGAACTTTCGGGAGGCATAACTTTCAAACCGTAGCTTTGATTGACAAACCATTTACATTTCTAGAAAGCTCTCAAAGAACTCTATAGCCCTATGGACAAGCTTCACTCATCTCCCATTTTTCAGCCCTTTTTGAGGTCATTTAATGCCCCTAACTTGACTTTGAAGCATTCTTAGGAGGTCTCCAAAAACCAAAAAATTGTGATAACTTTCAAACCATGGGGCCTTTTGACCTGATTCTTTTTCTAGAATGCTCTAAATTGAAATTACATTCATCTAGCCAATTTACACCTCCTACTTCAAAAAAATGATGGCTCAATTACATACTCCTATTTTTTTGGCATTTACACATATCCCAAGGTGTTCAAATACTCAATCCTAGAACACTGATAGTGGAACTATGAGAGTTGGAACCTTTATTTGACCCAAATGGGTATCCAAAAGTGAAAACACATGAAACAAAAATTAATTCTAAGTACATTTTTTTTGGCTGACACAGGATTGCCCTTATACCTCTGGATGCTCCTGCATCAGAATTGCCCAATCTAAAAAAGAGCCCATGAGATAGTAGGAGATGAATTTTCCCATCAAAGGTTAGCACAGAGTGAAGAATATTCAAAAAAAATTATCCCACATTTGTTGTGGGATGAATCTCATAAAAATTTAAATACAAAACAACTCAATATGTGGTATGTCTAAAAGAGAAGAGCCTTTTGAAAGGTTTCTTGTGCGGGTGGGCCCCTTGCACATCGAATGAGGAAGATAGTTGGTAGGGTGATGTGAGAAAATTTTTAAACAAACATGTGCTTAGGATGATGTAGCGACCAAGGCATGAGATTTTGACATGTGGAAGATCATGCGACAGGTCATACCCACAAAACCAAAATGCTCACTATTTAAGCAATGCGAGCATGCAAAATTTGGACAAGTGGTAACAGGTCCCACTCAGAGATGATGTGGCACTAGATAGAATATCGAAATCAGATGCACAGGATGCTGCCACATGGCAGATCTAATAGTGGGCGCAAAGCTTGAATTACAAAGTTGTAGGGTAGTTAAGAATTGTAGGAATGCAGGATGCCACCACATGGTAGTGGGTCCCGCGTGCAGTGATGTGGTGCTCAGGAGTAGGGTGGTGAAGTGGAAAATTGACATATGGTTTTAGTCAAACTTAGGTTGACCCTAGATTTGAAGGATAGAGAAAAAAATGAGTTTTAAAAATAATTTTAAATTGTTTTTCAAAAAGCATGCCACGTCCAGATTTTTAAATTGAAAGATGCATTAAATCTAAAGTCAAACTTTAGAAAATTTTCAAATTTTTGAAAATTAAGTGCAGATCAATTTATAGCAATGGGGGATATTTTTTCAAATTGAAATTTTGGAAGTACCTGGTAAGCAAATATAGTGATATTATATATCGCCAAAATCGAGAGAAGACAAACTTTTGATGCTAGAGTTTATTTTTGCATAGGAAGCCATCTGTTTGAGTAATTCAAAGTTTTTTATCAGGTAATGAAGTTCAGAACTGTTTCATAACGTGGAAATGACTTGAATATTAGTAAAAGATAGTGAATATGTAGTTAAGGTCAAATTCTGATCAAATTCACTCAGGAAAACTCAATTTCACTAGCATTTTCATGAAGTTATTAGATATTTTGATAACTCAAGAGTTTTCATAATTCAGAAAAGGATATTTGCAAATCAGTTACAGGATAATGATGAAACAAAATTAGATCAGATGGGTAGAGAAAGGAAAGAGGTTTTGCAACTGAACAAGATGAAATTCCAAGTGGACACATGTAAGGCATAGATCAGATCGAGGAATTCATCTTCTTCCTATATCATTATTTCTCTCTTTCATTGGTGGGGGTTGGTAGTTTTTTTTGGGTAATACCAGCAGGGTTCCAGTGTTTCACTGTGAAACCATTCTTTCAATATATTCTCTCTTGTATGAATAGTAGTAGGGAGGTTAATCTAGATAGTTCAGATCTATTAGGTTGTTTCATGTTTTTCATTTCATGCATATGACTGTATAATTTCAAGGAAATAATACAAAGAGCAGCAACAGGTTGAGTTTCATCTTGAATCTTGTCTCCTATCTCAGTGAGCTTCAATGTTTTATGATCTTTGAACAAAGAGCCTAGATCATAGTTGTAGTCCTTTAAGGTTGTATGTATTTTTATTGTTGCTTATGACTCAAGGAGTTATTTAAATGCTTTAGTGAATTAATAGGGTTGAAAGTTTATTGAGAAGGATATCATGTAAGAATGAGGTTTGGATTGAGCACATATGTCTATTTGCAAGGTAAATAGATAGATCAGATATCTGAATATATAAATAAGTATCAGGTATCCATATGTATGCATTTGATTCATGAATTTTCCCAATGGGTTAGGCACTAATCAATTTATAGGACCATTAGGTCTTACTGCTGCATGTCTAAGGTTTTTCTAAATTCAACATTATTAATCAAACATTCTTTCCTTTTCATGTTGAAGGACTTAAAGGAATTAACCCTCACTCAACTTGTGAGACTCATAGATTTGTATTTAGCTACTATAGATCTGTGTCATTTCATGAGTTATTAGGAGATATAAGGGGTTTTCATCTATAGTAAGAAGATTCAGGGATATATTATGCACTGGTATGATATCAATTGAATCTGAGGTCTACCTATCTAGGTCTTGCAGAGCCTAAAGTAGAAGAAGGGTCTAGCCTTATAGTTGGCCCAAGACTGCAGTCAAGTGTATCTGTCATAGGAATTTGGTAGCCTTAGATGCATTTGTTTGGTTTCTTGGTTATTTGTAAAACTATTAAATCAGGAGCCAACACACCATCTATTGTTGACCAAGTCATTCTTTTGTAGGGATAAGGTCAGAGTGGGTGGTGAAATGGGAAATTTAGAAGCGTAAGGGTTATAGCCTATTACAAAAAGGATTTTTTTTTATGGAGTAACTTAGGACGTTTATCCCACATTGGTTGCAGGATGGATTTCTTTATTGTTTTGATATTCCAACACTTGATAGAAACATGTCTTAAGTGGTCCACACTTTATGAAAAAAACTTTCAAATGTACTCGTGAAGGGCCCACCTTGGAGATGTGGAGGAAATTTTGAATTGAATAGCACCACAAATGAAGCAAGGGATGACATTACTAGGAGCCACGTGGCACATAGTCACGAGGATGATTGCATAGTAAGAGGTTAATTGCACAATGGTGCAAAAAATAGAAATTTAACCACATTCACTAGGTCACCGACAATAAATGTGAAGTAAGAAAAGTTTCAAGACTGCGTGAAAAGCCTTATTTTGCCTAGTCGTGAGCCTTAACCATAGTTAAGGGGATGAAGCCATGATGTTGTGAAACAAGGTTAGTCACCTGGTCACTAGGGTTAAGGTAGAGTTAGTTGTTAAGGTAATGAACTCACGAGGAGCTAACACATGGTAGGGGTCAATGAGGTTTTGATGATGCAGCAATAGCTAACACATGGTGTTCAACTAGGAGGGTTGACTCAGATTCAAAAAAGGGGTCTAAAATAATAAACTAAGAATGTTTTTTTTTGTTATTTTTTCTTAAGTTTCTCACGTGTAGGTTTTTGATATGAAAAATTTAAATGAATTTTTTGTATTTCTATAGTTTTGACTATAGAATATTTTAAATTTTTCAATTAAAATGTTTTGAACATGAACTAGGGACTAAAATTTTAAATGCATGCTAGAGGGGTGATTTTCATTAGAAATATGCAGTGCAATATACCATTAGAACTGAGAGAAGACAAGATTTCCAAATATGGAACCAAAAATTGCACAAGTGTTCACTAGTACAGGCTATAAGAAAATTTGTAAAAAATGGGGGGTGTTCTCAGCTAAATGAGTAGAATTCATGATTAAGCATCCAATTTAGTTAGAGATTAGGCATTGAAGTTTTTTGTCACCAGATTTGTTGAAAAATGATTCTAAGAGTTATATTTTGCCTCTAGAGGTCATTTGACAGGTGTTTTTTCCCTTGTCTTAAAATTAGATTTGGCATTCAAATCAGTTAGATTTCTTTATCATTTTGAAGATATTTTCAAGTTTTCTTTAGAAACAAAAGGATTAGATATGATTTTTAGTTATAGAAAGAGAGTAGAGAGATATTTTGCATCTTTAAATAGAGAAGTTTCAAGTGGACAAATGGCAGCATCTGATCTAATTCAGGAATTCTTCACGTCTTCTTAAACTATTCTCTTCTCTTTCTCTAGGGTTGTTGATGGTTGGTTGTTTCCATACTATTGAGTAGAGCTCTGGCTACGATCCCACCATTCATGCCCAACATTTCTCTGATGTAATGAACAACAAGTAATAAATACATATAGTTCTAGTTTATTCAATACTTTAAGAAGTTGTTTTCATGCATCCTTAATTTATGTATTTGTTTCAAGGAAATGAATAAAAGTGCATCATCAAGTTTAATCTCCAGTCTAAATCTTGTCTCCTATTCAAGCTATTTGTGATCTTCTGTGATATATGTACATGTTGCATATTGTCTAGTTGCAATCTATTTTAGGTTGTATGTGTTGATCTATTTTTCTTCTAATTCAAGGAGTCATGTAAATGCTTGGTTTATTATCATAGGGTTGCAGATTTCATGAAGAGATAGGTTGAGTATGAGATTCAAAAAGATGCAAATGTTTGATTCACAAGGTGAATGGACAGATCAGGAAGTCTTGATATATGAAATGCATTAATGACTTTCAAGGTGTATGTTAGTGATTTGTGGGATTACCCAATAGACAAGGCACTGACTAACTATAGGATCAAAGTCTTATATTGTTCATATTTGGGTTATGTTGAAATCAATTTTATAATCAATCATCCTTTCCCTTTTGTTGAAGAGCTGAAAAGTGTTACCCTCACTTAGCTTATCTAGTTCATATATCATGATTCTAGCTAATTCATGTCTATGTTGTCTGTAAAAGTGTTAGAAGATTAAGGGTATTATTTTCTTTGTTAGATTCAAGTGTATGCTTTAATATTGGTACCATATGAATGAATCTAAGGTACACCCACCTAGGTTTTGTAGAACTTGAAGTAGAAGAAGGGTATAGCCTTATAATTGGCCTTGGCGTCTTAATGGGGATGTTGTAAATGGGAAGTAGCTTCTCTAGCTATATTCTGTTCTCATTGGGGATTTTGAAACATGTCATTTTAAAAAACCAACACCTCCTTATACTACATTCACTCATACTTCTTCTGATACTACATTTTCTCTTTCTATGCTTCATTATATTTATACTAAGGGTCATAAAATTATCACTTGACAAGGTTTTCTAATTTTTATGATTTATCACTTTACATTTTTATTTTATGGTACCCTTAGTACATTTTCTAAATCCTCTACAGGTATAAGTGACATTTCTCCATCTAGAGGAAATACACCTTTTTTTGCTAAACAACTTTTTGGGTAACTCACACACATTTACCAAGAAATTGATCTATGGGTGGACACATAAACACATACACATATATAAGCCACTAATGAGAACACACAATTGACTATCAAACATAGAAAATCGCTAGACCATTTGATCCTAGTTTTTTTGTTTTTGTTTTCATGATTGACTATCAGACACACAAAATCATTAGATAATTCAATCCTTCCTCATTGTGTTTCATGGTAAGAAATACAAACCTTACTGGGCTAGATAATCTCTCTCTCTCTCTCTCTCTCTCTCTCTCTCTCTCTCTCTTTCTATATATATATATATATATATATATATGATTTCATGTTGGTGGAAAAGAATCATAAGGGATGTTAGTCCTTTGTGATGCTCTTTTCTTTCTTATATGATCTCTTATGGTTTTTAATAGTTTTTTGGATATGATATTAGTGAGTGAGATGTTTCCTTAGATAAGGTCTCTTTTACTAAATAATTTTGGCTTTAGTAATAACCTATTTTTTGTCTTTGTATCTATGAATTATTTTATTTGTGTGCTGATTGTTGATGATTTTTGTTGAGTTTTCACTTATTAGCCTCTTCAGGATATTAGTTGACTAGATGACTGAGGGAAGGGGGAATGTTTTCTTTGACTTTTTCCTATGGGTTTAGTCTTTGATGATCCTAGGTACCTCTTTCTTTGACCCATTAGATACTTAGGAGAATCAATTCTATATCCTTGTCTATTACATTTTCTCTACAAGATTGTGCTTATGGCAATCTTGACATTTTCTATCTCGATTCAAGCATGATCTTGCTATATTAAACCTAGGGAATATAACATCACCTTCATTTTTAACTTAGGTTCCTACATCATATCTAGAATAGACCATATTAATATCTTCATAGTCTTGCAGTAGTGATGGTTTATGATCTTGTGATGTCCCTTGATAAGGCTCGATGATAATAATAAGGACCTCCCTAATTGACCCTTATGATTCACACTTTGAATTTTCATATTAGTTTTTATTTTAGGAATTCATTATAGTTTTCATTTTGAGTTAGAAGAGAAAATTCTTTATCTTTTTGGATGCATCTTCAACTATGCTTGATCATATTTTTATCTATCTCCCGATCTTGTCTTCATCACTTTTCTATTCTTTCATCATCATTTCTCTCCCATTTTTCTTCTGTCCTACAATCATGAGGGGTTAATAATATCATCATATCTAACCAATCCAAAAGTGTTAAGTTTAAAATCATTAATTCATATCATACATACTAGAGTTTGAGTATTAGCCACTATGAGAGCATAACATATAATAGTACTACAAGAAAAAAGAGACATAAGTATATATTAAAATCACATGAAGATAAGTGCTAAAAGTAAAGATAAATCCATGATAGCAATAACATGAGCATTAAGTAAAAGAAACATGTACATAATAATGATCAAAATACAAATCCAAGATCAAAAGAAAAAGTACAACATGAGATGAAAATTTGGATAAAGTTTCTTAAAATATTTAATGTCAAAATAGGGAACCCTAATACAATCTACATCTATGATTGGCTATGATTGGCTCCCACCCTTACGAGTAGGTGGAGGAGGGGGAGGAGCCTAGGTCTTGTTTGAAACCTACATTAAATACTTTAATCTACCTACACAATGTGAGTATTATGGCACTCATTGACCTTCAGAAACTACTACCATATATGTTACATAGTAATAGGGTACTCTGACCCCATGTATATTTGTATCTATACATGATCTATCCTATTGATCCCTAAGAATATTCTCTAAATCTTGGGCCTTGATTTTTGTATCTAGTAGCCACTAATCTCACATAGCTATGGTAATCCTATCCTATTGTAACTCTTCCTCTAGCTAAGCCACTCTTTTGTCAACTCTTTATGCCTTCTTCTTTAGCTATCTTTTGTTGATCTAGATCTTGACCCAAATCCCCTATCCACTCTTGCCCTTCACTATAATTAATCCTCTGACTTATTGTCCTCTATGACCACTAAAATTCCCTTGGTCTTGGATTGAGTGGATGACCTACTACTAGAAGGGGCACTACCCCTGGTCCTACTAGTGTTTCCTCCTCCTCTCCATCCTCCATCTCCACCTCCACCATCATCATCCTCATTATAATAATTGTCAATGCCTCCACATCCTCCCCTTGGGGCATCTCTCTATGTCAAATCTGTAAATCTAGGGAACAAATGCACATAAAGACATCTTTAATACTCTAAAGACATCTCCACATCTATAGACATACATCATCTCAGCATCAAGGCCTATCCTATATCCTCCATTACAAGATATTTTGAATAATCTATCATTTTTGTGCTCACACCCTACCAACATATGATATTGATCATAAATCTATCCACATGTCTCCCTACTAGTGGTCAGTTGTAAAAAATGTATGGTAAGTCATCCCTTGCCTCAACCCCATGCTCACACTCCACATAGGGTCCCCAGATGATTGATGATAGGTCATCTAGCCTCCTCCTTGAGTAAGAAGTCTCCCCTACATGAGTCTATTACACACAACCTGAATATCTTAATATATATTTTTACCTTTCGACCTCAACTATACTTTAGGGTAGATCATAGTGATATACTCCCATACCCAAATTTTTGCAAGAATGACTTCATAGAAATAACTCTTCCCCTCTCTATAGACTATATCATGCATCTCATGATACATGTCTTCCATTAATGATGGTCCCAACTCCATACAATGAGGGTCTCCTAGTAGATCCATCACAAGGTGGTCTTGTAATGCCCCACCTAGAGATCCTTAGAACAGGGATCGAAAAAAGCCAATATTTAAAAAAAAAAAAAAAGATGAGCATGGAAGCACATAACCATAAACATGAAAAAGATCACAAAGATCATAGTGGAAGATTAAACCAAACATCCAAACACCAACGATCTCCAAGCATCACTACTTACCAATGCATTCATTAACCAACTATATGTATTAAACATATAATGTTCATTCCCTTATAACACTAAAATTTAGGAAGAATATTCATTTTAAATCTAAAAGATAAGATTCCTAGGTGATTAATCCATACAAGTCAATTCACCAATTTATAATGATGCTACGGAGGACAAAAATCATATTCAAAATTTGAAAGATCCTGAATTCAAAAAGTCAAACACTAGGGTTCAAGAACTCCATAGAGGGTATCCAAATCATCTCTCAAAACCTTTCTATCAAGCTAAAAAGTGTCCACTAGTCACCTAAGAAGGTCTACACATAGACCTCAGGCAATACTTTCGTCTATAGTGGTGCAAAATTTTTCTAGTGTGGTGTGATAGTTTCTCTTAAGTGGTGTGACACTTTCTTGTCATGCGACACTTTTTATATAGTCATGTGACACTTTTTTCTATAGCCATACAACACTTTCTCTTAAGTGGTGCAAAACATTTTCTGTGTGACACTTTCTCTTAAGCAATGCTATAATTTTTTGATGTCACACAATGCTGACCCTTTGTCACCTAGGCAAAAATACAAAGGCACAAATGCTAAATCTAGAAGACAAATAAGGTAATAAAATCCACACTGGGGAGTGCCAAAACCACTATAGTCAAGCATAATTCACTTGAAAGAAAGAAATGAAACTAAAACATGCTAGAAAGGATGCAACAACTATCTAAACATCTAATCCATGACAACATATGAAAGAACATGTGGAAATAAAAATCACAATGTATATACATGGTTCATAAACCAAACATCATATGAAAGAAGCATAAACATCTAAGCACCAACACAACATAAAATCATGTGTGGTTCCTCCCAACCATAATAATATCATGAGACCTAAAAGGTCCTAGCCACACCCCATGCATAACATCCCAATCTACCAACTAGATAGTCAAAGATGTGTTTTGAGGGTGTCACTACTACAACATAAGTAACATCATAACAACAAGAAGATCTAACATTCTAATCCATCAAAGCATAGATACTCCAACTAAAAGTGAATCAATCAACTAACCATATTCTATAACATCATAATAAGGGATTACATCAAATGAAACTAACATCATCTAAACATGATATCCAAGTATGCCAATTAAAGCATAAACCACAAGGAAACATACTCTGGAAACTTGAAATACCAAGTGAAACATCAAGAATTTGTCTAAACTAGAAATAGACTATCTTTGTACACCAATTCCTAGAAATGGTAAAGGTATCTATGCCTCCAAACCATTTGGAAACTATAGGCCCACTCTTGTTGTGCTGATGGAGATAATGATCCAACCACAAATACACATAAAACACATGTCCATGGCTATCACTCATGCCAAACAGTAAAGAGGACTGAAACCAAGATAACGAGACAATGCAAATATAATAGGTCATGGTCAAAAACTCTATGGGTCAACTATGTAGGGACTCTAGTGGAGTGTAAGTCACTTGGCATTGGAAAGCCCAAGGTAAAAATTAGCACAGGATGAATCTCTCAAAAAACCATCACACTGAAATTGAACAAATCCCTCAAGAAACCATCATGCCATGCCTTCAGATACACTATATAGACATTCACTTATCTAAGTTAAGTTTTATTACCCATTTATTAACTTAGTTATCACTTGTTAGAACTTCCTCATGCTACCTTATCAGAAAACAATATGGGTAACAAGAGAAGCCACTTGAGAAGCATACCCTGTTGGAAATATAACAGGAGTAATTAAGAGGGGAGGGGTGAATTAGTTACTATAAAAATAAATCCCAGATCCCTTTTGATGCCAACACAAAATGCAGACAAATAACTTTATATTGTTGAAGCTCAGTAAACACACATAATGCTATAACTCGGTAGTAACTAGATTAGCTCAGTAAAAGATTAACTTAAGAACCATTAGATTTTATTTGAGATTACCATTACTTTAACTTAGTTGCAAACACATAAAGAAAATAACATAAACACATTTGACACCAGGATTTAACGTGGAAACCCAATTTGGGAAAAACCACCAATAGCAACTAGTTACTGATTTTCACTCTTCTAAAGTGAGCCATGTTAGGAGCCAACCTTGTTAAAGGTTACAAAACACACTATTAGGTGTGACCCTGTTAAAGAATTTAATCACCCTATTAGAAGTGGCCTAGACTTTGTTTAATTGAAATAAAAAAAAACCAACGATGGAGGCTGTTGGCCGAATGGTTATGGCTTTAATATTCCTTCAAATTTCAATACATATAGAAAGAATGATAATAGAATTCTTAGACTAGAAAGATCTAATTTTTGATTCTCTATATAGAGAAGAGCATACTCTCTGCTTGCAAGTTGACTCTCTAGGACTCTAGACTCTAGATTGATTCAAAACTCGATAATGCCCTCTACACTTTTGCATGGCCTTATTCACAACTATCTTAGTAGGTAAAATTTATTGGGAACCTGATGACTAGGTAAGGTGGTATGTGCTTAAAGTAAGAGAATGATAACCATTTACAAAAGGAGATTCTCACTAACTACACATACTTCCACTTGATGAGCTTCCAGCTGGAAATGGTATTGGAGGAGTCATTTCACCATGATCAAAGATATCTTCCCATGTGAGTGGTCTCCACATTGAAAATAAAGTAAATCGGTGGCGAATATTCCAATCATGTTGATTTTCATCATATTGTAAGTGGGGAGAAAAGTAAGATTCCCATCTTAGTTGCATTTTGGTGATGACTCGAACATAAACTTCAAGATCAAGGTGATGATCTGGGTTAACTTTGTCTAGACTGGCATAACTGAAAAAATCAATTACTTGCTCAGTGTGTGGGGCCACACATGATCTAGCATGTGAAGAAAGGTCTTCAAACAAAATCAAGAAATAGTAGATACTAATGATCATTCTATATTTGAAGAATAGTAAATTCTCCACTATCATCACTATTAAGATATTTTGGCTGTGTTACACTACCCAAGTTTGCCAGAGTATCAATGGTATAGTTTTCATAATGACAAAATTTTTGGTTCATACTTTGGAGCAAGCATTGTCTTTGGGAAATGCAATGCAAGGAAGAGAAAAGGACATTGAACTTCTTTTCTATGTGGAAACCATAGTGTGGAGTTTCTTTTAGATAGATTAGGAGGGGTATTAGGTTCATAGTAATCGAATATTTTATAGTCTTCAAGTTCCTTTTTGCTTTCTTCTTCACTCTTTTCTACATATTCATCAATTCTGACATGTGCACTTTCTATAATTTTGTGAGTAGATAAATTCAAACATATGTATGCTTTTCTTCTATAGGATTATCCTAGAAATATTCCTTCATCACCTTTTACATCAATTTTTTCCTTTTCTAGATTCTTTTAATATGTAACATTTGCTGCCAAATACCTTCAAGTAACTTACATTAGTTTTGTAGCCATACCATAGTTGATAAAGTGTCTTGTTTGAATCTTTCTTCAACTAAACTCTATTCAAGGTATGAACTACAATGCTGATAGCTTCCTTCTAGTATTTGAGAGCAACATTATTTCCAATCATTAGGGTTCTTGCACAATCCATGATAGATCTATTTCTTCTTTTTGCTATACCATTCTGCTATGGTGTACCAGGAGTATATACTTGTCTTTTGATTCCTCTTTCAAGGCAAAAATTGTTGAATTCATGGGAAATGAATTCACCACCTCTATCTGATCTTAGGCATTTCAACTTCTTTCCAGTTTCTTTT
This sequence comes from Cupressus sempervirens, assembly GCA_028749045.1. Lineage (NCBI taxonomy): Eukaryota > Viridiplantae > Streptophyta > Pinopsida > Cupressales > Cupressaceae > Cupressus > Cupressus sempervirens. The sequence continues at coordinate 691,954,365 of CM053791.1, read as the reverse complement.
TCTACTCTTGCCAAATGCCACTTGAATTTTTGAAAAGCTTTTGATTTTTCTTTTAGGTAAATAAAACCCATTATACCCTTGGGTAAATGAGCCACATAAATCCAATAAAAATTGGGTTTGAGTCCCATATGAAAAAGTGAATAGAATAATGGTGAAAAACCCCAAAGACTCATCCTAAAAAGTAGGAAAATGTTTATACCTACCCAACCAGGTAGAGCTAGCACTCATAAACAGAGGGGAACACTAGTTCTCAGCCTTCTAACAAATGGCTGCCAAAAATAGAAGTAGAAATATAACTAAAAAAATTAAACATGAGAGCCCTACCTAATAGCCAAAAGGTGAAAAAATGAGAATCTGAACAATAAAATAAAAATTTAGTAGAAGTTTCTAAAAATCATGAAAATCTGAGGTCTCCCCAAGCCAAATCCAATGAGACCAACCTTGCGATGATCCCTCACCCGTAGCTACTAAAATAAACATAATTGTATTTCCTCTTAAAGAGGATTTGGAATTTTCTCTCAAATTCCTATTTCCAAAAGTCAAAAGTAAGGAATAAAATTTCTTTTTGGATATATATTGACTTTTCAAGTGAATAATAGGGTTAGGGTACTTAACCAGGTCACCTAGTTAAACCTTAAAGAAACCCAAACAAATAGGCCATTCCAAGTAACTGGAATTCAACTATGAAAATGTTGCTGAGAATTAAAGTAAATAAATAAAGCCCAAAATTCCCTTAAACCAAATTCATAGAATTCATTAAATTTTTTTGCAAAAATTGTGAACCACTAAATGCACAAACATGCTCACAGGTCTAATCAAATAATGCAAATGAGTTTGGATTTATTAAATCACCAAAAGGTTTAATTTAAATAATTAAATAGGATACGTCGACCATATAGGGAAGACATTGGTTAAATAAGAACAACGAAATCACTAACTCCATGTGCCACTTCCAGGGGTAAATGCAATTAATAATATAAATGAAGTGATAAATGTATTAAATTAAAACACGATCAAGTGAAATTACATATAATAATATAGACAAAGTGATAAATGCATTAAATTACCCAATTTAACCATTTATTTAATTATACTAAAATAATCCATTTACATCACTCACTTTCACATAAAACAACACAAAGAAAGATCATCAGGGTAGCATCCATCAGGATGACTTACATAAATCAAATGAGAGAGGCACTACAAGTCCTATCTACACTGGGAGCCCTTCTAGTTCCTATTAGTCCCAAGTAAATGTCCAATCGATGAACAAAAGATGCATGTCACTGGATAATCATTACCATACTTTTCCACCATATGCTCCCACAGGATCACGTGATCTAAAATGGTTTAGTCTCCAAATATTGTCTACATGAAAACTATCTCCTCATGAGGTGACTGATTGAAGTAGGCCTACATCATAAAACTTTCAAGTACCCCTACTGGGTTACATGGATATATATCAAGCAAAGAATAAGACTATCAAGATACTCACTAGATCTCCATGATAGGGAATGCAAAGAACCTGACACATTTTCTTTAAGGTGATGGTCACCTCTCCCATTGGTAGATGAAATGTGTTATGATCAGAATGAAATCTCTTAGCCAATTCTATGAAAAAACCATAGTTTTCCAAGATATGGTGCACATGTAAGAGCTCTCTTAAACCCATGGTAGTCAAGGTAAGTCTCTCCAAAGTAGCCAACTATGGCACGAGTCTCAATCTAACTAGATGAGGTTCTCTAATAGCTAAGTATATAAACAGTCTCTACATAACAAGCATAAGAAAATAAAAGGTTAGAATTAGTGATATATCAAAAGTAACTAAGAACATCAAGAAGCATCAGAGACATCTACAAGTGCAATTACAATTGGACAAACCCTAAAAGTAGTTAAGGGACTCATTTTACTTTACATGATACATTGCAATCATATGACACTTTTATTGGAAAGAATTATAATAGAGAGATTTATGGAATGTTTTGGAGATGTTTGAGTCTTATGTGCTGAATTCATGACTTGGTTTATCTTTGATGTCAACATATTAACCTTCTGATGAGTATTGTCAAAGTTGTAGAGGAAGATTTTTTTTGTGCAATTAGAGGATTGATAGTTATGTTATGTGGATTCATATTAGATTTTAGGAACATGTTTCGATGCTGTATCTAATGTCATGGAAATATTTTCAAAGATTGAATAGAGTTATGCCACGATTTTAAGAAAAATCTTTCAAAGGAGCTTGCATGAAACACAGTACTGGTAATTGGCTTGTATCTTTTTAAAGAGGTTAAATTTTGTTCACTAGGATTAGATGGTACTTAAAGACATGTTTATGATATTGTGGCTAATATGGTATAATTAGTTGATCCTTATGTGAATACTTGTGAAGGATAATGTGCAGATTATTCCTTGGAGGCCAATTGAATATTATAATTGATGTAACTTGTATCGTAACTTGTGGAACTAATTGTAATATCTTATGATGGTTCTATATTATTCATTGTATATTTGGAAATTCTCAAGGAAACATCAATTATTTATTATGACTTGGTATAAAGGAAGGATACTTTTCTTATGGTAGAGTATCCAGAGCAGATGTTTTAAAAGCAGTGAGATTATAGGTCATTGATGTAAGCTTTGAATGCAAATTTGTGAAGATCAGAGTAGAGCTTGATGCTGGGGACAAGTTGTGAGATTCAAAGGAATTTTATTGGAAAAAGAGAAGTTGTTTTGTAATTTCATCTATTCGATTTGCTATCCCAAAGTTTTTTTGGGGCAATTTGGATAGTGAATTCATTTGTCTTGGTTCAAGTTCTCAAGCAATTTGGATAGTGGATTTAGCTAACTATCTTGCAACTCCTAATAGCATTGGAATCTTCTAATAGGGATTTTAGGTCTCCTAAAAGGGACTCATATGTACTTATTTCATTTAATTAGGCTCATAAAAAGGTTACATCCTTTCACAAGGAACTTTTATATTAGTGCATCACTTGTGGGCATTTTTCCCACTGAGGTTTTCCATCTAATCAAGGGTTTCCCTAGTTAAAATATCTTGTGTCACATTACATGGTTGTTATCCTATGGTTTCTATATCTTTTGATTACATGTTTTAAAATTGTTAAAGTTTATAATTTTTTTTAAAATAATATAACCGATTCACCCCCTCCCTTAGTTATATTGGTGGACTTTAATTTCTAACAATTAGTGTCGGGGCTTTAGGTCCTTGAAGAGAAATTTTAACAACTTAAGGAGATTTATGGATACATTTATGAAAGAAAGTCTAAATATTGATGGAGTTTTCTATGACAACTAGAAGGATAATATGGACTCCCTTGCTATGTATGTGAGTAGATTATTGATTGATTATAAGAGAAGAGAAGACAGTTTTGATTAGAAATATTTGGGAAACTATGCACAAGATGAAAAAAATATATTCATGTACAATATGTATGCTATAAAGGCACTGATATCAGTTCTTCCTAAAATAGAGCATGTTGAGGTAAAATATGTATATCTTTCACATGAAATCTAGATTATGTTACATAATCTATTTTAAGGAGATGCATTTGCATAGAAATGTAGATTACAAAATTGGAGGAATATGTTGGGTAACACTAAGATGATAGAAGATGAATCTATTAGAGCATATTTTGGTAGAATTGATAAGACTATTGTAGAAATCAAGACTTGTGTAGGAATTGTGATTGAAGATCAAGTAGCATGGAAGATCTTGAAATCTTTGAGTCCTAAGTATGCACACAAAGTTGAGATCATTGAAGAGATTATCTTCATGACACCAAATTTTAAGAAAGAGACATTACTTGGGAAGTGACAAGTATTTATATAATATTTTAAGTATAATTAAAGAGTGATAATGATAGAGACAACTTTTAGTGTACATAAAGACAGCTAAAATTACAAGGAGTGCAAGAACAAGTGGAGATTATGCTAGAGTAAAATAAGAATAAGACAAGAAGATTGATGAAGGAATTGAATTTCTTATGAAGAGGGTACCTAAAGGTAATATTTTTTTTCTTGTTGGATATGTAAAGAACTTGTTCATTATCCATCTAGTTTTCCTAAAAGAGAGAAGAAGATGAAGCCTCGGAAACCTTATTAGTCAAAGTTTACACAAGATTTCTTCTTTGTTGATGAGTATAATGAAATCAATTTTAAGATGGTAGACTAATTAGAAAGTTATGATGAATACGATTAACTTGGATTTGTTTCTATTAAAGAAGAAATCCATGAGAAAGAAGAGGTAGTAGAAGAAAAATATTTAGTATCACATGTAGAAAGCAAGATGTTTTATTGGATTGTAGATAGTGGTTCTCACCACATGACTATAAATATGAATAATTAAAATATAACATATATGATGGAGTAAGAGTAAGAGTTGGAAATAATGCACCATGTTAGATTAAAGGAAAAGTATCTATTACACTTTATGAAAAGACTATCGCTAAGGATGTTTACTTTGTTGATGGCTCAAAACATAATATTTTGAGTGTTGGAGAGCTTGTGGATAGGGGATATTAGTTACAATTCACATAAAGGACTTTTTTTTTTATCAAGGATAAGGATGGTAAGTTGATTGATACAAGCACAAGTTTAAGAGGTAATGTATTTTAGTTGAATTATACTATGATGAAATTCTTGGTTTAAAAGGTTGATGATAGTTGGTTCTGGTATAGAAGATTTTGTCATATTAACTTTGATAACATTGTGAAGATAAGTAATACACACACAACTAGAGATTTTCCTAAGATTGTGAAACCTTCTACCATGGTTTTTAAGGCATGTGTAATGGTAAAGAAGAAAAATAGTTATCTTTGAGAAAAATATTTACTAGTACAACAAAGTTGGAGATTGTGTACATAGATTTGAGTAGTTCTATGTAATGCCCCACCTAGAGATCCTAGGAACAAGGATAAATATAAGCAAAGATATATATATTTAAACAAGTATGGATACACATGACATACAACATACAAGGATCAAAAAGATCACAATGAAAGGCTAAACAAACATACAAACACCAAAATATCTCCAAATGCCACTACTGACCAAAACAACTAACCACAAAAGGATGCAAATGATTTTGAATCTGAAAACATTCCAAATTCAAAATGCAATTCCAAGGTATTCAAGAACACCAAAAAGGGTATCCAGAGTGCCTCCAAAAAACCTCTGGTCAAACTAAAAAGTGCCTACTGTCCACATGGATAGGTTTTTCTAAAACTTAGGGGATACTTTAAATTAACATAGTGTGATACTTTCTAGTATTGTACGACCTTTATAATGAAGGAGTGCAATACATTCAGGGTTTGGTCAACACTTCTCCTAAAGGCATGTGATATGACATAAGTATCGTACTACCTTTCTCCAATGGGAATGTGATACTTCAAAGTATTGAACAATAGAGTTTCTAAGGGTGTGTGACACTTTCTAGTATCACACGATTCTTCTTCTTAGCCATGTGATACTTTAAAGTATCACCCAATGTTGATGCATGGTTTCCTAGGGAAAGAAAGAAACACACCAAGGAAACCAAGTGAATAAAATAGAAGTTAGAACCTCCACACCAGGGAGTACTAGATCTAAAATCAAGGCGTAGACACTCAAAAAAATAACTAGTAGACAAAAACTACATCTAACCATTTAACATAGTAGTGAAAGGAAATAACTAAAAGCAACATCACAGTGTAAAGAAGCAACATTGCAATGAACTAAAATAACAACCTAAGTGCACAGTTCCTCCAAACTATAATAGTATCATGAGACCTCAAAGATCCTAGTCATCGCCCATGCATAACATCCCAAACTACCAACTAGATAGTCAGAAGTGTCTTATAAGAATGTCACTACTAAAGTGTAATAACATCATAAGAATAGAAAATCTAACATGCTAAACCAAAAACAATAGATACTCCAACTAAGCATATGACATCATCTATCATATGTTAAACATCATAATAAGTGAATGCATCAATAAACTAACATTATCTAAACATGATATACAAGCATTCCAATGAAAGCATAAATCACAAGAGGGCATACTTCGAAACTCAAAGTACTAAGTGAAAACATTCAACAATGGTTGCACTAGGATAATAGACCATCTTTGTACATCGGTCCCCTATAGTGGTGAAGGTAGCTATGCCTCCCAACCATGTGAAACCTGTAGGTCCACTTCCATTGTGCTAATGGAGATAATGATCCAATCACAAAAATACTCAAAGAAAACATCCATGGCTAACACTCACGCTAGACAATAATGATGACTAAAACCAAGATCAGAGACAATGCATAAACTATAGGTCCTGGTTAGACACTCAATGGGCTACTATGTAGGGGCTGACATCATGGAGAGTCACTTGGGATCAAAAAAACCAAGTTAGTGTTGGTAGCTCACACTTCCCAATGGAAGGAACAAATCCTAAATCCTTTTATTATCTTAGTTTTATTACCACCCAATATTTTATTTAGTTATTACTTGATTAAATATCCCTCTGCCAACCTATGGCACCATGATTTCTAGGATGTGTGATAGAAGCCCCCTCCATGTGCTACCCTACCCTACCCATGCTCATCCAATGATGAGTGCCTATAGGCATGTATATTTCCAACCTAACCTCAATAATCATAACTTCCAAAAGTACCATAGAAGATTGGGCCTCACAAGTCACCCAAAAAATGTATGCATATGTACTCATGTGTGGTGTACCACCATCATGAAGATCATAACACAAGGATTGGATGTGAACACAATGCAAAAATAAACTCAATTGTAAATAGACTCAGAAGGATAGATGCGATACACATCCTAGTGCAACATAAAACTGCCACAATGGTCATACTGATATCCAAATAGATGATCTAGGTCCACAACCAAACTCATGCCAAGAAAACTCAAGAAAATAGGGTGCCACACAAAACAAGGTAAAACCCCAAAAACTAGAAAACTTTAAAATTAAAACCCATTTGGGCTTTGGTCACAAAAGCCTCAAAAATCTAATAAAATTTGGGTTTGGATACCATATGCAAAAATGGCTAGCATAATGACATGAAACCCCAAACCCTCATCCCAAAAATTGGGAAAATATTCATATTGGACAGAACCAACAAACAGAAATAGAGGGGAACACTAGTTCTTAGCATCTAAAAAAACAACTACCAAAAATACCAAAAATAGATACAAAATTTGAGATAAAAAAAGAAAATGAGAGAGCCCTACCTAACAGCAAAAAAGCGCTGAAATGGGAATCAACATGATAAAATAATAATCCTATGAAAGCAGCCAAAAATTGCAACAAAACAAGGTCTCACTGAGCCAAATCCAACGAGGCTAACCTTGTGAAGATAACATGCCTAAAGCTCTCACAACAAACATAAACACAATCCTTCAAAGAAGGATTTTAGAAAAAATCTCTAAATTCTATATCTGCAAAAGTGAGAAGTGAGGAATTAAATTCCTCTTTCAATACTTATTCAATTTTGGACTGAATAATCAATTAGGGAAAATAGCTAGTTAGACTAGCTAGACTCTAAATTGATCCAAACAAAAATAGGCTATTCCTAGAAATAGGAATTCTTCTATGGAAAAGCTCCTAGAAATTAAATTCAATAAAATTTAAAGCCTGAAAACCCAAAATCATAGAAATTTCTTTAACAACTTTTGCTAAAATGCAAATGAGTTCGGATTTAATAATCATAGAAAGGTTTAATTAAACAATTAAAACAAGGATACATCAACCATATAGGGATGACATTGGTGAAATATGAATAACTGAATCACTAACTCCATGTGCCACTGTTAGGGATATAATTTCCTGCACACTAAAACACATGATCAAGTTCAATTGCATATAATATCATAGTCGAAGCAAAAATGCATTAAATGACTAATTTAACCATTTCTTCAATTTATACCTAAATAACCCATATGCATCACTCACATTCACACAAAGCATAATTAATCAAGAATAAAGTAAATTGCCATAGCATAAAATCCATCACATAACAAAATCTGAGATATGTCCAAATACAAGATAGCTAGATATCATCATAGACCTACTGTCATCTCAAAATAGAATCAAAATTCAAATATGATAAATTGAAAAATATAGTAGTATAACATCAATGATACTAAAATCAAAGTATAACATCTGACGCTTAGGTCATCTCAAAGTACATATGATAAGAGTATCAAGTATCCCTCGAATCAAAATAAACAAGATACAAATTGTAAAAATGAGAGGCACTACATGCTACAAGGATAAGATAATTCTATGGTTAAAGGTAATTTATGCTTCTTATTGATGATTTTACAAGGATGACATGGATAGCATTTCTTAAAGATAAATTTCAAACTTTTGAGAAGTTCAAGATATTTAAGAGTAGAGTAAAGAATGAATTTGGTTTGAAGATAAAATGTTTGAGACTAGATAGAGGAGAATTTAGTTCAAATATATTTAACATCTTCTATGAGGATAATGGAATAAAGAGACAACTTTTAGCTCCTAAGACACCAAAAAAAATGGGATAGAAGAAAAATGGAACAAATCAACAAGCGAAGAAACTAGAGAAATGATGTTTGAGAAGAATTTATTGTTAGATAAATGAGAGGGGGTGGGGTGAATCAATTGTTTCTAGTTATCCTATAGTCCCTTGAAACACTTTAGTGCTAGAAAAATTCATAAACATCAAAAGAAATCACTTGGTAATCTCATTCAACTTCACAATTAACACTTGCATTTATTTTACTCCAAACTATTCATTCACTATTTATGTTATTACCGAATATCAGAATATAACTTAGTTGCTACCTAGTTGTTATTGAGCTATAGTAAAAAGTAAATAACATGTAAAATAACTTGAAACATAACAACAATCTCCCATTTGATGCCAAGATGTTTTAACATGGAAACCTTGTAAGGGAAAAACTACTTGGGACCAACAACCCAAAATTTCCACTCTTCTGAAGTGAGCTCTACTAGGAGTCAACCTTGTTAAAGGTTTACATGCACATTGTTAATGTGATCTTGTTAGAGGATTTACACAAAAAGATCATCTAGACCTTATCACTCCTTGATCTTGTCTAAAGAATGGCCTTCTTTAAAGGACTTATAAACACTACTAATTGAAATTACCATATAGGATTTCAAAAACTTGTTAGGTCCACTTGGTTAATGAAATTTTCTACTATAATGATTACAAAGTAATAATACAGATTGATATGTTAGGTTTAGCACTACCTTTCTTACTAATACCTCCTTTCTACTTTCTCTATTTCTAACCTCTTACTGGATGATTCACACCTTCACTCATTTACTCTTTAACTTTACTCCACTTGATCTTCACTCTATTCTACTCTGTTCAAATTTTCTTCTTTTACAAAGAATAACTTCTCACTTTGGTCTCCTTCCTTATCATTCGATCAAAAGCATTAGCAACCAAAAACTTGCTCAACTACTCCTTATATTGTAGTCTATATGCTTCTAGATTATTCAAATTATTAACTCTTAATCACAACCATCAATCTTAGGATCATTGCATTTAGTCACTTAGAAAAAACAAATTTCATATAACTTTGTGCTCATCCTTATCCTTCTTCAATATCCATCATTGGATCTTCATTTTATTTCTCTAGCCACAGATCTTGTAACACATTTTGACTTGTGCCTTTGAACTTCTCAAATATTCTCTATTTTAATCAAAAGTCAACCTCATATTCCATCTTTATATACTTCTTCTTCTTCTTGTTACTTAGTGAACATAACATTTCACTTGGGTAATAAATCACTTAATTAATACTACACTTTCTTGGGTAACATTGAACTTTCACTTCCATAGCCAAACACTTGGTGAGCATTGCCTTCCTTCTTTAACCTTGCCACTTGGTATAGCTTGTATATCTCATTACATTAAAATATTATATTATTCTAAAATAATCAAATTAATATTATATTATCACTATCCAACTCATTCAAGTTCCCAATGAGTACCATACTTATCAACTCTCTCATCAACACAATTTCTTCAAATCCTCTTTATCAATAAAATCCTCTTCAGTAATCAAAGTTATATGGAACTCTACTAAATTAGCATAATGTATAATCAACCAAGACCTAAAATTAATGATAATATAACAATTGATATGAACCTTTTACATACATTCACAAAATTCTTATTTACCATTGAGTTGTTGCTTTGCATGATGCTTTAACAATAGGAATCCTTTCAAATTCCTCTCTTGAAAAGCTAATCTAGAATCAACTCCAAGGTTTTTGGTGATCTTGCAACCTACTAGAATCTGCTCAATTGAAGATAAATCTGTATGTTCATGAGGAGGCTTTTTTTGGTTCTAACCAATTTCAAATAAGACATTTGATCTTGTTGCTATTTCAAAAAGTAACCACAAAGAGATATATTTTTGGAATTTTCTATTTTATGATGAATGCAATTTATCGATGTAGCTATATGATTTCCTATTTTAATCAAGTGTTAGAAAAAGAAAATAACAAATATAGGGTGATGAGATATCAAAGCAAATAACTTGAAAAGGGAAATTCCTAATGGACATAAACTATGACAACAACACATCTGCGAGTTAAATAATAAAAAAGATTAGGTAGGAAACTAATGAAAATAGGAGCAATGCTTGCTCAATTATACTAATGCAATCCTTGATGGAAATTTATTAATAACTGAAATATGTTTCACTTCTTATCAAATGTCAAGGCCAAGGAAACTATGCTCATGTGAGACAAGAAGCTGTGCAAGAACAATAGGTGATCTCTTCTCCAACTTAGTGCATTAGTGGAATTTGTTAACATGAGGCAAACACTAGAACTAAAAGATCAAACAATCATAAAAAAATAATAAAATGATTGGCTCCATTATTATTCATGAACATGCATTCACAAAAATAACACACACTGACAAGAATAACTACACTCAGAATGAGAGTACCAATAACATATATTATTGCATCAAAATAATGGCCTGGAGTACATATTACATCACTATATTTATAAGAAATCATCTCCTCTTTTTGTGTTGAGAGTGAGAGATCTTATCATGCAAACATATGCTCAAAACTAATAAAACAAATCTAATTATATACTAACTGACTCTCTAAATGGTGCTAAGTAGATCTCTACCCTTTTTTATATCAATCAATGGGTGCATGAGTCTTTACATGACTTAAAACAATAAAATAAGAAGGAAGATGCAAGAGGATTTGAGAGTTATTGGAAGCTCTAAAATTGGAAGGTTTACCTTCTCTAGGCATTTCTAGGAGTTGAATTGCTGTCAACATGCGTTTCTAGTGCATGGAATACTCTAAATTAGGAACTGGTAGTTAATTATTAGTGCACTACTACTTCTTCAAAATTTTTAGTGCACCTCTATAAAAAGTTAATTTGTGCACCTTTCATACCTATGCACCTTTATGACAGGTTCCAAAAATGCAAAATATTCCCAAGTGTCAAAATTGAATTTCCAACATCTGGGTTTTCTTCCCCTTCATACTAAAATGATGTCTAGATGTTTTCTCTTGAATTTCTTGATTATCTCCATCACTTGGGTAGCTTCAAGAAAATCCAAAGCTCCATATTCATCTTCAATAATATGCCAAGAGTTTCCAACTTTGGTCTGGGTTATTGTAAAATCCTCAAGTTTGATGTCTAGCTGCAATAATACTTCTTTAGTCTTAAATACTTTTCTGATATTTTCATCCAATGAAGCATCCTCAAAAGTTCCTTGGAATTGTTGGACAAATGATTGCACCAATTTGAGTTTTATTTTTGACTCATCTTCAAAAATCTCAAGGCCAATAACATCATAATACCTCTCTGCTTCCAAAATTTGTTCTTGAGTTTGATCCCTCAACCTCTGTATATCCTCATGTAGTCTATCCATGATGTTATTATCGGTAGCTATCATCTCTATCCAATCATTGAGCTTATCAAGATCTTATATTCTATATTCATCCATGAGTGTACAATAACTTTGACCTTTTATTGATGTCAAAATCTATAGATCTTTTTCCCTAGTATGTACCTCATCCATCAATCCAAAATCCTAGTTCACTATGGATACCGATTTATCCGTGCTCAACTGAATATGGTGCAACATGCCTAAATTGCCCTATATTATTTGTACACCCTTCTCCTCAAAATTTTCATGCCATTTCTAACATGCTCTGAAAAATGAATCCACTTGTACACTACCGTTTTCTCTTCTCTCTAGTGCTATAGCGAGAGTGATCTTTGGATTTTCAAGGTCTATTGGGCCCAAAAATCCATGCAAATGGCTAGTAGAAGCTCATTCTATTTCTTGAAAATAATCATCTTGGACTCATTTTGTTCCATATGTTTGAACACCTCTTTTATTCCCATAGTGATCAACACTTTGGTGGTATCTACATTGGGCCTTCTTAATAGGACTTCCTTGATTTGGTTATCTTTAGAAGTCAAATCCTCAAAGTTAGCATGTGGAGGAGGGATGGCTATGTGACCTAGAAAATCTTGATCTTGGTTCTTCACAATGAATGCCAATGGTTGTGCATCAACTGTAGGTTGCTTAGGCTTCTTGATGGCCTTTACTATCTCATCCATTCTCTCCTTAGTAGTTACTTTCAACTACTTCTTTTATCAAAGCATGACCTCCCTCTTCAACCGTGTAGGTGTAGTGTTCATTGGAGATATATATTTGGTTGTAGAGAGAGTTTTCACTACAAGTACCTTTCCCTTATCAGTCCTCTTTGGAGTCTTTTCTCATTGAGAAAGATCACTAGTTTGAGTCTCTATGTCTGCTTGGGCTAAGGTCCTAGCCTCAATACTATGAAGAGTTTGTTGAGGTTCTTTATGTATTTCCCCCCCTTTGATACTTCATTGGCTTGTAATTGTTGGGGATCTTCTTCCTCCATTTTCTATTCTTCTGAATCTATAATGGGAGGAAGTGGCATTGCTGAGCCTTTATTTAAGAATGAAAAATCCTAAGATGGTAGTGGTGGTAGGCCTAGAGGTCCTTGAGGCAGAGGTGGTAATTGGTTCCAGTCCTCTCTTAGGGATTTACTCATAGGAGTATCTCATATCTTCTCCCCCACCATCTCAGTGCCCATCAACATGAAATAAAAAATAGAGAGATCAATGACATCTATCTCTTGACCCTCCATATCTATGATCCACTATTAATGCTCATCATTAGAGGTAGTAACCTGAATAGGTTTGTTTGGAATATATGATGGCATTGCAGTAGAGCTTCTTCTTCTTTCCTCTTCTATGAGCCTAGCAGAGCGATTTCTCTAACTAAAGGGGACATATTCAATTTGTTCCCCTTATTCTTGTACTTTAGCTTTGGAAATGGTGTTGGGCACTTGCAGGGGAGGAGTATTCTTTTTCTTCAATCTTTTCCTATGTGTCCCTCCCATAGTGGGCTCAATCTTGTCTTTCTTAGGAGTCGAGAAAGAGGCTTCTTCCTCTTGATCTTCTAGTGGCACCCTCTATTCTTGTTAGAATGAATGTTTATTTTATTATATTGGGGAAGTATCATAAACATTGGAGGATGTTGACATGTTGCATTCATGACTGTGTTTGTCATTGATGTCAACATAGAATTATTTCTGTAAAGATTAGGAGAACAATAGTTATAGGTCTTACTAGTATGGACTATGGTTTGATTACCTAGTTATATGATATGAAGGACTTGTTCTAGACTATGTATTGATGATGTGGTTAGGTGCACAGAGTCTAATTTGAAGGTGTATGACAATTGTACATGATTTACTGAGAGTAGTATAGAAATAAAGTATTAGAGAACAAGATTATGATGTTTGATTTCTATCTTACATCTAAGATGCAATGAATAAGTGTGTAGTATTGCACATATGAAGTTTTTTATAGATTATGAGATGACAGTGCTATTATAATTGTAATCAATTAATTATCTTATTATAATTAATTGGAAAAGCCTCAAGGCCAACTCAAGAAATTATTATGAAGATATGGTATAAAAGAAAGATGTTTTCCTTATTTGTAATGTGTATGAAGTATTTGTGTTGTATCAAGTAGAAGTGTAAAAAGGAGTAGAGTGCTTATTGAATGTGAGTAAGCAATCCAAGGGATTATTGGATGTGAATTGTGAGATCTAGTTACAAGATATGAAGGAGTAGAAGTTCAGTTGAGAGGATAGAGATAAAGGAAGGAAGTACATTTCATTTCTATTATTCTACAACGAATAATAAAAAGATCATTTAGACAATGGGTTCATTGGTCTTAACCTTGAAGCTATTTGGGCAGTGGGTCTAGCTATCTTCCACAACTCCTAATAGGGTTGGTACAACTCCTAATAGAGTTGGAATATCCTAACCACAATTCAATGGCACCTAAAGAGGACTTATATGTACTAAATTTTGTAATAGACTCCTAATAGGGTCCATCGTCTAACAAGGAATATTTATATTAGTACATCATCTTGTGGGTACCATCCCCATCGGGGTTTTCCCTCTGATCAAGGGTTTTGCTAGTTAAAATATTTGGTGTTAATTGTGTATGAGTATTATTGTGGTTTTAGTGAATATTTCTCATATGGTTAAGTTTGTTTAAAGTTGATAATTGTGATAATAGTTGGATAACTAATTCATCCCACCTCCTAGTTATATCAATGGACTATATATTCTAACAATTGGTATTAGAGCTTTAGGTCCTTGAAGGATAAACTTAACAACTTTGGTAGATCAATGATGAATATTTTTAGAAAGGATAGTCCTAGATTTGATGGGGCCAACTATGATAGTTGGAAGGAGAAGATGAAGACTCATCTATTGTGCATGGGCCTAGGTTATCGAATCCTGAAAAAGAGTGAGAAGATAATTGTTGATGAAGAAGAACTTGAACAATATATTGAAGTATAGAGATATATGAACAACTTGAACACTTCCATACTATTAGCTCTTCTAGAGAATGAATACAATTAGGTAAAATCACTTCAAACATCTTATGAAATTTGGAAATCATTAGAAGATAATTTTGAAGGTGATACACATGAAAAAAGAATGAGATTACAGAATTGGATATGTGCATTTCAAGATGCCAAAATGATGGAATTCAGTCTCTTGGTGGAACTAAGGAAGATGATGAAGTTATATGGAAGATCTTGAAAAGTTTAATGCCAACATTCAAGAAAGTAGCTCAGATGATTCAACTAGTAATACCCCACACTGTAGATTTCAAAAAGGAAACATTGCTTGGAAGATTAGAGTTTGTAGAAGTAGATCTGGGTCAATATCAAGATCTAGCCAACATCAAAATAGCTTTCAATACCCTGAACATTCAGCCTAATCTATCAAGGAGTGCAAGCACAAGGGGAGATTTTTTCTAGTAGCAACAGATCTAATGAAGACAAGAAGATTGAGGAAGAAATAGCCCTTCTTGTGAGTTTAGAAAAACATGGTAAGAAGATCTTTAAATGTTGGACTTATGATGAATTTGGTCATTATGCATCTAAATTTCCTAAAAGAGAGAAAAAGTAAAAGAGAAAGTTTAAGCCTAGAAGAGATAGAGATATATCTTGTTTGTATGCTAATGAAGATGAAGAATATGATGAGAAAGGTCAAAGTGAAAGCGATGATGAATTGGGATTTGTGGCTATCAAGGAAGATGATCTTGATAAAGAAATTATAGAAGAAAGAGCTTTGATTTCCCAAGTTGAAAAGAAGCCTGATTGTATAATTCATAGTGGTTGTTCATATCACATGATTGGTGATATGAATAAAATTTTTAAGATCAAAAAATTTGATGGAGGTATTGTCAGGGTTGGTAACAATGCAACTTGTCATATTATAGGGTTTGGATCCATTACTTTAGATGGAAGGACTAACACTAACAATGTTTATTTTGATGATGGATTGAAGCATAATTTGTTGACTATTGCATAGTTGGTGGAAAATGGAAATCAATTGTAGTTCATAGAGAAGACCTCCACTATCAAGGATAAGGATGCTAAGATGATTAGAACTGGAATTAGATCTAGAGGTAATCCACTAAAATGACATGTCTAGTTGTGAAATTTGATAATAGTTGGTTATGGCATAGGAGATTTTGT
Source organism: Cupressus sempervirens (assembly GCA_028749045.1). NCBI lineage: Eukaryota > Viridiplantae > Streptophyta > Pinopsida > Cupressales > Cupressaceae > Cupressus > Cupressus sempervirens. The sequence goes on along the minus strand of CM053791.1, from coordinate 691,938,255 downwards.
CATATAAACTTTGATAATATTGTGAAGGTTAGTAGGATAGTTGTAGTTAGAGACTTTCCTAAGATTACAAAGCCTACTAATGTTGTTTGCAAAGAATGTATTTTGGCTAACTAGAAGAAAGTGTCATTTCGTAGCAAGAAGTTCACTACCATAGAGAAGTTGGAGATCATTCACAAAAACTTGAGTGGTCCTTCAAGAACAAGAGGATTCTATGGTGAAAGGTATTTTATGATTTTTATTGATGATTTCACTAGAATGATGTGGGTAGCATTCCTCAAAGATAAATTTGAAGCTTTTGATAAGTTTAAGATATTCAAGAATAGAGTTGAGAGTGAATTTAGTGTTAAGATAAAGTGTTTGAGATCAAATAGAGGAGGAGAATTCACCTTTAGAGAGTTTAACATCTTTTGGGAAGAAAATGAAATCAAAAGACAACTATCATCACCTAGAATACCTGAGAAAAATGGGATTACTAAAAGAAGAAATAAACTAGTAGTAGAAGTAGCTAGAGGGATGTTGTTTGAGAATGATGTTTCTAAGACATTTTGGAGAGAAATAGTTAACAAAATAGTGTACACTTTATTAGTACAAATCATAAAAGGTATGAGCAAGACACCTTATGAGTTATGGTTTGGTCATTCACTATTAGCCAAATATTTCAAAATATTTGGGAGAAAATGTTACATTAAGAGAGATGACGACATTGGTAAATTGATCCTAGAAGTGATTAAGGTATGTTTCTTGGCTACTCATTGAGAAACAAGGCATACACATGTTTCAACTATATAACTAAGACAATAGTTGATTTTGCAAATGTTAGAATTGATGAAAAGTTTGGTACTAAAGAAAAGATGGTAGATTATAATTAAGATGAAGAAGAAGATAATTTTGGAATTGTTAGATAGAATTCTAAAGTTTTCTTTGAGACTAACAGTGATTTGTAGAATGATGTACTATTTGTTAAGCATAGAGGAGAACAAAGACATGAACCTCGAGATGAGATAAGAGTTGAGATGTCAACTCCTACTTCCAATAGAAACATGACAAAGAATCACTCTCTAGGGTAGATAATTGGAAGCAAAGATAAAGTGTGCTGAAAAGGAACATAGACAATGAGGAATTGTGTCAGATTTCTCAATTTGAGCCTAAGAGCATAGATGAAGAATGTAAGGATGATCATTGGATTCAAGAAATGATGGAATAATTGGATTAGATTGAGAAGAATGAGACATAGGAGTTAGTTCTTAGACTTAAAGACAAGAATGTGATACGAAACAAATGGGTATTTAGGAATATGATCAATGAACAAGGAAAAGTTGTAAGAAACAAGGCTAGACTTGTTTGTAAAGGTAACTCACAACAAGAAGGCATAGATTACTAAGATATATATGCAGCGAGTAAGAAGTTCAAGGTATATCAAATGGATATCAAGTCAACTTTTCTAAATGGAGAACTTGAAAAAGAAGTTTAAATTGAGTAGCTTGATGGATTACCTCTAATAGAAGAAAAAGAGATGGTATGCAGATTGAAGAAATCTTTATATGGTTTGAAGCAAGCACCTAGAACCTAGTATGCAAGGTTGGATAAGTATTTGACAAAGATTGGATTTGTTAAAGGTACAACAGATGGTAATTTGTATTTGAGAGAAGTTGATAATGGTTTATTTATCATTTTTATATTTATTGATGACATAATATTCGGAGGAAATGATGAAGAAAGTGATAAGTTTGTTGAAGTGATAAAAAATGAATTTGAAATGAGTGTGATAGGAGAAATGAGGTTTTTCATAGGATTGCAGATTGTGCAGAACAATGATGGTATTTTAATTTCACAAGCTAAGTAGTTGAAATACTTTTTCAAGAGATTTGGATTAGAGAGTTGAAAACCTATTGGTACACCCATGGTAATTGGTCACATTTTATTTATCAAGGATGAGACACCTATAGGTGAGTAGAAGAAGTATAGATCCATGATTGGAGGATTGCAATACCTAACTCACACCAAACCAAATATAGAAAATCTAGTCAAGGTTGTAGCTAGATTTCAAGATGATCTAGAAGAGTATCATTATGCAACAATAAAGAGAATATTTAGATATTTGAAAAGACCATCTAATTATGGTATTTGGTATGACAGATCAAATGATTTCACTTTGTGTGCATAATATGATGTGGATTGAGCAGACAATATGGATGATAGAAAGAGCACCAGTAGTGGAGAATTCTTTCTTGGAGGAAGATTGGATTCTTGGGTGAGCAAGAAACATGACTATATTTCACAAACTACAACTAAGGAAAAGTATGTTGTAGCAAAAAATAACTGTAATCAAGTTATCTTGATGAAGAAGATGTTCAAGGATAATGGGATTGAGTTTTTAGAACTTATTATCATTTACTGTGATAACACCAATACATTGAGCATGTCTAAGAATCTTGTATTGCATTCTAAGATGAAGCATATAAGTATTAAGTATCGTGTCTTGCAAGAGAAGGCAAAAAAAAAGGAGATCAAATTGGAGTATGTGAGTACTAAAGTTTAGATTGTAGATATCTTTATGAAGCCTTTTCCTAAGGATACATTTGAGTACCTAAGAGATTTGCTTGGGGTTATCCCCTTGCCTACTTTTGAGTAGATGATGTAGAAGAGTGCATTAGTCTAGTGGTACAAATTACTATTGTTACATTGGACTAAATGTTGATGCTTCCTGTATGGGGGAGTATTTGTTGTGTATTGATTCATTAAGGACTCTTGGTATTTGGTATTGAACAATGTCTTTGGACACTTGAGCTAGTTGAAAAGTTGGAGCAAAGTATATATAATAATTGGTATTTTTGTATTATTGAGGCTTTGACATTGATGTCAATGGGGGAGAATGTGCTCCATGAAAAAAATCTCCTACAAAATTGGGGAGAAGAACTCATAAGTTTTTATAAGGGAGATATATCTCTTTAGGGAGATTTAGAAAGATTCATGTAAGAAACTAGGAACATTCACTTGATGTATTGTGAATTGTTTAGTGTGAAGTGAACAATTGACATTGATCTAAAAGAAGGATATAGGCCTATTGTGTTGATATTTTTTAGCATGTAGATAGATGATGCCACTTATAAAATATAGAGGATTCCAGATTGATGAAGATAATTTGAGATGACAATAGAACCAATAGAGTACTATTTGGTATTTCATCTATGTTTCCATCAATGCAAAAGGGGGAGATTGTTATCATGAATGTTGATAAGACTACATTGGGGGAGTATCCTAGGCATTAGAGAGTATTGACATGTTGCATTCATGACTATATTTTTCATTGGTGTCGACATAGCATTATTTCTTGTTGAGCTGTCATTTTGCATGATGCTTAATCACAGTAATCCTTTCAAACTCCTCTCTTGAAAAGCTAATCTGGGATGAATTCCAAGGTTCTAAGTGATCTTGTGACCTACAAGAATATAATTAGTAAAAGATAAATGTGAGTGTTCATGAGGAGGCCCTTTCTGGTTTGACTAATTTTGGATAAGATATTGAATCTACTTGCTATCTCAAAAAGTAACCACACAAAAAAAAGAAATATATTTTTGTATTTTTCTATTTACAATGAATGCAATTTTAACTATGCAACTATATGAATTCCTAAATTAACCAAGTATTTGTAAAGAAAATAATGAAGATAGGATAACAAGAAGTTTAGGCAAATGTTTTGAAAAGTAAATCCCTAACGGACATAAGTCACATAAGAAACATGTCTGCAAATTAAGCTTTTGAAAATATTAGTAGGTAACCAATGAAAATAGGAGCAACACTTCCTTAATTCTATTGATGCAATCATCAATGTGAATTTAGTAACCATAAGATATTTCACTTTTCATTAGATTGCAAGGCCATGGAAAGTGTGCTCATGGGAGACAATAGGTGATCTCTTCTCCAACTAAGTATGTGAGAAAAATTTCTAAACATGAGGTAAGCACGATATTTAAAAGTTCATTCAATCAAAATAACACAAAAAACCATTAGCTCCATTACACTCCATGAATATACATCCACAAAATATAACGCACTCTGACAAGAATCACTACACTCAGAATGAAAGCACCAATAACATATATTATTGCATCAAAATAATGACATGGAACACATGCTAGATTCCTAAATTTATAAGAAATTATCTCCTCAGATTGTGTTGAGAGTGAGAGATCTCTTTATGAAAACATATGCTTCTAAAAAATAATACAAATCTATTTATGTACAAACTTACTCTCTAAATGGTGCTAAGTCAGACTCCACCCTTGTTTATATCAATTAATGGGTGCATGAGCCTTTATATGTGATAAAACAAAGAAAGCATGAAAATAAGAAGAAGGAAGTTGTTAGATGATGTAGGAGTCTCTAGAGATGCCAAAAATAGAAGCTCAACCTCCTCTGGATGTTTGAAGCAGTTAAACTGCTATCATAATGCATTTTCGGTGCATGGAAAACTCTAAATTTGGAACTAGAAATTAACTATTGGCACACCTATGACTTCTTCAAAAACTTCTAACACACCTTTGGAGAGGTTAAATTTGTGCACCTTTGGAGAAGCACAACTTAGTGACAGATTTAAAAAAAAGCAAATTTTTCCCAAGTGTCAAAACTGAAATTCTAGCTTTTAGGTTTTCTTCCCCTTCATACAAGAGCTATTTATAGATATTTTCTCTTGAATTTCTCTATGATCTCCATCACTTGGGTTGCATCTAGAAAATGAAAAGTGTCATGCTCATCTTTTACTATTTGTTGATGGTTTCCCACTTCTATGTGAGTCTTTGCAAAGTCTTCAAACTTTACATTCAATTCTAGCAATGCCTCCTCTACCTTAAATGCTTGTCTAATGTCTTCATCAATTGAAGCTTCTTCAAAGGTCTTCAAAAAATATTTGACAATTGTTTGCACAGATAGGCCTTCACTCATCTTAAAAAATATCAAGGCAAGCATTCCTGTAATACTTTTCAACTTCCAAAATCTACTCTTGGGTTTGATCCTTGAGCTTATGAATATCTACATGTAATGTCTCCATTACTTTATTAATATTAGAAATCTTCTTGATCCAATCATCTATATTATCTAATTCATCCCCCATATATACATCCATGAGCATACAATACCTCTACCCCTTTATTGACTGTAACACTTGAAGGTCTTTACCCTAGGTATGTACCTCGTCCATCAATCCAAAATCCCAGTTTAGTATAGCAAATAGCCTATCTGCATTATTCTACATATAATGTAATAATTTAAGGTTTCCTTGTATTATCTACACACCTTTTTCCTCAAAAATTTCCCTCCATTGTTGACACACCTTAAAAAATGGATCCAATTGTACAACTACATTCTCCATCCTATCAAGTGCCGCACCTAGAATTTTCTCAAAATGATCAAGCTCAAAAGGACCAAGAAGTTCATGCAAATAGCCTCTTAGAATCTCATCCTATTTTTGGAGCCTCAAAAATCAAGACTCATCTTTTTCCAAGTGGTTAAACACTTCTTTAATTCCTATGGTGACCATCAATTTAGTTGTGTCCATAATTGGCTTTCCCAACAAAACCTTTTTAATCTGATAATCTTTTGTGGTTAGATCTTTAGTATCTACATGTAGAGTAGGGATGTCAATGCAAGTGAACAAGTCCTAATTTTGGTTCCTCATAATAAAGGCCAATGTACATGCATCACCCTTAGGTAACTAAGGTTTCTTGAGGTCTTCAACTAATTCTCTCATTCCCTCATCCTCACTACAATACAACTACCTTTTATGCCTAACCATCACCTATTTGCTGAACCATCTTGGAGTAATCTCTATCGGATACTTATACTTAGATGAAGAGGGGGTTTGTACAGCTAGACCCTTTCCCATATTGCTCCTCTCTGGAGTCCTTTCTTTTTGTGAGGGATCTACATCAATCATCCCAACATCTATTGAGTCCATATTCCTTAACTTTTTATCTTGAGAAGTTTGTTGAGGTTCTTCATATATTTGTCCCTTTTCTAATACTTCATCTATGGGTCTTTGTTGTGGTTCCTCTTCCTACACAACTTGTACTTTCTCTTCATTAACATAAGGGAGAGGAGTGGCTAAATCTTTATCCACTAAAGATAAATCTTGACCTGGTAATGGTGGAGCAACTAGAGGTCATTATGGAGAAGGTGGTAATTGAATCCAATCTTCTACCAAAGGCTGATTTTTTTGAGTATCCATTAACTTGTCAGCTATGAGTTTAGTACCTATAGGCATGAAGTCAAAATATGACATCTTAAAGACATCAAACCCTTGGTCCTATTGTTCATCAATCCACTATTGTAGCTCATCCTTTATGGTTGTAACCTGAATAGGTTGTATAGATGGTGATGTTATAGTGGAACTTCTTCTTTGTTCTCCCTTAGTAGCCCTAGCTAGATGAGTTCTCTAACTCAAGGGAAGCCTATCATCTTCATCTTCTTCATCCTCTTTAGCTTCTTCAAGAATGGTTTCTAGGACTAAAGCAATAGGAATCACCTTACTTTACACTTTCTATCTTCTAGTCCTTTTAATTGGAGTCTTAGCATTTTTCCTCTTAGGAGCTAATTGATAGGCTTCTTCTTCTTGAACCTATTGGGACACCTCTTGTGCTTCCTCTTCAAGTCCCTATCCCTATTCTAGTGGTGGCACTTATGGATTATCTTGAGCTTGAGTTGCTTCTTGGGCTTGAGCTACCTCCTTAGCTTGAGTCCCTTCAACTTCAGGCTCAACTTGCTATGGAGAAACTCTTTTCCTTTTATTCTTTCCTTTCTATGCCTTGAAGTATCCAACTTACCTATCATCTTGATACACCATTTCCAACCTAATTGGAGATTGGGATGTGAATGTTGGTACTATAACTTTTGCCTCTCTTCCTTTTAATTGGCAAGCTATAATCTATAAGACTATTGTTTCAAGAATTGGGTCCAACTTGAATGGCTTCTTAATCCATTCCTTTTTCAACAAGATGATATGTCTCGCCCTATGATTGATATCCACATTTTCTTCTCTATCAATTTCTACATTCATGATCGATCAATTGTATGTCCTATCTTGATTATGGGATCTAAGACATCTTCAATGTCTTGTTGAACAATCTTCAATGAGACCTTTATTTTCAAGGTACTACCTAGAAAATAAAGAGTCATCCTACAATAATCCCTTATCTAAATATCATAGTCATCTACTAAATTCATCCAATGATCCTCTATGGAATCTTCATGTTTAAATTGTTTTCCTGCCAAGTATTTAACCCTACCAATATTATCAAAACATTGATGAGAGGAGTTATAATCCTCTAAGGGTTACTGATCATTTTGACTCAAAAGTCATGATATCCTACTTCTTCTTGACACCAAAGAGACCTATGGTGATGGGCCATACCTAGGTCTTCTTATGCTATTTCCTTACTCCATCATATGTAGATGAGAGTTATCTTGCAATCTGTAGCAAAATTAGCCTATCACATGGATATCGAGGGAGCTTTTTAGGATTTATAGTTGTACCCACTACCCTTAAGTAGGTGAATGTCTGGAATTGGATGTAGTAGGTGCCTATTTTTGCAATTCTTGCTATTTCCTCTACTAACATACTTTTTGCATAATCAAATTCAATGAATCAGATGATTTCAAAAATGAAAGCATCATTCACTATCTTGTATTCTTTACTTTGATCTGACAATTTCTTCTTTACTAGCTGGGGGTATACCACATAAGGCCAGGCATCAAAATCTTGTATGCTTCCCCTCTTAAAAAATTGTGGTTAGTTTTTAGTCCTTGCTACTAAAAAATATACCAAATATGAAGTCATAGAGAATCTAGGGTCAGTTTTAACTACCACCAACTATTCATCTAGATTCTCACTAAGTATTGTGGCCGATTCAATTGACATTTTATCCATTCTGACGGTCTCAAGAAAATGTACCATCCAAATGTTCAAGTGTCATACTACCACTAGATCCATAATCCTACTCAATAGCACAATTGAATATCTGATATCATCCTTCATATACCCTCTAGTCATGTCAACTTTTCCATCTTTTCTTCCCACAGGTGTCCTATCAATCAAATATGATGATTGAATAATTTTTGTAGCTTCTTGTTCATGATCCTAATACCACCTTTCTGCTTGATGATAACTCAACCTAATGTACCAATTTTCCCTTAGAAGATGGAATACTTTCTCAATGTTATTTGGTCACAAATCTAGGAAAATCTCTCCTGTTATTTTTTTCACCACTCTCTCTTCTGATGCATAATTCTCTACTACGGCCATAGTCAATTCTGAAGATTGTACTGATATAGGGTGTGAAGCCATGTTTATGAATCTTGATCTAATAAGTGTAAAAATCATTGGGGATCTCTCATTTGGCTTGTTGAAGAGTACCAAGAATGTATAACCCCACTTTTCACCATATAAAAATTATACAAAGTGGAGAGTTAACTAATGTCATGTTCTATCAAATTGGGTCACTAGGTCTTTCTTCTTTAGGTGTTGAGTTTCTCCATCGAGTTTTTATCTTTTCCCTTCTCCTGTATCATCATTTAGCCTAGGTGGGTATTTCTTGATTTTCATGAGTCTTAGGGGTAGTTTATATCTATCCTCAATGAATATTCTTGATTTGTGCTACATCTTTTGATTTTCATGCAGCTCAGTTGATCTGGGGTTAAAGAAAATTCAATCGGCAAAAAATCAAGTTAGTTTTGTGTTTTTTGAAAGCTTAAAATAAAGTGAATAGGGAAAAGGAAGTAGAACAATGGGCTTTGGCAGAAAAACAAGTTTCCTCTTCTCCATCGCTGGTTTTCGCACCCAGAAGGTGAAACTTTGCAATGATCCATAAACGCTATCTGTAGGCTGAAACAAGGAAAGAATAATCATCGGTGAAAAACTCAAAAGTAGCTTCTCCTTTGGCGGACTTCAAAACAAGAGGTAAACTTTTTGCAAAGGCCTAGATAGAAGGTAAAGTTATTAAGTGGGCCCCATTTTTCATTCGCAAAGCCTCTTTGGTGTTTCCCGAACGTTTTCAGTAAAGTGCTTAGGGTTGAAAGGTAAAAGAAAAAGCTTAAGGGGAAAATTGGAAATCTGCTTCTTCGTTGCGGACTTTCTACACTCAAAGACCATTTTTCGCACTTCAGAGAAGGTCATTCCTGCAAGCATGGTAAGTATGTGATTTGGTTGTAGATTATTTTGGGTGAATATATAGAAGCAAATTAGTTGATTGATTAGGTTTTCTCAAGTACAATTGATCTAAGAAAATTTTTCCCAAGAAAGTACTCTATTCGTGTTTTGCTGAAAGACAGATGAAATGGGAAGTAAATCGATAATTAATGAGAGTTACTGTTGAGCCAATAGAAATAGTGAAAAGAGAAAGATAAATCTGTTAGAACCTTTACATCCACCAATCCAATGGATTTCCATTAATTTTGCTTGTGTGGTGTGATTTATGAAATTCAACGAGCAAATCTAATGTTGTTTTATAAAAAGGGAAGTAACAAATTTTCAAACTCCCGTTTCACTATTATACTGTTGTACTAAATAGTGCTTTCAAGTAATTTTCAAGTTACAGAGTTTTCTCGCTAGTATCAATTGCAATTGTTTGAACTGTTGCTATTATACATCAAGTGAAATGGCAACAAGATTTGTGGGTTTCGATGGATATGGTGGAATTAAGTCAGCATGGTTGACTATCATAGATACTTCACTTTGTTTCTATGATATGCAAGATTTTCAAAGGAGATTGAGAGTAGAGCCAATCCACCCCATAACAGAGAAAATTTGAGGAAGTGGATTAGTAGAAGTAGGTGGGTTCCCTGTAGCAGTACAAGCCCTAGAGTTTATTTTAGAATGCTGCAATCATTACAACTCGAATACAAGGTAGATTTTATTGCCTGATTAGACAGTGTTGATTTCAATCAATCAACAATCAGTGGCAAATTTCTTGTAGATTCCAGAATGGGAGGAGTTCTCTAATTTGGTGATGAGTGGAGCCATGTCTAAGTACTCTTTGAAGAAGATGGTTTAGAGGAGGGAGATCATGCAGTCTTGGTTTTAGAAGCCAAGGGGAGCTAAGAGTAAAGTCCCTAAAACTCTTTTTGACACGGACGTCAAACCAAAAATTGTTGACATTTTGGTTCTGTTGCATCGACTCAAAGGTGAGGTACAAGCTTTTAATTTTGTAGAGTAGTACTTCTTTTTGGTGCAAATTATTTGCTCAGACACATAGTATATTGACTGGGTGCATGAGGTCAGCGAATAGCTTTCTGGGGCTCTTAGTGTAGCTAAGTTTTATAATTCTTTTTATATGTCCTCATTCTTGATATACATGTTGGCTTCTCTTCAATTGTGGTTGGGACTCCCTAGAATTGAGGATTTCCCTAATAATGTAAAAATTTATGAGTTTTATCCATGATTGCAATTACAGAATAGTTATGCAGAATACATCTGGGTAAATGATGCATTTACCATGAGGATTTGCAGGGAACTACAGGGGCACCCAAAACAGAGATTCAGTCCAGAAGTGATGGCGATCATTAGCCAATTTGGCAGTTACTTCATCTAGTTCTCATCATTTTCTTATTTGCATCTTGCAGCATTTGACAAATTCCCACTAAAGCTGCCCAGGTATCTAGATGATGTGATCGTGCTCATGGAAATTGTGAGGCAAGCAATACAATTGAATGTGTTGAGTGCTAGCTTGAAGAAGAAAGGGTATGAATTCCCTATAAAAGTTGGAACATAAAGTTTCAAAACTAGATCAGATGCTAAGAATTTACTCAAAGCATTTGAGAGTAAATACAAATTGGAAGAGTATGAAGCAGTAAGGCTCCTGTTTGATCCTAATTGCTATGCTAGAGATGTGCTCCAGATTGGAAGCATAATCAAACATGTGACAACCATGGAAGATTATTGGGTAGATTGTAAGGATGAGCTGGAGAGTCGAGATCGTGCCTTTGCCAGATTTATAATTGATCAGGTTAAAACATATGGAATAAGTTTAGATGTGAAAGGGCTAGAGGATGATAGTCAAAATATGTATAGTAATACATATTTGAAAAAATTGAGGAATACTCCCATTAGCTCTGAACCATATATTGACATAGAAGAAAATTTTGATGTCATGATGGAAAGGATTATCAAAAGAACTAGGAAGTGGGTTGAATGGATAGCTAAGAAAGGTTGAAGCAAAAGCAAAGCTACTCAAGCTTCTCCAGCCTCAACTACTCTTGCTTCATCTCAAAGTGCTACTACCATAGCTACTCAAAGACCAGCCCAATCAATGGGTGGAGGTGACCAGCCCCCAGAGAAGCATGTTCCAATAACACCAACCTATCAAGGGGGATCACTACCAGTCATTGGAGCTCAAGCTGAAGCTGAAGAAGGAATGAAGGAATAGAAAGATGGATCTCTCACTCCAGTCTCACCTCTGCATGTTGCTCTTCCCCCATCTCCTCAAGCTACTCGCACTCCATCTCTTCATGCTGCCCCTATCTTATCCCCCCATTGTAGCCCTACTCCATCTGCAAGTGCTCCTATTCTTAAGCCTGTTGGTTCTCCTATTTAGATAGTAGAGATTGGAGATGATAAAAGTAGTAGTAGCGAATCCACTAAATCTAATGAAGTTGCTAAGAAATATCAAGAAGAAGAGAAATCTCTAGGCTCATCTCAGCTCCTTTCTCGAGATCCAAAGACCCCCTTTTCTGTAGCTACAACAACAATGACTCCAATAAAGAATAAAATGTTCAGCATTGAATCACTCATAACAGCCTCCAAAGTGATCAATACAGAGTCTTGGCTTGAGGATACTTTGGAGAAGAAGAGGAAAAGGAAAGATGAAAATTTCCCTTCAAAAGATGTTGTATCTCAAGTGGTTTGCTCAAGATTTGCCTTAGTAAAAACTAAAAAGTAAAAGACCTTGTCAATATTGGGATGAGACCTAGAAATAGGGTGCCTAACTATGGAGGTAGCAAAACCAAACAAGGCAAGGAGAATTGAAGATATGACACTAGAAGACTTCACTCTGCACTCAATTGATCTTGGAGAAGCTAGAAATGATACAAAAGTAGGCCTATGGAAATCAAGTAATGAGGTGATAGAAGAGCAACTGGAGGATCTCAAGTCATCGAAGGTCAGAATGAAAGCAAAAATAGAGGAGTTGAGAAGATTCATCCGGCAATTAGTTGTTCTATTGGCAACTATCACTGGTGTGCCTGCCACTAAAAACCCTTTAGCAGAAGAGGTACAAGCCTTCATATCATAGCTCCAAAAAGATAGGCATTTTGGTCAAATTGGAAAAGAATGGATTGAGAAGCTCAGTACAGATGGAGCTGTTCTAATTGATCAAATTGGGAATATTATCCTTCAGTTAGAAATTGAGAAGGATAACATCACTTCTAATCACAACACTTTGGCCGCAGAAAAGGCAAGGTGCGATGAATGCATTTCTCTCCTAAATATGAGCATCCACATGAAGGCAAAGGAGGTAGTTGAAGCCAAGATTTTGAAGAAGGGAACTGAGCCTCTATTAGAATAGCTTCAAAACATGCAATTCAAGTAGGAGATGATTCAAGAGGCAAAGGAAGGACTCAAAGAAACAAAGGAAAAGGTGAAGAAGATCCAAGACAAAGCATTTGAGCTCATGCAAGGATTACACACAGAACCACAAAGCAGTGGGCAAGGTAAGGCTCTCATTGAGATAGAAGTAATGAAGAATAAATTCTCCACGTACTTGAGTAACCTATCTGGAATGACTTCAAGTAGTCAAAAAAAAGTGGTAGAGTTGCAGACACTGAGTGGATGCATGCATGTGGCAACTGAAGAGTTAACAAGTCAGCTGGGTGCAGTAAAGGAGTTAGCTCAGGAGCATTCAAAGTGGCTCTTAAGATTCACCAATGTACATGTGCCTAGTCACAAAGAGATAATCCCAATTATAGTGGTTGCCAGAACATATAGGGAAAAAGATGAAAAGGGAAAGAAGTCTAAATGACTTATTTAACACTCCTTTTTCGTTCTCTGATGTAATGTTGCAAATTTTTGTAAATTTTGAAATCCAAAAAATTGGCATCTTGCCATTTGTCAGTTTCAAAAGATGAACTGATTGAAATTCCCATTGTAACGGTCATCTCTCATTTCTATATGTATGGAACTCAATGATTAATCAAAGGTCAAAAATTTTTGGTGTGAAGTACTATCTCTTGCAGAGAAAATTGAATGGCACTTTGTTTCAATCATTTTTCATTCCAGTAGGTACTATAATTAGTTAGTATTTCTTTTCTGCATTACAAAGAACTAAGAAAGAATAGAGTTTTATTTCCCCTATTTTTTGGAATTCAAATGGATGTGATAAGTATTGTTATATTTCATTTGATGAAAGGATTCTATTAGTTTTCTCGATTCATCAGTTGTAGTTCAGATTTAGATTTCAACTTATTTTAGTCTTGCTCGGATGGACTTATGAATTCATAAGAAGTATGGATACATAGATTTGTCTCGATATTGAGAAATTTTTTTGGTCTAAATTAAGTTTTAGTTAGGCTTAATTTGGTTTTCCTCTCCTGCTCTCAGGTTAAGAGCATACCCCACAGTAGGAATTAGAGATAAAAAATAATTCATTGAATATCATTTACATAGGGAGCTATACCTCAATTCAGAGGGAAACTAAATATTCTTAGAAACAGTTTCCCAACTGTTGTGTAAAGTTGTCCTTCGTTATAAATTTGGGTATATAAAAAGAGGAAAAGAAGAAGGACAATTTTTTTTTACCAACATAATGCATTCTAGTCAATATGACCTAAATTGGTGTCCTGAATCTCTGAATTCACATCCTAGAAGCATGATTACGATGGACACCTTGAAACTTAAATACCACCAATTTTGGAGCAATATTTATTGCCAATGAGGATAAGGGGGAAGCCATTTTATCTACATAAAAAATAAATAAATTAGTCCAAAAGGTGGAAAATAGAATGGTAAACAAAACCTAATAACTAAAAAAAAGACCCAGAACCCTAAAACCCATTAAAGGTTATATGCACCCTAACCTTGTGCAAAAGAATTTGAGTGTTAACAATGGTGAACAAATGCACACCTTGGACATGGTGCACATGTGCACACCATTTTCAAATAGTTATTTGTTTAGTTCGTTGTAAGGTGCATATATGTGCACCTTTCACTTAGGTGAAGGTTTTTAGGTTTGGTAAGTTTTAGAGAGTAAAGGTGTGCACCTTGGATAGGAGTACAAGTTATGCACCTTTAAACTTAAGGTGATAAATGTATGTCTGGGAAAGAAGATGGTGCACCTTCAAGGGTGAAGAGGTATGCTCATTGAGGGATGGAGAAAATGAAATAGGGAGAAGGGGGGATCCTAGGCTTTTATAGCCCTAGAATGGAGCATACCCTTTGGGGGTGCACAACTTTGCATGTGTGTAGGTGCACAATTCCAAAGGGAAGTGTTCCTACACTAAGGTACCTAGTGCACATGTACACCTTTGGTAGGTGCACATGTGCACTAGGTTCCCTAATGCGCACCTTTCCCTTATCAAATCACCTTTACACTTAAAATCTTCAATTTTTGACTACTGGATCTTTTAGGCAAAGGACTAGGCTAGACTCAGATACTAACAAAACCCTAAAAAAGACTCAAATCCTAGATTGGGGGTTTGGAATAGCAAAAATTTACTAGGGGTTCCCCATTTCTTAGGAGAAATGGAGCGTGCATTGTGAAACCACAACATTTCTGTAAAGACTAGGAGAACAACAATTAGAGATCTTACTAGTACAAACAATGGTTTGATTTTCTAGTGATGCATAGTGAAGGACTTATTCTTGACTATATCCTGATGATGTGGTTAAGTGTGTAGAGGCTAAGTTGAAGGACTATGATAGTTGTACTTAATTTACTAAGAGTAGTACATAAATAGAGTATTGGAGAACAAAAGTTTTCTCATATGGTTAAGTTTGTTTAAGGTTGATATTTCTGATAATAGCTGGATAATTGATTCACCCCCCCTTCTCCCCCCCAACAAGTTATATCAATGGACTATATATTCTAAAAATTCTTCCTCTTCTTATTCCCATTCTTGTTCTTGTCCTAATGGAGGCACTTTCTTAGTCTCTTGGGCTTGAGTTGTTGGCTCATCTTGAGGCTCCACTTGATCAAGATTTTGTTGTGGTTGTTGAGGTGGTTGGACCTTAGCTATTTTTTTCTTACCCTTTTCAACTCTCTTCCTTTTCACTCTTCTACCTGCTTCAAAATACTCAACTTCTCACTCATGTTGATGAAATATTTCTGGCCTTACTTAGGATTGAGTCAGGAAAGTTGGTAATTTAACACCATTTCCTTTGGCAGGCGATGTTGTGGCTTGTAGAGGAACAACCTATGGAAATGGAACAAGTTTGAAAGGCTTTTTGATTCATTCCCTCATTAGTTGGACTATGTGGCAAGCTCTATTATTGATGTTCTCATTCTCATCCCTGCTAATCTCCACATTCATGATTGACCTATTGTAGATTTTGTCTTGATTGTATAATGGATCCAAGACATCTAAAATGTTTTTCTTGATAGCCTTGAGTGGGATCTTCATTTCCAAGGCCTTTTCTACTAGATATAGAGTCATCTTACAATAATCCCTTATTTGAATATCATAGTCATCTATTGCATTCATCTAGTGATCCACTAATGCATCTTCATGTACAAACTACTTCCCTACTAGATATTGGACCCTTCCTATGTTGTCAAAATAAGGATGAGGGGAGTTGTACTCTTCTAAGGGATATTGATACTATTTTGAATTGAAGGTCACAATATCTTGCTTCTACTTGACCTCAAAAGCACCTATGGTGATTGGCCATACCCATATCTTCTTCTACTATTTCCTCGCTTTATTATATGTAGATGTGAGTTACCTGGAAATATCCAACAAAATGAGCCTATCCAATGGATATCTCAGGAGCTTCTTCAGGTTAAACATTGTACTAGACACCCTTAGGAAAGTGAATGTTTTAAACTGGATGTAGTAGGTTCCAATCTCTGCAATTTTGGCTGCTACCTCTATTGACATCCTTTTGGCATAATCACCCTCTATGAATCAGATGATTGTGAATATAAAACTATCATTCACTATCCTATACTATTTTCTCTAATCTGAGAGTTTCTTCTTTACTAGCTAAGGATATACCACACAGGGCCATGCACTAGGATCTTGTATTCTACCTCTTTTGTAAAGTCTAGGGTAGTTGGTTGTTGTGGCCACAAACAAGTACACCAAATATGATGTCATATATAATTTGGGGTTGGCCTTAACAACTACTAGCTACTCATCTAGTTATCACTCAATATTGAGGTCCAGTCAATTGGTATCTTGGTTGTTCAGATGGTTTTAATAAAATGCACCATCATGATATGAAGATGCCCAGTTTCCAGTAGGCCCACGACTCTACTTAAAATCATGATGGTGTATCCCATGTCATCCTTCATATATCCTTGAGTCATGTCTATCTTGCCAACTCTGTGGCCCACTAGTGTTCTATCAATAAAAAATGATGATTGGATTATATTTTTTGGCTTCCTTCTCAATTTCTCTCTACCATATTTTTCTCCCTCATAAGATATTAACAAGGATTCATCATCTCTAAGAAGGTGGAACACCTTCTTAATGTTTCAAGGTTTGAGGTCAATGACTATCTCACCTATAACACTCTTGACAACCTTTTCTTTAGTGACATAGTTTTCAACAAGAGCCATGATGAGTTTTGAAGATTGTACATAAGTAGGATGTGACATTGCATTGACTAACTTGGATATAATTAGTGCTGATAGCATCGTGGATCACTCTCTTGGCTCATTGCAAATGGTGAGGAAGGCATTCTATTCAATGTGTCTAAGCTTGGTATCTTTGATTTCATAATGTCCATCTTGAAAGTAGGATTTCTTAGGTGTACCTTGGTATTTGAAAACTATAGGTTTGGGAGCTATCTTTTCAGCCATTGAAGATGATGATGATGCCATTTTATTTGCACAAGAAAGTAGACATTAGTCCAAAAAGCTAAAATCTAACCCAACACAAACCCCAATGGAAAAAAACTTATAAAAAATACCCCAAAAATAGTGGAAACCCAATTCAATCCCCCCATAAGCCCTAATATACAAAATAGTGCACCTTGATAGGTGCACTAAGTGTGCTAAAAGGTCATTTTAAGATGATTTTAGTGCAGTTGTGCACATAAACATGTGTGCACCCTAGTGAGGTGCAAACATGCACAACTACACACATGTACTTGTGGCAGTTCTTTGAAGGGGAGGGACTTAGTTTTTCATTCTTTTCTTTTGTGTACAAAGGGATCACACATGCACACCTTGATGGGGTGCACATGTATGCACCCTTATATGCCTTAAGTGCATTAAAAAGGTGCACATGTGTGCACCTTGAGGAGGTGCACACATACACACCTTTTCCTTAGGTTAGTTTTACTTTGTTTAGTTTTAGTTTGAAACAAAAAGGTGCACACACGTAGGCCTTGAAGAGGTGTGCATGTGCACATATTTTATAACTTAGGTGTTATTATTTTCTTAGGTTCTTTTTAGGTTTTAATGGGTAAACAAAGGTGCACACATGCACACCTTATGAAGGTACACATGTGTGCACCTTTTGGTGTGTGTTCTAACCTTGATATTTATTAGTGTGTAGGTTGTAAGCAGATGGATGTACAATGCAAGGGTGTAGAGGTATGGTTGCATAGGGAGGCACAAAAGATAATGAGGATAAGAGGGGAGGCTTGGGGTGTGCACCTCCATAGGTGCAAACCATAGGAGGTGCATACCTTGCAGAGGTGTGCACATGCACATGTGTGCATCTTTGAAGGGAGATGAATGTGCACATGCACACTGTGCACACTTATGCACCTAGACAAGGTGTGCATGTGAAATAGTGTGCATTTGTGCACCTAAACACTAAAGAACCTTCAAATTCTCCCCAGCTTTGACACCCCATACATCCTTAGTTAGAAACTGAGGTTTAACCTAGACTCGTAAAGAGTTCCAAAATGACCTAGGCCCTAGACTAAGGGTTTGGGAGACAAAACATTACTAGGGGGTCCTCATTCCTAGGAGAATTGGGGAGTGCATTATGAAACCAAAATAGTTACATCATTAATTAGGGCTAAAAATCTCTGATGGTAACACATAACATATGATTTTACATTACAAAACAATACATAAGATAATCAAATGTATGCATTTACAAAAATACAACTTTTCAGTTCTTTGTCTTCATCATGAAGTTCTTTGTATCTCAGTCTATATCTTTAGTAACAATAATATTCAAAAATGTTTCTCCCCCTTTGGATATGGTCCTCTTCTGTTTAGTAGCAACATCATTCTCTTTGAATAATTCTTCTCCTTCTTACTAATATTTTCTCTTACTAGTTCTCTCCATCTTCATTCCCTCCTCCTTTACTAATTCTTGTCTCCCCATTTGGTATACTTCTCCCCCAGTATACAACATACATTCTCCATTCATTTACTTCTCCCCCTTTGTCAACAATTCCAAAGGTGACTATGAGTTCCAATGTGAAACTTATAAAACCTTGTAGTTATCCTTGTACCTTGCTTGTACTATATATATATATATATATATAAGTTTCATTATAGTCATCTTCACAACATTAGGAAACTCCTAAAGAGTTAACTCTTGCATCAACTCCAAAAAGATATTTATGTTCATCCATGAATTGATGCAACATGCATCTTTACCTAGTGAATTTTGGATAGGGGTAGGACCCCCAATTTACCTCTTATATATTCAAAAGTATCCTTAGGAAATGGCTTAGTTAAAATGTTTGCAATTTATTCTTTAGACTTCACATATTCAACCTTCACTTGATTCTCTTGTATTGGGTCCCTCAAGTAATAATACTTGATATATATATATATGTGTGTGTGTGTGTGTGTGTGTGTGTGTGTGTGTATACATGTATCACTAGATTATTTGATATATTTATTGCACTAGTGTTACCACAATAAATAGTAACATTCTTGGTTATCTCTTCTTTCATACCTTCAAAGATTTTTTTAATCCATATAATATTTGAAAAAATTATTGCAACAACAACATACTCATCTTTAGTAGTATATTGTGAAATACAACTTTGTTTCTTGCTTATCCATGTAATTAATCTTTCTCCTAAAAAGAAAGATCCATGACTTGTGCTTTTTCTATCATCAACATTACTAGCCCAATCAACATTCATGTAAACTTTAACATTAAATTCATCATCTTTCTTATACCATAGGCCAAAATCTTTAGCTCCTTTCAAATATTTGAATGTCCTCTTCATAATAGTCATGTGTGTCTTCTTAGGATTAGATTAAAACCTTGCAACTATACCAACAACATGTGCAATATCTGGTCTATTGCATATAAAATACTATGATTTGTCAACCATTAATCTGTATTATGTTTCGTTTACCTTTGTAAATGTATCTTCCTTTGGTAATTTCACTCCAATAACAATAGGTGTACTGATTGGCTTAGAATCATCCATTCCAAATATCTTCAAGATTTACTTCACATACTTAGATTGAGTAACATATATACCATTTCTAGTTTGATGAAATTTTAATCTAATAATTTTTTAAAACAAAATCTCAGCAAACATAGACATCTCAAATTCTGTACTCATTTGATCAATAAATGTCTTACATAACATGTCGTTTCCTTCAAATATAATGTTATCCACAACTATTTTAGCAATCAATACCATATCATCAGATTCACATTTTAAATACATATGACTTTTTTTCACTTGTTCTACCAAATCCAATCTTAACCAAATAAGAATGTAACCTTTCATACCATGCTCTTCATACTTGTTTCAATCCATACAATTCCTTTTTCAATTTGCAAACCATGTTCCTATGATTAGGTTCAATAAATCCTTCAAGTTTTTCAATGAAGACTTTTTCTTCAAGTACATTCAAAAATATAGATTTGACATCCATTTAATAAAATTTAAACTTCTTGTCAGTAGCATAGGCCAAAAATGTTCTTACTCCTTCCAATATTTCCATAAGTGCATAAGTCTCACCATAATCTATCCCTTCTTCAGAAAAACCTTTGCAAACTAGTCTTGCCTTGTTTCTTACCACTTCTCCATTTTCATTCATTTTATTTCTGAAAATATATTTTTTTCCTATCACATTTTTGTTTGTAGGTCTTCATACTAATGTCCATGTGTTTTTTTTCTCAATCTGATGACTCTCTACACTCATAACATTTATCTAATTCTCATTCTCCAATGCAATCTTAACTATTTTTGGTTCAAAATCAACAATCAAATAGGCATTGTCTCTTAACTTCTTGTCTCTACTCCAATGTTTCTGTCACGAATAGTTTGTTCATGAGAATGATTCTTCTAACATATTTTTTCAATATAGGTTCATCTCTTCTATTTTAAACATTTTTCCCACTTGGTAGGAGCTCAACTTATTGCTTGGGTTGTACTATCTAGTGCTCAAGTAAGAGAGTTTGTAGCTTGGGTGACACTATCTGATAGTTGGTAGCTCTTGGCTATAACTCATATAGTGTGTATAGTGCCCGTTTACACACACACATAGACTTCTTATAATATTTAGCTTCTTTCTTTCTTTCCACATCATTCTTATCTACAAACTCATCAATCCTCACATTTCAACTTTCAATCGTTTTGTTAGTAGCCCTAGTCAAAAATTTATAACCTTTACTCTTAGATGAATAGCCAAGGAATATGCCTCCATCTCCTTTTTAATGAAATTTACCATTTCTTTCATCCTTGTGAATATAACACCTACTTCTAAAGATTTTGAAATAACTTAGATTAGGTGTGTGACCATACTAGAGTTCATAGGGTATTTTATTTGTTCCTTTCTTCAACTAAACTTAGTTAAGAGTATAAACAATAGTAATGAAAACTTCTTTCCAAAATACCTTTGCAAAATATTTTTCAATCATCAATGTCCTTGCACAATCCTAAATTGATCTATTTCTTCTTTCTGTGATTCCATTTTGTTGTGGTGTCCTCCATGTAGACATCTATGTCTTAATACCATTCTCAGCACAAAAGCTAGTGAATTCAATAGACATAAACTCTCCACCTCAATCATATCTTAAAAATTCCAATGATTTTCTAGTTTTATTCTCAACTCTAGCTTTATACCATCTAAAAATATTAAAAAGCATGTGATTTCACCTTTATGAACATAACAATCATTCTAGAATAATCATCAATAAAAAAGATGAAATATTTGTCACCATAATAACTTTATGTATGAATAGGTCTACACTAGTCAGTATGCACAAGTTCCAAAACATCATTTGAAGTGAGTGTCTTTCTTGAAAAACTTGACTTTATCATCTTACCAAGATGATATTCTTTATACATTGCATACTTAGGTTTTTGTAGATTCAGTAAGCCTCTAACTCTTTTCTTTCTACTAACCTTCATCATATTCTCAAAGTTTGCATGACACAACCTTTTATGCCACAACCATACATCCTCAACTTTAGAAAATAAACATGTCTCAATAATAGGATCAAGATTAAATAAGTTACCTTTTTTTGGCATCCGAGTTCCAAAATTAGATTCCCTTCACCATCATAGATCTTGAATATCTTGTTCTAAAATTCCAACTTGTGACCTAAATTATTCAAGTAAGAAATACTCAAAATATTATGCTTTATTCCTTGTACCTATTATGCATCATCACATCTGATCTCATTAGTCAAAAATAGTGATCCTTTTTCTTTCATTGGACCTGGAACACCATTAGCTAGCTTGATAGTTCCACCATGATCAATTTCCTCAAATTTATGAAACTTACTTAAGTCACAAGTCATAATGTGAGCATCCACTATCTATAATACATGAATCATTCTTGATAACATTTGAAATAAGGTCAATGTAAGCTCCATACCTTTCTCCATTGGGATCTTCCTTGATAGAAAAATATACCATCTCAACTACTATTTCTTCATCGGTATTGGACTTAGTGTTCTCTTCTTCAATAATGTAACATGATTTCTTCACATTGTATTTCTAATCCTTGTTCTTCCTATAATTTTAATATTTCTTCTCATTTGCAGCACTATTACTTCTATTAGGACACTTGATGATGTGTGTTAATGTTTCAAATTTGATACAGTTTTTACATAGTCTGAACTTACTCTTTGAGCTGTGTGAAAAACATTTCCAATATATCTATTTTAAATGTATTGTGAACTTATGTTGAATGCAGCTAGAACCTATTAAACCTATGGATAGTAGATATAACATACCTTGCTTACTATTATATATAAAGTGTAGTATTTCATATAAATGTTTTAAGCTATGTTTTAATATTTGAATGAGAGTAGAAATGTTGTTGTGCATATGGTTCAAATGTTCTAGTGAAAAGAGTGGAGAGCACCATATTAAAAAGAAGTAATGAAGACTGATCATAGCATGAGAAGCACAAATCAGTTCTGGGTGATAAGCTGTGTCTACGAGGGGAGTTATTCCAAGAGACCCAACTTGTTAAATTATCTGTGGACCGTTACATTATACCCTTTTCTTCTGACAATGTTTTCTCCTAGTTTCTTTTATGTTATGTTTGTAATAAGTTCCAATCTTCTATATATATGGGAGAAAAGGAAAAAGTTTAGAGTTAGTTGAAAGGATTCTAAAGTTTGTTATTTATTTATTTATTTTTGTTCTCTATGAATTATTCAGTCATGTAACAAAAGAAGAATTCTAATGAAAGATTGATTTTGGACTACCTATTGTGTTCTTAGTTAGTTGAAGCTAACCAAGGAGGCCCACTTGGGAGGTGGAATAAATTTAGGTAGAGTATATTTGTTTATTGCAATTTCCTATTAAAGATAGATTTACTATATTAGTCCTACACCATAATTATTGTGAAAGTTCTTGCAACACTTGTGGAAAATGATCATAGTAGATGTTTGAATTGCTAATTAGTTTAAAATTCTCTTTTCCATAGTTTCCATAGTTCTCTGTCTATAGTCTAAGTGTGTTTACTATTTTGTGTTAGTAGTATAGATTCCTTTCATGCATTTTACTTTTTGTAGCATAGGTGTTAAGACTCTTAAAGGAACTTAGTGAACATATTGTGTTGACCCATTTCAAGTCTTACATCCTTGGGTTGACTATTTAAATGTATTTTCATAACGGAATAGATAGTCCTTAAAATGGATAGAGTATCCTTGTGAGAGGAATAGCAGTGTGATTATCTTGACCTATTGTGGAAATCTCCATTTTTGGTGTCATTGTTGGGGATGGTGTCAAAGTAGGAACCTTCATGAGTCCTCTATTTTTAGATTAGTGTGTTAGTTAGAAACCACAAGATTTAGTGCTTCATTCACAAGTCACCAATTCAACTGCATGCATCGAAGAGGCAGACAATGAGATAAGATTTCTTCCATGGGAACTTGCTAATCTGAATGAAGAAATTGAAGAAGAAGCTAAGTTGCCTTTTTCAAACACAAGCCCTATTTTTCCTACAGAATCATCCTCAAGAGTAGAACATTTGGATACAAGTGGTCTTCAACCTTTTGCTAAAATTTTGGCTAGTTTTCTTAGTACTGCTCCAAATCCACCAGTTGTTAACAATCTAGTGCCAAATGTTCCTTTTCAATAGCAACCTCATAATCAAATACCTCTAGTAAGGGCACAACCTACTTTTACATTTCCTCTCCCAAGCCTTATAACCAATGCTAATTTTAAAAATATACCTCCAAATGATCTTCCATAGTTTTATGGCCTTGCAACTGAAGATCTTGATACCTCCTTGTTTGAGTTTGACATACTCTATCATAGCTTTGACTACAAAACTGAAGCCCATAAGCTCAAATTATTTCCAACAACACTGAAAGAGTTAGCTTTATGATGGTTCATGGGTTTAGGAGCCAATGCAATAGGTACTTGGGATGAAATGCAAACTCTATTTCTGGACAAATATAAAGAGTATTGTAAAGAAAATGATTCAACAGGAGATGATATCTTTAGAATATCACAAAAGGAGGAAGAAAAATTGGATGACTATGTTTCACATTTCTTATATACAATACAAAAGTACCCTTACCATGTGTTGTCTGAGGATTCGCAACAGCTAGTCCTTTTGAGACACATGAATGATAGTTGTCTAGAAGCATTAGACTTGATGGCTAGAGGATATGTATATCAATCTTCTTGGGATGACCTCAAGAAAATTTGTCTTAATTACTCAAGATCAATAATGAAGAAAGGAAAAGGAAACCAGACTACAACTACGAAAGGAATAAGTCAGGGTATTTCAAAGCTCAAGATATCTAATATGCTCTCAGATTTCAAGTAGGACATTATAAATAATTTCACTACACATCTTGATACAATGACTACAAAGAAGAAACATGTAGAAGCTGAGGTATAGTTAGCTGAGTACTACCCATATTGTTGGAAGTAGAAGAAAGATTGCCAATGCAAATTGGTCGCTAGTGTGGAAAATGAATATCTTCCAACTGAGTACATCAACATAGATGGAGATTGTGAGCAAGTATTCTTTGTTGCTCAATGTCGAACATGGGCCCAACATCAAGGTATGCCTTAGGACCCTTTGTAAAATTCAAATCTATATGGTAATCAATGGAAAAATCTTAATACCCAAGGCCCTCCACAATATAGTCAACCTAATTGGAATAATGCTTGGAAAAATAATCCACAATGGCCTCAATGGCCTTAGAATTCCCAACCTTCCTAGCTAAACCAGTAGAATAATCAATGGAAGAATCAACAGAAGCAATGGCAACCACCCTAGGGGAATTGCCAATCTACAAATCAATGGAGAGGACCTCAATAGTGGCCTAACCAAAATAATGGTAATCCACAATTACCATAATTACCACCTCCAGTCCAACAACCTACACTAGTTCCACTACCTACAAGTCTTAGACCTCAAAAGAAAACCCAGTTACCTACACAACCTTAGCCAAATCCAAATAACTAGTAGTCACAACAACCCATGTACTCTGTTGATGCTCAACAATATACTGCTTATGCTTTGAATGTTGCAAATATACATTTGAGATCTAGTACAACCCTATCAACACCTAAACCACCTCTTATAACCAAAATACCAGATACTCTTACAGCATCAAAACCCACTATTTCTAAAGAGGCTGACCCAACTAATGTCACTAGCTCAGCTCAAGCCCATCCAACAGTTGACCCTCCTTTTCTAGAGAAGCTCATACAAAGTAAACCTACACAAATAGAGGAACATTATTTTGATATTATTGATTAGTTAAAGAACATGCATGTCCAAATACCCCTATTCCAAGCTATTAAAGATGTTCCTATCTATGGTGAAGCCATCAGAGAAGCTTGCTTGAAAAATCTTGGGAGGAAGAAAAAGTACCCAACTATAGTCCATGTTGTAGGACAATTGGTTGGCATTATGTTAGGAAAGCTAATAATTCCTAAATACTCTAATCTAGGAAGTCTAGTTGTGAATGTGATTATAAATGGCTAGTCTATTAAAAATGCTTTAATTGATCTCGGTGCTACTATAAATATCATGACTAAGGATACTATAAAGAAGTTGAAAATAGAGGGATTGAGGGCTACTCCAACAATTCTACAACTTGTAGATAGTTCTACTATCACTCCTGATGGAATGATAGAAGACATAGTTGTAACCCTAGACTCTCTAGAGTACCCTATAGATTTCATGATTCTCTCTCCCAAAGTAAATTTATCTAGTTACCCTGTCATTTTAGGATGACCATGGTTAGCTATAGCTGATGCAAATATAAGTTGTAGGTCAGGGAATATGACCATATCTAATGGTTAAGCAACAAAGAAATTTGATTTATATCCTCCAACACAACCACAACTAGATTTAAGCACATCCATCTTGCTAGATATAGGGGATGGAGAAGAAGAGTTAAACTCTATAGCACAAATTATGATGTTACATAGATAATATTTTCTAAAGCTACAGGAAGAAAATTAAGTAATTTAGAGTATTCTTACTAACACTTGTGTGGTAGAAAAATATGTATCTAATAGTTCCATGTTAGAATTAACCACATATGAGGAATGTAATGAGAATTGTTTCCGCTCAAGGAGCTAGAGATTGTTCATCAACTCATACCATGTGAATTAGATACAAGTCCAATATTTGAAGCTACTATAATTGAGTCTACAACTACTGTTGAGCTATCAAAGGGTCATAATCTCCACATCAATCCCAAATTATCTTCCACACGGATGAAACACTTAACAAAGTTGCTTCAAAAACATGAAAAGGCTTTTGCATGGGATTATGGGGATATGAAAGGTTTAGTTCCTACACTATGTATTCATAGAATATACATCAATGAAGGGTGCTTTCCGCTCCATCAACCCCAGAGAAGGATTAATCCAACCCTTAGAGAAATAGCTAAAATTGAATTGCAAAAATTGCTTAATGTTGGTTTTATTTATCCTATATTTCATAGTAGATGGGTGTTACCCTTGGTCATAGTACCTAAAAAGGGAGGGAAATGGATAATTTCTATAGATTATAGAGAATTGAATAAGGCAACCAAAAAGGATCACTTTCCTTTACCATTCATTAATCAATTTCTAGACACTTTAGCTGTAAAGAAGTATTTCTCTTTTCTAGATGGGTACAGTGGTTATAATCAAATAAGTATTGCTCCTAAAGATCAAGACAAAACCACATTTACATGCCCATGGGGTACTTTTGCATATTCTATTTTGGTATTTGGCCTGTGTAATGCCCTTGCAACATTCCAACGAGTTGTAATCAACATCTTTGCTGATATATCACACAATTGTATGGAAATATATATGGATGATTTCACAACATTTGGAGTCACCTTTGAAGAAACCATGATGAATCTTGAAAAGGTTCTCATTAGATGTAAAGAACATAATCTAGCACTTAATATTGAAAAGTGTTTCATGCTCATGCAGGAAGGAGTGGTACTTGATTGTTTCATATCAACTGCAAGAATACAAGTGGATCCACTAAGATAGAGGTAATTCTAACATTTCCCATACTACAAAACCAAAAGATGTAAGATATTTTTTAGGTCATGCTAGATATTATAGGTGTTTCATAAAAGACTTCAGCAAAATAGGTAGTCCTTTGTACACATTTTTGACTAAGGAAGCTAAATTTATTTGGAAACCAAAATGTAATGAAGCCTTCCTTAAATTTAAGAAATGCCTCACCACAACACTAGTTTAATAGGGACCAAATTGGTCAATTCCATTTCATATTCATACTGATGCATTAGACTATGTTGTAGGAGCCATATTAGGACAAAAGTCTACTAATCTTGAGAATGCTATCTACTATATTAGTAAAAGCCTACATGGACCTAAGCTAAATTACATAGTAACTGAAAAAAAACCTCTAGTTGTAGTCTATGCATTGAACAAATTCAGACATTATGTGACTAGATATCTTATTTTTGTTCATACCGATCACTCAGCTATAAGGTATTTAACGAAAAAACTAGCTATCACTGGTAGATTGGCAAGATGGCTCTTATTGTTATGAGAATTTGATATTTCTATTATTGATAAGCTAGAAAAATCCAACATAGTTGTAGATTATTTGTCTAGATTAACCATTGCTAATGAAGATCCAACACTAATTTAAGACATCTTTCCAGATGAGCACTTGTTCCATATAGAAAATCATACACCATGGTATGCAAACATTGCAAATTATCTTTCCACAAAAAAAATGCCCCCACACTTCTCTCATAAATAAAAGAGAAAGCTAGTAGAGAAGATTTTTTAATATTCCTAGATAGATAACAATCTCTTCTATGTAGGACTAGATCAAGTCATGAGGAGACGTGTCAGTGAAGATGAGATACATGATATACTACATGCTTGTCATAATAAACCATGTGGAGGCATTTTGCAGGGAAAACAACAATACTAAAGATACTTATAATGGGATATTATTGGCCAATGTTACATAAGGATACAATGACATTTACAACTAATTGTGACAAATGCAAGAGGATGGGCCAACCAACCAAAATTGATGAGATGCCACTCATTCCACAAATTATAGTGACACCTTTTGATAAGTGAGGCATTTACTTCATAGGTCCAATTGATCCACCATCAAGTGGAAAATCCTACATCTTAGTATTTATGGATTATGTAACTAAATGGGTAGAAGTTAGAGAAATGAAAAATTCTAGAGATGAAAAAGTAGCTAAGTTCCTATATGGAGAAATATTCACCTATTATGGGGTACCCAAAAAACTTGTTACAGATCAAGGAGCTCAGTTTACATCAAACTTGATCACTAAGGTTATGAAGGAATACAACATAAGACACCATAAATCTAGTCCTTATCACCCTCAAGCAAATGGACAAGTAGAGGTTACCAATAGAGAACTAGAAGCCATTCTAACTAAAATAGTGCACATACATAAGAAGGATTGGACAAGCATATTAATTAAAGCTATTTGGGCATATCAGACCACATGGAAGATAACAACTAGATTCACTCCATTTGAGCTTGTCTATGGTAAAGAGATAATATTCCCCATTGAATTTGAACACAAGAAGCTCTATGCTACTTTAGAGTTGAACATTAGTGTTTCTACAACACAACAAGAGAGACTCCTCCACTTGAATTCATTGGATGAAATATGAAAGACAACTTTAGAAAGAACATAAAATATTCGACAAGAGAAAAAGTAGTGGCATGATGCACACATCTAGAATAAAAAATTCCAAGCAGGAGATTGGGCCCTCCTCTATGATTCTCACTTCAAAGAAAATCCAAGAAAATTGGAGACTCGATTGTTAGGGCCTTGTGAAATTCAACATGTATTTGACAATGGCATAGTGCAACTAACAACCATTGATATTGTTTAGTTTAAGTTACTTGTAAATGGTGATAGGTTGCATCTTTATCATATCCATAGACTAAAGCACAATTTTTGCAGCAATTCCAACCAACCAGTGCACCAACTCTTCTGAACATACTTCCTATAGTAGAAGATGAAAATCTTCTTCTTGCAGCCATGCAATGATCAGAATTTTAGGAGCCTTCATAATAAAATCTCATTTAAATATGAGGCCCCATTCTTTCATTCACTCTTCTCTTTCTTCATATCAACCCATCTTATTTCTCTATCTACCATCCACCCACACTCCATGTCACCCACACACTATTTTTCCTACTTTCAATAAACAAAACCATCAGCACTTTCTGCGGTCATCAAACTTTGCCACCTCATCAACTTGTATGCAAAAATACACTCTCAAATTTTTAGGTATAATAACTTCTTTTACTCTTTATTCATTTTTACAATATAGGTTTAAATATTTATATCTAATACTGCATTATATATATATATATATATATGTAAGACTTAAGTCAATTTCTCCTTCCCATGCCAAATTTTTTAAAGTGAGGACACTTATAAAATTTTAGTGGGAGGTTGAGAAAGTGGAGTAATTTCCAAATGTCATCTCCATTTTATCCTAGTCATGTCTACATTAAAGGATGTACTTTGGTAGCAGTTCGATAGTTTTCATTTTATTAATTTTAAAAATCTTTCTGTATCCACCGTACCTTATATTACAATTTTTTGGTAAAAGATCTCCTATACTTGGCATGATTGAAAGGACTAAGAGTTTTTATGGGAACACCTTTAGTTAGTCTCAATGTCCCTCATCATTAATGTATCATTATTCTACATGTTGGAAACAAAGGGGTCTTGATTATGAGAAATGGTAATGACATACAACATTTTTTTTCATTTTTCATAAAGATTAGTTTTGAAGTTCAAAGAAAGAGGGAATTTGTAGAGGTAAGAGGGGAAAATTTTTTATCGTAGTAGCAAGAGTGGAAGCCAAACATTTTGAAGATGGGGGGATAGCTAAAGAGGTATGAGAAAGTCATTCATAATGTTTTACTTATGGATATTGAAGCAGTTTGATGATTTCATGCTTGTGGATGGCTTGGTTACTTCTTACAACTAAGAGAATTCAATGAAGAAGTGAAAATGGAGTTTGTGATGACATTTAATGAAGGGGAAGCCTCAGTTTGTGGATTAAGAGTGGTTGCTATCGAGGAAAAGTTAGTAGAGGTCATAGGATTACCTACAATTGGGGAACATTATCCAAATGAACATGATGCCAGGTCTTCAAGGGTACAATTCACTCAACAAGGTGACCCTCAACTAGACATTACAAAACAAGGATGTAGGAGACTTTATCTTCCACCTCCATATCCAGAGTTAGCAACCCACATTATTAGATATTTAACCTATGAAGGTAGGTTTTTGGACTTGCATGCTCATCATTTTAAATTGCTTAGTTGCATAAGACATAACATGTAAGTTAATGTTCCAAACTTTCTTTATAATATTTTGTGTATAAGTGCTAAGGAAACTCAAAAAGGAGAGGTAAATTATGTCTCCCATTATGCCCTCATTAAGCTTCTAGTTGAAAGATCTCTTAGAGATTCCTCCCCTATTTCATGGGTAGAATTTGTTGAAGCCAAGACCTTACAGCCGCAAGCCAACCCTGTTCCTCAAAACCTAGAAAATGAGGAAGAAACCACAGAGCCAATTCAAAATCCAACTGAGATAGAAGAAAACCCTCTCCTAATAAGTTTGCTAAGCCAAATTTAGAGGATGATATGTTGAGCTCTTCTAAGGGCAAATACAAGGATAAGGTTAGCCCTAACCTTGAAAAGGAAGTACAAAATCCCTCTGTTAAGGTAACAAAAAGAAAGAGGTATGTTCCTACAATAACTAATCCTATAGCATCTACTCTAGTCACACCTAAGCCAAAATGGACCCACAAAGTGGTTGAAGCTAAAGGGGTTCTTGTATGTAGAATCCCCTATATGTGATCTCATGTATCTCTAGCTTCTATTGAAAAACCAAAT
This sequence comes from Cupressus sempervirens, assembly GCA_028749045.1. Classification (NCBI taxonomy): domain Eukaryota; kingdom Viridiplantae; phylum Streptophyta; class Pinopsida; order Cupressales; family Cupressaceae; genus Cupressus; species Cupressus sempervirens. The sequence goes on along the minus strand of CM053791.1, from coordinate 691,907,287 downwards.
GCACCAATTCCAAAGTCTCATATAGAGTCAATAGTTGAAAATGTCCCAAATGATACTCCTATGCAATTAGATCCCCAAAATATAGAAACACATGAAACTGAGTTTGTCAAGGAGACACCATAAGAGAATAAGGAAATGTGCAAATCAAACCCTACTGCTATTCTAGAAAAAGCACCTAGCAATGATCAACCTACCATGCCATCAGTCCCTGCATATTCCAATGTCTCTCTTATACCTTATAAATCTTTCTGGTATACATAACATTTCCATCAAGTTGCTAGAGAGAGAAAGATGAAATCTAAAACTCAAGAATTTTTATCATCAACAATTTAGTCAATATTGTTTTGTCTCTACAATCATTCTATTTTTCAAAAATCCTTATGGAAGCAAGAAATAGACTAGATGCAAAAGGAAATATTTGACAGAGACGAGGAAATTGAATCATTAAAAGAGAAACTAGAAAAGCAGAAGCACCAAATGAATACAGCTTTGAAGCTAGCTAATCAGGCTATGGCCTGTAGACCACCCCCAAGGGTGTATGCCATGCATTTAAAAGAATAATATCTATTATTTTAGTTGATGATGACAATGAGAAATATTGATTGTGAATTCAAGAATGCTCAAGATTTTTGTAATGTGTATCAAACATTGCCCTCATGGAAAAAAACTTGTTGTGTGAAATCTATTTGCATAATTTCATAATTCCATAAGAAACAGAGTGGAATCCCCTACTTTACATAGGGGATATTCACTTGAGAGCCCTAATTTCATTGATGCACAATGAAACAAATTATAATAGATAGTTAGATACCTATAGAGGCCTTGAAAAGTTTGAACCATTGCCATTATGGGGTTGCATCCAATAAGCCTTATGACCTCTTGAGAGATTGGTTCAAATTAACTTATGGAAGGCCAAAACTAGAAATTAGGGAGAAGGTGTTCAAAGAAAGGGAAAAAAATTTATAGAGAGTATCAGACACTTCCTAATTTCACATAGCAGAGAGCAATTGCAAGGCTTAGAAATAGATGGGGCTGATTGCCACAATCTTTCAAGAAGGCTAAACCACATAACCCTATTAATTTTGAGGTAGTAGTAAATAGAGTGGCTAAATATATGCAATTAGGAAGGAAAATTAGGAAAGAGTTATGGATGCCACTAACCTTTCAGCCTCCTACCCTTCTTTGGACCTTGTATGAAAACAATGCTACCAGGTTAGATCCATTAGTTGAAGAACACTTGGGTGAGCATTGGAGAAAATCTAGAGGATATTTCTACCCCTTCAAAAGTGGGAAATAGGGGAAGATAATAGTAAGAGATATTAGAAAAATGACAAAGAAGAGTACAATGCTTGAGGACAAGCATTTGCATAGTGGGGGGTAGATAGTGAGGCATATTAATGTCTCAAATTTGATATAGTTTTTACATAGTTTGAACTTACTCTTTCTGTAGAGTGAAATTTTTTTCCAATATATCTATTTTAAATGTCTTGTGAACTTATGCTGAATGCAACTAGAACCTATTAAACCTATGGATAGTGGATATAACATACCTTTCTTAATATTATATATAAAGTGCAATATTTCATATAAATGTTTTAAGCTATGTTTTAATATCTGAATGAGAGTAGAAATGTTGTTATGCATATGGTTTGAATGTTTCTAATTTTTAGGAAATGGAGAAGTGGCACAAAGAGTGGAGAGCATTTTATTAAAAAGGAGTAATAAAGACCAGTCATAGCATGAGAAGTGCAGGTTAGTTCTGGGTGATAAGCCACGTCTGCGAGGGGAGTTATTCTAGGAGACCCAACTTGTTACATTATCTGTGGACTGTTATTTTGTTGCTTAAACCATGTTCTAAATTCATGGTTGACATTCCGCCCTTTTCTTCTAAATTTTTTTTGTCCTAGTTTCTTTTATGTTATGTTTGTAATAAGTTACAATCCTCTATATAATTGGGAGAAAAGGAAAAAGTTTAGAGTTAGTTGAAAGGATTATGAAGTTGTTTTTTTCCTATTCTCTAAGAATTATTTAGTCATGTAACAAAAGAAGAATTATAATGAAAGAGTGATTTTGGACTACCTATTGTATTCTTAGTTAGTTGAAGCCAACCAACGAAGCCCACTTCGGAGGTGGAATAGATTTAGGTAGAGTAGGATTTTTTATTGCAATTTCTTATTTTAGATAGAATTACTATATTAGTCCTGTAACATAATTACTATGAAAGTTCCTGTAGCACTTGTGGAAAATTATCATAGTGGATGTTTCAATTGCTAATTAGTTTAGAATTCTCTTTTCCATAGTTTCCACAATTCTCTATTGATAGTCTAAGTGTGTTTACTGTTTTGTGTCAATAGTATAGATTCCTTTCATGCATTTTACTTTCCTACAAAATAGGTGTTAAGAATCTTAAAGGAACTTAGTACACATACTATGCTGACCCATTTCAAGTCTTATGTCCTTAGGTTGACAATTCAAATGTATTTTCATAATGGAATAGATAGTCCTTAAAATGGATATAGTATCCTTGTGAGAGGAATAGTGGTGTGTTATTCTTGACCTATTGTGGAAACCTCCAAAACTTAGTAGAAAAAAACCAACTTCATTGCACTTGAAACAAATCAGGGGTGATTTTCCTTTGAATTTACCTTTACCTTTTGACAACCTTCTTGCAAGCAATGCTTCAAGTTCATCTAGATCATCTTCAGGTTCAAACTCACTTTCTTTGAGCTTCCAATTGGTTAGTAAAGACTTAAAAGAATTTCAAATTGTAACCATACTATTTTCATAATTACTCAATTCAAATGCACTCAACTAACCAAGTAAACTATCAAGTGTCAAAACATTACCAGGCGTAGCTCTTACTTCTTTAATTGCATAAACTTTGATAGCATAAATAGGAAGAATATTTCTAATAAATTTACTTTCAATTTCACCATCACTGATAATTCTTCCAACAACTCAAATTGCACTTATATCTTCTTTAATTTGGTTTATATATTGTGTGACATTCTCACCTTCTTTATATAATAATTTTCCTTAGGGAAAAATCACCTAAGATCAAAGAACTCAATCACAAGCATAGAATAGACCAACAAAGTATGATTAGAATAACAATATCAAAATAAACTGATGTAATTGCATGTACATACACACTAGGAGTGCCTAAATATAAAGGCCTCTAGAATGCTTCTAGAATGTCTAGGAGTCAGCACACTGATAAGTCTTACAACCAAGCACATGTCCACTAGGAGTGGATTATCCTCCATTAAGCACAAGGGTAAGTGCGATGATGAGAGGATAAGCATACAAAGGTGTACCACATAAAATTATGTTGTAGACACCATGTGCTAAATTAGAGTTGCTTACTCCTATGTTGTCAATAAGACAACTCATAAAAGTATACAAACTCCTAGGTGTCAAACTAATAAATAATAAAATAATGCATTGACCTAAGTAAACTTAAGTAAAGTATAATAAGTAAATACTTATTTACACCAACACCCCTCCTTAAGTGCAACTTATGGGAATGCACTTAAGCTTATGAAAGCTAGGATGAGAAACACATGATGGGTCCTAGCTACTAGGCCATGTTAGGTACCCATGTAAAAATGCAAGGCAATCTCTCTGAAAATGGAGAAAGAGGGAAAACCTCATTGGAAAAATCCTCCCCCAAAAAGGTAGATGAAAAAACAAGATGCATGGATGGATGGAGTAATTAAGACCCCCCCATTACACCATACATCATGTATGTATGATAGAGAAGTATGAGAAGGAAAAAACCCTCGAAGAGGAAAAGGTATCCCCCATAAGAGAGAAGAAGAAGAAGAAGAAAGGAGACAAGGTAGTCCCTCCCTCCCCCCAAATGTAGAATGTTGATCAGTGATAACTACTCCAAGATGAATGTAGAAGCTGATCCATGACTTGTGAATAATGTTTCTCCCTTTAGGAAGAAACAATGTCATAGGTACATATGAGATGCTTCCCCAATGTGTAGAAAGAATCCTGAAGATGAATAGTGTCTCTGAAACTTGCTCAACTAACCCTATGTCGATATAGACTATCACCCCTTCCAATACTACTAAAAAGAACAATGTTAGATCTAGCAAGGATGGATGTAGAACCTGTCCCAAAGAACCAACTATCTCCTCAAATTATAAAGAGACCTCCTACAACCATTGTACATAAGGATCCACAATCATATTAACCTATGAAGACCAATCATGTAGAGAATAGACAGGAGGGTCAGAGTGAGCCCTCACAACTGAAGAAGTATCTTCTTCATCAAAGAGAATATATATATATATATATATATATATATATCATCGATGATGTCTCCCAAATATTCTATGTATGACTCCACAAAAAAATGTGAAATATTTTCTATGTATTCATCCCCTGATGCTGGAGCTAGAAGACAAGGTCTACCCTGCTATTCTAATTTGCATGGACCTATCACTATAGCAATGTATGCATGTGGAATGTGCTGATGCTGTGATGTCTTGCTATATCTGTCAATAGGATCCCACATATTTGAATTTGTTGAATCACTATCACTATGTCACTATCAATTTCCACAATGTATGAAGTACAGAGAGGATTAGAGGATAAGCTAGGTGAACTTTCCTCAAAGTGAACATTCCTCTCTATGAAAATATCATGAGTCTCAATATCCATTAGTTTGTATGCCTTAACATTTTCTTCATATTTGATGAATGTACAAGGCCTTGGTGGTGCTGCCTTGGATTTCCTCAAAGATATGTTTGCCCATGCTGGACAACCAAAAACCTTGAAGTGTTTCACAATTGGTTTTCTACTGCACATGCTTCAAAAGAAGTCTTTCCATCTAAGGCATTACATATTATGTATGTGATTAGCACTGCTTATAGCTTTGCCTTCAAGTGATGGATCAAGAGACTTAGCTTGAATGATGCAACTTGCCATTGACTTAAGAGTTCTTATCCTATTTTTTGCAAATCTTATCTTTTGTAGACTAAATTCTACTAGATTTTGAAGATGAATACCCTCAATTTCAAAAAAAAATTCTAAGTCTTGAGTTTACATATCTACTTTCATTGTCCATACAAATAACTTTGATGGCTTTCCTTGATTTCTTTTCAATATGACTCTTGAAAGCTAGAAACTTATCAAACACTTCATTCTTGTGATCAATAAAATAGACCCATGCATAGCATGAAATGTCATCAATGAAAGTGAGGATGTAGCAAACCTTGCTAACTGATGTTACTACAAAAGGACCTGCTAGAGCTATGTAAACCAACTCAAGACTAGTTGATGCTCTCAGAGACTTCCCTTTATCAAACTTCTCTTCTAGATACATATCCATTGAACAAGTTGAAAATTCACCCTTAGAAAAGTTGATTGTAGGTAGATCTATGACCATATTGTTTGAGCAAAGTTGATGAAGATAGTGGAAGGCAAGATGACCATACTGCTTATGCCATAATTTACTTTGTCAATGAGATTGAGTCAACAAGGCATGAAAAAGAGACTTTGGCACAAAGTGGGAGAAATAATAAAGCCTTTTGTGATTATTGACTTTATCCACTAAAACCAATGAATCATCTTTAATATTGTGCACCATTACTAAATCTGGAAGGAGGTCAAATTTATTGCCATCTCCATAGTGAGTGATTTGGTAGATTGAGAGGATATTAGAGCTAAGGTTGGGAACATAGAGAACTTCTTTGAACTCTCCATTTTCCATCTCCACTTGTCCTTTCCCTTCAACTTCCAATTTTGTATCATCTCTTACAAAGATGTGCAGTACCTTAGACTGCATCAATGAAGAAAAGTCTCCTTTTGAAGAACCCATGATGTGATATGAGGCATCTAAGTCAAGAATCCATTCCACTAAAGAACTTGAACTAGCCATAAGTGCTTTCCCTTTTCCCTTTGAAGTGGGTGGAGTTGAATCCTTGTAAGCATTTGGCACATTGATTTTGTTCTTCCTAAGTAGGTTTTACAACTCATTGATTCTCTTAGTCTTGCAATGATGCTCATCATGAGTCAAATTCCAACAATATGCACAAAATAGTTTATTCTTCTTATCATTGTTTCCCTTCTTGTTGGAAGAAGAATTGCCTTGTTGTGAAGAGGTAGATTATTGTGTCTCTGATTGTGATTTTTGCTTCCACTGCTTCTTGTTGTTGTTGGTAAAACTATTATGACTTTTATTGGTTCTCATTAGTATATATGAATGCCTTGGTCTTTGATGACTTGATAAGTCCCATATCTATCAACTTGGATTGTTCCAACATCAACATTTTTGCAAATGCATCAAATGTAGGCTTAGTGAAAGCACTTCCCATGGTAAACCTGTGAGTGTTGCAACTCAAAAAAAAAGATGCATACTTTGAAGGTTATCCTCTTCAAAATGTGATGAATCAATTGATCATCCTTCATGGGATTACCACAATCTTTAAGTAGTTCTCTCAATTCATTGGCTTTGTTGATATAATCTTGAATTGTGTCAAAATTCTTAGGATCCAAGAGAAGTAGGCCATCCTCAATCTGGAATCCCTTTTTCTCATCCACCTTACCATACAACCCTTCAAGTTTGTCCCAAGCACCTTTGGCTTACTTAAAGCTGGAAATGTGGAAGAAGAGATCTCTATGAGCACAACTCCTAATGATTCCTAAAGCTTAATTGTCTTTAATTTTCCAATCAACTATTGTTGTAGCATCAGTGAGTTTGGTAATTGCACCATCTACATATAGATTTAAACCTTTTTCCATCAATCTACTCCATACAATATCTTTCCATGTAGTATAATTGTGTGAAGTTAGAAATGGAGTTTTAGGTCAACCTAATATGCAAAAAATTAAAAGAGCACAAAAGAGAGACACAAAAACATAAGAGACACCCCCTATTCACTCAATCAAAAGACCCCTCAAAAAAGATACTTTTGGCACTTTATATGTAGTGTGTTTACAATAGGCCACTTGTCAAAATGTATAAAGTGGACTTTTGATTTTGTTGTTTACAACTACCTTTTAAGGTTCAAATCTAGCATTGAGCACTATAGCTCAGATGTACAACAATTTTGAAGAGTAATCAAAGTAATACAATGTAGAAAAGGACCTAATTCTAAAAGTGATATTTTTATCCACACAACCCTATATCTAATTTTAGATCTAGAAAGTAGACAAAAAATTAAGCACTTTCAAAAAAATGAAACTTGAAAATGTGTCCAAATGAGCTCGTACGGAGTGTTTGAAGTTGCAAAATGTAGGATTAGATAAGTACAGTCACCAAAAGATACAAATTCTAACAAATCCATGCACCAAAATCTAAAAATAACAACACCACTAAAATGTTCAAGAAATTTTACCTAAAATCAAAAAAATTACACTTGATTTGACGTCTAGATGATTGATTTATGGCCTCCCAAATTCAGATTGTCAAATCAAAACTACATCTAAAGAGGGGTCTAGATAGAAAACTATGAGGTTAAATGTGATGGTCGAATGAAAATTGTAGCAGTTCAATTTTTCCTAGAAATGATAGTCAAACAACTATCAAATTTAGCATAGTAAAATGCTGATGTGAGTGAAAAAATAGCCTTCCTAGTGAATGGCAGAGCAATATAGTATAGATCATATGGATCCTAATGATGTGGTGTATGACTGGGCTAACATGTCATGACTATGTTGTAGACATGATAGGGTCCACATGTTTACTTGCATTGCAATCCTAGGTAGCAGGGCTGTTAGGCTTGCTGACTCGACTGCAGAGTTGGGGTAGGTATCCATGTAGACATGTCAGGTTGTGGACTAGCACCACATGGCATGGGTTGGATGTGTCACAAATGTTAGAAATGGAGGACACATGCCAAAATTCAATAAAAACATGCCACTAAAGGTTTTATGATGTCAAAAAGTTCAATTGGGTGGCCAGTGACTATTTCACAATGATGGCTAGATGTTCTTTATTGAGATTGGAGTTGAATGCTAAGAAGGGTCTGAAGCACTGGTGGGTTGATGGTAAAAATGCTAGTGAGGGTGGGTGTGTGGAAAATTTAGTTCCATATTTCGAAAGGAAGGCTTTTGGTAGTGTTTAAAACTAAGAGCCCACAAACATTAAACAAGGTGGCCTGTAGGTTGAGATTGCCAAAAGGTGTGTGTTCTTGCCGGTGATAGATGTGGTCACTAGATCTAGCTTAGTCAAAATATGATGTGTGTCAACCAAAATTTGAGCTGATGTCACTATGTTTATAAATTGCTAACTAATGAAAGAACATTGTTTACAAATATTCCCTATGGGGGATGGGGTTTCACCATCTAGTTCTTGCAAAAAAATTTCTCTATAGGTCTAAGAGGTCAAAAAAAAATTTGAAAAAGAATTGTTCTAAAAATCAAAATTACATAGAATTAAATGCAGATCTGAAACAAAATAAATTTCAAATCTAATAGATCATACCGGATTTGCAAATTTTTTTGCCTCAAATTCAACTATGGCCTAGATTAGGAGAATTTATAGTCAATTTTCACCAAATCAACATTCTGAATGCGGTAAGGTCTGCTTAGGCTCTAGACACTCTAGATCTAGGTCAAGGTCCTCCAAGAGGTGAGGCAAGAATATGATCTCAAATGGCTATGTGAAGAGAAATTTCCTTAGATCTGATACCATGCAAGAATTTTCCTTAGGGAAAAATCACCCAAGATCAAGGAACTCAAGCAAAAGCAAAAAATAAACCAATAGAGTATGATTAGAATAACAATATCAAAATTAATTGATGTAATTGCATGTATATACACACTAGGAGTGCTTGAATATAAAGGCCTTTGGAATGCTTCTAGAATGTCTAAGAGTCAGCACACTAATAAGTCTTACAACCAAGCACATGTCCACTAGGAGTGGATTATCCTCCATTAAGCACATGAGTAAGTGTGATGATGAGAGGATAAGTCTACAAAGGTGTAGCACATAAAATTACATTGTAGATACTATGTGCTTAATGAAGAGTGCAAATAACTATGTTGTCTACATGAAAACTTAGTTAATTATGAAAAATTTAGTGTTGTAGACACCATGTGCTGAATTAGAGTTGCTTACTCCTATATTGTTAACAAGACAACTCATAAGAGTATGCAAACTCCTAGGTGTCAAACTAATAAATAATAAAATAATGCATTGACCTAAGTAAAATTAAGTAAAGTGTAATAAGTAAATACTTATTTATAGCAACACTTTCATTCTCATGCCATCATACTTACCTCTCAAACTTTCATCTTTAGCTCTTAGCATACTTGAATCTCCACCATGTACAAGTGTCAATTTGTTGCACATTGATGAGCCTCTAGAAGGCCATTATTTTGGGAACCTTTTATCTCATTTTTTTAGACAAATTACATGTTAAGACATGAATATTGAAGTATATATAGTTCAGATATGCTATGTTTTCTTGAATCTATGGACTTCATGGTATAATGAGGAAATATTACATGTTGATAAATGTTTCCTCATCCATGCTATGTTTGTGTAGATTCCTTAATGTAGCCATAGGATTTGCAAAGAGTGATAGTTTGAACATTATACCTTTTCTAACATTGGTTTAAGCAAAGGAACTTATGCTTTTTTGAATATATTATATATATGTTAAGACATGAATATTGAAGTATATATAGTTTAGATATGCTATGTTTTCTTGAATCTGTGGACTTCCATGGTATATTGAAGAAATATTACATGTCGATAAATGTTTCCTCATCCATCCTATGTTTGGGTAGATTCCTCCCTAAAGCCATAGGATTTGCAAAGAGTGATAGTTTGAACATTTTACCTTTTCTAACATTGATGATGAAATAAATATGTATGTATGTGGAAGTTGTATGCATTCAATATTTTGTAGGTACTTGTCACGCATATTCAAAGTCAATATTTCAATGCTAATTCAAAGCTAACCATATTGATGAATCACCACAACAAAAATATTATTATGTGCTTTTTGTTATGGTAGCTTACAAATGTAGTTCCCTTAACCTATTATACTGTTGGAGGAGTTAAATCATAGTTAATGATATTTTTGTTGTAAACTTTATGAATCTATATTTGGTCGTTATTGATGGAGTGATTGTAGAAGTAGGAAGTTGTTGTAGTTTTCCTTTAAATAATGCCTACTATAGATTTGAAAGAAGTTTTTCCAGGAAGAAGATAGAATAGATAAATTTTCATAACAATAGTGTGTGAGAGAAGTTTTTAATTAGATGTAATCTCTTACTATGAATGAATAGAATACAAAGTTCAAGTTTCTAGCTTTTGTCTTGATTGTCTTTTCTATTCACTCATCCAAGGGGGTCCACTTGGTAAGTGAATTACTTTGTTAGAATATATTTCATTTCCTTGTTTATTTCTTTACAAGGTAGACTTTTGTTGTTCCTAAAGCCATTGATAATAGAATCTTGAACTATTCTTGCAGTATAGGTGCATAGATAGATTTACTATTTGCAACATTACTCTAAGCTCTAAGATAAGATATCATTCCAGTTCCTAGCTTAAGTCTCCTTCATCATTCCCTTTCTTTTTTAGTTGTAATGACTTAAAGAGTAATTCGAGCATATAGTTTACAGACACCCTCTCAACCTTACTCTCCTGAGTTGACAAATAAAATGAAGTCACTATGTTATTCTTAGGAAAACACATGATTCTGTCTAATCATGGAGTCAATGTGAAAGGATGTCCAATCCTTTGTTGCTAAGGTATTAAGCTGACTAACCACACCTCTATTTAGTATTTGTGTAGTTCTTGATATCATTAAACTCGACATCATTAAGTGTAGACACAATCTCAATAACTAGGTTGTTATGATTCCTCTTTTTAATCATTTGTTCTACACTCATAGGAGTAAGAGGTGAAATGCATTCATTATCCTACTAGTGAGTAATATAATATCCAATTTCAAATAGGTTTAATCTTATTATGTCTTTCCATGATGAGAAATTCACTTTATTTAGCTTTGAAAATTCTCTATTATACATCTTACGATCTTCAGCTCAAGTTCCTTTAAATTTCTTTCTCCAAGCACTATGATCTAATACCAATTTTTAGATAACTTAGAGAGGGGAGATGGAGTGAATCAGTCATGTCTAGTTATCAAACAATCTCTTTAAACACTTTAGTACCAATTTTTTTTTATAAACATCAAAATAAATTGCCCAGTAATCTCATTCAACTTCACAATTAACACTTATAATTATTTTACTCCAAACTATTCATTGACTATTTTTGTTATTACCAAATATAAAAATATAACTTAGTTAGTACTTGGTCATTATCAAGTTGTAGTAAAAGGTAAATAACACGTAAAAAAAACCTATAACATAACAAAAATCACACATTTGACCCATAACATATAGTTTTTCATTACAAAATATTGCATAAGATAATCAAATTTATTCATTGACAATAATATGACTATTCATCTCCCTATCTTCATTCTGATTCTCTACAACATGTGTATTTAGTATGTATCTTTAGCAACATCAAACATCTTCAACATTTCTCTCCCTTAGGATGTGATCTCTCCTTTTGTTTGGTAGCAACATCATTCATTTTGACATCATCTTCATCCTTTTTTAATCATTCTTTCTCTTAGTCATATACTCCCCCTTTGACTTATTCTTCTCATTCTTACTGCTATTCTCCTTTACTAGTTCTCTCCATATTCATTCTCTTCCCTTTTAATGAATCACATGTCCCCCTTTGGGCATAATTTTTATTACTAATATTCTCCCCATTTTCTTATTCTCTCCCTCTTTGTCAATAATTCCAAAGGTCATATAAGTTCCAATGTGGAACTTATAAAAGCTTGTAGTTTGATTAAGTAAAAAAATTTTTTAAAGGACCCAAAACCTTTTATAGAGTATCTAATAGGAAGAGCATAGAATCCCAAAAGAGCTATGCATCAGCAACAAAAAATAGAACTAACTAAGGCAAGAAGCCTTAATACAAACAATAGGAAAAGACAACAAAAGGAAAGAAAAAAGACTACAAAAGGACAACTACAAGGTCTTCAGTACATCACCATCCTAATCTACAAGGATATTCATGTTAACCACAAAGGCCTTTGAATCATCCATTTCTTTGGCTTCCATGACCTCAACCTTTTTAGAGTTATCCCTAGTTCATTTGGTGAGGTCATGGTCCTCTTTCAAGTCCTTTAAGCCTTGAATTCTCACCTATTCCAAATTAACCAATAGAGTGTTAATCTTGTCCATCATAGTTTTCATGATAGATTAGCTCTGGTCATAAAAATTTTTAACCACCTTCTTAGTATTGGCCATTCTATTATCCATTCAGTTGGTGTTTAAAACTATTGAACAACAAAATGCTCAATACCAAAGTGATAATACTCACATAACCTAAGGATTAGCCAATTTCTATTAACAATTACATGTGCAAACCATTTGGACCCAACTTCAACAAAACCAAGGATGGTTTTCTACTCTTTAGGCTTTGCAAAACCAATGCGGGTGTACCTAGGGATGATTCAAAGCAAACTGTTGTATGACAATTATCTTAGTTTCATTTTGATTCTCATCTCTATCTTCAAACACATACACAGTTCATCCATTTCCTAGATATTTTTAGACTCATATACATCCCTTACAAGTAGATCTAGTCATAAATCTCCTATGGTTCACAAATATTTTCTAGAAATAGCAACTACCTAAGGCTTAGAAACTAGATGTAAATGAGTGGCGACTAGCATTCATGAACAAAATGAAATAAAATGATTTTGATTTTATAATTAATTTGATATGTAGTGGAAAAATTTACCCTTACTCACTTCTGACTTATGTGACCAGTGCCTTATTCCTTGAGCAAAAAATTGATTGTTGATAGGAGATCTAGTTCAAGTAACTTGTAAATGAATCTATCAATTGTAATCACCCATTCCTATTCTTATGAATTATCCATTTCATAAACTCATAAATTCTATTGATTTACTAAAGCATTTTTGTAATTCCTTGAATTAAAAGCAATAAAAGAACTAATATACAATCCATCCAAAATGCATTCAATCAATTGAACCTTATTCAAATGACCTCAAAATAAAAAAAACTCATGAAATGGAGATAGAAATTGGTGTCACAAATCTAGTGCAAGTACCCCTTTGTATTATCCTTTTAGATGACTAATACAATGGCTAATAGAAATTCAATGAGAAGCCAATAATATCTTGCTAATTCTATCATTTCTATATATTATCAGAGAGGACACATTTGATAGTAAACTCAACACATCTACACAAAACTAGACTGACTGTACCTATTTTGAACAAAAACAAAACTTATACAGCTTTTGGACCCTTCTCTACCCCTTGAATCTGACTTATATAGTGTGAGATGCAACAAGCTTTAGACATAGAGAAATTGATAGGCATCCTTTCAAAAAAGATATTTACATTTCACTTAATAGGAAAAGACAAAGATTTATGTAGCAAAAAATAATACATCATGATATTCTCTTGGTAGGCCCCTCTTTTGTTACATCAAATGTTACAAATCCCATGATTTTCCTTTATTTATTCTGATTCCTCAGCATATGTAGCTACTATACTGACCAATGATGAGTCTTGCTGTAATACTTGCAAATCAATTTTAACCAGTGGATTTTCACTATCCTCCCCTTGAACTGATAGAACTACTTTTACCCTTAATTGTTCTTCTGTCATGTCCACATCTTGGGCCTCTGAACCTATAGCTAAAACTAATTGGTGACCTTTATCTTCCTCATCTTTCAGATCTGGTGTTGTTGTATCAATAATCTGCACCTTGTCCTCCTACACCTCATCATAATCTATTTCAACCTCTTCAAATTGTTCACCAAAAGTAATATCTTCCATCCATGTGTTAAAAAGTGTATCATCTAGCCAGTTGAATTACAAAATATCACTTTGTTTTTCAAGTACATACTCAGCCTCCTTATTAATACTAACAAATTCCCATTTGAAAGAATCAAAAAATAATTGGACTTTCACCAATTCCTCTATCCTGGTGGCCCACCAAGCATGCCCTTTTTCATTGATAACCTTTTTCATTCTCAAACAGAATAGGTCATCCAATTCCTTGGCCCACTCATCCTTATTTTTTAATTTATTCTTTCTATCTAAAGCACAAGGGAACAAATAAAATTTCTCATTCTTGTATTTGCTTGGATAAGAAATAATTTTTATTTACAGTGCAACCCTTCTATTATCAAAATCTGATAGATCATTAGCAATATAATATATTTTTTCAATATGGTCATGGGAAAATTTTATAACAAAGTAACATAAAAAGGTAATTTCTTTCCTTCTCTTTCCTCACTTATTGTTAATAGGCTTCAGAGCCTCATCATGGGCTTTCAAAATTGATAATAAAACAATGGCCACTCAATTTTATCTACCAAATACTTTAAAGCTTTTCTCAATTTATCCTCATATTGCACTTCCATCTCTACATGTAATGCCCAAAGTTTACTTTTTTCTTCCTCAAAATCTTCAACTATATAGTACAGTGGCCTCTATGGGGTGTCTGGAAATCCTATAAGAGGAGTGGATTTAAAATTTCCATTGGAGGGTGAGGATATGTGATTCTTAGCCTAGTATATCTTCCCATTACCTTATTTTCTAACTTAATCCTCTTCTAGACCACTTTATTGTATGCTTCCAAAATTGTTTCATATTTACTTTGTAATTCAAACATGGCCATCTCTTCCTTCTCAACAGTGGCCAAAACAAACTAAGATGTTTCAACACCCATGTGTATAGCTTTCATATGAGAAGTATCATCTACTCTTCTTACAACAATATTTTCCATCAATCTAGATTCATCTGGCTGTGATGGGGTAGCTCTTGATCCTCTCCTTAATGATAAAATTACTAATGTATCTTGGTCTTCATTAATGTAGTACTTGAGAATTTCTACCTATTTTGGTCTTGCAAGTTTAGTTTATTAGAAACAGAATTAAAAACCAAAGCATCGGCAATTTCCCAATTGGGTAGCAACAAAATGTTTGATGCCTTCACCATTTGCCTTCCTTCTTTAGGGCTTATATTTTGAAATTCCTACATCATTTCTTCCTTCACCTAATTTTGCAAGGCAATCTCATCCATTCTTGGATGCTCTATTCACAACTTATTACATTTCTCTTCAAATTTGCTCATATTGACCCACCATGCAAATTGGTGAAAAGCTCTAGATTTAACAAAGCTATCATTTGATAAAAAATGATGACTAGCCTACTCTATTACAGGGTCCAATTCCCCACCTCTATAATTTGCCACTATCAATTAAAGGCTTGGCATAGGAGGCTCTTGAGGGTTTTCCTCATCTAATTTTTCCTGAGTAATAAACACACCTCCTTGTGACCCTATTTTCTCAGTCTACTCTCCAGTGAGTTGCTCCTCTCCAATCCGCAAAGGGGATTGAGTGGATGAATACTCCTCAACATGAGGACCCTATTATTTTTTGCCTCTTGGGAGAAGGCTCATTAGGTTTCTCTTCTAGGACAAAATTGGTGGATCCCATTATTTGTTTTCCCTTATCCATAGTGGCCTTTTTATTTTGAACTATGGTATAGCCTGGTCCCTTTTGAACAATTAGATGACCGGCTCCTACATTAGGAGTGAAAGCCAACCTACTCATGACCTCTCTAGCCTTATTTGGTTATGAATCAATAAAAAATTATTTCTTCTCATTCATGGCTTCCATTATCTCAGGGAAAATATTCATGAGTTTATTTATTTTATCTACCCCTATAGTAGCATTATCTAGAGGACTATAATCCTTATCAAAAAAATGAATGAATTCCAAAATCCTAGAGTAAACTCTCCATTTTTCTTTTTTGGTTTCATGTTCCTACAATGAGAACTCATTTCTTATGATGTCCTCTGGATAATATGGATCATGTTTTACCTTTCCCAATTTAATTCTAAAGCTTAAGGTCAAATTATAAAATCCCTTAGTACCACAAAAACAGGGATGGGAAATGAACATTTTGTACTGATCCAAAATTTTATGTAGAAAAGGCCAACCCCTTTAGTAATTACAAATTGATGGGCCATAGTACAAGTAGGGAAAATTGACCCCAGTTGCCTTTTCAATAGATACATTTCTTCTAATCCTCCTAACTGCCACAAAACTTCAGCAATTCCTACCTTTAAAGTTACTTAAATTCTAATAATAGTAGAAACAGAGTATGGGATGATATCCCCCCAATTGTGTGAAAATTTTAATCCATTGGGATTATCCATAGGTCTAATGAGACTCATTAGTGCCTTAGGAATTAGGAATTATGGGATTGTCACTTAATATGAGGCATCTCAATTTAGAAGTGAAATACCTATCAAACCAAAAAATACTAGCATTCTCTACTTCCCAAGTCATATCTACACTCCATAACTAGACACACAGTGTTTCTCCATCCTTCTCTCTATTCAACTCCATTTCTTTACCAAAATATGTCACTCCCTTAAACAAAAACATGTACATCAACAAATAGTAATGGCAAAAAGTTTTTCTACTTTTCCCTTTGCAATTCCAACCAGGCCAATATGAATTTCTTCAGCCAAATAAGAGACAAAATCAAAAATAACATCCACACCAAAAGAAGCAATTTGAACCATCATGTATATAAGACTAATGAGCATGACATTCTATTCATCCTCATGAAAAACTCAACATAAAGTAGTGTATATTTCTACAGCCTAAGAAGTGAAAAGATTTTTTTGAAAGGGTTCCCTAGAGGCTGCAGTGATTATTGGAAAAGTTCTAGTTGTGCCAATATGTGCCCTCAATGCACCTCCCCTAATCACATCCTTATTTTCCCTATATTCATTTTCTAATTCTTGCAAATTAATTGGCACGTGATAATCTATCAATTTCTCTATGTGAAATACTTCTCTAATTTCCTCAGGACTAATTGTAACCAAAGGCACACCATTAGTTCTTCTTACTACTCTAATGGCTTGGTCATAATTCTTTGCAATGGATTCAAGAAAATCATAGTCCATGAAGATACTTGGAACTACTAATTTCCCTAAATCAAAGTTCTAAACATTGGCATACAAGGCAAACAAATTCCTCTCTGAAAACCATTTCTTAAACAAAGCAAGACTAGTCTACAAAGTTATTGCATCCCTAACCCAGTTCCCCTTATCATATAGACCATCTACAATTTTCAACCTAGGGTTTAAGGAAGTTAATCTCTTAACCTACACAGTCTCAATGGTGGATTCTGGGAGTAACTCTAGCAAGTCATCATGAACGTTTCTATCCATATAATTCACTTGCCTAGAAAACACTTTCTTTGGAGGTATCTTGACTATAATTCATAGAAATTAAAAAGATGCAAAGATTATTGTATATAGGAACTTACTTGATCTCTGCTGATTTTTTCTATAATTCTACAATTATCTCACAAATACTGGGGAAACTATTTCACCTTTCACTCAAGCTCAACACAAAATTCTCAGTAATATTTGCCTGCTCAAAAAGCTTGAAATTTTGTTCATGTAAGATGAAAATGGTGCAATCTTTTGCAATCTACTCTATTTTTTCTCACATGTGAAGCCTTCATACCTCATAAATGAATTGTAAGGGAAAATAGAGTGGCATCACCTTCCCTTTTTAGATTTGTTCCATTGGTCTCAGAAAATCCTACAATCTAGGAATGAAAATAGGGATGACTCATTTTCTCCTTGACATGCTGGTAGTCAAACCAATGAAAAGTCTCCATGTATGCCTTTCTTTCTTAGTTGGCACTTCAAACTGGACCCACTAGTCTTCAATGACATGTGTTGCCATGTCACTATCTTGCTATGCATAAAGGGTGAGCACATCACCTATGCGAGACAGTGACAACCATTGATCTCACTTTGATTGAGAAAATGAAAATTAATTCAATTTTTAATACAAAATGGTGGGTCCAATTTCCATTAGCCTTTCTCGCTATGTCACTACCTTTATACTTTAAGCACTCTTCCATAGTGGCTATGCAATAGCCATAGGTCTTACTTGATCTAATGGCAAGGAACTTGCACTTCAACCATATAAGCTATGGTGAGTCCCTCAATCACCAAGTCACATTGAGTAAACAAAGTGCAATTCATTATAATGACTTGGTGATGATCATTGATTTTCATTTGATCCAATGATCCCAATTGTTCATCTGCCATCTAACTTTAAAGGGGGTCCACACTCTTGATGACTTAGAACTGTCCTGACACATTGGCACATATATTACTATTTTAATCCACATTGTGATATCTTATCCTTTGGGCCTCACCATGTTTCTTATTTTTAGGCAAGTTGTTACATCATTACTGGTGAAGTGTGAAGCTTTTTTGGTCATGACATAAGGACCTCCAGTGAATTTAGAGTTTTCAATGCATATTTTCTTAGTACGATGACATCGTGTCCTAGGAAGATGAATCACTTCTGACATAGCATTC
Source organism: Cupressus sempervirens (assembly GCA_028749045.1). Taxonomy (NCBI): domain Eukaryota; kingdom Viridiplantae; phylum Streptophyta; class Pinopsida; order Cupressales; family Cupressaceae; genus Cupressus; species Cupressus sempervirens. The sequence goes on along the minus strand of CM053791.1, from coordinate 691,888,829 downwards.
ATTTTGGGCCCACCTTCTAGATTTTTTATTACATTATGATATTTTGATGAGTTGTTATGTCATTACCAGTGAAAGCCATTAACTTTCTGATTGTGAAATAGTGACTTCCAGTGATTCATTAAAATTTGATGCTAGGGAAAACCTTAAACATGGTAACAATAATTAATATGAATGACATGGAAATAAAAACACACTTTTCCAAAATATATTTCTTGGGATCTTCATAATCACTACTCATTTCTAAAGAGCACCATCTTTTGTATTATTTGGCCAATCGCTATGTTGCTACCTATGTGGCCCAATGATTTCCTAATCACAACATAGCAACCTCTGGTAAGAATTGTATTATGGTGATGGAGAAAATATGACATGTCAATCATAATCATACCAATTAGTACCACTGTTAGAATAGTATACATTTATGTTTATGATATTATGTGAGAATTCCATGGTCGCCATCAATTTTTTAAAGGTTGCCACTTTCTTCATTTTCTAGTCAGTCACTACATCACTACTGGTAGGGTGCATAGATTTTTTGGTCGGTTCATAGCGATTTGCCAAGAAATCTAAATTCTAGTGACACCACTTGCAACTTGCTCCATGTGCATCCTTTCTCACACTGACAACTCTGGGATGGATCACATGACCAAAACTTGTCCAAATCAATGCACATTTCTAGTGGTGGATTTCACTTTACAATACCACAACTCAAATTTTGACGGTTGCTATGTCATTATGGTAAAAGACCTTGCATTTTTTTATAATGATGATGCAACAACCATGGATCTAACCAAGATCAGACAATGGAAAAGATTTGGAAAATGGTACTCAACATGACAAAAATTAAGCAGGAAAGGAATATTCATTTGTATGTATGAAATGCAGGCCTCTAAACCTCACACACACTTCAATGTGGTCATTACTTGCGAATTCATCCTGAAATGAACATTGAATTGTTCATCCAAAATGCTTGATAGTGTGACCCGATGCCTCCTATCTAAAGGGATTTTTCCTATTTAATATCCTCAAAAATGAGGCTTACACAACTAGAGCCTCTAAGAATGAAGGATTTGATATGCAACTAATCTATGTGAGAATGCAATGTAATTTGAAATGAGATATGCATTTAATCTATAAACATGTAAAGGAAACTAGATTAGGCATATGCATATTTAAACTAAATGAGATTAAGCTAGGAATGTAAATGTGTGCAAATGTATGAGCTAAGTGAGTATGAATTTCAACAGCAATTCGATATCAATTCAATTCAAACCCCCTTAATGAAGAATTGTGAGTCCCTTAAATAGAATTTTAGGAATCCGTCAATGGGTGAAATCAATTTGAATCGATGGTCAGGATTGAAGCAAAGAATCACTTAAGATGGAAACTTACTTGTGCAAGTGAAGTGAACTATTTTTGATCTGAGTGTGACGAGCAGTTAACTAAACTTGTCATGGGTGTTAGATCAAGTTAACTAGATTGATTCCAATTCGAGAGATAGTTCACTCAAAGTTTCCATTTAGAACTGAAGAGAAGATCTTGAAGATATTAGTTAATTTAATAAAGTGAGATATGATCTCAAAAATGCATTTTCTATTTAATTGAACAATCACATTCAATCAATTAAACTAAGCATAATTATTAAATTAAATAAATTTAATCCCTAGTACATTAGTCTTAGGATATAATTTAATTTAATTAAAGTGTAAGTACTTTAAATTAAATTAAATCTTAATCAACAAGTTTAATGTGACTAATATGAGTCCATACTTTTGGAATTAAATAAAGAGCATGATTAATGCAGATTTAGGGTTTTTCTACATTTGGCAATTAAGTCAAGAGCAACAATCATAATGAGAATTGCCTAATTAAATAGGACTCTAGAATTGATAAGATAGACCAAGATTGGTCTAATGGCAATGGGCGAATTTTGGGGTATTACATTTTTCCCCTCTTTGAATGAATGTGTAAGTAGCACATTCAATTCAAAGAAAATTAGAAAGCTTGATGCGAAGATGAGATTGGTTCCAAAGTTGATGATATAGAGACCAATTGATAAGCTTTTAAGAACAATCTCTAGAATAGAGCTTGATCCTAAGGAATCCAAGTAGAACACATAGATACCTAAATTGATAAGCATTTAAAAGGTTTCCTTTGGAACAAAGTTTAACCATTAAGGATCTAGATAAAACACCTAGATACTTGAGGTTTGATAAGCATTTAAAAGATTATCCCCATAATGGAGCTTAATCTTTAAGGATCTAGATAGAACACCTAGATACCTGAGATTTGATAAGAATTTAAAATATTATCCCTAGAACGGAGCTTAATCTTTAGGGATCTAGATAGAGCAAGAACTGAAGAGAAGATCTTGAAGATATTATTTAATTTAATAAAGTGAGATATGATCTCAAAAATGCATTTTCTATTTAATTGAACAATCACATTCAATTAATTAAACTAAGCATAATTATTAAATTAAATAAATTTAATCCCTAGTACATTAGTCTTAGGATATAATTTAATTTAATTAAAGTGTAAGTACTTTAAATTAAATTAAATCTTAAACAAAAAGTTTAATGTGACTAATACGAGTCCATACTTTGGGAATTAAATAAAGAGCATGATTAATGCAGATTTAGGGTTTTTGTACATTTGGCAATTAAGTCAAGAGCAACAGTCATAATGAGAATTTCCTAATTAAATAGGACTCTAGAATTGATAAGATAGGCCAGGATTGGTATAATGGCAATGGGCGAATTTTGGGGTATTAAATTTTTCCCCTCTTTGAATGAATGTGTAAGTAGCACATTCAATTCAAAAAAAATTAGACAGCTTGATGCAAAGATGAGATTGGTTCCGAAGTTGATGATATAGAGACCAATTGATAAGCTTTTAAGAACAATCTCTAGAATAGAGCTTGATCCTAAGGAATCCAAGTAGAACACATAGATACCTAAATTGATAAGCATTTAAAAGGTTTCCTTTGGAACAAAGTTTAACCATTAAGGATCTAGATAAAACACCTAGATACTTGAGGTTTGATAAGCATTTAAAAGATTATCCCCATAGTGGAGCTTAATCTTTAAGGATCTAGATAGAACACCTAGATACCTGAGATTTGATAAGCATTTAAAATATTATCCCCAGAATAGAGCTTAATCTTTAGGGATCTAGATAGAGCACCTAGATACTTGAGATTTGATAAGCATTTTAAAAACTATGAGATTTGATAAGCATTTAAAAAACTATCTCTAGAATGGAGCTTAATCTTTAAGGATCTAGATAGAACACCTAGATACTTGAAATTGATAGCATTTAAAAGACTCTCTAGAATAGAGCTTAATCTTTAAGGATCTAGATAGAAAACCTAGATACGTGAACTTGATAAAAGATAGCCAGATCAAGTTATAAGTCATAGAATCATCCCCAGAATGAGGCTTGATCCTCAAGAGTCGAGGTTTAGATTGTCTCGATACCTGTAATCAAATGATGACAAGATGAAATAGATGAAAAAGATGCCAAAATAAGGGAAACAAGATGCCCCTAGTGGTGAGATGCCCTGAATGATGAGGACATAAGATGGGAACAAGATGCCCTGAGTAATGAAAATTCAAATTGATTTGGAATTTCAAGTTCAATGATGTAATCATCCTGCCCCCTCAAAAGCGAAATTAAAAGATGACACACCAGAAATATGACATAAAGCAGTAGATAAAGATATGTAGACAAAATCTAAGATTCAACAGAATGTAGAAGAAATCAGAACAATCAAAAGAAAATTCAGAGTTAATTTAGCTTAATTTTGAGGTCCAAAAGATAAAGTTTGACCAAAAGTTGACTAGAATTGGCCATGGTTGACTTGAGTTGACTTTTTCCAAAATGGATTTTGAAAATATGAAGAATTTGTTGGATACAATTGATAATTTCATGATTATCTTTGATGTTACACAAATGTCATATCAGTCATCAGACAGAGTCTACCGAGCTCAGAAGGTAAGTACAGCTGTTGACAGAGTTTACCGAGCTTGCAAGGTAAACAAAGGAAGTTCAGTGTTTTCTGAACTCACTCGGTAAACAAAGGATATGAGATAGGTTGTCAGTATTTATCGAGCTCACTCGGTCATCGAAGAAAAGTAGCAGACAGTGAAAAGTAGCAGACAGTATTTACCGAGCTCACTCAGTCATCAAAGAAAAGTAGCAGACAGTGAAAAGTAGCAGACAGTATTAACCGAGCTCACTCGGTCATCGAAGAAAAGTAGCAGACAGTGTTAACCGAGCTCACTCGGTCATCAAAGGAAAGTCAGAGAAATCGGTGTTTACCGAGTTCACTCGGCGACTGAAGGATTTCACGAAATTCTCTGTATTAACCGAGCTTAGTTGGTTAACACAGGAATTATTTTCTGTGCAGTATTTACCGAGTTAAGTCGGCCAGCGAAGGATTTCTTGAAGGTTAAGTAATTAAAATTAATTACTTTATATAATATATGAAGCCGACTTATAGCACAATTATTTATAATTGTAACTTGTATTTGAGCCGACTTGATAATCTGAAAGGTATATATGAAGGATCAAGTTGCGAATTCAAGTATGAAGTATGAATGTGAAAAAGCGAGCAGATATGATTGAATATCTAATATGCGAATTATAAGGAAGATCAGAGCAAGTTTTTGAAGGATCAGAGATGCAGAGTTGCATTTGATCAGAGAGGAATAGAACAAAGATCAATATCAGCAAAGATAAGTTGTATTTATTTCAGGTCACTCATTGTTACTTTCTAACAATTGTAACAGTGTTTTCAAATCTCTTAACAGAGTGGGTTTAACAGCCTTTTATAAAATCCTCTAACAAGGTGGCAATTCAGTTGAATTGATCTAAAGACCTCTAGCAAGGCCACTCCTAGCAGGGTGATTAAATCCTCTAACAAGGTCGCACCTAACAGTGTGTTTTGTAACCTTTAACAAGGTTGGCTCCTAACAGGGCTCACTTCAGAAGAGTGAAAAACAGTAACTAGTTACATTGGTGGTTTTTCCCATATTGGGTTTCCACGTTAAATCTGGTATCTCTTGTCTCTTGTTTCTTGTGTTTTCAGTTTGATCATATGTGTATCAGCAATGAGTATTTCCTTTGACATCTTAAGGGACTTGTGGGAAAAGTTTTTGTAGTAACTGATTCACCCCTCCCCTCTCAGTTACTCCATTCTCATTTCCAACAGAATTTTGAGTTGAAATAATTCCAAGAATCTTAAAATATCACAAAAATTTGGACTGCACAAGCATTTTATCGCGTCGGTCCCAAAATTTTAAAATGCATTTTTGAGGCACTTAGGTGTGTCAGATTTTGAATTTGATCCCAAAAATGGATTCAGAAAGGTCAAATTAGCCAGGGTGTGATTTTTGTTGCAAAATATAGCAGTTTTAGGTGTGTCAAATTTTGAATTCGATCCCAAAAATGGATTTAGAACGGTCAAATTAGCTAGGGGGTGATTTCTACGCAAAATGGAGCAGTTTCAAAAATTAGGTAAACCCCTATATAAGGGCTCAAGGGGTCATTTTCAATTCATTTGTGCATTTTTTCTTCTAGTGAATTGAGCTCTGAGAGGGGTATGGTAGTGAACATGAGGTATCACCATTTTGAGCGCTCTCGATGACACAGTCGGTCAACGGACTATAGACCACCAGTGAGTGATCGATAACCATCCTTTTACTTTAAGTTGCACACATTTTAAGATCATTTATTACACTTTTAGCACATTTTTAGGTAGTCAACATCAGTCTTTGCATGAGACTATCCTTCTTTGTGCGAAGGCTCTCTCTTCTCGTGCAAAGATTCACCAACCTAGTGTATCTTTGTGCGCATCGGTAGGAATTCTTGCACGGGAGATACCCACTTATCATGCAAATAATGTTAGAATTTCACATAGATGGTTGTCATCTTTTGTGTGAGACTATCTCTCTTCATGTGAAAAGTTGTTTCTTCACACGAAAGAGACTCTCTTTATGTAGGTATTTGAGCACTTGCATTTTTTCACGCAAGGACATGTTTTCTCACATGAAGATATGCATTCTTGCATGAAGAAATGAATTTTCACGTTAGGAAATACATGTTTGCGTGAAAACCTGTGTTAGTAGTATGTTTCAAAATTGCAATTTTTTACATTTTAACATGATTTTGGCATTCATTTCTTCATTGTTCTGATTTCTTGATCAAGTACTGACCATTTTTCTTGTCGCTAGTGTTTGTTCATGTGTGCAGGAGATCTTTGGTGATGTTTTGTTCAGATCCCACTATCTGTCATATGGGGCTTTGTTGTGGAGCCTAGATGCAGAGGACATGGCTCATATAGATAGATTGGGACTCACTTATCTATGCCAGATTCTAGCATTGCTGGTGAATCACGGCTTGTTGACTATATTGGTGGAGCATTTCCATTTGGAAATGAACACCTTCCACATTCCTCAAGGAGAGATGACTGTGACTCTTGAGAACATATACAAGATCCTATGCATACCATTTCATGGACTAAGAGTATCATATGAGATAGTGCCCTGAGCAGGCATAGAGGCATTGTGTACCATTTTTGGGAGATAGTTAGCGATTGGATGGACCATTACTTGGGATGAACTTGTCCACACATATGGGCAGACACACAGGTTGGCCACCATTTTGGCCATATTCATCAGTTGCTTCTTGGTACCTGATAGATGGCAGTATGGACTAGAGTGTGGATGGGGGATCATTTTACAGAGGATGTTGGATGCACCGAAGAGATTCGAATGGGGCCGATGCATGCTCGCCCATATGTTCTATATGATGCACAAAATAGTGTACCAGATGTAGAAGAGTATGGCCATGGGTGTGTACGTTTTACAAGTATGGGCATGAGAGCATCTTCTAGTTACACAACTAATTTTTGAGGATGTTGGGAGCCTGTAGAGCCATACATTTGTAGATATAGAGGACATATTACCCAGGCAAGCCTAGGTAAGATAGAGCAGTGGAGGTCCTATCTCAATGACCTGGTCTCTGTCATATGGCAGCCCTAGTGAGAGACTGAGGAGTGGGATGATGCTCCTAGGGAGCTCAGCTAGATGTTTAGCTCATCGCTACTAATAGGTAGGACTACATAGATCATCAAGTAGTTTTCCATCACTCAAGTATGGAGATAGTATGGGAGGCAGCAGAACATCTCCTAGGAGTTTTGTGCCTACATGTGAGTCACAAAGGATCTTACATAGGGATGGCCAGTGAGGCTAGATGTAGGGAAATTGATGATCGATTTGTACAACCTAGTTGCAACACAGTGGCACTACCATCTAGAGGTAGAAGATGTAGGGATGACAATAGCATATCAGGCATATCTTATTGGTCAACCCGTCGCATGATTTACAGATCCCTTGGGGGGAGTAGTGCTAGGCCCAAAGCAAGCACCAACAGAGCAGCAGTGGGCTCCCCCACTATAGGTTCCCTAGCAGTAGCCACCATAGGGCCCACTACTAGAGGTGAGGTAGACGGTTAGGCAGGTAGAGATCCCTGCATGGTAGATTGGATTAGATCTAGGGGCTAGTGGCAGTGGTGGAGGGTAGAGATGGTGACAGAGGTCAAGGGTGGAGGAGTAGGCACCCACTGAGTAGGCACCTGAGATGCTCAATGAGGAGATCTAGGAGCAGCCCACCAAAAGATCCCTAGATGTGTTTCAATGACAGAGGGAGCAGATCTGGTAGGCTTTTTGAAAGATCAAAGAGTTACAGATATCAGTGGCAGTGAGGGATGCATGGCTGGTTGAGCGAGATCAAGAGATCTTGAGACTGTGGGAGCAAGTATAGATAACCAAGTGAAGGGTGGAGATTCTATAGGATGAGGTCAAATTGTAGATGGCCCAAGTGGCTTATTATTTCTCAACATACTCTACAGTTGTGCCCGATGAGGCTCAGTAGGTTCCTTGATTTTCCCAGTATGCCCAAGATTTCAGGGGTGCTCATCCTCCACCAAGACTAGATATGCCTCCTCCTCCCCCTCCTCTAGCTGCAGGGGGTGATGATGTAGGCCTTAGTTATCTCTTGATTACTTTGATCCCTGATTTTGATTCTGTCTATGTATCCATTGGTGTGCTAGCACTATTTTGTACAATTTTGATCGATAGCGCTCAAGTAGCGCCCATTTTTTGTACTAACACATTTTTTTGATATATATATATATATATATATATATATACAAGATTTTGAGCCAAGTATCCCTATGTACATGTCATTGTCTGTGTCTATTTTACTTTTATGTACATGAGATATTGATGAGATGAATGTGTTATGTGATGGATGCATGCTCACTTTGATGTGATGCAATTAAGATTATGTAGAGTAGATGATATGAGTATATGGATGCAATGTATATGGAAATGAATTGACATCCCATGCAATGTTGCATGTTTTTTCTTGACAATGACAGGTATTCCATTGAGGAGTGCAAACTAATGAACCAAACACTTGTGTATTGTTGAGAGTTTGGATATGTTTGAAGAGACCGCCAATCCCTCATCGTGAAGAATAGAGATAGAACTGCCACTAAATCATGTGCTTATGCAAGTGAATTATGTGATGCAAGACTATATTAAATGCAACCCTAGGTCTAGTTACCAAGCCTTGATAATTTATCATCAATGGACATAAACGAAGCTTAAACATCCTACAATTACCACTAACTTTTCAATCATGAAAATATGAATAGGACATATGTCATAGATTTTTTGGGATTAAATGTAAGAATTCAAGGCACAAGAAGCCAAAATGACCAGAACATTTCTCCCTTTTAATATAGCAAGTTAACATAAGCATCAAAGCATAAGTGCTTGGATGACTAGAATATTGCTTGCATACAAAGATGCCAAACACACAGAAAATCCTTCTTATGCTAAGTAATCAGTAACATGTTTGCAATGGCCTTTGTATCTATAACCTAGGAAAAAAATGCATCATATATACTCGTAGTGACCTATACGTTCACTTAGCAGGATGAGTATTAGATATTAATATAGCATAAAGAATTCACTTCAATAGACAAGGAGAAGAACCAACATTATTGATGTATTCATATAAAAGGAGTCGAGGTACATCTGACCATCTAATACGAGATAGAGGCTCTTATAGTGGACACCTCTCTTATAGGAATATGTCAACTTATTGGAACTAAACTGCAAACAGAAAGAAAAGAAAAGATCATGCCCCTAGTCATTACTTCTCTAGTAAAAAATGACATCATTGGGTTGCTCAAGGAGACATGATAAAGAGAAAACAAAACAAATAAATAAAATGGATAGCATATCCAAACAAGTATGTCATTTTGAGTTCATTTTTGTGTTACAGGATGATGTCAAGTATCAGTGTCCAGAGTATGTTTGAAAGAAACCTCTTCAATAGGGTGACAATAGTAGGCAGACATAGTTAGAACTACTGGTGACTGAGGTCAAAGAGGAATCTTCAAGATGAAAAACCTAAAGAGGACTGAGTGATAGTAGATAGACACAGCCAGAATGATTGGTGATTGATGCAAGAGAGATCTTCCATAAAGGAATTTGGAAGCATTACCCAAGCAATAGTAGGCAAACATAGTTAAAACAACTGGTGACTATTGTGATAGTGATTCTATGAGGAGAATCTTGGAAAGAGTGACATTAGCAATAGTAGGTAGACACAACCAGAATCACTAGTGACTGTCGTGAAAGAGATTCTATGAGGAGAATCTTGAAAAGAGTGACACTAGTAATAGTAGGAAGACACAGCCAGAATGATTGGTGATTTTCATGAAAGAGATTCTATGAGGAGAATCTCAAAAGGAGTGACACTAAAGAGGAATGTCCCCAAGCTGTGACAAGACTCAATCCATGGATACATGAGAAAAAAATAGGAAAATCAGTAAAGTAACTATACAGAGAGCCAAAAGATACACTACTAGATGGAGCATTGGGAACAAGAGATGCCTGTTTACCGGGTTTTCACCTTCTTGGAAGAGCTTTCATTCTTTTGCTACCATGATGCCTATTTCCAGGTTTTCACCAATGGTACTTTTCTTATTTTTCAATTTTTTTTTGTATTTTTTCTTCTTTTGGTGTTACCAAAGCGCCTATTGCTAGGTTTTCACCAGGGTAACAATTTTTTCTAGAATTTTTCTAATTTTTATGATTTTTTTCAGGACATATAGATATGTACAAAGAGCTACTAATATCAAATCAACTGTAAAACCGATTTAGGTGGAGAGTGTTGATAGGTTTCTTGAGCACTTCTCCTTCGGTTGCGAAAAGCTGATAGGTGCTAGATCCATATACTGGAGTAATGATGTAAGGACCGAGCCAGTTTGGTTCAAACTTCCCATTTTGGACTTGTTGCTATTGATTCTTAGGGTTCTCTCTCAGGATGAGATCACCCAGGCGGAAGTCACATGGCTTGACCCTCCAATTGTAGCTTCTTAACACTCATTATTGATATGCTTGTAGATGAAACTTTTCGACGTTCATCTAACAACACTAGCACTTGAAGCTAAGCTATCCTATAGTCATCATTAGTAATAAGACCCTTCATAGAGATTCTCAAGGTAGGAATCTCGACCTCTATTGGAAGCACAGAATTTGTCCCATACACCAAAGAAAAGGGATTCATGCCTATTGGAGTTCTGATGCTTGTCCTATACACCCACAGGGATGGATTAATCTAGAGATGCTAGTCTCTCCCTGATTTGCTAACTGAGCAATGAAGAATTTTGAGGATCACCTTATTGGATGCCTCATCTTGGTCATTACCCTGGGGGTAATAAATGGAAGACCAATATTGTGTGATTTTTAATTTCTTGCATAGTTCCTTGAGGTCTTTCTCCTTGAATTGTCCCCCATTGTTAGTAATGATTAAGGATGGTACACCATATCTATAGATAATGTAGTTTGTGATAAAAAGAGCTATAGTTTTTCCATCAACAACTACGAGAGGTACTACCTCTACCCACTTTGTGGAGTAATCTATATCTATAATAATGAGCTTATGTCCATCAAAAGAGGTTGGGTGGATCCAACCCACCAAGTCAAAGGCCCATTTTTTAAATGGCCATGTTGTAGTAGAGGGAATTAGCTCTCTGGCTGGAGTGTGAATCAGATTCCCATATAGTTGACACTACTTGTAGGATCTAGCATACTTGATAGCTTCTTGCTCCATTTTAGGCCAATAGTAACCAGTTGTAAGGAGTTATGGACCTAGTGTCAAGCCTTTTGAGTGAGATCTACAAATGCCCTCGTGAACATTGATTAGTGTGTGTTTGGACTATTCAAGTTCTAAACACCTAAGGAGTGTTTTGTCAAGACCTCTCCTATATAGATCGTCAACATCAATGACATCATGTGAAGCATTACAGATTAGGTAACATTTCTCATTCTGGGTCAGACCTTCTAGAATGGTTTGATTGCAGAGATAGGAATAAATGTGATGGTAGTAGGATGATTCTTGCTGTACAATAGAATAGATCATCCTAGAATCAAGGGTACCATAGGCTGGGTAGTGTAACACTTCCACCAAGAATTCATGTCGAAGGTGATTTTCAGGCCTCCGTAGTAGAAAGGCCAAAGTAGGCATGGCATTAGCCACTTTATTATCTACTTATGGAACTTTCTAGAAGGTAATGTGTGCAAAATACTTCAAGTCATCAACCATGCACTTGTAAGGAATTAGATTTTCATCCTTTTTTTGGTACAACTCATTAAATTGATTTATGACAAGCTGAGAGTCACCAAAGATGTCTAACTAATCCACTCTCCATTTAGCTACAATTTTTGTTCCATTGATCAAAGCCTCGTATTCAGCAATGTTGTTTGTACAAGGAAACAAAATCTTGTACTCTTTGGGCAATGAATATTTCTGTGGTGTAATGAAGAGTAATCTAGCACCTAATCCTTGTTGTGTGAAGGACCCATCGAAGAACATAACCACATTTGGAGTGTGAGTGTATGGGTGCATCAGCCAGCTGATTTGCAATCAACTGTTCCTTGATAGCCTTGCATTCAATGTATTGGATGTCAAACTCACTAAGTATTATGGCCCATTTAGCTAATCTTCCTGTGAGAGCTACCTTACTGAGAAAGTACTTTAGTGGATCTATTTTAGCCATGAGCTGCCTACTATGGGAAAGCATGTAGTGTCTCAACTTCTGGGAAGAAAAGACAACTACCAAGCAAGCTTTCTCAATAATGCTATAATTGTTCTCATAAGAGATCAGTGCTCGATTCAAGTAGTAAATAGCTCTTTCTTTGTTTTTGTTGTCTTCCTAAGACAATAGGATTCCTAGAGACATTTCAGTTGCTGAAATGTATAAAAGCAAAAGCTTCACATGGATAGGAGGCATCAGGATTGGTAGATTGACAAGATATTGTTTGATCTATGTTAAGATTTGCTCACAATCCTGGCTCCAATTGAATTTCACACCCTTATGTAAGGTCTTTGTGAAGGGTTGTGATCTATCCACAAACTATGAGATAAACTTGTGAATAGATTAGAGCCTTCCTTGTAGTCCTCTCATTTGACTAATGTTTTGAGGTGGTGGCATGTCCATTATTGCTTGTACTTTCTCTGGATCCACCTCAATTACTTTTGCAAAGAAAATGTATCCTACCAACTTTCCTAATGTGACACCAAATGTGCATTTCTTAGGATTGAGCCAAAGACTAAATTTTTCCATACGATCTAGGATGGGTCCCAAATCTTGTAGATGAGTATTGCATTTAATACTTTTAACCAAGGTATCATCAACTTAGTCCTCCATGGTCTTATGCATCATATCATGGAAAATTGTAGTAACAACCCTTTTCTATGTAGCACCAGTGTTCTTCAAGCCAAATGGCATTACATTCCAAAAAAAGGTTCCCCATGCACATGTGAAAGCCATTTTCTCTTGATCTTCTGGAGCAATTTTTATCTAATTATATCCAAAAAACCCATCCATAAGTGAGTACATCTCATAGCTGGCCATCATGTCCACTATCATATCAATATTAGGAAGCGAAAAGTCATCGTTAGGACATGCCAAGTTGAGATCACAAAAGTTAGTACAAACCCTGATAGATTTATCATGCTTGGAGACTGGAACAATATTAGATATCCATTCAACATAATCAATTACATAGATGAAACCAACTTTTAGAAGTTTCTCTAGTTCCACTTTGATGAGCAATGCAACATGAGGATGCATTTTTTGAAGTTTCTATTTAACTAGTTTGATGCCTGGTGCTATGAAGATGTGATGCATGATAAGATCAAGATCCATTATTGGCATGTTAGAGTATGTCCAAGAAAAAATTATCTTCTTTTCTTTGAAAAAGGAAATGAATTCTTCCTTTTCTTCAGGTGACAGCAACTGTACCAGATGTATCATATGAAGATGTTCTTCTGTGTCTAGATTAATTGGCTATGTTGGCTCTATCAACACTGATGATCTCTCCTAAAAGTGACTTGGAAGTGCATCAAATATCTTATTTGCGGGTGCCTCTGAAAGGTTTCCACCCTTGGATATGTCTTTTATTTTTACTTTTTTGGGTTCTGACACTGCTATAATGTGGTTTTCACCATCAGACCTTTTGCATTTTTTCTTTTTAATTGTATGACTGAGATATTTGATGTCAGCCTTAGTCATGTTGACACTTTGCTCATTGGTGGAAGACGTTACAAGTTTGATAGCATTTAGGTAGTAGGTGAGAGCATAGTCATTCTATAATGTGGGGACTTTGCTAGAGGCATTAGGGTTCTAGTCTATAAGCTCATGATGTGTGAGTGAGAGAATGGTGGTTGGTTCAATTGTGTTCATAGTATAGTCATTGAGTGCTTGGACCAATAATTTGAGACCTATGGTGACTTCATCCATAGATGTGTTCAAATGCCTCTGAGTACAAATGTCAATAATTGATAACTCTAGGACACTAGTTGGATCAGACCCATCTGACCTAACCCTAGACATTTCACCCACTTCAATTTGGTTTTTATAGACATGCACTTGGTTAATTTCTTTATCAATAGTCACTTCTGAAAGAGAGTCAAACTCATATTCCTTAGAATTAGTGCTACATGGTGAGAGGCTATAGAACTCTCCAAAAATGATAGGGACATACTTGCCTTCATCATTTGGGTTCTTACATAGATACTCAATACATAATGACTAACTAGACTCTCCCTTTTCTAAATGATCTTTGAGTTGCTTAGTATTGTCCTCAAAAGAATCACTAGTGTCATCCATAGTGCTAACATGTGGCACAAAGTCATCTGGCTCAACAAATAATTTAGTGAGATCATGAGGAATAGGATGAGGATAGGAATCCTCATCATTAGATTGTTCCTCTTGCATATCTAACTCAGCTTGTGAATCATTTCTAGATGAACTCTCAGGTTCTGGTATGAATTTATTAGGTCCCAAATGAAAAGGAACCTTCTTAAATCCTAGGCCAATTGTATCACTATTGCTTCAAGCAATTTCTTTGATAGAATCAATTAGGCCATTGTTATTGCACTCAATAGGGCTATTTCCCTTGTAACCAAAACATTTTGTAAGCCTAAGACCCAGCCCATATTTCTTATGAGTGACTTCTCGAGCTTTCTTTGTTAAGTCTATTGGAGCCTCTTCTATATAAATCCATGCATCAATGGCTCTATTTTCACTTTCATCCTCTAAGAAAACTATAGCCTTGACAAAAGTGTCATTATACTTGGTTTGACGTGTTAGCACAAATGGCTTCTTTGCCTCTATGGGTCTCCCATAATGTCGAGGAGACTCTGGGAGAGATGTTAATGACAACACTAGTTCAATATGATACTCTCCCATGCTAGTTTCTTTTAGTTTGAATGACTACTCAATTTGTTTCAGCTTATTGTCATGATAATCAATGGATTTATAGCTAGCAAGGACAAAAGTTTCAATAGCTTTGAGCATATTGCAAGTATAGCTATTAGTGGAAGGAATAGTAACTTTAGAGCCATGAAATGGGAACTGATGCATTGGTGATATGTGGATGGCACAACACGCATCTCATGTATCCATGGCCATCCTAACAAAATCTTGAAAGCCAAGGGAATGTCAAGCACCTGACAAGTGACATCCCTTTCTACAGGACAAATGCGAATGGGTAAGACCACAAGACCTAGAGACTTTTGTTCCACTTTTTCATATGTTTTGATGGTGATCTTACATTGAGGATCAATAGAGTCCTCAGAATAATTCAATTGTCTAGGTAGAGTAGTAGATACAATATTTAGGCCAATGTTGTTATCGATGAGTACCCGACGAACATGTGTCTAATGGATCATAATCTCGATGTGCATAGGTTGATTGTGTGGGTGATTTAGCAAGTTATCATCCTCCTCAGAGAAGGCCATAAGATAAGGTGAGGTTAGGTGACCTACCATGGATTGAAATCACTCAAGATCAAGATCTTGAGGAAAATTTGCCTCAATGAGGACTTTTTCTAGAATCTGCCTACGAGCAAGCGAGATTTTAAGTAGCTTAGAGATGGAGATCTAAGCATTAGTTCATTTCAGTTGATCAAGAACACTATAGCTGGTTGCCATTGAGTTCATTGTGGGTTTCACTTTTGCCAGATGGACTAGCAAGGGATTTGTCTTTGTGTTGTTCGAGATCAAAAGTGGAAGGCACATGGCCTTTGAGCACCAACTTGGTGTGAGAGTGAGTAACAAAATTAGCACAGTGTTGCAAGGGTGTGTTATCCATTGTGTTGGAAGTAGGGCCCCTCAGGACAAATGGTGTCTTGGGTTTGTCATTATCTTGCTTGCCCTTAATGGTAATGACATCACAATATTTAGAATCCATAGGTTCAACCATGTTGATCACATTGTCATCACTAGAATATGCATAGTTGACCTTGTTTTTGGGTTGTGGTTTTGAAGTCTCTCCTTTTCCATAGGCTGGGAAAGGCTCTTTGAATGCCTTGTGATCGAAGTTTTTGTTATGTGCATCTACCACAAGTTCACCAGCATCAATCATATCCTAGAATTTATGGCACAAGTTTATGTAGTTGCTAGTTTTATGTCACTTATTTTGGTGATACTCATAGAATGAGGTTTCATTCCACCATTGTGGACATGGTTGTGGATCATATGGACAAGGATTGTCTGTTGGTGAAATAAGCTTGTGTTGTAGCAATGTTTTGTAAACCACATCCAAAGGTTCACCCAAGGGTGTATATTATCACTTAGGGCATGTGGCCCATGAGCTTCTTGGTTTGTTCCCAGATTTCTTGGTTTCAGGAGGAGGTTTCTCAGCATTTTTGGCTGCTTTGAGGCCATCTGTGAGATTAAATGCTACCTTAGCAGGTTTTGGGGTGACATTGTCAACAACTCCATCATGTACAATTTCTTAGTTGTTGTTGACATGTTTGGTTTTATCCCTATTGGAAGTGGAACCTTTTTTTGTGTCCTTTTGAAGAGTGAGTTCACCTTTCTTGACCATAAATTTATCGATGTGGATAATCTATGTAATCATGTCTTCAAAGGTACATGGACCTTGAAGTTGGACTCTATATTTGAAATCAGGTAGAAGATTATTAGTGAAGATGTCAATCTTTTTTGTTTCTAGAATTTTGCGTGAATACTTAGTGTAAAGTTGTCTCCACCATTGGAGGAATGTGAGAAAAGGTTTTCCAACTTTTTTCTTAAGGTTGCATAGATCTCGAATGTTAATAGGGTGTTGAATGTTATGAGAATGCTGTTGGATAAATAAGTTGGAAATTTCATCAAACATCTTGATACCTGGAGGTAAGTGTGAGAACCACACCAAAGCTTGACCACCTAGGCTCCTAGGGAATAAATGCATGAGGTACATCTGATCATGTATAAACTCCATAAACAAGGTGCCAAAATCTTGCAAGTGATCTTGGGGATCAATGGTGCCAAAGTACTTTCCGTACTTAGGGAGCTCTATGCCTCATGGGAAAGGAGGCATGTTTACGCTCTTGTCAAATGGAAATGGACAAAGAGTATCTAATGTGTAGGTTTTTGTAGGTTTCTCTTTCTCATGGATCATCTGAGCCAGTTGGTCTTGCATAATTTTCAATTTTTTTTGGAGTTTGGAAGTCTCAGTTTCTTCTTTAGGCATGATAATGGTTTCCACATTGAAATGAGAGTGCAGGTTAGCTCCCTCTTGGGCAAGTTTGAAGAAGTACTTTTCTTTCTCTTCATTGAGTAGGATTCCCATGACCTTTTGAAAGTTTTTGTCTCTTTGACATTTTTCTATGTGTTCAGGGAGTATTTCCACCTCTTCTTGTTCCTCATCAGTGTCATGGTCTTTCTCTTTCACTTTGTCATTCCTAGGTGGTTCTTCATGTCTACTATGACTACCATGTTTCGGTTCATAATTAGTCATTGTAGGAACGTGTTTAGTTTCAGTATGTTATGCTTTGAAAGGTCCTTTGAAAAGGAAGTCAGACATCATTTTTGGAGATATAGGACATCTACCTGTCTCAGTATCCTCTTGATACAAAGGATTCCTAGTTTGCTACAGGTTTATGGAAAATGTTTGTTGGACTTGAGGTGACCTGACAGGTGAGGGGGATCATGAAGATGCCTCACTAGACAAATTAGATGCAAATTGTGTAACAAAATATAAGTAACCTCTTCCATGATTATGACCCCTAGCACAACCTCACCTAAGTCTAAGAGGATAAAACACATTGCCACTCCTTGTTGTGATAGTCATAGACAAGGGAAAAGATAAAAACACTTGGAAAAGCATTGTACTAGGACTAAGTCTCCGAAAAAAAAGGACAAGGTAAGAATGCTATATGTTAAGGCACAAATAGTTTGATTTAGAGGCTAGAATAGCTAAAGGTTATGACCAATTTAGCTCAAAGCATGATGAGCACTAAAGAATGAGGGTGAAGACAACTTAAGAGATGAGACTAGTCAAAGCACAAGAAATGAGTCTTTAGATAAGAAAGTGCCACTATTTGGGACTATTTTTAGACAGAGGACAGACAACTTAATGTAGAAAATAGAATGATTATAGGTCATAGATTGGTCAAATAAGTTTATTTAACAATCTCAAAGAAAGGTCTCATGTGAAGATTCTCTGTGAGTTGTGTGAGAAAGTTTACTAGGTTGTGCGAAGACTTAGAATAGCAATTTAAATTTGCATGAATACTTTCTTTGACTTGCACAAAGAAGTGATAGGATAGCAAAGACAGTTGGCAAGATCTCATGTGGGTATATGCAAGATCCGAAGACCTAAACTAGCTCGCACAAAAAGATGAATTTTCGTGCGAGAAACTACAAATCTATGCATGAAAATTAGGACCAGATTGACAACAACGTTAGATTTCAAAGAGATTTCTTGACTATTTAGATAGATTGACAGGCTAGTTGGACTGATTTTTTGAATAGATAGCATGGTTAACTATGAATTTTTTTTGGATAAACGTTTAAGTTTCAACCAAGACAAAGTGTTTAAACAAGATAGTGGGAAACATGCAGTAGTTGAATACAATCCAACTAAGGACAAAGCAACTTAGAGGGACAAGGGAGTCTTGACTCTTAGTTTGTTTGAGAAAATTTGGACATGTTGAAGACTTGATAAAAACCTTTGTCCCACATCTTATGCACATGCGTGTACCTCAACAACCGTGTCACCCCCTAGAGGGCACCTGTGTTTTTGGTATATTCAAATGACTCAATAGTATACACTAAACAAGTGCCCTTGTGTCAAGGGATGTGCATGTATACCACCTTAAAACATCTAGTAACATGCCTATGGTGAGTTCTACAGGAGAGATTCTTCCCCTCCTTGCAGAAAGATTATGCCTCCTTTCAGAGGTCAACCGAGTAGCTTCTAACTAAGAGGTTTTTACTCTGCTTCCATTCTTATTAATTCCCAGTGGCTCCACAAGTAGAGTTGAGACTAGTAGTCACAACCAACATTTGAAATTGCACAATACTTATTTAGAAAGCCAGGGGTTGGCACCGACCAGTGCACAGACAGAGCTTCCCTTTGATATGTGATATCAAGAATCAAGGGAAAGAAATTAATCCAACTTTGGAGTCTTTTTTTCTACAAAGCATCTTGATTATAGTGAGTTGGAATCTCCAAAAAAAGGAGTGTGCTCATTTGGGTTGTTCCCAAAGGTTGGATCACTCTGGTAGGCCCTCTAAAGGATTGACACAAATTGGTGGTTTGAATTTAAGGGTCTGAGTTTCTTATTTCCCTCAAGGGGAAAGAGCATAATCCTCTAACTTATTTCCTCATCGAAACATGCAGAATAGATTAATTACCCACTTAGCTTAATCAATCCAAATTCATTCTTCATAAAGATTTTGATTCCCTTAAAAAGGAAACCATCATCTCATCATAGAAAAGAACAAGCACTAAAGAACCACTAAGCTACTTGCCTCACTTGGAATGCTATCTTTCAGAAGCGTCTAGGTTTCTAATTCACCTTTGGTCATGACCTCCAAGTGGTGAAGAGCATAATCCCCTATTCTTCCATCTTGCACCCTAAGAAGTTCATAAGCCCTAATTAATCTATGTTTTGAAAGCAATAAAGAAGATACACTATTTTGTGGGTTTTTAAAAAATGGTCTTTGTCAAACATATCTTCGCCAATTGTCTTGCAAATAAGGGCCAATTTCTATTTGAGTGGGTTTTATAAGGAATCTTCATCAAAACATTGCAAAAATAGTTAAGCTATAGAAAATCAGAGAAAAATAACAACATGAATTCCATGAAAAAATGTTTGCAAAATTGAACAAATAGAATATTGAAAAATGTTGATATTGAACTTGCTGTTATAGATTTTCACGTGAAATCTTGTGCAAGGTTGCATGAAATATTTTTCTGAGTCATGTGAGAAAATGATGTGCCATGCAAAGACTCCTACAATGGAGCACTTTTTCACGTGACACAATATAAAACTTTGTGCAAGAACCTTCAAATCCTCATGCAAAAATGGAATGTCTCATGTGAAGATTCCAGTACTAGTACGGGACATTATGAAAAGAACACTAAAATAACATTAAAAAATGTAGATGAGGCTAGAGAATTTGATTTCTTTGGCCCCATGGTGGGCACCAGAAATGTATGTATGAAATGCGGGCCTCTAAACCTCACACACACTTCAGCGTGGTCATTACCTATGAAGTCATCCTGAAATAAACATTGAATTGTTCATCTAGAACCCTCGACAATGTGACCGGTTGCCTCCTATCTAAGGGGATTTTTCCTATTTAATATCCTCAAAAATGAGGCTTAAGCAACCAGACCCACTAAGAATAAAGGATTTGATATGCAGTTAATCTATGTGAGAATGCAATGTAATCTAAAATGAGATATGCACTTAATCTATAAACATGTAAAGGAAACTAGATTAAGCATATGCATATTTAAACTAAATGAGATTAAGCTAGGAATATAAATGTGTGCAAATGTATGAGCTAAGTGAGTATGAATTTCAATAGAAATTTGATATCAATTCAATTCAACCCCTTTAATGAAGAATTGTGAGTCCTTTAAATAGAATTCGTGGAATCCATCAATGGGTGAAATCAACTCAGATCGACGGTCAGGATTGAAGCAAAGATTCAGTTAAGATGGAAACTTCCTTGTGCTGGTGAAGTGAACTATTTCTAATCCGAGTGTGATGAGCACTTAACTGAACTTGTCATGGGTGTTAGATCAAGATAACTAGATTGATTCCAATATGAGAGATAGTTCACTCAAAGTTTCCATTTAGAACTAAAAAGAAGATTTTGAAGATATTATTTAATTTAATAAAGTGAGATATGATCTCAAAAATGCATTTTCTATTTAATTAAATAATCACATTCAATTAATTAAAAAAAGCATAATTATTAAATTAAATAAATTTAATCCCTAGTACATTAGTCTTAAGATATAATATAATTTAATTAAAGTGTAAGTACTTTAAATTAAATTAAATCTTAATCAATAGGTTTAATGTTACTAATATGAGTCCATACTTTGGGAATTAAATAAAGAGCATGGTTAATGCAAATTTAGGATTTTTTCGCATTTGGAAATTAAGTCAAGTAGTGACAATCAGCATGAGAATTGCCTAATTAAATAGGACTTTAGAATTGATCAGATAGACTAGAATTGGTATAATGTCAATGAGCCAATTATGGGGTATTACATCACTCTTTTAAAATATTTTGCACTAGGATAAATTTAAAAGAGAAAAATCATAGGGTTTAATAAAGATTTTTCAAAAGGTAATAAAATTGCAAGATCTAAAAACTAGAAACCATAGCCTCTAACAATGGACTCAAACTTGAGTTTTTATACCTAGATTAGGAAAAAATACTATGAAAAAAATTAGACTAACACATTCTATCCATCCTTTTTTGCAACTCCTTCATAATTTGTGCCATAGCTCCTATTTTGGCTTCCAAGGGTGGGATTCTTTTCATAATATTCTTAACCTCTTAAGCTTTATCAATCACCTTAGAAAGTCTATCAAGATTTTGGTTGAGAGTTCTCTCCCCTTTGGTGGTCCTACTTAACTTCTCAAACTCTCACAAAATATCCTAAATTTGTTCCTTAATTCTACTATTTTCCCATTTCATCAGGCCTGGATTACCAATGATTCCCTTCAAGTGCCCCTATTCATCATAGTCCTTGTTGTGAATTAGGTAATCCTCATCCCTTTCCATATTATCTCTTATAGTATCCTTCTCCTTAAGACCTTTGTCTCTAGCCTTCCCTTGAGAAATCACATTCTTTCCTTTTTGTTCCATCCTCTTAGTCAGTGCTTCATCATTAGAGGAAAGGTTAGAAGACTTTTCATTTTTCTTCCCCTTATTTCTGGTAGAGATACCAAAATTGCTAGTAGTTTTCTTCCCTATACCCTCCTCTGGCTCCTCCTCTGAATCTATGCCCATTTCAAAATCCACCTTCTTTGTTTTCCTTTTCTTTGTAGATGAGCTCCTAGGATCTTCCTTTTTCCTCTTCTTATCCTCCATCACATCTTCCTCCTTCATATCCTCATCAAAGCCTTCATCCTATTCACTCCCCTTTGTGTCACACTCTTGATTTTTCTTACTAAAGATAAGGTCTATCCATTTTCTTCACTTTAAGTAGGTTCATAATTAAAACCATCAAACCCTCATGACAAGCATTGTCACCATCAGGAATGTATTGTATAGCTAAAATGGTGTTAGCCAATGATTGCCTGAGGTAGAAGGGGAGATTAAGTCTAACCCTATACCTAAAATGGTTAACCAATATAAAATGGTTCCCAAAAATCTTGGTAAAATGACCATCTAGGGTTAGGTACTCAATCACCAAAAACATGAAAATCCTCCAAGGATGAGAAATGGAACTAGGAAGTTGTCTCCGTGAACTCATCAAAAACATGATCTAACAACTTCCTATCCCTATAGAAGTTGATACTCTCCATATCGAGATACATAGCTTTTTCTATAATGTCCTCTGTAACCTCCATTCACTGGTTTCCCACTAGTATACTTTCATCCTTCTACATCTTAATAAATTGGCAAATAATGGAAGGATTGCTACCCTTTAACTTCTCCATGAAGCTCATAAACTAACGCTATTCTAGAATATCCCAAATATATGCATTATTCTTCCATTTCATGCAGCTTGGTGGCTTGACCCTCTTTCTCCTACCTCCCATCTTCCTCAAACTATAGCAAAAACTCACAGTCATGGAAATATCAGACAAAATAGAAAGCTCAGTGTTGATATCCTAGTAAAGGTTCTTGTTGTGTATAAAGACCCACAATCCCTATGGCAATGAATGAATTGTCTCTTCAAAGCTAATCATAACCCAAAACTCCTCATTCCTGAACAAATCATAATTATGCCTAAATGTCATGCTCATTATTATTAAACCTTTTTCCCCCAATTCTAACCTTGTCATACTCTATCAAGGATGGCTCATTAGTAGGGATGTTGTCACCATGATTGCAAATCATCTTTTCATTACTTTTGCATGCCACATTCGCAACCCAGTCAGCAACCTGGTTGGCTTCTCTAAAGTTGTGAGTGATGACACAATCCTCAAAGGAATTAATTAAATTAATAGCCTTGCAAATAATATTATGGATGGTCCAAGAGGGGTTATTGATTTTATTAGGAAATCAATAATATTAAGGGAATCCCCCTTAAGCCAAATTTTCTACAAATTCATACTCTTGGCAAATATAAGACCATAGAGAACCACACTCACTTCTGCAACATGGTTAGTTTGATCCCCAATAGGAATAGCCATAACACCCAAAATATCCCCATTAATACTTTTGATAATGACACTACAACCAACAATCCCTAGGTTTCCCTTTGAAGCCCCATCAAAATTAATCTTACACTAGCCTTGTCATGGACAATCCCACCTAGCCATATTCCTAAGATTATTAACATTTTGAGAAAAGCTTAACCCTTCCAAATTCCATTTCTGAATCACTTTACCTTCCCATTCATTCTAAGGTTCATGACCTTTCCCAATAGTCCTAATATTCTCAATCACCATATGTTTAATCTTATGAAAAATCTATGCAAAATTAGTCTCCTTACCTTTGAACACCCTATCATTTATTTCCTTCTACACACCTCAAAAAAGAAATAGGAGGATGAACTCCCATAACTTCATAATCAAGGTATTATGGGAAGGATACTTCCATGTTAGGAATAACTCTTGAATATTGAGGGGGAAAACCTAGTCCATGTCCAACATTCCACAGATCCTATCCCATAACCTTCTAGTATAAGAGAAGTGAATAGTTAGATGATTCACCAAATCTTCCTCTTCCTTGCAAAGATAACACCTTTTGACAAGACACATAGCTTTCTTCATTAAATTTTTAGTGGTAAGAATTTTATCCTATAAAAGAATCCAAAAAAATATGTTAACTTTGGGGGTTAATGCTTTAAACTAGGCTTTAGCCCAGCAAGACACTTGATACTCTTCAAAAGAACTACCATACAAAGAAGAAAAGAGAACAACCCATTAGGAATATAATTCCATATTAAATTAAGCATCCTTCTCTTGAATTAAAAAGACAACATTCAAAATTTTATTAAGATCATTAAGATTCTCATCCACTTTGTCAAAGTTCACGCATTCATATTCTTCCCAATAATCAACAACAAAATTATGAAGAAGGTTCTTGCATTGATCCATATACCATTAAACCTTTGATCAAAACTCAGGACATGATTAAGAATCCAAATGTCCTCCCAAAAATGAATAGTCCTACCATTTCTAGCCTTTCATCTAACTCCTTTATTGACAAGTTCCTTGTTTTTCTGAGCTTTCTTCCAAATCATAGAGCTCCATTGAGTCACCTCACTACTAAGGAAGAGATTAAACCCTTGATCCTTTATTGTTCCATATATCTCTCAATTCTCCCTGCTCTTTGTACCATCTCCATATTAAATTAGTAAGTAAAGCTTCATTCATACTATTGATCTTTCTTAGGCCAAGTCCTCCTTCTTTGATAGGTAAACAAACTTTATCCCAAGCAATCAAAGCCATTCTTTTTTTCTTTTCCACACCTATCCACAAGAAATGTTTCTAAAAAATTTCAATGGCCAAAGAAAACTTCCTAGGAATCTTAAACACAGTCAAAGCATACAGAGACATATTGTATAAAGTGGATTTAAGAATAATAATCTTATTGGCTTAGCTAAGGAGGGATCCTTTCCAGCAGGCTAACTTTGAGTGGATTTTGTTAATCAAAGGACTTGAGAAGGACTTAGGAGGGTCAAGACAAAGAGAAAGTCCAAGATAGGATCCTAGAAGGCTTCCAACCTCACAACCAATGATTCTTTTGATTTTTCTTTGTCTATTCTCATTAACATTGATAACGCAAATCATACTTTTATTCTAGTTAATTATCTGACCAGTAGCCTACCCATAATCCTGAAGAGCCTTCAGGATATTTCTTGCATTTTTGATTGAGCCTTCTCCCATCACAATTGAGTCATCTATAAATTTGTAATGAGAGCAAGTTAGATTTTTAGAAAAAGGTCTTAGACCCACAAATTCCCCCTTGATAAGCATCTTTTAACATATCTACCTAAACATTCAACCATGAGAATGAATAGTATAGGAGAAAGTGGGTCCCCTTGTCTTAAGCCACAAGAAGCTTGGAAAAAGAGAGTCAGAGAACCATTAATAGGAAAAAAAAATGTTGCAAAGGAAACCAACATAAGGATCAACTCCAAAAATCTTTTATTAAACCTAGAAGCTTACAAGCTACATTTAAAAAAATCCTAATCCACCCTATTATAAGATTTGATAAATCAACCTTTAATAAGAAGCCCTCTTTCTTAGATTTAATAAGCAAGTGAATATTTTCATGAACCATAATGATAGAATCCAAAATATTCCTACTAGGAACAAATCCATTTTGTTGTCTCAGAATCAAAGTAGGAAGTAAAGATAAAATCCTAAGAGTAAGAACTTTGGAGATGATTTTATAAAAAGAGTTACATAGACTGATTGGTCTGAATTGGTCCATACAATTAGCACAAATTTTTTTGGGAATCAAAGCCATAAAAGTACCATTTAGCTCCTTAAGGAATTTTTTAGACCCAAAAAACTCTTTTAACACCATTAAAAACATCCTCTTGAACAATATGCTAGTAATTGTGAAAAAAGAGGAAGCATAAACCATCTGGATTGGGAGCTTTGTCTCCTTTAAAGGAAAAAATAGCCTTAGTTATTTCATCATTAGTAGGGATGGAAATGAAATTATTCTAATCATCAAAAATGCTTTTTGTGATACACTCTAGAAACTCCTTTTTCTTAACTTTATCCAGATTGGGTTCTCTCTCCAGCAATCCACTAAAAAAGTTCATGGCTTCCCTTTTAATAACATCATCATCATTATTAAAATCAACATGAATATGAAGTGTAGAGATATTATTAACCATTCTATGCTTCAAAGTAGTCATACAGAAAAATTTAGTATTCCTATCCCCCTCTTTAAAGAAAACTTTCTCTAGACCGTTGTCTCTAGTACATTTCCTCCTTGGTGAAAAATATCATGCATCTCAATCAATTTTAGATATTCCTCCTTCCTAAAAACATTCGCATAACCCTCTAATTGAATGATGTCCTGAATCTCTTTTAATTCCTAAAGAATCTTCCTTTTTCTATCAAAGATGTTCCCAAAGGTCTCCTTGTTCCATCTTTTGATATTATCTTTAACATTTCTCAAAGTTTTAGCAACTCTAAACATACATGTAATTTTTTTTTGGATTTGATTGTGTGTATAATTTTTAGCAACTCTAAACATTGCTTCTCCCTCCACTTGTATACCCCACTAGACCTTAATAAGATTTCCAACCTAGGATGGAGAATCCACATTTTCTCAAATTGAAAATGATAGTTCTTCTTGGTATTGATTGGGTCAATGAGAGGAGAAATGGAGTAGTGGTCATATCCCACTCTAACATGAGTAGAAAGGGAGCATTTATAATTCAAAAACTAATCATTACTAATAAGGGCTCTATCCATCCTCACTTGGATGAGGTCCTTCCCTAACCTTCGATTAGTCCAAGTACAATAAACACCATGCATGTCCATGTCATGCAAAAGATGACTATCAATAAACTCCATCAAATCCAATTTACTATCCAAATTAGTTTGATTGCCTACCCTCTTCTCATTCTCTTTCAGAGGTGTATTGAAGTCACCCATGATGACCCAGTTCTCATTCACAAAATTCTTCCTCTGATTAGATAGATAAGTATTAGTTAACACCCATGATGTGCCATCCTTATAATTAGAAAAATCTAATGTTCATCATATTTCTATTCTATGAAATAAGTTCCCCACAAATAAATCTATCATTCCAAAACAAGCCATACCTCCCAATGCCCCATCAACATCACCTTCTAGAATCTTACCACTTTTAGACTGAAAAATACTTTCAACTTTAGCTTTTAGCATCTTAGTTTCCTCTAGAAGAACAATATCCAACTTATTATCTCTAATCAGGTTCCTCACCATATCTTTCTTATGAGGATTATTTAATCCTCTGATATTCCATGAAATAAAACTTCATTTCTTATGGAATGATTTTGAATCTAAGATAGTCCTTTGAGTACCATCTACTATGCTTCTACTAGTTTCCACAATTCTTTTCTGCACATTAGTGGGTCTCCTAGCAAAAATAGGGGTTTGACCAACATCTCTAGATTTATTACCCTTCCTAACTAGGGTAAAGGGTTGATAGCCATCCTTATCTTTGGTATTCCCAATATCCCTATTTTAATGCTCTTTCCCTTTGGAGTATTAAGATGCAAAACATCCCTTGTCTTGTTACTCCTTGTTTCCTTCATCACCAAAGCATTCTCTTTGTTCTTTTTTCATAAAAGCTTGTAGTTATCCTAGTACCTTTCATATATATTTTACATCAATTTTATCAAACACATATTTACAACTCCAGGAAACTCCTAAAGAGTGAAATCTTGCATAAACTCCACAAAGATACTTCTATTCATCCATGAATTGACAAGGCATGCATCTTTCACTTAGTAAATTTTGGATAGGGGCATACCCCTAGTTAACCTCTTAGATACTCAAAAGTGTCCTTAGGCAATGAATTTGTAAATATGCCTATAATATGTTCTTTAGACTTCACACATTCAAGCCTAACTTATTTCTCTTGTACTTACTCCCTCAAGTAATGATACTTGATTGGTACATGCTTCGTTTTTGCATGCATCACCATATTATTAAATATATTTATTGCACTACTATTATCGCAGTGAAATAGGCCCGATTATCTCTTCTTTCTTAGCTTCCAATAGTTGGTTGATCCATATAATAGTTGAACAATTAATTGTAGGAGTAACATTCTCAACTTCAACAATAGATTGTGAAATGAAACTCTATTTCTTTCTTAAACATGTAATCTATATTTCTCTTAAAAAGCAAGATCCACCACTTGTAATTTTTCTATTATCAATATTATCAGTCCAATAAATATCCATATAGACTTTAAGATTAAAGTCACCATCTTTCTTATACCTGTTGAGCGATGGTTTTACATGATGCTTAATGACAAAATTCCTTTCAAATCTCTCTCTTAAAAAGCTTATCAATGGCCAATTCCAAGGTTCCAGATGGCTATTTTTCAACCTGTTGGGTAACTCAATTGAAGATAAATGTGTGTATGTCCATAAGGAGGTGTTTTCTGGTACCAAAAAAATTGTACAACTCTACTAACAAAGTAACCACAAAGGAAGATTTTTTTTTGTATTTTCTATTTAATGATGAATGCAATTTATAAACGCAACTTTGTGAATTCCTATTTTAACCAAGTATTTGAAAAGAAAATAACAAAAAGAAGTAACAAGATATTTTAAGAAAATTATTGAAAGAAAAATTCCTAATAGACATAAGCCAAAGAAATAACACATCTACAAATTAAATTATCAAAAGGATTGGGCTGGAAACCAATGAAATTAGGAGCAATGCTTCCTCAACTCCACTGATGTAATCATTGATGGGAAATTCAATAATAACTGAACGATATTTCATACTTCATCAAATCGTGAGGCCATGGAAAGTGCACTCACATGAGATAAAATTCTATGCAAGAACAATAGTGATCCTTTCTCTAATTTGTCACAACAATGAAATTTGTTAACATTAAGGAAAAAACTAGGATTAAAAGATTGCACAATAATAATAATGCAAGAAAACTAGTTTCTCTATTATTATTAATGAAAATGCATTCACAAAAATAACACACTCCAGCAAGAATATCTACACTTAGAATGAGAGCACCAATAAGATATATTATTTCATCAAAATAATGGCTTGAAGTACATATTACATCCATGTATTTAAAATAAATACTCTCCTCCTTTTGTGTTAGGAGCAAGATGTCCTTTGATACAACTTATGCTAAAAAACTAACAATAGAAAGCTATTCACATACAAATTGACTCTCTAGATGGTGCTAAGTAGGTCTCCACCCTTGTTTATATCAATTAATAGGTGCATGATCATTTACACTACATAAAAGAATAAAATAATGAGAATATAAGAAGATACAAGCCATGAGATGATCTAGGAGTCTTTGAGAGCTCTAAAATTAGAAGCTCAACCTTCTCTAGGAGTTGTAGTGCCACCAAAATGCATTTTTAATGCATGGAAGCTTCTAAAATAGCATCTAGGAGTTAACTATTAGCACACTACTTCTACTTCAAAATTGTTGGTGCACCTCTAAAAAGTGCACCTTTATGAAGCATGCCTTCAAAAAGTGCACCATAGTGAAGCACACCTTCAAAAAGTGCACCTTGGTGATAGGTCCTAAAAATCCAAAAAATCTTTGTAGTGTCAAAACTTGATTTCCAGCATGAATGTTTTCTTACCCTTTATACGAAAAGGAAGTCTAGATGCTTTCTTTTGAATTTTTCTATTATTCCCACCACTTCGCTAGCTTCCAGTAAATCTAATGAATCCTACTTATTTTTGACTACTTGCTAGTAGTTGGTCACCTCTATTCTTGTTTTGACAAAATCTTCAAGCTTAGTATCTAGTTCTAACAATTCTTCTTCAATTCTAAATGCTTGTCTTACCTAATCTTCTGATGAAACATTTTCAAATGTATCTCTAAATTTTTTACCTACAGTTTGCACTAAGGAAAGCTTGGTCTTTAAATCTTCAAAAATCTTAAGGCTAGTGGCGTTTTAGTATTTATCCACTTCCAAAAATTTCTCTTGAGCCTTATTCTTAATTTCTTGAATTCCTTCATGTAACCCCTCCATGACTTTATTCCTCAAAGATATCTTTTCTATCCAATCATATAATTTATCAAACTCTTCTACTAAGTATATCTCCATCAACATCTGGTACCTTTTCCCTTTAATAGATTTGAGTGCTTACAAATCATTGGCCCAAGGCTGTACTTCATCCATTAGCCCAAAATATTGGTTTATAATAGAAACCAATTTGTTAGCATTAGTCTAGATGTTGTGGAATAAGTTCAAATTACCCTATATTATTTGTAGCCCCTTTTTCTCAAAACTGTGATGCCATTGCTAATAAGCGTGCAAAAATGAATCCATTTGTGGTCCTACCTACTTCCTTTTCAATGCAACTCCAAGAGAGATCTCAAGATTAGTCAAGTCTATTGGCCCCACCACTTCATTTAGGTACCCTCTCAACAACTCATTCTACTTCCACAACATTATTAGCTTAGACTCATCTTTTTAAAAGTGTGAAAATACTTTCTTGAGGCCTATGGTAATCAATACCTTTTCCATATCCATCATCAGCTTTTCCAATATGACCTCCTTCATCTAATAATCCTTCAAAGTCAAGTTTTTGGTGTTGGCATTAGGAGGTGGAATGGAAATGTATGCTAGAAGGTACTGATCTTGATTCATCATTATGAAGGCAAGTGTTCTAGCATCACCTATAGGTAGCTCATGATTCTTAATTTCTTTTATCAATTCTAATATTTCCTCCTCTTTAGTTAGTTCCATCTACCTCTTTTTCCTTAACATGACCTTCTTCAGTTGTGATGATGTTTTCCCCATTAGTGACATATATTGGCCCCTTTACCTTATCACTCCTCTCTATAGTCTTCTCATGTGAAGGAAGATCTTCAGAGAGAGTTTTTGTGTAATGTTAGGCTAAGAACCTAGCCTCTATATATTCACCTTTTTATTTTGACTCTCTATTTATACTTCAATTATCAGAGAAGGTGGAGCTACTGATTTCTTATCTACTACCATTGTTATGTCTTGTATTAGTGGAGGAGGAATGCCGATAGGTCCTTGAGGTAGAGGAGATAATTGATTCCAATCCTCTCCTAATGGATCATTCTTGTGAGTGTCTCTTATTTTCTCTCCTACCACCTTGGTGCCTACAGGCATAAAATAAAAATACGAGAGGTCAAAAATGTCTTATCCCTCACCTTCCATTTTTGTTATCTATTTTTGATGTCCACCTTCTGAGGTTTCAACCTTGATAGGCTCCCTAGGGATAGATGGACATGTTTGAATTGAGCTTCTCCTTCTCCCTTATTTGGTCATAGTAACTAAGTAAGTACTTTTATTTAAAGGGAAAAACTCAATTTTTTCCCCTTCTTCCTCATCTTCCACCTCTACAATAGTTTCTAGCACCTATGGAGAGGGATTGATCTTCTTCTTTAGTCTTCTCCTTTTCACTCCTACCACCATCATTTTTGTTTGTTCTCTCTTAGGCACCAACAGGGATGCTTCTTCCTTTGAGGCTCAAGGTGGTATGACTCCTTTCTCTTCTGGTTTCACCTATTGTTCCTCTTATTGTTGCTCTTATTGAGCTTGTTCTAGCTCTTGTTGTGCTTCTATTTCCTATGAAACTAGTTATACTTGGGCCTTAGTCACTTGCTTCCTCACCCTAGAGGCTGCCTTTTTCTTCTTTCCTTTGCATTTTTTTATCTCAAAATATTCAATTTCTTTCTCATATTGGTGTACCATTTTTGGCCTCACTAGTGATTTGGCAGGGTAGGTCAGTATAGTGACCTTTGTTTCTTTTCCTCTCTTTGATCAGGCTATATCCTAAAGAGATATAGCTTGGGGAATTGGATCCATTTGGATAGGTTTCTTGATCTATTCCCTTGTAAGTTCAACCACATATTGACCCTAATGATCCATATCATCATTCTCCTCTCACCCAATTTTTGCATTCATTATGGGCCTATCATAGATCTTGTCCCTATTGTACAAGGGATCCATTATCATGGGGATGTCTTTGTCCTTGGCCCTTAGGGGTATCTCCATGTTTAACATATGATCTACTAGTTGTAGACTCATTCTACAATAGTCCCATATGCATACATCATAGTAATCTACTATGTTCATCTAGTGATCTTCCAGTGCTTCCTTAGGTATACATTTATTCCCCACTAGGTGTTGGACTATCTTGATGTTATCAAAATATGGGTAAGGTGACTAGTAATCCTTGAGAGGATATTGATCTAATTTTGAGTCAAATGTGGCTATATCTTTCTTTTGCTTCACCTCAAAGGCCTCGATGATGATTGGCCATATCCACATCTTCTTATGTCATTTCCTCACTCTATCATATGTAGAGGAAATTTGTCAAGCTATTGTTAATAGTATCAGCTTATCAGATGGATATTGTGAGAGATTTTTTGGGTAGAAGAGAGTACCAACTACCTAGAGATAGATGAAGGTCTTAAACTAGATGTAATAAGTACCAACCTTTTTTATTTGTGATGCAACCTCTACTGACACCATATTGATCCAAAATTCATTCTTTTTAACAACTACTAAAATAGATCCCCTAATACATTCTAAACAAGAGCAACATAATGCTCACAAAGATAATCAAAGGCATACTACCTTAAAATGTAGATAAAAGATACATGTTTTGAAAATAGAATAAGTTTCAATTTTCAATTTTGCCCGTGTTTAGGTTTTTAGTATAATTTCAGGTTTGAAACCTAAGTGTTGAAGTATGAAAAATATGCAAGTAATAGTTCAAGTTTTGCTTTAGTTCACCTAGTTTTCAAGTTTGAAGAGATACACATAATAGTTCAAAGTCCTAGTTTTGTTCCAAAATACCCAGAGCTCCCAATATAGAAACTCAAGCTCTGATACCAAATGTAACGCCTTGCCAAGGGATCCAAAGAATTAACCTAAATTTTCACTACATTTGGAAGATTTTTTTTTTTTTTTTTGAAACATGAAAGTAAAACCATTCATAACATAGTAGCGATAGCAATAATAATATTCAACCGAAAGTAAACATAATATACATACATAATAGGTTACATCCTTAGGGATCCCTTAACGTTGAATCACATCTAAATTAACTATTAATGAATCCATCTAATACTACATCCACATAAAATAATAATGAAAAGTCCAATGTTCATTAATTACATTTTCGAATGCTCAATCATCCACTATACATGTCACAAGGTATGAAAGGATTAAAAGAATATACATATGTATAAATAAAGTACATCATCATTAATGATATAAACATCCATAAAAAAGGATAACCATTTAACACAAACATAACTAACTAAGTGATAGTTCCTCCCAACCATTACTAGCATCATTAGACCATCGTGGGTCCTAGCCATCCCTCCATGTGTAACATTCCAAATCATTGAAGAGATCATCAGTATTATCAAATAGGAATGTCACTCCTAAAAAAATACTACATCATATGCAGAAAGTAATCTAACATGCAAAATAAAGCATAAGATAACATCATCTAACATATGCAAATCATCAATGTCAAGATACGTGTCCACCATCATAATCAAAGAATGCATCAGCCACAGTGTCTCAAATGGATCTCAAATGATAAGAGTGAAATAGCACTACCACCCGACCGCATGGAACCTAAATGGTCCACTCCCACCATGCTGAGGAGATAATCTCAAGTCCCAAATAGGTTATCAAAATTACATAACACAAATACTCGCTAAGTCTAGGAATCCTAAAAGTATACTAACTCAAAGGTTCCAAATCACAAAATGACATCTAATCCCAGAGGCACAACAAAGACATGTAGGAAACCTACTATGCAAGTGGGAAAGTGTTGTCACATGGATCACGCTAGAGTTACCTTGGCAGTCTCTCAATAGATCCCAACCCCCTAGTGATCCCTATTCGGCCACTAGTATCCTCTCATACTCACAAGGCATACTACAGAATGCAAGGTCACAACCAAGCATTCTCTCTACTCCCATCCTAGTCTATACTAGCACTCGAGGCATGGGCGAGAACAAAACAATTATCTTTTTAGGTTCATTTAAGTTAGTATTAGGTGTGAATGATTTCACTTATTAAGACAACTTACAATGAGTTACCCTGGTAGCCTCTTAGGGCCCCAACCCCCATTGCAAGCCACTTCCCATCACTACAAGTAGATAACCTACCATAAGCTCATGGAATCATAAATCACAAAATCACCACAATCCTATATAGGCGACTGGAAAATATTGAAAGATAATCCATAATAAAAGCATCAAATCTCCATGAGCAAAAGAAAAGCATCATAGATAATCATCACCACAATAGTTCTCTATTGGCAACTGAAGGTATCTTTGATAATCACAATAATCATTGGTTCTTAACAAGTAACCAAAAAGTATCTCAAAGTAATACTGATCAAAGACTCCAAAATGGTTGAGTCAAACATGTCACAACAGGACATCATCAAGAAATAAATCAACACTTCAGTCCCATCATGGTGACTGGAAATTGATCCAAGGATAACTGATCGATGACTCAAAATGGCTAAGTCAAGTGTCTCAGATACATATAACTTAGCTTCACTCAAGAAGACTGATGAGCAATAACAATTAGTAAATACACACATCTCATAGAGCATACCATCACATTACCATGGTTGGGTTTATAAAGAATCGAGATCAAAAGACACCATCATGACATCACAATCATAACCCTCGAGCCTCTAGTAGACGTCCTGTGATTGGTCAACACTAGTCAACCCAAAACCCAAAACAAGAAGCATAGAGAAAACAAAAAATGCAAGCACATGTTTTGGTTTGCTAAAATCTTATAATTGAACTAAGTGTGGAGGTCTCAGTTTTCATTTTTCAAATTTAGATATCAAGTGAGGAACCATATATATGTTTTCTCTAATTCATATATTCATTTGATAAATATAAGTTTCCCTCCAAAGCTCTTTTAAACAATTTCCCTAAAATGATCAAGAAGTAATAATTTATTTAAATTATACTACTTTCTAATTTATCAAGATGTAATAATCAATGACTTAATCTAAAAATCATTATTAAATAAATTTAACACCTATCAACTTTCAAATGATTTACAATTTCCTTAAAATTGGTATCATAGATAACCATGTCAAATAAAAAAATCCCCCTTAATTATCAATTAATTAAATTAATTAATAACTATATAATATCCATATTAACTTCTCAAAAATCAACAGTTATAAAAATCATCAGATAATGAT
Source organism: Cupressus sempervirens (assembly GCA_028749045.1). Classification (NCBI taxonomy): domain Eukaryota; kingdom Viridiplantae; phylum Streptophyta; class Pinopsida; order Cupressales; family Cupressaceae; genus Cupressus; species Cupressus sempervirens. The sequence goes on along the minus strand of CM053791.1, from coordinate 691,853,836 downwards.
TGTTGATTCAATTAAAGTTTAACCCCATCAACCTTTCTAGAAATCAATTAGGGGTAAATATTTGCATTCTTCCTCAAAATCAATGTCACTAATCATTTCCTGAAAGCATCTCTCAATATTTAAATTTTAAGATTAAGACTTATCACCTTTCAATAACTACATGATTATTAGCTGATGATAATTTCATACATTAAGAGTCAATTATGTTTCATTCCATTAATGTTCAAATTAATACTTTAATAATAACAAGTTTTAACAATCTCTTTAATAAATCCCCAATACCAGACATTAATATCTCAAATAAATTTCTCCTATATACGTTGATTAATAAATCAATTAATTAACACTCCTCCAATTATTAACCAATTCAAATTGATTAATATCTTTTACAAAACTTCAATCATTAATCTCAACTAAATTAACTTTAATCGGACTAATTAATAACTATTTAAACCATTTATACTATCATTTACGTAATAATTTGTTAAACTTAACAATTATTAATAAATAATAAACTCATTAATAATTTCAATATTTAATTATAATGATCAATATTCGAATAAGATTGATCGTTCATTTAATCAACCATTCAATGAATGTTAAATAAACATTAATATATCTTTCCATTTAATCTATATCACAAATTATTAATAATTAATAATCAATTATAACTCATTATTATATATATATTTATTAAAGAAAACATATATTAATTCTAATTTGTTTTAATCTTTTAAATACAAATTTCATTTACAGATTATATAATAATAATAATTATACATTATTAACATATAATATTTAATATACAAAATAATTAATATTAACAAAAAATTATATAATAATATATAATAATAATAATTATTATTTTATATAATAATAATAATTATACATTATTAATATATAATACTTAATTTAAAAAAAAAACATATATTAATACTTACCTAGTATGCAATACCTGCGAGTACACTTGCAGATTGCGATCGCAGTGCCATCCCTTTATATGGGAGGCCTGCCATGGCACTGCCATGGTAGTGGCCGCCATCCAGTCATTAATGACTGCCGGTGGGTCCACTATCGTGGATAGTGACCGTCGGGGGTGGGGGTGGGATGTGACTGCCCGCCCCTCCCCAATTCATTTTAAATTATTTTTTTATAACATTTTCAAAATCACTATTCTCAGTTGCGAAAAGCAATTTGGATTTATTCTTTTAATATATATTCTTTTTACTACGTTCTTAAATAAACACACATATGTGTGTGTGTGTGTGTGTGTGTGTATGTATATACATATGTGTATATATATATATGTGTGTGTATATATGTATATATACACATAGTTCATTATCAATTATTACTGCAATTTAATAAACATATATGTGTGTGTGTGTGTGTGTGTGTGTGTGTGTGTGTGTGTGTGTGTGTGTGTGTGTGTGTGTGTGTGTTTATATGTATGCAGATTTTATAAGTATATATAAGAAGATAACATATATCTAATTTACACAAGAAGGGCTTTCTAATTCGATGAATTAAGAATTTCTCCTAAAAGGTAATTATTCTCAAAATTTACCCATTATTTATTCTTTTAAATAAAATTATCCATACGCATTTGAAAACCCTAGCCCAAAGTTTCCTCAGATCTGCGCATATGAAAATTTTCCTATATAGAATTTAACTACTCATGACAAAATGTATACAACCAAGATATAAAAATCCTCAGAAAGCATTCAGAAGACACGGAGAAGACAGGAAGTGCAAGAAATGAAATATCATAAGCCAAAATCACAAGTGTCTACCTAGACACTAATGCTAAATCCCTTCTCCTCAAAATTTGCAGAGCAAGCTCCTTCCTTCTCCCATGTTCCCGGTCCTCCAAACACGCTCCCTAAGCTTCTAGGAGTGCCTGAATATAAAGAACTCTCAGGAAGCACCTAAAATATCTCTAGAAGCAACCAAAAAGTGTTGACAACTAAGCATGAGTCTTTTCCAACCCTAGATGAGTCGTAAGGTTGTAGACACCATGTGCTTAATTTGTGTGCTAACTCCTATGTTGTTGACATATGTGCAATCAAAAGGTGCGTTAACTCCTAGGAAGCTTATAACTTTTATTTTAGTTCTTTTATCTTTTCTATTATTATTATTTATTTATTTTATTATTATTATTATTATTATTAATTTTAATTTTTAATTTATTTTATTTAATTATTTTCTCAATTAATTTCCATTTAATTAATTAAAATCAAAATATCAAAAGATCATTAGACTTAATTAATAGAAAATTCACCATAGACCTCCAAGATAAAATATGAAAACCCATCATAGAAGAATCCACACAAAATCAGTCTAAAGGATTAAAAATCATGAATTATGTCATCCAATACATTCAAAAGGTAAAATATCCTGGATACTTGTCTTACCTTTCAAGGACAAATGGTTTAAGGGTTTAGGATTTGGACTTGAGAGTTTATCTCCCCTCTCTTACCATTGAGATAGTGTGATAGGGTACGCTCATCCTAGAAATTCATGGAAGTCAATACCCGGTACTTGCAACTTGCATAAAAACCATGCATGTACATACAATATATATATGCTAAGCTAAACAGGCAATGGAAGGAAGTGGTGCATCATGTAGATCCTGACTAGCAGGTGACTATGACTCCCTTCCTTGACCACATCAAAAATGCCATACATAAGAAACAAACATGCACACTATACACATGCAAGTATGGGGTAAGTATCCATAATAAAAACACGTGATAATAAACTAGCTAACTAATCATCATCAATAACTGGAAATAATGTAATAATCATCATGCATATATGAAATGTAGAGTCTAAGTAATCTCATCATATATCAATTGAATCCATAGCATGATATCTAATAGTCTCAAAATAATGCTACTAACCATCAACATAAAACTAGTCTAAAAGAGTTCGACAATGATAACAAAAATTTGACCTAGGGGCAGGCACTACATCCACCCCCCCTAGAATTAGGCTTACTCCTGGAAGCCTACATGAATGATAATACTGAAGAACTCATTGTGCGGGTCCCATTGAACCCTTTCCCCCTGTAGGGGTATATGATTCCACTGATGACACTACAACACACTTAGAGCAATATGATTCTGGTTTAATGATAAACCAAAAACCATATTGATCCAACATTCATTCTTTTTAACAACTACTAAAATAAACCCCCTAATACATTCTAAACAAGAGCAACATAATTCTCACAAAGATAATCAAAGGCATACTACCTTAAAATGTAGATAAAAGATACATGTTTTGAAAAGAGAATAAGTTTCAATTTTTAGTTTTGCGCATGTTTAGGTTTTCAGTATAATTTTAGGTTTGAAACCTAAGTGTTGAAGTATGAAAAATATGCAAGTAACAGTTCAAGTTTTGTTTTAGTTCACCTAGTTTTCAAGTTTGAAGAGATACACATAATAGTTCAAATTCCTAGTTTTGTTCCAAAATACCCAGAGCTCCCAATGTATAAACTCAGGCTCTGATACCAAATGTAACACCCCACCAAGGGATTCAAAGAATTAACCTAAAGTTTCACTAAGTTTGGTAGCATTTTTTTTTTTTTTTTGAAACATGAAAGTGAAACCATTCATAACATAGTAGCGATAGCAATAACAATATTCAATTGAAAGTAAACATAACATACATACATAATAAGTTACATCCTTCGAAATCCCTTAACATTGAATCACATCTAAATTAACTATTAATGAATCCATCTAATACTACATCCACATGAAATAATAATGAAAATTCCAATGTTCATTAATTACATTTTCGAATGCTCAATCATCCACTGTACATGTCATAGGGTATGAAAGGCTTAAAAGCATATACATATGTATAAATAAAGTAAATCATCATTAATGATAAAAACATCCATAAAAAAGGATAACCATTTAACACAAACATAACTAACTAAGTGCACGGTTCCTCCCAACCATTAATAGCATCATTAGACCATTGTGGGTCCTAGCCATCCCTTCGTGCATAACATTCCAAATCACCGAAGAGATCATCGATATTATCAAATAGGAATGTCACTCCTAAAAACATACTACATCATATGAATAAAGTAATCTAACATGCAAAATAAAGCATAAGATAACATCATCTTGTTGGTATATTTTTTTACATTTGCAGAAGTTATGAAAATTTTCTAGAAATTTTGGTGAAAAATCATTTAGATCTCTTATTTTAAGCAGATTAGGGTTTTCACTCATATTTTTGAAAGTTTTAAGGTTCCCCTAGTTGTGTCTTGCTTTGTGTGATGGTAGATTCTATTAACTTTTGAAGGTTGGTCTCTTAACTCAGCCATGAAAATGCCCTAAATCTAAAAACCCTAGGTTCCCCTTTGAATTTTTGAAGAGGAGTTATAAAATGCTTTAAGTTCATCTTTTATGATCTTATGGTGTAAGGTTTCACGTAAGAGCGGAATGCCTTTCTCTTTTGTTTCCATGGTCACATTTTATAGCGCAGCGAAGAAGAGTAAAGGGTTTCATGTCTACGAGGATACACTCTTGTTTTTTGTAGTAGCAAAATTGCTTGGCCAGAGGCTTCCTGATCATACGAATGGTTTTGTAAGCGAAGAAGCATAAAGGTTTATTGCACTTTGAATGATCTTGTTATGGGGCTACGAGTAAGCAGTTTGAGCGAAGGGGTAGATAGGTATTGAGTTGTGATCTGTGCATATATGTTTCAATGAATAGCGTAAAGGCGTAATACCCTGGCATGGTGTAAAGCTTTACGGTTCTATGAGTAAAAGGGTAAACGTAAAGCATGAAATTTTTTTACGATTCTATGAGAAAAAGGGTAAACGTAAGAGCAAAAGTAAGGTTCAAATGTGATTATGTGCATATGTTCTTGAGTTTATGGACAACCGTAAAGCCTTGTTCTAGCAGTAAAGGTATCGAGTGGGACCTGTTGAAGTGTTAGAAGGGCCCAGTTGCAGCGAATCAGATGAAGGCATGAAATTTATGTCAGATGGGCCCAGCCCACGTGGCATATGACTTAAGGTATGCATTTTGCATGTGCACAAAATCAATGGCGATGTTATTTTTAAAATTTTCTATGATCAAATTTGGGTCGTTGATATTTGAAAGGGATAATTTTTGTCATTACAACCTTACGCTTACCAAGAAAGCATATGAACGAAGGGCTATTTTATCTTCTCTCCATAGTCATGAGTTCAATCTCAGCGTATAGGCATAAAATGGTAAGTGGGAGATAAAAGAGAAGGCTTTACGTTTTTACGATAAAAGGTAAACATAAGAGCGGGATGTCAGTTTGGGAGGCTCTCTGAGCATACGAGATAAGTGGATTTCATAGAGGCATAAAGGATTATTCAAAGAGAGCCCTAAGGTATTTTGATGCTATGGGAAAAGCTAAATCGTAAGAACGGAAGGTAAGTTTTGAAGTCTTACGGCGTCCCAAGAAATGAAGTAAGCGGAGCGACGTAGAAGAGATTTTCAGGTTTTTCACTGATACGAGGATGTGTGAGCATAAAAGGAAAAAATGAAAGAAGAGGTAAGAGCTTTACACTCATATGAAGAATTGTTGAATCGTAAGATCGAAGGTGACAGTCAAAGGGATTCTGATCCTATGGTGTGAATGGTAGTGTATAAGCGTAAAAGGTGAAGAAGGACTAAGATAATGGTTTTATGCTTATACAATGAAGGTCTAAGTCATAAAAACAGAAGATGCAGTGAACAGGTTTGAGATCCTCCGGGGTAAAAGGCATCGTAAGAATGTAAAAGGGATTTTTAGAAGAGTGCCAAGGCATCATTACTTTCTTATGATTAGGGCATACTGAAGCATATCTGAGTGAATGTAGAGATCCATCGAGGGCACTTTTGACATTATGAAGATTGAAGGTTTGACTCAGCGTAAGAACGGAAGATAGTCATTTAAAGAGAAAAAAGCTGATGTGTCACAACAGGTAAGCAAAAAAGACAAAACTACTGTAGCCAAGTAAAATAAAGCTTTGAAAAGTACATCAGAATCAAATTTTGCAACTAATATACCCTAATGGCAACTTGCGTTCATAGTTTTAAAGCTCATGCATGCTAAATTTATTGAAAAGGTTGATAGATGTATGATTAAAACATCGAAGATTGACTAACTATCAGCGTATTTACTACTATGAAGTAGATTGTTTTCTGTCTCATTCTAGAATTTGAAAGTTTTAGAGCTCTGTGTATTCTATGCTACTGTCAAATAATCCAAAATATGGTTTGAAGGCAAACATGGCTGACAAAGAAGTTGAAGAGATACCTGAAGAAGAAGTTGAAATCGAAGACGAGGGTGATGATGTTGTAGAAGTCACACCAGAAGGAAAAAGAAACAAATCTGTTGTTAAGACAAAAAAAAGGACAAGGGTCAAAAAACCAAACAAGCATGCAGAAGACTGGTTAAAACTCCTTCTAGGGTCGTCAAACGCAATTTCTACAAACGATCATATATTCAGAGACCCTTATGTTTTTGTTTGAGATGTTGAATGCCCTAGAATGACTGGTTATGATCTTTTTATGTAATTCTATCAGAATAGAATAGATAATGTACCAGTGCGTAACCCCTAGAACAAAAATATGGCAAAACTAATTTTTCCAGAAGTATTCATTGATGTTGATTTGATAAAAGCCCTAATAAAATCCTACAATCCAGTAACCAAGACTTTCCACAAGCACAATGGGAGTGTATTATGTACATTGGATAGAACTTCTTTTGTTGAGGATTTTGGATTGATGGGACAAATGGATGTACCTATTGACATTACGGATTTACAAGGAAAATTTGCCAGGAATAAAACCTATTTTGTAAACAATGTCATGTTGCCACATATTCCTTACAGAGTTAAGAAGGCAGGGTTAATTCCAAGAAAGGTGGGAGACTTTTTACCTTTGAGTAGGTTCAAGAATTATTTCAAAAATACAGTGTATGGGTTGCAAAAAGTGTTGGGAAGTAATGGTGCAGAGGATTGTGTATATGGTTCTCTTTTTCTAATGGCATGTGATATACAAGATCCTTTTCATCATAAGGAGTATGATTATGTGGCCTTTATCATTGACAGTATGCACATGTAGATTTGTGATGCTAAGAAAGGAGAGTTGAAAGACTTCAAGTTCCACCATTATTCATTATTGATGCACCTTATCCTATATAGCAACATTGGGTACATTAGTGGAGACTTCATTGATCAAACTTCTGATGAATTTGGTGAGTTACCTGTGCAACTCTAGACTCATATTTGGCATAAGGATTTCTTTTATTCAAATGCCCTGGTGTTTTTTAATTTGTTCAGTTCTGTTATCATGAGGCAACTATATCATACTTTCTTTAGGGCACCTAATGTTTTGAAGACTCTGCTTAGGCCTTCTTTCTTAGATGAGAAAAAAAAATTAGATCATAACTAGGGGAGTATATTTTTGTTTAAAGCATGTACGTTAATCAGATTATTTGCATGCCCACAGCCTCCTCATCTATTGCCAAAATATTTACCCCCCAGACTGGCTATTATTGAATTCTTTTGGCAATTCTTATTGATGAATAGAGAAATGATCCCTCCCTCTTTGCATAAGCCTACTTTTGTGTGTAGAACTTTTAAAGTAGGATATTTTGAGATAGGGAAAAATGCATTTGAGGAATTAAGTGAGTTTTTAGGTCAATACAAATTTGCTACTAGGCCCTATAGGATGTATGACCCTGATAGTTATATTGCAAATGAGGTTAAGGCCATTAGGGGTTTTATTCTGCCTCCAAGCAAGCCAATCCCTATAGAGGACCTAATTGCCAACATAGTAGCAACAAGGGAGGCATATGAGTTATTAAGGAAGTATGAGGAAATAAGGAGAGTGGAGAATTCTTTGAAGAGGACCAACCCTGATTTTAAGGGTTTCTATACAAAATTTCCATATCCTAATAATCTGAGAAAGATGGTTGAAAATTTTGACCATATTATGTCACAAATGCCTCATGAGCCAGAGGGAGAGGAAGCCACTGTAAATAGAGAATTCCCTGAGCCAGATACATAATTGGAAATTGAGTTAGAAGAGGAGCAACCATCAACTTCAGCCTGGGTACCACAAGGAAATAAGAGACAAAAGAAAATGCACATCCCTAAAAAGGTGGTAAGCAGAGCTATACAAGTCATGTATGGAAATAGTGAGTATTTTTCTGATATTAGGCAAAATTATTTTCAGCAAAGGGCTATTGAAGTAGGGAAGGCTTCTACTGATTTACAAATTGCAGCATCAAGGTTGGATGACAGGCTCATTCAATTTGAAAAGTTCATGGAAGATGATGATTTCATTAAATCATCAGAATTAAGAAAATTTCTCTATAAGATCAAAAAAAATGAACTCACATTGAGTCTCATGCCAGGAGAAGATCTAGAGAAAAATAAGGAGTTAGTTGAAAAATTATTGGCTTATGATCCTGAGAGTGAAACAATGACTGCTGCAGAAGCCAGAGAATTGGTACATAGGAGTGGTATGATTCTAATACCACATTGGGATATTGAGAAGGCCTTTGTGTTGGATCAAATGAGAAGAAAAGACAAGGCCATCAGTTATGAAGCCACTAGCAATGAAGGCTTTAAAAGAGGGCCAGGTTTTAATGTTGACACAAAAACCTTAGCAGTATGGAGTGTGGCCCCTGACACTAAGAAGCCCAAGATGATGGATATAGAAGAAACCACTCAGGGAAATATGATTGTGTGGACATTGGAGAGCACTACTGGGAAGGAGATCCGCAGCTTGGTCAAACATTTTGCTCTCATGAATGAAGAAAAGGTTGATGAAATTGAGGATAAGTTAGCTGCAATATGTAATGAATGCCTTGATATTAGAAGAACATATGAAGAAGAGCTCAAAATGAGCCATGTACAGAAACAAAGAATAGAAGAGTTGGAGGAAAAAATTAAAATTCTGGAAACATAAACAAAATCCCTCAAAGAACAACTCAAGGTAGCAGTAGAGGTAGAAAATGTACCAAGGCAAGAGGAAGAAAGAAGGCACATGGTAGAAGTAGAGGCCCAAATAGAAGAAATACCTATAGGGGTAACAGTGCCAGTGCCAATCTGATAGTGACACCAAGAAAAATTCCTTGATGAATGTATTAAATCATAGAATAAGCATTTTGAAAAGAATATCTCAAGATGCTTATAATACATTCATCAATCTTCAATCTGCAGAATAGGTATGCAAGGATGCAATTAGATGGCTTGAGCCTATTTTTCAACAATGGGGGCCATATATGCAATTCTTTGACATGTTGATACCTTTGTTAGCTAAAAAGCTAGATCTCCTAGATAAAGTTATTACTGTGAAGGAAGGCATCGATAAAGTGAAAGACTTATTACAAACCTTTGCAGGGAAGCTAGCAGTAATTCAAAGCAAATTGAAAGTGTTGACAAATGGTTTCTATTCTTTAATTCTTTCTATTATTAATTCTGATGGTAGGCTAAAAGATTTTAATGATTGGTCTAGTTCTTTTGATCACATTATAGACTTGCCACAAGTGGTATCTATTTTCCAAGATGGTATTGATGAATGTCTCTTCAATAAACTAATTGATACCCTTTTCAAGATTGAAACTTAAATGAATAGGTTTACCATAGAAGGAAGGGTGATTACTGATGCCAGGTGGCAGAAAACTATTCATGAACTAATGATGGTTAAGGAATGTGAATGGCCCACCAAAAGAGAAGTATTTTTTTGGGAAGCAATCACAGAGATTAAAGCATTACCAATAGGGAGCAGTTAGAGAAAAGGAAAAAATTGAAGATTTTATGCTCCAGCTATCATCTGCTACTATTTTATTTATTCGTCAAGGTGTTTGATTTCTTTTGAAAAGGGGTAATATACCCAATTTTGTAAAAGGACACCTGTCTTTTTCCTTTAGCCTGAAGCTTGTTGCATCTCACACTACTTAAGTGAGATTCCAAGGCTAAAGAATGGTCCGAATTCTATTTTTATAAGTAATATGCTTAGTCTATTTTTGGTCCAAATTTTGAAGGCAAGTTTGTGATGTACTTTCTCTATCATTTCTCTAAGAATATATGAATATAGAATGAGCCATGTTTCTTTCAAAAGGTCATTCTGAGTCTATTGTATATGATATACCATTTTCAAAGAAAATGAATACAAATTGTGAACTGTCCCCATATCATTCTTTTCCGAATCTTGTCTCCTTTTTATTACTGGGTTATCTTGATATTGTATAAGTAAAGGCTTGTGCAATTGAATGCAATCTAGTTAGGTTGTATATCTATTTATCATTGTTGTTAATTCAATGGATTAAATAAAAGCTTTGGTAAATGTGGTAAGGTTTCTTCAGTAGTAGAAAGGGTTTTGAATGATGAATTCTGATAAGAATTGCTGATAGAATTTGTTGTAAGGCAAGAATCTAGATCTGAGAATTTTCTATATACTCTAAACCCTAATGAATTAGGCACTGATCAAATTGATTCAGCTAAAGGAGAAATATATCATAAATGATTATCAAAATGCAACATCAAATCAAATTTTACTTTTATTTCCCGTAGATCTTCAAAGCTGGCCAGCACTTGTCTGCATGAAATGTTTTAGCTTTAGTTAGCCACTATTGTTAAGAACATCTGCAGATATATAGAAGAATTCTTGGCCATATCTATTTTATGGGATGTTTTTATCAAGTTAGTAAGAATTATGTATTTGTTTGAGTATTTTGAAATGAGAATAAGAATGAAACTAAGAATAATCCTCATACAGTTGTTCCAGTTTTGAATCATCCCTGGGTATACCCACCCTGGTTTTACAGAGCCAAAAGAGTAGAAAACCAGCTGTGGTTTTGTTGAAATTGGGTCCAAATACTTTGCATATGCAATTGTTAATAAGAATTGGCTAGTCTTTAGATTGTGTATGTACTGTCATCCTGGTATTAAGCATTTTGTTGCTAAGTAGTTTTAGTGCATTTTAAAACACCAACACATCTAACATATGCAAATCATCAATGTAAGGATACGTGTCCACCATCATAATCAAAGAATGCATTAGCCACAGTGTCTCAAATGGATCTCAAATGATAAGAGTGAAATAGCACTACCATCTGACCGTGTGGAACCTAAATGGTCCACTCCCACTATGCTAAGGAGATAATCTCAAGTCCCAAATAGGTTATCAAAATCACATAACACAAATACTCTATAAGTCTAGGAATCCTAAAAGTATACTAACTCAAAGGTTTCAAATCACAAAATGACATCTAATCCTAGAGGCACAACAAAGACATGTAGGAAACCTACTATGCAAGTGGGAAAGTGTCATCTTACAGATCATGCTAGAGTTACCTTGGCAGTCTCTCAATAGACCCCGGCCCCCTAGTGATCCCTATGTGGCCACTAGTATCCTCTCATACTGACGAGGCATCCTACGGAATGCAAGGTTGTAACCAAGTGTTCTCTATACTCCCATCCTAGTCTATACTAGCACTCGAGGCATGGGCAAGAACAAAAAAAATATCTTTTTAGGTTCATTTAAGTCAAAATTAGGTGTGAATGTTTTCACTTATTAAGACAACTTACAATGAGTTACCCTAGCAACCTCTTAGGGCCCCAGCCCCCATCACAAGCCACTTCCCGTCACTACAAGTAGATAACCTACCCTAAGCTCATGGAATCATAAATCACAAAATCACCATAGTCCTATACAAGTGACTGGAATATATTGAAAGATAATCCATAATAAAAGCATCAAATCTCCAAGAGCAAAAGAAAAGCATCATAGATAATCATGACCACAATAGTTCTCTATTGGCAACTGAAGGTATCCCTAATAATCACAATAATCATTGGTTCTTAACAAACCAAAAAGTATCTCAAAGTAATACTGATTGAAGACTCCAAAATGGTTGAGTCAAACATGTCACAACATGACATCATCAAGAAATAAATCAACACTTTAGTCCCATCATGGTGACTGGAAAGTGATCCAAGGATAACTGATCGATGACTCAAAATGGTTAAGTCAAGTGTCTCAGATACATATAACTTAGCTTCAATCAAGAAGATTGATGAGCAATAATAATCAATAAATACACACATCTCATAGAGCATACCATCACATTACCATGGTTGGGTTTATAAAGAATCGAGATCAAAAGACATCATCATGACATCATAATCATAACGCCCGAGATCAATGGATGCTGAGTCATTCAGAGACCAAGATACAATATTAAAGATACAATGGATGTTGAGCATCAGAGACTTGAAGTACTAAGTAATATAGTTTTGGACATAGTTATTTGTAATGGAAAAAAATTCTATGTAAACCATTTTTGAGCCAACATAAGGATTTTTTTGTGATCCTAGATGATAAGAATGAATTTATATTGAGAATCCCTATGTTGTAAATGTAACCATTCAATGAAAGGGATGGATTGAGTAGCTAGATGGATGAATCATAATCTTTCATTCATACCTAAACCTAAGTCACCTAGATCTTCTTAAGAAAGGAAAACCCTAAAACGTTATAAGAGTGAAGAGAGAAGTTTGCATGTACAAATAGAGCATTCATGGTGACTAAGGAGTTGTGATCATACATTATAAATTGTAGAATTAGTAAGAGGAGAATAAAGGAAAGGAATTATAGAACATAACAGATACATTTGATTAGAGAGGATCAAGAATACATGCAATGAGGTGATCTATTATCTAGCACCAGAGTGCTAACCATAAGATCATTGTTGAGACATTCTAATAGGTGAATTAGTTAAATATCTTAATAGAGTAGTCCTTACAAGCTATTGCAAATCCTTTAACAAGGTGCTTACTTAATTGTGATTTTAAGTCCTTTAAACAAGCACACTCCTAAAAGGGTGTTGAAATCCTTTAATAGGGTAAGATCTAACAATCTTGTAAGCCTTTAATAGGGTAGATCATGGTTCATGATGAAACATTGTAACTTTCGTTTGATACACTTTACAACTATAGTAGTGAATATTTGTGGGTGTCATCCCCACCCTACTTTTACCTTCTCATTGTAGGGATTCTAGGTAATCATATCTTGTGTCATATGTGTGAATGTTTATTTATTTTCATGCCATGGATGTATACGCTTAATTTGGTATTTCAATTTATATACAAATTTTGAGATGGATGTGAGGTGAATGATTTTATGGTGAAAGTTTTAAAGTGCTAATTCACCCTCAGCCACCCCCCACCCCCCACCCCTCATAGTTTACTTTTCCTATTGTATTTCTGACAATTGGTATCAGAGCCTTGTTCTCCAAAAAGGAAAGCTTTGGAACTTTGAGGACAGATCTTGAATATGGAAACCTAAAAGTTGGGAAAGGTTATTAATAATCAAGTAATTGAAATACAACTTTCTCTACATCAGCTAAAAGAAGCAAGAGATGATCTAAAGTGTTCACTAAAGAGAAGAAAAGAGATAGCTATTGAAGAGAATGACACACATTACAAAGAGATTGATACTACTAGACTATTAGTAGAACGAAACTCAAGTGAATTTGATGAAATAGTTGTAGATCTGATAGAAAAGAATGGAACCTTAACTGAAGAGTTCAAAAATCTTAAGATAAAACAAGAAATCCAATCAGTATTGCTATGTGAGGAATTGAGTAGAAAAAGAAAGATGAAGAGGAAAAAGTCATAATTGTAGATGAAAAATGGATATTGACCAATAGATTGGAAGAGAAGACATCAAAAGTGCAAAGGATTTCCAATATGCAACTAGAGACAATGAATCAAGTGATGATTGCCAATCATAAATTGAATGATAAAGACATTGAGATCACAACTCTAAAATTACAGAATGAACAACTGAGAAATGATCTAAGAAGTGAAAAGGAATTTTTTGAAAGTTTCAACAAACCAAGTGAAGCCATCAAATACTTTGTGAAGTTGATGAGATCCCCTAGGTCTAATGATGATACTACTAGATTAGAGTATACCAGCACTAAGGAAGGAGAATCATCTAAAAATGGTGAACAAAAAGTAACAAAGGTAAGAACTCCAAACCTACTTGTTATAATTATGGAAAACAAGGATGTACAAGTAATGTTTGTAGGAGCAAGACTATAAATCATAATCCTAAGAAGAAGTACATGGGTTACTGCCATAAGGGCAATAATCAAGGACATCAAGCACATGAATGTAGAAAAAAGATGATGAGAAGACAAAGATTTGAAGGATACTACTATAATTGTCAAAAGTATGGACATAGAGTATATTAGTGCAAATCCAAGCCTAAATGGTCATAAAACAAGAAGAAAAAGGTAAAAAATTATGGAAACTCTTATAATTGGGATTATAATACTAGGTATAGTTGTCACTATTGTCAAGAATATGGACATGTTCCTGAGAATTGCATAAGAACACATTTCAGAAGGGATTACAGTAGATGGTTAAGTCAAACTACATGTTTTCATTGATTAAAGATTGGTGACATAAGTAGATATTGTCCAACAAGGTCAAAGGCACCAAGCAGTGAATTCAAAAAAGGCAAATGAAAGATAATTGTTGAAGAAGTCAAAGTGCAAATGAATAAGACATGGAAGAAAAAGGTAGATTGTAGTACATCAAGTTCAAATGGGATCACTTCATCCAATGGATCAAGTGATCACACCACCCCCAATAAAGAAATCAAGAGGTATGTGTAGGACTGATATTCTAATGATATACTTCACATTAGTTCCAAGGATTCAAGTTCTAAAAATATCATATATGCATTAAGAAAGATGCAAAGTATTGGTTAGAACCTAGAAGGAATCTATAATTTTTTTTAGTTTTCATGTTGCTACTGAGCATGAAAAGTTTCATTGTTACTACCAAGTGAAAATGTTAATTAATGCCAAGCTATCAAAGGTGATAGTCTTGGTTGTGTTTGGTGTGGTTTTTGAGCATGGTAGAGTTACATGGAAGTTGAGTGAGTCAAAATTACTATTGGAGCTAATCTTACAGTTGTGTAAGCATTGAGCATTTATTGTGAACTTTTAAGGGCTATATGGTTAATTTTTGACTCATTTACAATCATTCAAGTTTGAAGAGAGCACAAAGAACATAAGGTGAATTGGAGAAATTGATTCAAGAATTTTCAAACTAGATTCAATAGCTACTCACCACCAATCATCAAAATTTTAAAGGTATTTATCATGTGCTGAACTATGCTATTTGAATTTATGCAAATCTCAGGTAGTTGTTATGGTACCTAGCTCTTTTGTTTCTATGGTTAAGGAAGGGAAAGAAGTTTTAAATGTTCACTTTATTAGTAGTGAGATTACACAACTATATTTTCATGCAATTCCTGATATTGCATATAAAGAAGACCCTTTTGGTGCATTATCTATGCTATCATTGCAAGTTTTAATGATACAAGATGTAAGGTGCTGCTACACTTGTAAGGTAGGAGTATAGGAGATATGAAAATAAGAGACTTTTATGGAAAATTGTGTGAAAATGGAGTGCTAAAAGAAGAAAACAAAGTTTTAAAGAAGAAAGGGTTAAATTGTGCCCTAGATTTTCCAAACATGTTCAAATTAGAGAGGATTAAGATATTTCTAAGAAGAATTCATGATAACTCTATATGGTTAGAAGATGGCCCTATCAAAATCACAAAGAGAATTTTTTAGAGGGTAACAATGTATCCTACCCTAGATAGACCAAAGACTACGAGGAGTGATGCCAAAAAGGCAATTAAAAATAATACTAGAGCAGTCCGGAACAAGAGAGGGATGACTATAGACACAATCATTGATCCCCTAATTGTATTTGTAGTCAAAGTCATTACACATAAGTTCTTTCAATCTAGTAGATTGAATAGTGTACCATGCATAGTTGTAGATTTAGGCTACAAGATAGTGAAGAAGGATCATTCTTATGACCTTGCCAAACTTTACAACTCCAACAGTTATCACAAAACTTGGGAGCCATAAGGGAAAAAATGAGTACACAATGTAAATTTGGTTCAATACTTGTTTGTATATTCTTCTCCATGTAGAACACATTTCTCTCATTTCAAAAAGTTTCTTGGAAGACTAGTATGTCTGTTGCAATAAAAATAGGAGAATGGATAAAGAAATTGGGAGAAATTTTTAGACGATTATGCCAACTACTTTGAAGACTTTAAGAAGTCAATGAAGAAAAGACTGAGAATACCAATGTCACTAGTAAAGAAACATTACATGACATCAAGGACATATTTCTTGATGCATTTAGCCTACCTGCACCTAATGAAGACAAGCCAATCATTAAGCAATTGGAAAAAGATTGTGGACAAGATTAATGATGAAGACCTAGATTCAAATGTCAAATTATTTAAATGGTCTGAGAAGAAATTTCAAGAAAAGGTGAATGATAAGATATCTAGTGCCATTGCACTTAGTTAGGTTGAGTTAGCAACCAAAATTGATAGTGTGAAGAAAGTGTCAGAGAAAATTTTCTCTCTTTACACCAAGTTGTGTGATACAACTCTATTCACACAAGAAGTACAAAGACACATTGACCATTTGGAGGGAGATTTGAAGAAAATAGGTAAAATTCTACAACAATCTCCTGGTCAAAGTTAGAATCATTTTAGAAATTTTTTTTTTGCATAAGGTCAGTTAGTAACATTGCAAGCTCAAGATGCAAACATTAGGGATACACTGATCAACATCTAGTCCATGTTGACCCCTCACATGGAGGTGTTACACAAGAAACTATGCTTTGTAGAAAAATTGAAGCAAAGAGATCCCCATCTTTCTATTCATGAAGGCCTAGTCAAACTTGTTACCAAGTTAGATATTCAGATCAAATATCTAGATAGTTGGGATGTAGTACTAAATATTATACTAGAGATCCATAAAGCATTTTTGGACAAACACACTATATGTGTACCACCCACGACATAAGTGTCAAAAAGGGGGAGAATAAATTTTGAAAAGACAAGAGGGAGAATGAGAACAAAAGGGGAGAATGAATAAGTTTTGGGGGAGACCAAACAAAGGGGGAGTCAGAACAGTGCACAAAAGTCCAACATATTTACTCAATAGGAGTATTGGACTCAAATTTAGAAAAGAACAATCAACTCAAGGCAAGTTATCAAATTTTGAGGTATGACTAGTAAGTCACAAGTTTCACAAAATTTTGAAGTTAATTTTTTTTGCATATGCTGAGTAAAGATAGAGATTATCCAATTATGATCATAAATTAAGGATACTCATGCATGACCAAGTGTTTTTGCCACTCATGTCAAAGGATGAGATTATTAATCTTAGGTTGGTTTTGACATATGAGTGACAATACACTTAAGTCATTTACAAGATAGAACTTAGTTCATGCTAAACAAGTAATGTATGCTAAGAAAAAATTACTAGATAGTATATGTTTAGCAAGATATAAAGCATGTGCCAAGCAATAATATGTGCTGAGTAAACAACTAATGTCGAGTCACTTAAGTTCTGAGTAGATAGTATGTGCCAAGTGATTCAAATGTCAAGTGATCAATAGATGGTGAGTCATTCAGAGGCCAAGTTACAACATTGAAGATATAGTGGGTGCCAAGCATTAGAGACTTCAAGTGTTGAGTAGTAAAATTTTGGACATAGTTGTTTGTAATGACAGAAAATTCTATGTAAACCATTTTTAAGCTAACTTAAGCATTGTTTTGTGATCCTAGATGATAAGAACGAATCTAAATTGAGAATACCCATACAAAATATGCAACCAATCAATGAAAGGGATGGATTGAGTGGATAGAGAGATGAATCACAATCATTGATTCATACCTAACCCTAAGTCACCTAGATCTTCTTACGAAAGGAAAACCCTAAAACATTATAAGAGTGAGGAGAGAAGTTTGCATGTGCAAATAGACTATTCATGGTAACTGTGGAGTTTTGATCATAGATTATGAATTACAGAATTAATTAGAGGAGAATAGAGGAAATAATTAGAGGGAAAAAGAGATACATTTGATTAGAAAGGATCAAGAATACATGCAAATAGGTGATTTGTTATCTAGCACCAGAGTGCTAACCACAGGATCATTGCTAAGAAATTCTAATATGTGAATTAATTAAATTTCTTAACAAAGTAGTCCTAACAAGCTATTTTAAATCCTTTAATAGGTTGATTACTTAATTGTGAGTTTAAGTCCTTTAAATAGGCACACTCCTAACAAGGTATTGAAATCCTTTAACAGTGTTAGATCATTGTTGAGACATTTTATGGTGAAAGTTTTGAAGTGTTGATTCATGCCTCTTCCCTCCTCTCAAAGTTTACTTTTCCTATTGTATTTCAAAAACTTTACACATATAATTCTCATATTTTTGCAAATTTGGTATGTAACTCTTTTCTTTCTACTAATCTTCACCATGTTCTCAAAGTTTACATGACACAACATTTTATGCCATAACCATACATTATCAACCTTAGAAAATAAACATGTCTCAATACTAGGATCAAGATAAAATAAGTTACCTTTTTTTTGCATCTCAGTTCCAATAAAATTCCCGTCATCATCATAGATCTTGACTTTTCTATTTTGAAATTCTACTTTGTGACCTAAATTATTCAACTAAGAAACACTCAAAAGATTATAATTTAGTCCTTTTACCTAGTAAGCATCATCACATCTGATCTTATCATTCAACATTAGTGATCCTTTTCCTTTCACTAGATATGTAAAATCATTACCTAATTTAATAGTTCCACCATCATCAATTTCTTCAAATTTGTCAAACTTACTTAACTCACTAGTCACATGATGTGACAATCCACTATCTATAATCCTTGAATCATTATTGCTAATATGTGAAATAAGAGAAGTTTCATTCTCATACCTTTCTCTATTGGAATCTTCCTTGATAGCAACATATACAATCTCAACTACTTCCTTTTCTTCATCAGTACTAGACTTATTGTGCTCTTCTTAAGAAATGTAGCATGGTTTATTCCCTTTGTCTTTGTAGCCATTTTTTTTCCTATACCTATAATATTTCTTGTTATTTTTTCCACTCTTATTTATGTTAGGACAGTTAGCAACAAAATGAAAAACTTTAGTGCACTTGAAACAAATCTAGGATAGTTTACCTTTGAATTTACCTTTACCTATTGATAATCTTCTTGCAAGCAACTCTTCAAGTTCATTCAAATCATATTTAGATTTAGACTCACCTTATTCCTTATATTTCTTCTTCTTCTTTGAACTTCCAATGGTTAGTGAGAACTTAAAAGAATTTCCAAATGTAACCATACTATTATCATAATTTCTGAACTCAACTGTAGTCAACCAACTAGCTAAATTGTCAAGTGTTAAAACATTACTAGACATAGCTCTTACTTCTTGAATTGTAGAAACTTTGATAGCATAAATTGGTAGAAGAGTTCTAAGAACTTTACTTACAATTTTATTGTCATTGATAATATCTTCAATATCTCTAATCGCACTCATAACTTCTTTGAGTCGGTTCACATATTGTGCAACATTCTCACCTTCTTTCTTTCTCATGTCATCATACTTACCTCTAAGACTTTTAGCTTTAGCTCTCAACATATTTGGATATCTACTATGTACAAGTGCCAATTTTTCCCACATCTATGTAGCATTTGTTTAGTTATTCATATCATAAAATTTAACATCATTAAGTACAAATACAATCTCGATCAATAGGCTATTGTGATTCCTATTTTCAGCCATTTGTTCCACTGTCATAGGAGCAAAAGGTGCAAAATATTCATTATCCAACAAGTGAGTTATATTATCTCCAATTATAGATAGGTGTAACCTTATTCTATCTTTTCTTGATGAGAAATTCTCCTTATTTATCTTTGGTACCTCTCTCTTATACATCTTCAGATCTTTAGCTCAAGTTCCTTTAAACTTCTTTCTCCAAAAATTTTTTCTAATACCAATTTTTAGATAACTAAGAGGAGGGAGGGAGGAGGTGAGGTGGGGGGGGGGGGGGGGGGAGGGCAGGGGGGTGGGTAAATAAATTATGTCCAGTTATCCTATAGTCCTTTCAAACACTTTAGTACCAAACAAACATCATAAACATCATTAACATTTACTTAGTGATCTCTTTTAACTTTTTAATTAACTCACTCAATAAATTTACTCCAACTATTCATTTAATTTTTCTATTATTAGTGATTATTAGTAATAAAACTTTACTATTATTTAGTTACAATCAATCATTTCCCTACACATTACTAAATTATAATTAAAAGTAAATATCATGGAAAACATCTTGCAACATAAAAACATTCACACATTTCACACCAAGATTTTTAATGTAGAAATCCTATGTTAGACTTTAATTTCACCTTTTAAATCCTAAAAATTTGTTGTGAAAATCTAGTTTTCATTGTATGTAGTTAGGGTTTGCAATTTTGATGTGCAAAGTATTCCCCTAGAAAAACCCTTCTTTCATAATCCGTATGCATGTTTCCATGTTAGAAACCCTCCTTATTTAAAATAAATTTTCACATTCTTAAAAGATCTTTGAAACCTTAAAGAGTGACCCTATGACCAAAGGTTATTGCTCTATCACTACATTGATAAGCCTTTAACTCTTTTATGGTGAGATGGTGTGACAAAGTTAAGTGCTTAGCATTTGCTTGGTCACCACAGTTAGTCATAAATGGTTGAGCTAGACAATGAAGACATGACATAGTTTGTAAGGAATTTTTTCAATGTCACATAGTCAAGTATGAAGTCAAAATTTCAAATAACAACCATGCGAAAAAGGGATTTATGCTTAATCACTACCTTGTTAAGAGAAAAAAGATGAGACATATGGATACATATGAAGAATTTTTTATGTTTAACATAAATTTTATGGTGTGAAGGTGTAACTAAGGTTAAGGAGGTTGTTTGCAGCTTCATAGCTTAAGCCAAAATAGTTAAAGTGATGGAGTGATATGGTGATCTCTTTAATTGTGCAATCACATGAATAAGGTTATAGTTTGATAGAAGAGATACGATGATGTGAAATAGTCAGTGTGGTATATAAAAATGTTTTATCTCTTAGTTATGCTATTAAAATGATGATAAAGGATATAAGTTGTGAATGGATGAAAAGATCAAGAGCTTATGAAGTAAGCTTTGGTCGTATGGTCATATGGTTAAAAGATAAATAAATAAAGTCAAGCGGTGACCTGGTGATCTCTTTGATTGCACAGTCGCTTGGTTTACGAAAATAGTTAGTTGGATACCTATAAACTAGCAAAGTAGTTAATATGGTGTATGAAATATTTGATCGCATGGTCATGTAGTTAGGACCATAAGGCAATATAGAAGCTATGATGATGTGAAATAGTTAAGAGCCTATAAGGGTTTGGTTGCAAGCCTTAAATATTAATGCTAGAATCAAGCTGTGATAGAATGACTAAAGGTTTTTGCAGCTTCATAACTCATAAAATGTAGTTAATAGGAAGGAATGAGATCATGTGATGTGGTTAGAAGATGTAAAGGTTTATGTGGTCATTGATTTTTACTGATTTTCACTATTAAGAAACAAAGAAAAATGTAAGCCATGAAGCAATCACCAAGACAAAATGATAATCTTCGTCCAGTCCCACATCTAAAGGCATAAAGTAAGAAGAAAGATACAAAGAAATGACAAGGTAATTTAAGAAGGTTTCTCTCTTTCAGTTTGAAGGCCAAGTATGAAATGAAACAACAATGTTGTGATCAAGGGTTTCACACAATCATAGGCAGAAACAAGAGTTAGAAGATAAGCCTTGTGAAGCTATGAACAACTAGTAGTTGTCCAGTGTTCGCATGGTTGCAACATAAGAATTTAATAGAAAAATGAATATTGTAAACTAATCATTGCCAAAAAGAGAGGTACTATTTGAAAAAGCACAAACTATATTTTGAATATTGACGGTACAAGCTTCATAAAGCCAAATTGTGATGCTTTTTAAGTTTTCAAAAATTTTCATGTATGATGACATAAAGACACCATTAATGCTATTTCTATGCTGAACTAGTAGTAAAAGGTGATGTAACAGATTCCCAATTACAACATTCACAAATTTTTAGAGCTAGAAAGAGAATTGAGCATGAAGTTGTTCAAGAGATTTGAGTTGTAGAAGAAGTTTTTGAAGTAATTGAAATTAGAGAAAAAATGGCATAGGAAGAGAGAAACCAATAACACAAGTCAACATAGAAGAAGCCACTCAAAGTTTTGAGCAATCTAAGACAAAGCTAGCTAGTTTATATGTTGAGGAGTGGGTTTATTTCCTACCGTGGTCCTCAAATGTCTAGATAGTAAATTCACATATATTCAAAGATAGTTATAGTTTCTACAGAGATGCAACTATACTAGAAACTAATGGAAATGAGTTATTTAGATATTTTCACAATAATAGGTTTGAAAATCCACCTTTTCAAATCCTTGGAATAGAAACCTAGAAAAGTTGATTATGCCAAAGGTAATTTTAGATGTAGAATTGGTGAAGGCTCTAATAAAATCCTACAACCTACAACTCATGGATTTCATTGAAAGGATATGAGTCTAATTTGTACCTTGGACAAGGAGACCTTTATTGAAGTTTTCAACCTTGGAGGACTAATGATAAAGATCATTAAGCAAGAGAAGATGGATGAGACATTCAAGAATCAGAATAGCTTCTTTGCTAGAAGGGTTATGCAAAGACATATTCCTAAGTACAAAAATGAGAAGGGTGAGCTCCCTAAAAAGGTAGGAGACTCCATGCCTCTAGAATTATTCACCAGATACTTCTAGTATACTATATTTGGAGTAGATAAGGTGATTGGATTGGGTGGCATGATGAATGCTCCTAAAAATGTATGTATCATGGTCGTAGACATACAAGCCTTTCACCATACTGTAGGACATGATTTTGTGATGCATATTATAAATGTGATGCACAATGAGATTACAACTACTTAGAGGGGAGGGATGGTAATCTTCAAATTTCACCATTACTCATTGTTGATGCATATCATTCTATACAAGACTATAGGGCACATCAATCTTGATATAACACAAAGGGTTCCTAGGGGGCTTATGATAATAATTAGACCATCTGTATACCATAATAAGGATAGGAGGTTAGGCAATTATTGGGCAAGTCTTTTCCTTTTTGAAACTTTTTTTTCTAATAAGGGTTAATGGATGCCCCAAACCCTCTCATGTTTTGCCCAAATACATTCTAGAGAGAATGGGAATTGTAAATTTCATTTGGAAATTAATAAAAATAAACCAAGAGTACCTATGGCCTATAATAAAAAAGGGTTCATTTCTTCCTAGAAATGTCAAAGTAGGGGATTTTGTTATAGAAAAAGATGCTACTGAAGAGATAGATGAATTCATGAGAGAATTCTTATTTCCTACAACTCTTGCTAGAACCTATGATCCCAATGACCTTGTTAGGCATGCACTAAAGAATATGAGAAAGTAAAATCTTCTAAGTACTATACCCTATTGGGAAGAGGATGTAATCATGAATTTCTTGGAAATAGAGGACTGTAGAGATAGAAAATTGAAATGGAGAGTTGGTGAAGAGGAGATGAAAAGAACTAATCCCTTATTTAAAGGTTTCTATCATGAGGAGAGGTACCTAGATAGATATAATAAGTGCATCAATAGTTTTGATAGCATATTGTCTCAGGTACCTCTTGAAATAGGAGATAGACTAGCACCTAAATCTCCTGAGCATGATGATGTTATTGAAATTGATGTTGAAGAAGATTAGCCAAAGAGTTCAACATGGGCCCATGGTGGTAGGAAGAAGACAAAATTGATTGAGATTCTACATAGGGCAAGAGAGAAAGCATTGAAAATTCTACCTAGGGGAACAATATATTTTGATGATATTAGGCATAATTTACTTATAAGGCAGGTAAGAAAAAATGAACGAATCTCCAACAAACTTGAGCTAGAAGAAATGATGCTAGATGAGAGAATAATACAAACTCAAGAGTTTTTGAAGGATGATTACTTCATAAATTCTAAGGAGTTCACATCCTTCCTATTTAATATTTAAGAGAATGAATCACTCTTTAACTATAGCCAGGAGATTCTCAAGAAAAAGTTGCTAAACTAGTACATAAGCTCAAAGAGTATGACCTAAATTAGTGAGAATCACACCATAGATAAGGAAATAGAGTTGGTGAAGAGAAGTGTGATATTTCTCTTCCCTGGATGGGATTTTAGCTCATCCTTTATGTTGAACCAAATAAGGAGGAAAAGTAAGTTTGTCTCATTTGAGGAGACTAACATTGTTGGAGAATTGCGGGGTTTTGGGTTCAATGTTGATACAAGAACAATGATAGTTTGTTCCATGGACCCTAAATATAATAAGCCAACATTGATGGAAATCAAAGAATCTCCTCAAGTTAATGTGCTATTTTAGAATGTCACAATCACATCAAGTGACTAGATTCACAACATGATGCACACCGTTTCACTCATGGGGAAGAGAAAAATGGATATGCTTAAAGAGTAATTATTTAAAAATTATACCATAACCATTGAGACAAGGGAGAAGTACAAGGAGGAAGCCACCCCCAAGTATGAGGTAAGAATCTTGAGGAATGTAACTAGACATAGGTCAAAGATAAAGAGACCCAAATAGATGTTGACACAACAAATGTGTGTATAGATCAACCAATGATGGTGAATGAGCTAGAAGTAGGAAAGGAAGTTGAAGTCAACATAATGGAGTGTATGCTCTCTCATAAAATAAATTTTCTCAAATGGGCTTCCTAGAATCTCCACAGTAGCTACATTGCATTGTAGGTAGTAGAGTATTAGTGCTTTGAGCCCTTATTAATTCTTTGTCCATTATTCACCAAAAGGGGACCTTACATTCCATTTTTTGATAGGTTGGTCCTATTTTTTTCCTAGAAAAGGAGTCCGTAGAGACCATTATTTCCACAAGAAAAATGATAAATATGGTCAAAGATTTAAATGCATTCCTTTTTGGAAAGTTACAGTTAATAATAAATAAAATGAAGACCATTGCCAATGGTACAAAAGGCTTCATACAAAAAAATGTTAATGATGATAATAAGAATAGGGAATGGCAAGAGTGGTCAAATTCATTTGAAAGAATTTTTGAGGCATGAAAGGTTTATTGCCTACAACAATGGAGAAACTGACATAGTAAATTTTTTTGACATTGTTGATATATGTATAAGCTAGAGGTGGGCATTAATAAAATAGTTACAGAAGTTAGAGCCCTGAAAAATGCTAAATGGAATAAGTGCATAACTAAGTTGAATACAATTAGAGAATCCATCTAGACAAATGAAGAATTAGATATGACTATTTGGGAGGTGATAGCTAACATAAAGGAAATTCCATTTGGAGATAGTGACTAAACAAGCAAGGAAATGTTGGATACAATTGATTAATTGTGTTGTCTTTGATGTTACAGAAATGTTATATTGATTGATAGACTGTGGTTACCAAGCTCACTTGGTTAGAAAAGATTGTTTTCCTTGTCTATTGAGCATTCACTGGTTTACTATGAATAGATGATAGTGTCTACCAAGCTCACTTAGGGGTTGAAGCAATTTAAGTAGAAAAGAGTGTTAATTGAGCTCAATCAGTTAACGAAGGGAAAATTTGGACATGTTAAGTAAGTATTCATCAAGTTCACTCAGTTGCCAAAGGATTTCTACAAGTTCATAGTGTTAACCAAGCTTTTGTTGGTTAACATAGGAAATTATTCCAAAGTTAGTTTCTACTAAGTAGGGTCAGCTTCCAAAGGATTTTTCTTATATTGGCATATGAAGCTTAATTACTTTTATGTATTGATTCTAGCCAACTGTGATGATGAATATTGGTTATTTTAATTTGAATTTGAGCCGACTTGATAATTTGGAAGGTATAAATAATAGGTCAAGTTGAGATTTCTAGTGTGTGTATGCAAGTGTGTTGATTGAATTGAAAATAAAATAGAGGGAGCAAACTTGAAGGATAAGTAGGTATCCTTGTGGAGTAGAAAAGTAATATTCAATTAGGAAGGATCAAGTTTAAGCAAACGAAAAGAGATCTTGATTTAGCAATTTAGCTGCATCACAATCAAGTCATTTTTACTCTCTAACCATTGTAGTAGTGATCTAAAATCTCTTAAGAGAGTTGGTTTAACAGTCAGATGTAAATCCTCTAACAAGGTGGCAATTCCATTGAATTATTTTAAGACCTCTTGCAAGGCCACTCCTAGCAAGGTGATTAAATTCTCTAATAGGGTCGCACCTAATAGTGTGTTTTGTAACCTTTAATAGGGTCAGCTCTTAATAGGGCTCACTTTAGACGAGTGAAAAACACTAACTAGTTACATTGGTGGTTTTTCCCAAATTGGGTTTCCATGTTACATCTTAGTGTCTCATGTGTTCATATCATTTCTCTTATGCTTGCAAGTTAATTACTAATAATATTTTAAGATCTACTAAAAGTAATTCACTCTACATTTACCGAGTTAAAGCAATTTTTGTTTGCTTACCAAGCATTAACAACAATCAATTTTCTCAGTCTAAATTTTATTGTTGACATCTAAGGGATCTAGGATTTATTTTAGAGGTAACTGATTCAAAACCCCTCTTAGTTACTCCTTCTATATTTCCAAAAATTGGTATCAAAGCTTTTGGTTCTTGCAGGATAGGTTTCAAGGACCTAAGCTAAAGATTAGGATGTCTTACAAGAGAGATTTCAAAGCTAAATAGAGACAACTTTTCAGCATGGAAGTGACTATTGATATTTCATCTGGCCACCATTAGTTATTCAGGCTGCAAATACCTTGATGAAGAATACAAAACTCCTACTAGCACATTATCTATTGGAGATCTTGCTAAGAAAAAGAACCATGACATCATGATGATTGATATTGCATTTGCTCTTAGCTATGATGAATTTGATGAGATCAAAGACTCTAAAAATGCTTTTGATATATCGAAAAAGCTAAAGGATATCTATGGTGGTGATGACAATGTAATTAGAGCCAAAGTAGAAATCCTTAGAGGATAGTATGATCAAATGAGAATGAGAGAAGATGAAAATGTTTCCAAATATGTGGAAAGAATCAAAGCTAGTGTCAGTGCAATCAAAGGTTCTAGAGGAGAAATCAAGGAAGAAACTATTGTAAGTAAAGTTCTCAGAACTTTGCTTCCTATATATGCAATCAAAGTGTTTTCTATTCAAGAAAAGAGATGTGATTCAAATAGCAAGCTAGGCTTGGATGCCCTAGTAGGAAGATTGATAGCTTTTGAACTAGACAACTTTGACAATTATGTTCCAGCTTCCAAAAATGTTGAGTCTACATTTGAAGCTAAACTTTAACTCAAAGAAAAAGGCAAGGAAACAAAGGAAAATTAGTTAGAAAGTGAAGAGGAAATAAAGGAAAGTTCTGATAGTGATCTTGAAGTTGTTCAAGCTTTACTTGCAAAGAAATATTCTAGAGGTAGAGGAAATTACAAAGGTAAAGTTCCTTTAATCTATTTTTCATCTGAAGAATTTGGTCATATTGTTTCTAGGTTTCCAACCAAAGAAAGAAAGGATGAGAAGAAGAGCCACAAGTACAAAGGCAAGAAGGAATTCAAAATGCACAAATTCTTCAAAGACAAAGGTAAGAAAAATTTTTTTATGGCTAAAGATTTTGGTAACAATGAAGATGAAATAGTGTATATTGCTGTAAAAAATGAATCTAATGAAGAAGAAGATAAGATGTCACTTATCACTCATGTTAGTAAAAATGATACATGGATCATAGAAAGTGGATGTTCACATCATATAACTAGAGACAAAAAAAAAATTGAACACTTTGAACACTATGATGGAGGTTGTGTAAGGTTTGGAAACAATGAATCTTGTTGCATAAAAGGGAAAGGTTGCATCTCATTAACCAATTAACTTGTATGTGAAAATGCCTATTGGGTTGAAGGATTGAAACATAACCTACTAAGTGTGGCATAACTAATCAATATTGGATTTAATCTAAAATTCATGCATGGAAAAGCAAGGCTACTAGATGATAAAGGGAATCTGATTGGATCAGCTAAATAAACAAGATGTAACCTATTCTATCTTGATCTTGGTGATTGCTCATGTTTTATTGCTCAAATGGAATAAAGTTGGTTATGGAATAGAAGACTATGTCATTTAAATTTCAATAATATGGTCAAGATAAGAAAATTTAGAAAAGTAAGAAGTATCCCTAGTTTGAAGAAACCAGATGTTGAGTTATGCAAAAATTGTCAAATTGGAAAAATGGGAAAGAGTAGTTTTAAGAGCAAAACCTATCAATCTGAAGATGTCTTGGAAATTGTACATACTGACTTATGTGGACCTACTGGAATAGAAAGTTATAGTGGACAAAAATTC
This sequence comes from Cupressus sempervirens, assembly GCA_028749045.1. Taxonomy (NCBI): domain Eukaryota; kingdom Viridiplantae; phylum Streptophyta; class Pinopsida; order Cupressales; family Cupressaceae; genus Cupressus; species Cupressus sempervirens. The sequence continues at coordinate 691,825,474 of CM053791.1, read as the reverse complement.
TATATTCTTTTTGTTGATGAGTACTCTAGAATGATGACTAGTATGTATCTTAGAGAAAAGTCAACAACATTTAAGAAACTCAATGGTATCTAACAAAAGTAGAAAAAGAAACAAAAAAAAGATTGAAATGCTTAAGATCAAACAGAGCTGGTGAATTCATCTCCAATGAATTCAATAATTTCTGCATTGAAAGAGGAATCAAAAGGCAAGTATTAGCCCTTGGCACTCTTGAGAAGAATGGAATAGTTGAAAGAAGAGATAGACCCATCATGGATTGTGTAAGAACTTTAATGATTGAAAATAATGTTGCTATCAAATATTGGAAGGAAGCCATCAGCACTACAATTCATACTTTGAACTGAGTACAGTTGAAGAAGGACTTAGATAAAACTGACTATGAACTATGGTATGGCTAAAAACCCAATGTAAGTTACTTGAAAGTATTTGGTAGCAAATGTTATATCTTGAAAGAGTCTAGAAAAAGAAAATTTGATGTGAAAGGTGATGAAGGTATATTATTAGGATATTCTTGCAAAAGTAAGGCATATAAGTGTTTGAATTTGTCTACTCATAAAATCAAAGAAAGTGCACATGTGAGAATTGATGAGCTTGCAGAAAAGACTGAAGAAGAAAGCAAAAAGGAACCAAAACATTACAAAAGATTTGTTTACTTTGAACTGGATACATTGCCAAACATATCTAACAATAAGGAGGCTTCACCTCTTGAGTCTTCCATAGTTATCGATTTGCAAGAAGTACAAATTGAGTAACAGGGACTTGAGTCACATTCTAAAGCCATCGAGTTAATACTTACCGAGTCTAAATGACCCAAGCCTAAAGTTGAAATTCAAAGTGAAGACAGTGCAACTCATTCAAAAGGCAAAGAACCTGTATTGGTCAAGTATGTTAGAAGGCATCATGCACCTAACTAGATTATTGGAGATAAACTAGAAGGTACTATGAAAAGAAGAAAATTAAAAGGTGCATGTTTACTTGCTGATTTTGAACATAGAACTATTAAGAATGCTCTAGAAAATGAAAGTTGGACTGAGGTAATGAATGAAGAAATAGAACAAATAGAAAAAAAAAAATTGGACTCTTGTTCCTAAGCCTAAAGATGAAAATTTTATTGGAACAAAATGGGTATTTAGAAATAAGCTGAATGAAGATGGACAAGTATCAAGAAAAAAAGCTAGATTAGTGTGTAAAGGATACTCTCAAGAAGAAGGAATTGATTATGGTGAGACATTTGCCCCAATTTCAAGATTAGAAGGTGTTAGGACCCTACTTGCATATATAGCTCACAAAGGATTCAAATTATATCAAATGGATGTTAAATTTGCATTCCTAAATGGAATTCTTGATGAAGAACTCTACATTGAACAACCATAAGATTTTGTTGATCCTGACAAAAGGGACATGGTCTGTAAATTACAAAAAATACTATATGGTCTCAAACAAGCTCCTAGAGCCTAGTATGATAACAAAATTATGTTGGTAGAGATATTTATGAATGATACTCTATTTACATAAAAATGACCTATGCAAAGCATTTTCAAAACAAACAAATAAAGAGTTTCAGATGTACATGCTTGGTGAAATAAAATTCTTTGTTAGATTGCAGCTATAAAAAAACAAAAATGGTGTTTATATCACTCAATCCAAGTATATAAAAGAATACTCAAGATGTTTGGAGTGGAAGATTCAAAACCAATTGGTACCCCCATGTGTACTAGACTCAAGCTTACCAAAGATGATGATTCCAAAGAAGTAAATTAGACCTTATATAGATCAATGCTTGGAAAATTATAGTATGTAGTTCACGCAAGGGCTAATATTGCCTTAGTAGTTGGGATAGTGGCAAGATTCTCAGCTAAACCTAGAGAAAATCACATGATGGCAATGAAAAAAATCTTGAGATATCTAAAAGGTACTAAGACTATGGTTTATGGTACAAACTTAGAGGAAACCTAGACCTTAAGATATTTAATGATGTTAATTAGGCACGAAATCTTGATGATAGAAAAAGCACTAGTGGTAGAGCTTTCTTTCTTGGTAAAAGGTTGGTATCTTGGACAAGCAGGAAGTAAAACTACACATCCCAATCCATAGCAGAAGTAGAGTATATGGTAGCAGTAGTAAATTGTTGTAACATTGTTTGGTTCAAACAATTGCTGGAAGGAATGAAGGTTGAAATCAAAGAGCTAGTAGTCATGTATTGTGATAACATCATTGCAATTAACATATCAAAGAGCCTAGTGATGCATTCCAAATTAAAACACATTTCTATAAAATATCACTTTGTCAAAGAACTAGTGTAGGACAAAGAAATCAGATTGGAATATGTCCATACAAAAGAACAAATTGTAGACATATTCACCAAGCCATTACCTAATGATGCATTTTTGAATCTAAGAGGTAAGCTAGGGGTCATTCCCCTATCTGAAGCTCACTAAATAAAGTTTAGTGATGCATCAACAAGAACCAAGTTAAAGATCAATTAGTTGATGCATCATAATCAAGAGAATATTGCATATGAATCAGTACTCAAGGTACATTGATACAAATTTGGCATGTGTTATAAAAGAGGGAGAATTTTACTATCATATCTTTATCTTTCTAAAATTTTGTAGAGGGAGAAGTTTGAAAAGAAGTTATATAATTCCTTCACAAAAGGAGAATACAACATAAAGAAGAAGTTCTTATGTAAAAACAAAGAAGGAGAAACTTTCTATCAAAGGGAGTCTTATTCTCAAATTTCATTATGCTATGACATGTTGTGTTGCCATCAATGCCAAAGAGGGAGATTAATTGATACAATTGATTAATTGTTTGTTGTCTTTGATGTTACACAAATGTCATATCAATTGAAATATAGTGCTTACTGAGCTCACTTGGTCAAAAAAGATAGTTTTTCTTGTCTACCAAGTGTTCACTAGTTTACTTTGAATAGATGATAGTGTCTACTGAGCTCACTCAAGTATTTAAAGAATTTAAGTAGAAAAGAGTGTTAATCGAGCTCACTTGATTAACAAAGGGAAAAGTTGGACATGTTAAGTATTCACAAAGTTCACTTGATTTTCAAAGGATTTCTACAAGTTCATAGTATTAACTGAGCTTCTATTGGTTAACATAGAAAATCATTCCAAAGTTAGTTTCTACCCAGTAGGGTCAACTTATGAAGGATTTTACTTATTTTTCCATATGAAGCTTAATTACTTTATGTATTGATTCTCGCCGACTATGATGATGAATATTGGTTATTGTAATTTTAATTTGGGCTGACTTGACAATCTAGAAGGTATAAATAATAGGTCAAGTTGAGATTTCTAGTGTGTGTATGCAAGTGTGTTGACTGAATTGAAAAGAAAATAGAGGGAGCAAACTTGAAGGATAAGTGGGTATCCTTGTGGAGTAGAAATGTAATATTTGATCAAGAAGGATCAAGTTTAAGAAAAATAAAAGAGATCTAGATTTAGCAATTTAGTTGCATCACAATCAGGTCATTTTTACTCTCTAACCATTGTAGCATTGATCTAAAATCTCTTAATAGAATTGGTTTAATAGCTAGTTGTAAATCCTCTAACAAGGTGGCAATTCCATTGAATTATTTTAAGACCTCTTGGAAGGCCACTCCTAGCAGGGTGATTAAATCCTCTAACAAGGTCACACCTAACAATGCATTTTGTAACCTTTAACAGGGTTGGCTCCTAATAGGGCTAACTTTAGAAGAGTGAAAAATAGTAACTAGTTAAATTGGTGATTTTTCACGAATTGGTTTTCCATGTTAAATCCTAGTCTCTCATGTTTTCATATTATTTCTCTTATGAGTGCAAGTTAATTGCTAATAATATTTTAAGATCGTCTAAAAGTAATTCACTCCACATTTACCTAGTTAAAGAAACTTTTGTTTGTTTACCAAGCATCATCAACAATAAGTTTTCTTAGTCTAAATTTTATTGTTGACATCTAAGGGATCTAGGATTTATTTTAGTGGTAACTGATTCACCCCGCCTCTCAGTTACTCCTTCTATATTTCCAACAATTGGTATTAGAGCTTTTGGTGCTTGCAGGAAAGGTTTTAAGGACCTAAGCTAAAGATCAAGATGTTTTACAAGAGAGAGATTCCAAAGCTAAACAGAGAAAACTTTTCAATATGGCAGGGACTCATGAGACTTCATTTGGCCACCATTAATGATTTAGGCTACAAATATCTTCATGAAGAATACAAAACTCCTAGTGGCATATTATTTGTTAGAGATGTTGCTAAGAAAAAGAACCATAACATCATGATGATTGATATTGCATCTACTCTCAGCTATCATGAATTTGATGAGATCAAAGACTCTAAAACTGCTCTTGATATGTGGAACAAGCTAAAGGATATCTATGGTGGTGATGAAAATGTGTTTAGAGCCAAAGTAGAAAGCCTTAGTGGATAGTTTGATCAGATGAGAATGAGAGAAGATGAAAATGTTGCCAAATATGTGGAATGAATAAAGCCACTGTCAGTGTAATTAAAGCTTCTAGAGGAGAAATTAAGGAAGAAATTATTGTAAGTAAAGTTTTTAGAACTTTGCTTCTCATATATGCAATCAGAGTGTTTTCTATTCAAGAGAAGAGATGTGATTCAAATAGCAAGCTAGGCTTGGATGCCCTAGTAGGAATATTGATAACTTTTGAACTAGACAACTTTGACAATTATGTTCCAGCTTCCAAAAATGTTGAGTTTGCATTTGAAGCTAAACTTTCACTCAAATAAAAGGGAAAGAAAACAAAGGAAAATCAATCAAAAAGTGAAGAGGAAATAGAAGAAAGTTCTAATAGTGATCTTGAAGTTGTTGAAGCTTTACTTACAAAGAAATATTCTAGAGGTAGAGGAAATTACAAAGGTAAAGTTCCTTTAATCTATTTTTCATCTGAAGAAATTGGTCATATTGCTGCTAGGTGTCGAAATAGAGAAAGAAAGGATGAGTAGAAGAGCCACAAGTACAAAGGAAAGAAGGAATCCAAAAGTCAAAAAACCTTCAAAGAAAAAGGTTAGAAGACTTATTTTATGGCTAAAAATTTTGATAACAGTGAAGATGAAATAATGTATATTGTTGTAAAAGATGAATCTGATGAAGAAGAAGATAAGATGGCACTTATCTCTCATGTTAGTAAAAATGATACATGGATCATAGATAGTGGATGTTCACATCATATGACTGGAGACAAAAAAAAATTTCAACACTTTGAACACTATGATGGAGGTAGTGTGAGGTTTGGAAACAATAAATGTTGTTGCATAAAAGGGAAAGGTTGCATCTCATTAACTAATGAACTTATATGTGACAATGCCTATTGGGTTGAAGGATTGAAACATAACCTAATAAGTGTGGCATAGCTAATCAACATTGGATTGAAGGTACAATTCATGCATGGCAAAGCAAGACTACTAGATGACAAAGGGAATCTGATTAGATTAGGAAAACAAACAAGAGGTAACCTATTTTATCTTGATCTTGGTGGTTGCTCATGGTTTATTGCTCAAATGGAAGAAATTTGGTTATGGCACAGAAGACTATGTCATGTAAACTTTGATAATATGGTCAAGATAAAAAATTTAGAAAAATAAGAGGTATCCCTAGTTTGAAGAAACCAGATGTTGGTTTATGCAAAAATTGTCAGATTGGCAAAATGGGAAAGACTAGTTTCAAGAGCAAAAACTATCAATCTGAAGATGTCTTGGAAATTGTACATACTAAGTTATGTGGACCTATTGGAATACAAATTTATAGTGGAGAAAAATTATTTATTATTTTTGTTGATGACTACTCTAGAATGATGATTGTTATGTATCTTAGAGAAAAGTCAAAAGCATTTGAGAAATTCAAATGGTATCTAGCAAGAGTAGAAAAAGAAAAAGAAAAAAGATTGAAATGCTTAAGATCAGATAGAGGTGGTGAATTCATCTCCAATGAATTCAATAATTTTTGCATTGAAAGAGGAATCAAAATGCAAGTATTAGCCCCTAGCACTCTTGAGCAGAATGGAAGAGTTGAAAGAAGAAATAGATCCATCATGGATTGTGCAAGGACTCTAATGATTGAAAAGAATGTTAGTACCAAATACTGGAAGGAAGCCATTAGCACTGCAGTTCATACTTTGAACTAAGTAGAGTTGAAGGAGGACTCATAGAAAACTCCCTATGAATTACGGTATGGCTACAAATCCAATGTAAGTTACCTGAAAGTATGTGGCAATAAATGTTATATCTTGAAAGAGTCTACAAAAGGAAAATTTGATGTGAAAGGTGATGAAGGTATATTCTTAGGATATTCCTATAGAAGTAATGCATATAAATGTTTGAATTTTTCTACTCATAAAATAATAGAAAGTGCACATGTGAGAATTGATGAGTTTGCATAAAAGACTAAAGAAGAAAAAAAAAAGGAACCAAAAGATTACAAAAGATTTGTTTACTTTGAACCTGATACATTGCCAAAAATATCTAATAATAAGGAGACTTCACCTCCCGAGTCTTCCATAGTTATCAAGTTTCAAGAAGTACAAATCAAGTCATAGGGACCAGAGTCACATTCTGAAGCTACCAAGTTAATACCTACCAAGTCTAAACGACTCGAGCCTAAAGTTGAAATTCAAAGTGAAGACACTAAAACTCATTCAAAAGGAAAAGAACCTATCTTGGCCAAGTATGTTAGAAGGCATCATGCACCTAACTAGATTATTGGAGATAAATAAGAAGGTACTATGACAAGAAGAAAATTAAAAGGTACATGTTTACTTGCTGATTTAGAACCTAGAAGTATTAAGGATGCTCTAGAAAATGAAAGTTGGATTGCAGCAATGAACAAAGAAATAGAACAAATAGAAAAAAAACAAAACTTGGACTCTTGTTCCTAGGCCTAAAGATGAAAATGTGATTGGAACAAAATGGGTATTCAGAAATAAGCCAAATGAAGATGGACAAGTATCAAGAAATAAAGTTAGATTAGTGTGTAAAGGATACTCTCAAGAAGAAGGAATTGATTATGGTGAGACTTTTGCCCCTATTGCAAGATTAGAAGGTGTTAGGACCCTACTTGCATATACAACTCATAAAGGATTCAAAGTATATCAAATGGATGTTAAATCTACATTCTTGAATGGAATTCTTGATGAAGAAGTCTACATTGAACAACAAGAAGGTTTTGTTGATCTTGAAAAAGGGGACATGGTTTATAAATTACACAAAGCACTATATGGTCTCAAACAAGCACCTAGAGCCTGGTATGAAAGACTACATAACTACTTGATACAAATTAGTTTTTAGAGAAAAAATGATAATAGTAGTCTATACATCAAGGAAGGACCAAATAACAAAATTGTGTTGGCAGACATATTTGTGGATGATACTCTATTTACAGGAAATGATGACCTATGCAAGGCATTTTCAAAAAAAATGAACAAAGAGTTTGAGATGTCCATGTGTGGTGAAATAAAATTATTTTTTGGATTGCAAATACAACAGAACAAAAATGGTATCTATATCACTCGATCCAAGTATATAAAAGAGATACTTAAGAAGTTTGGAATGAAAGATTCAAAACTAGTTGGTACCCCCATGTGTACTAGACTCAAGCTTACCAAAGATGATGACTCCAAAGAAGTATATTAGACCTTATATAGATCAATGATTGGAAAATTATAGTATGTAGTTCACACAAGGCTTGATATTGCCTTAGCAGTTGGGATAGTGGCAAGATTCTCAGCTAAACCTAGAGAAAATCACATTATGGAAATCAAAAGAATCTTGAGATATCTAAAAGGTACTGAAGACCATGGTTTATGGTAAAAACTTGGAGGAAACCAAGACCTAAAGGTATCTACTGATGCTAATTAGGTAGGAAATTTTGATGACAAAAAAAACACTAGTGGTGGAGCTTTCTTTCTTGTTAAAAGGCTGGTATGTTGGACAAGCAAGAAGAAAAATTGCACATCCCAATCCACAATAGAAGTAGAGTATGTGGCAGTAGTAGTAAATTATTGTAACATTGTTTGGTTCAAACAATTACTGGAAGGAATGAAGGTTGAAATCAAAGAGCTAGTAGTCATGTATTGTGATAACACCAGTGCAATTAATATATCAAAGAATCTAGTGATGCATTCCAAAACAAAGCACATTGCTATAAAATATCACTTTGTCAGAGAACTGGTGTAGGACAAAGAAATTAGATTGGAATATGTCCATACAAAAGAATAAATTGTAGACATATTCACCAAACCATTACCTAAGAATGCATTCTTTATTTAAGAGGTAAGCTTTGGGTCATTCCCCTATTTGAAGCTCACTAAATAAAGTTTAGTGATGCATCACAAGAACCAAGTTAAAGATCAATCAGTTGATGTAACATAATCAAGAGAATATTGCATATGAATCAGTACTCAAGGTACATTGATACAAATTTGGCATGTGTTTTCAAAGAGGGAGAAGTTTATTTTCATATCTTTATCTTTCTAAAATTTTGTAGAGGGAGAAGTTTGAAAAGAAGTTATACAGTGCCTTCGCAAAGGTAGAATACAACATAAAGAAGAAGTTCTTGTGTAAAAAAAAAGAGGGAGAAATTTTTTGTCAAAGGGAGTCTTATTCTCAAATTTCATTATGCTATGACATGTTGTGTTTCCATCAATGCAAAAGAGGGAGATTGTTGGATCCAATTGATTAATTGTGTGTTCTCTTTGATGTTACAAAAATGTCATATCAATTGACAAATAGTGCTTACTGAGCTCACTTGGTTATAAAAGATAGTTTTCCTTGTCTATCAAGCATTCATTGGTTTACTCTAAATAGATGATAGTGTCTATTAAGCTCACTAAAGCATTGAACGAATTTAGGGACAAAAGAGTGTTAACCGAGCTCACTCGATTAATGAAGGGAAAAGTTGGACATGTTAAGTATTCACCAAGTTCACTTGGTTACCAAAGGATTTCTGTGAGTTTGCAGTATTAACTGAGCTTCTATTGGTTTACATAGGAAATCAGTCCAAAGTTAGTTTCTACCGAGCAGGGTCAACTTACACAGGATTTTTCTTATTTTGGCATATGAAGCTTAATTACTTTAGGTATTGATTCTAGTAGACTATGATGATGAATATTGGTTATTATAATTTGAATTTGGGTCGACTTGATAATCTAGAAGGCATAAATAATAGGTGAAGTTGAGATTTCTAGTGTGTGTATGCAAGTGTGTTGATTGAATTGAAAAGAAAATAGAGGGAGCAAACTTCAAGGATAAGCAGGTATTCTTGTGGAGCAAAAAAGTAATATTCAATCAGGAAGGATCAAGTTTAAGAAAAGGAATAGAGATCTAGATTCAACAATTCAGTTACATCACAATCAAGTCATTTTTACTCTCTAACCATTGTAGTAGTGATCTAAAATCTATTTAGTGATCTAAAATCTCTTAATGGATTTGGTTTAATAGCCAATTGTAAATCCTCTAACAAGGTGGTAATTCCATTAAATTTTTTTAAGACCTCTTGCAAGGCCACTCCTAGTAGGGTGATTAAATCCTCTAATAGGGTCACACTTAATAGTGTGTTTTGTAACCTTTAATGAGGTTGGCTCCTAACAGGGCTCACTTCAGAAGAGTGAAAAATAGTAACTAGTTACATTGGTAGTTTTTCCCAAATTGGATTTCCATGTTAAATTCTGGTGTCTCATGTGTTCATGTTATTTCTCTTATGCTTGCAAGTTAATTACTAATAATGTTTTAAAATCTGCTAAAAGTAATTCACTATGCATTTACCGAGTTAAAGCAATTTCTATTTGTTTATCGAGCATTAGAAAAAGTCAATTTTCTCAGTCTAAATTTTATTGTTGACATTTAAGAGATCTAGGATTTATTTTAGTGGTAATTAATTCACTCACCTCTTAGTTAATCCTTCTATTTTTCCAACAAGAAAATTCAAAGTAACATGAAGAGGGAGGACAAGTATCTGAAAGAGATACCTTATCTTTGTGATTCACCTATTGTGGGTATTTTCTTATTACAAACTACAAAGTTGATCCTCAACATCTAGATTGATGGCTATTCGAATTTTGGCTATCTCTAACATTCTTTTTGTAACTGTTTTGTCTCATATGAAAAAGTTGTTCTATCATGTTTTTGAACATGTGTCCTCCCATTTGAAGCTTGTTACAATCCTTTTTCTATAAAAGGATTTCCAAGATGTGGAGTGAGGGTCTGAGAATTTTAGACTGAATAAATTTTTGTTCATGTTTTTAGTTGGTCCATGTATACTATATATTTAATAATTTTATAATTATGTCAAATAATTTATATTACACACACACACACATAGACACACACCCATAGACATAGACACAGACACACACACACACACACACACACACACACACATGAAAAATATTATATATGGAATAATTAACTAAATTAAGAGTTATATATATATATTTATTCTCTTTATAATGTATTGATGGTATATTAATTGTGTTATAACTATAACTAATGTAAGTTAATATATTAAAGAGATAGGTCTCTTCAAGAGACATGCCTCTTTATATCACATTTATATTCATTTGAATAGTAACTTGAAAAAAAAACATAAAAGATCCACAAGTGCTATTACTAGTTACAAAATAGATTAATGATCCTATTTCATTAATATGGTATGAGAGTAGTGTTGTGATCAAGACACCAAATAAAGGATCTAGTATCACAACAGATCATTTCCTAGGAATAATAGAATCACATGTCTAAAATAATGATGGAAAATTTTTGAACCACTAAAATAACTATATCTCTGTGCAACATCAACTTTGTAGTATGTAGCACCCAACACTATATAGATCTTTGATGAATTTTTATTTTAATTGTTGATACCACTGGCTACAACAAAGAATTTATTTTAACTCAAATAGGAACCAATGATGGAAGATTACTAGGTTATAACTTGATATGTATTAATAGAAAGGAATGAAGAACATTGTATATGTAGCGAATCATGATATACATCATGTGTTATACAACTATGCTAGTGAAGGAAGATGTCATAGTAGTTTTAGTGACTAGCTATCTTCTACGCAAAGCAAGTATTGGTACCAAAAATACTTACCAAATCACTTGAAAAGGCAATGAAAAGATTAAGATCTAAAGTATGCAGTGGAGTATGCAGAGTGAGTGATCTAAATAGGGCCTCTTAGAGCACTCTATGATTACAGATCATAAATACAATGTGTCTATGTGATGAAGATTTTTATTTTGGTGAAGACAAAGATAATATTCAAGCATTGCTAGTACCAGATGATCGACCTCGTACTCAAAACAATAATAGCTAAAAAATTTTATATTGGGATGGCACATAAGGAAATATTCTTATTTATTTTGTTCTTAGCTTCTCATCTCAAGTCATAATTTATGGAGGACATATCAACTTTTTTGAATGACTTATATGAATAAAACAACAATTATTTATCTCACAAAGGTAGAACTATAATGAAGTGCGATACTAATAAGGCACTGAGACTAAAAAGTTAATTATTTTTGGTGAACCATCTACTAGATGAATTCAATAAAGGAGTTGTGTGGGGGGAAAAAATGCCACATGTAATAACTCATTCAATTAAGAGGACCATAGCTATGATGTGAAAAAACATGGGATAAAATTGCTAAACATTGACTCAAATCCTCATTTATAAAATCCTTAAAGTTAACTTGACATAGCAGTGGCAAATATATAGGGAGAGCAATTACTATCCTTTGGAGAGCTTCTAATATGCTCACAAGGGACTACATAAGATTGATAAAGCAGTATTATACTGTTGAATGAACTATTGACATCTTTGCATCTACAAGGAGTTGGGAATGAAAATACACATCCATTCATACCAAAACTCTAGGGTTCCCATATCAATATCAATGGGATGGAAATAATTTTAGGTTTCAAATATAAATTTTAAAGACTCTATCTTGGAAAAATATAAGATGTGGATATGTGTGAATGAGTAAGAGTGTGTAGTGTGTGTGAAATGCAAAAAGACTAGTGGAGCCCAACACACACTAGAATCACAACATAATATGGAAGTACAAAGAGTATACCCAAATTGTTGGACAAATTGGCTTAAGGAAATGTTGCCAAGAGATGAGATGAATCAATTAGAGATTACTCTAAGGACATGCATAAATATTTTTGTGAAAGAGATATATGATGAGATGCAAAATATGTTCAATAATATAAGAGTGGGAATCTAATATTGTAAGGGGCAATGATAACCAATGTTCTATTCCCATTTGAACTGTCCTTATATGGGAGTAGAAAAGACATACTCAAATTGTTTGACAAATTCTAACATGGAGGCATTTCCTGATTTGATGCATATGGACCTTCATTGGAGCAATTATATTATAGATAAGTATTTATTATCCTTGGGTATTGCATTTATCTACTCATTGTAGTCTCTCTCTTATTTTGTATTTCTATAATTACTATAAAGAGCTATTTGCCTTGATCTTTTCCTTTGTCTTTGAGGATGTTCTTGTAGGAAAAGAAGATTGGTACATTAGGCATGCTACCAAATATTGTGTAGACTCAATCTTATGATAGTAGCTCCAAAGAAGCTATGATTTAGGATTCATGAATCATTTTGATGATTAGGTTGGATAATGTGAGTTTCTTGAAGCAAATATCCTTGATGATTGAAATTATAAGAGGGAGTCTAACAATTCATTAGAGGAAACCTTGGAGAAAGAGAGGGAGCAAAAAATAAAAATGCTTAAATCAAACTTTTGATGATATTAGTTGAGAAGGAGTAGACCTTGTTGATGGATTCAACACTAGTCAAAAACTATAATAGCTAAAGGACTATGATTCATGGGATAAAGTTTCATGTATGTAGGCTGGAGGGCTTTATGCTATCAGGATTCCCATTGAACTAGGGAAGTATGACATGACTTGCTTCCAAGAGGTTAGAAGGATGATAACAGATTCAGAGGAAGTTTGACACTTCATCAGAGAGAAACTTGTGCTAAGAGGTCAGAAAAGTTGATATCAAACTAAGAGGGAGAAACATTATTCTCTAATATGTTTTATGGTAAATTTTGTGACAACACCACATGACGGTATTTGTGGAGACTTCATGCAAACTTTTGATATCATACATGGATGATCCTATCCCCTATGTACATCATGAAGAAGTGATAACTTCTAAATGATTATCACTTGTATTAGGAGAAGTTATTGAAAGGTGGCAACCTTGCAATAACTTGTATCATGATATACATTTTCTGTAAATCATGAAAGGCTTTATCTTATAAATCAACAACTAGGTGTTAGATGTTATTAATTTAACTATCTACAAGTTGTTTGTATAGATATATTTTAGGTACTTGGTGAATATCTTGCCTTGATATTCTGATAGGCCATTACCACATTGAGTACTTGGTGGATATCATTTAGTTGATGTTTTGATAGGCCATTACTCAGAGTGTTTGGTGAATATCATTTGATTGATATTCTGATAGGTCAATGCTCATGTTACCAAATACGATATCAAATAGTAATTGGTGAATATCATATGTTGATATTTTGATAGGCCAATACTTACATGATATCATATTCTGGAAATCTTTTGATCAAAGATTTCCTATATGTATTATTTTTGAAATATTACCTATGGTGTAATGTCTATGTGTTTTATCCTTCTTCATTAAGAGGGAGTGTTAATGTTATAATTTTGTCAGATAATTATATTATATAAATGAGATATATAATATATGACAAATATTATATATGGAATAATTAACTTAATTAAGAAAGATATATATATATATATATATATATATCTTAGTGAAATAGGATCATTAATCTATTTTGTAACTTCTAATAGCACTTGTGGATCCTTTATGTGTTTTTCAAGTTACTATTCGAATGAATATATATATGATATAAAGAGTCATGCCTCTTGAAGAGACATGTCTCTTTAATATATTAATTTACATTATTTATATTTATAACACAATAAATATACTCTCAATAAATTATAATGATATATATATTGAGAGTATATTTATTGTGTTATAAATATGAATAATGTAAATTAATATATTAAAGAGACATGTCTCTTCAAGAGGCATGTCTCTTTATATCATATATATATTCATTCAAATAGTAACTTGAAAAAAACATAAAGGATCCACAAGTGCTATTAGAAGTACAAAATAGATTAATGATCCTATTTCACTAACAATATTTTTATTCCAAAATTTGAATGAAAAAAGTTAATAGTTTTTGGTCTAATTGAGTTGTCTTCTAATAGGGATTGTCATTGAATTGTATACATTTCAAAGAAGTTAATATAAAATGTAGAAATATCATTCTAGATCTTGTCCATTCTTTTATCTCCATTTTGTTCTTTGAGATTTAATAAGAAAAGTTCATTAAATTTCATTTTTAATTCACTTTGAATTATATTTCAATTTACTTTTTCTAATAATCTAATGGGTTACGTAAATGCTTAATGTAAATTGGAAGAATTCTATGATTTTCATTGAAGATTTTGTTAAGTATGAGATTTGGAAATGACTATTGATAATCTTCTCACAAAATGTTAAGATAGATCTAGAAATAGATGTCTAATTCTTACGAGTTAATAGCCCAATAGATAAGGCACTAGTTATCCTTTAAAGTTGATCTAGTTTGGAATATCTTATATGGTGAAAGAATTCATATAAATCAATCATTTTAATGTTCTGTTGTTGAAATTTGAAAATGCCATCCTATGCTTGATTCAAGGAGTCTTAGGGTTTGATAAAATAGCAATTTATCATCTCTTTTTATGTCCTAGAGTTAGAAAAATTAAGGCTAAAATCATCTGCTATAAGGGAATTCATATTGAGAGCCAGAGTTTTAAAGAGTTAAATAATTAATTCTAGGTGTACCCACTTGAATCCTATAGAATTAGAAGTGGAGAAGACATCACAAACTCTTGTCAGTTGGTCCTTTTAATTTTCATTTTAGAATACCCATTACAATCTCTAGCTAATTCCTAGGTGTTCTCATCTTTTAAGAGGTTGCTAAAAAAATTTCAAATCAGAAGCCAACACCCTATAAAGGGAAAAACCACTTGGGATTGATAACCCTAATTTTTCACTCTTCTGAAGTGAGTTTTGATAAGAGCCAACCTTGTTAATATTTTACATACACTTTGTTAATGTGTTTTGGTTATAGGATTTACAACAAAATATCATATATACCTTATCACGTCTTGATTCTATCTAAAGAGTTACATACTCTAAAGGACTTTTAAAAACCACTAGTCAATGTTATCATATAGGATTTCACATAGTGGTCAGGTTCACTCTGTTAAGATATTTTTCTACTATAATGGTAAGAAATTAACTATACAACTTGATCTATTAGGTTTAGCACTAACTTTCTTGTTTAGATCTCTATTTTGCTTGGTCTCTTTTTGATCTCTTTACTCTAATCTCTTTTCTAGTTGATTCAATCCTTCTCACTTCCACTTGTTCCTTAATTCTTATTTGATCTACTCTCTTCTTTTCTCAATTCACCTTGTTTCTTTCCTTCTCCTTTCTTCAAAAAAATCACCAAGTTAGAAATCTTGATCAACAACATTAGGAATCAAAAACTTGCTCAGCTACTACTTAAATAGTAGTCTCATTGCTTCCATATTCTTCTAGGTTTTGTTGCTTAACCACAATCACTAACCTTAGATTCATTGCATTGAGTCACTTAAAAAATATAACTTTCATAGAAATTTATATTCATCCTTATCCTTCTTCAATCTCCATAATTAGATCTTTATTATATTTTACTAGTTGTTGATCTTGTAAGAAACTTTGACTCATACCTTTGAACTTCTCAAACAAGTTTTTATTTTCACCAAAAATTGGCCTCAGATTCTATCTTCATAAAAAAAATTCTTCTTGTTGTTACTCGGTAAACTAAGAGATGACATACTAATTATCTATTCTACATTATCTTACCCTAATAGATCTTATGTCATGATGACACTTGGGTCAAAAGATATTGACCACCAAAGTTGCTCAGCTAAAATTGTATACAAACAAACATGTCAGAACATAGGAATGTGCATTTAGTTTTGGCTTCGAAAATAGGGAAAATAGATACTTGGGGGCTTAAAAACTAGGGCATTAGTTTGCTATCATGAGGGGAATATTAAAATTTGGTTTGGTCTCATGATGAATAATAGGGCACATTTGGAAAGTGTACAAAGTGAGGTACTCAAAATTGCAGAACTGGAAACATAAGAAAAAATGTGGTTTTTGCAAATGGAACATGCCTGGGAAAGTGTGCAGATTGATTGGTTAAGACTTGCAAACTAGCACACTTGAAGAATTCTCAAAGTAGAAAATGATGGTACAATCTATTTGATCTCATCTATTATATATTTAGAGATATGACATCCCAAATAGGGGTACCAATCAATCTACATTTCTTGACACTAGTAAAAAGTTATAAATTGTATTTGGAATCATGTTTGAAAACCAATCAAACAGATTCATCATAGGCTCAAATTAGGAACATAACTAGTGTTTGACCTCTAGAATGTAAAGAAAAAGGAGCTCTCTCATTATGGTCCACTGGGTCAAAGATATAATCAGTCAAATAGGGCCTCCTAGAATTTAGGTTAATTTGCATCAGCATGATAGAGATAAGTAACCAACTACGAGGGATTCAAAACCTAGTAAAAAAAAAATTGAAATGATTTGAAAACCAAAACACAAGTTCTCAAATATGCATACAAAACACTCCCAAAGTGGTGACTCATGAAACATAACTAGGTGCAAGATATTCAAATGCAAGCTAGGGTTCTTGTCGTTGTTTGACACTAAGGAAAAAATGCAGATTTGAACATTGCTTAGTATGAAACTTCAAAAATGAATTAGAATGACAATTTATCATTATAGAACACATGGATATGCTAAATTCAAAGTGTTGGAAACATAAAACACCTCTTAGGCCTCAAAACAACAACCAAGTATCTATGCAAGAAATGCACTTATAGGGCTCAAATGGACTCAAAAGTTTGGAAAGTACACAAATTGGGAATAGAATTTTGAGTCCCAAGAGTTGTTGGCTCCTGAATTACTAGTTTTGTAATAACCTAGTGATAAGAACACATACACCTAGGTGTAGCTGATTCCCATGTTCGATGTACCTATTCAAGCATGAGGGCCAACTATAAGGCTATTTAATCTCCTTCTTCTCTTCAGGCTCTGCAAGACCTAGGTGGGTGTTAGATTGTGGTGACTGATCAGGAAAGTACTGTACATACTTCATAAATAGTGGGGTTCAGGGCATCGCCCCGATTTTTTTTTTTTTTTGGGAAGTAGCCAACATGGTAGCCGACATATTATGGTCGACATGTTATAACCCTAAAGTGGTTTAATACTTGTATAAAAGGGGCTTAGGGTTGGGTATTTTATATAATGTTGTGATACGAAATTGGTTCTTGCGGCGGTATTGAGCTGTAAGGGATTACGGATTGTAATCAGGTTGTAATCACTGGATTGTAATAAGATCGGACTTGTTGTTTGGTGGACGTAGCCCAGGGATTGGGTGAACCACGTTAAATCTTGGTGCCTTGTGTTCATTTCTATGCGTTCTATTATTTTTTCTATTATTGGTTATATTTGCATGTAGTTTTTATTTCTGTCTGTGGTTTATCCTAACAAGTGGTATCAGAGCCTAGTTGTTTTTTCAGTTATCCTCTGCAGGAAAGTCTCACGGTTAAGTGGGAGTCTCATGGTTGAGTGGGAGCAATGGCAGATGAGGGTAAGCTGAGGGTTGATAGGTTTAATGGGAAGAACTTCTAGTTATGGAAGATGCAAATGGAAGACTATTTATATCAGAAGGATTTATGGAAGCCATTGGAAGGAAAAGCCAAGAATCAGGGAACTATGTCAGAGGTTGAATGGGATCTTTTGGACAGAAAGGCACTCAAAAGCATTCAGTTATGCTTGGCACCATCGGTGGCATTTAATATTACAAAAGCAAAGACGACAGAAGATTTGATGAAAACCCTAGCGACACTGTATGAAAAGCCCTCCGCTTCAAATAAGGTATTTCTCATGAAGCATTTATTTAATATGAAAATGGCAAAAGGTGGATCTGTTGTAGATCATTTAAATGAGTTTAATACTATTACTAGTCAATTATCTTCTGTGGGTATCAATTTTGATGAAGAAATTAGGGTTCTCTTGATTTTGTGTTCTTTTCCTGAAAGCTGGAATGGCTTGGTAATGGTGGTGAGTAATTATGTTCCTGGATCTAGTACCCTAAAATATGATGATGTGATCGGTGTTATTTTAAGTGAGGAAACTCGTAGAAAATCCTTAGGTGGATCTACATCAGGAAGTGCTTTAAATGCACAAAGCAGGGGCAGAATGACTGAAAGAGGAAGTAACTCTGGAAATCGTGGGAAATCAAGAGGAAAGTCAAAGGGGAGGAGGTCTCAATCGAGAGGACCAAATGATTGCTGGTACTGTGGGAAACCAAGGCACAAAAAGAAAGATTGCTGGACTTGAAAGAAAAATGAAGGAGATAAATCAGATGGAGACAAAGAGGCAAACGTGGTAAGTAACAAATCCGAAGAGGTTGCTTTGCTTCTGTCTTTAGAGAGTGTTGATGATTCATGGGTTTTAGATTTTGGTGCTTCTTTTCATGCTACACCTCATAGAGGTTATTTCATTGATTATGTCCAAGGGGATTTTGGGCTTGTTTATTTGGGGGATAATGAACCCTGTCAAATTGTTGGAAAGGGAAAAATTAAGATTAAGTTGCAAAATGGGAATCATTGGCTACTACATGAGGTAAGACATGTTCCAAAGCTGAGTAGGAATTTAATTTCAGCAGGGCAACTCGGTGATGAGGGTTGTGTAGTTAATTTTAATGATAAAAATTGGAAGGTTTCAAAAGGTTCCCTTGTAGTAGCAAAAGGTGTGAAAGTAGGCACCTTATATCTTTGTACAGGTCATATTGTTCCTTCTACTTTGATTGTTTCAGAGAAAAATGAATATTCAAAAACAATTACTATAGTTGAGCAGGGAGAACAAATAGCTACTGTAGATTCTGATACAGTGCTGTGGCACAATAGACTTGGGCACATGAGTGAGAAAGGTATGAAAGTACTTCATTCAAGGAAAGTTTTACCAGGTCTAAAATGTGTGAATATGGATTTCTGTGAAAGTTGTGTGTATGGAAAACAAAAGAGAGTGAGTTTGGTAAAGACAGGGAAGGAAAACAAAAAGGAGAAATTAGAACTTGTGCATACAGATGTATGGGGACCGGCTCAGGTATCTTCCCTTGGTGGCTCTCATTATTATGTTACATTTATTGATGATGCAACTAGAAAAGTATGGGTTTATTTCCTTAGACAGAAATCTGATGTATTTCAAACTTTTAAGAAATGGAAATGCTTGGTTGAAAATGAGACTGGTAAGAAATTAAAATGTCTCAGATCTGATAATGGTGGTGAGTATTGCAGTCATGAATTTGAAGATTATTGCTCTACTAATGGCATTCATAGACAAAAAACTGTTCCAAGGACTCCACAGGAAAATGGAGTGGCTGAATGCATGAATAGGACTATAATGGAGCGCGCAAGGAGCATGAGGTTGCATGCTGGGTTGCCCTTACACATGTGGGTGGAGGCTATCAATACTGCAGTATATTTGATTAATAGAGGTCCCTCTACTCCTTTGGGCTATGGTATTCTAGAGGAAGCATGGACTGGTAAGAAGGTGAGTTATTCTTTTCTCAAGACCTTCGGTTGTGAAGCTTTTACTCATATAGACTCTGAAAATAGAACCAAGCTAGAAGCTAAATCAAAGAAATGTGTCTTTGTTGGATATGGCATTAATGAATTTGGTTATAGGCTTTGGGATTTTGAAAATCTTAAAATTATTAGAAGCCGGGATGTTATATTCAATGAGAAAGTGTTGTACAAAGACTTGTTGCAGCAACATGAGAAGAAAGAAGATGATTATGTAGTGCTGGATGATACTCCAAAAGTTGATGTTCCAGCCATTCCTCATGATGTGCAACAACTGCAACAACAAATACCACACACACCAATGAATGTTAGACGGTCAACAAGGCCAATTAGACCTCCACAAAGGTTTTCTCCCTCTTTGTATTCTATTTTACTTACTGATGCTGGTGAACCTGAAAGTTATGATGAAGCTGTGCAGGTGGATACTAAGATTCAGTGGGAGTCTGCAATGAAAGATGAAATGGACTCTTTGCTGAAAAATAAGACATGGGATTTGTGCAAGTTGCCTATAGGTAAAAAGGCTTTATAGAATAAATGGGTTTACAGGTTGAAAGAAGAGGAAGGAGGTAAGAAAAGATTTAAGGCCAGGTTAGTTGTAAAAGGATTTGCACAGAAAAAGGGAATTGATTTTGATGAGATATTTTCTCCTGTTGTTAAAATGACTTCTATTCGTACTGTTTTAAGTCTTGTGGCTACTGAAGATTTGCATTTAGAGCAGATGGATGTTAAAACAACCTTTCTTCATGGTGATTTGGATGAAGAAATATATATGGCTTAGCCACAAGGTTTTGAGGTCAAAGGTAAGGAGAACTTAGTGTGCAAATTGAAGAAAAGTTTATATGGCCTAAAGCAAGCACCTCGGCAATGGTATCTGAAATTTGACAGTTTTATGCATGAGCATGGATATAACAGGTGTCATTCAGATTACTGTGTTTATTTTAAGAGGTTGGATGATGATAGCTACATTATTTTATGTCTATATGTTGATGATATGCTTATAGCTGGGTCTAACATGCATCATATTAAGGGGCTAAAATGCCAGTTAGCACATGCATTTTCTATGAAGGATTTGGGGGCAGCAAAACAAATCCTTGGTATGAAGATTTGTAGAGACAGGAAGAACAGAACATTGACGCTATCTCAAGCTGATTATGTTGAGAAGGTGTTGCAATGTTTCTCTATGGAGAATGCTAAAGCTGTCAGCACACCTTTACCTAGTCATTTGAAATTGACTAAGGAGATGTGTCCCAAGACACAGGAAGAGGAGGATAAGATGTCCAAGGTACCCTATGCTTCAGCTATAGGAAGTATGATGTATGCTATGGTATGCACTAGGCCAGATATTGCACATGCAGTGGGAGTTGTTAGTAGGTATATGAGTCATCCAAGATTTGAGCATTGGAATGCTGTCAAGTGGATTCTCAGATATTTGAGAGGAACATCCAATAAGTGTTTACACTTTGGGGGCTCTACTACTGATTTACAGGGCTATGTTGACTCAGATTTGGCTGGGGATATTGATACTAGGCAGAGTACTACAGGTTATGTCTTTACTGTTGGTGGGGCAGCCGTGAGCTGGGTTTCTAGGTTACAGAAGATTAATGCTCTCTCCACTACAGAGGCAGAGTATGTTGTTGCTACAGAGACAGCCAAGGAGATGATATGGCTTCAGTTCTTCTTGGAAGAATTGGGACATCCTCAGAAAGATAATTATTTGTTCATAGATAGTCAGAGTGCCATTCATCTTGCTAAGAATTCCTCTCTGCATTCTAAGACCAAACACATACAGTTGCAGTATCATTTCATTCGGTCAGTTTTGGAGGATGGACAGTTAAAGCTGGAGAAGATACATACCAATGACAATCCAGCAGATATGTTGACAAAGGTTGTAACAAGGGAGAAGCTGAACTCCTCTTCAGCTTCGGTTGGTCTTTTAGACTGAACATGAATAAAAGAATAGTAGAGTCCAGGATGGTTTGATCCAGTGGGAGCCCCATGTGGTAGTGGTATTGCTACAGGATCAGTCTCCAAGTGGGAGATTGTTGTTTAGTGTGGAGCCTAATCAGTCCCCAAGTGGGAGATTGTTAGATTTTGGAGACTGATCAAGAAAGTACTGTACATACTTCATAAATACTGTACATAGGAAGTAGCCGACATGGTAGCCAACATATTATGGCCGACATGTTATAACCCTAAAGTAGTTTAATACTTGTATAAAAGGGGCTTAGGGTTGGGTATTTTATATAATGTTGTGATACGAAATTGGTTCTTGCGGCGGTATTGAGCTATAAGGGATTACGGATTGTAATCAGGTTGTAATCACTGGATTGTAATAAGATCGGACTTGCTGTTTGGTGGACATAGCCCAGGGATTGGGTGAACCATGTTAAATCTTGGTGCCTTGTGTTCATTTCTGTGTGTTCTAGAATTTTTTTTTTTTGGGAAGTAGCCAACATATTATGGCCAACATGTTATAACCCTAAAGCGGTTTAATACTTGTATAAAAGGGGCTTAGTGTTGGGTATTTTATATAATGTTGTGATACGAAATTGGTTCTTGCGGCGGTATTGAGCTGTACGGGATTACGGATTGTAATCAGGTTGTAATCACTGGATTGTAATAAGATCGAACTTGCTGTTTGGTGGACGTAGCCCAGGGATTGGGTGAACCACGTTAAATCTTGGTGCCTTGTGTTCATTTCTGTGTGTTCTAGAATTTTTTTTTTTTTGGGAAGTAGCCGACATGGTAGCCGACATATTATGGCCGACATGTTATAACCCTAAAGTGGTTTAATACTTGTATAAAAGGGGCTTAGGGTTGGGTATTTTATATAATGTTGTGATACGAAATTGGTTCTTGTGGCGGTATTGAGCTGTAAGGGATTACAGATTGTAATCAGGTTGTAATCACTGGATTGTAATAAGATCGAACTTGCTGTTTGGTGGACATAGCCCAGGGATTGGGTGAACCATGTTAAATCTTGGTGCCTTGTGTTCATTTCTGTGTGTTCTAGAAATTTGTTTTTTTGGGAAGTAGTCGACATGGTAGCCGACATATTATGGCCGACATGTTATAACCCTAAAGCGGTTTAATACTTGTATAAAAGGGGCTTAGGGTTGGGTATTTTATATAATGTTGTGATACAAAATTGGTTCTTGTGGCAGTATTGAGCTGTAAGGGATTATGGATTGTAATCAGGTTGTAATCACTGGATTGTAATAAGATCGGACTTGCTGTTTGGTGGACGTAGCCTAGGGATTGGGTGAACCACGTTAAATCTTGGTGCCTTGTGTTCATTTCTGTGTGTTTTATTTTTTTTTTTGTTATTGGTTATATTTGCATGTAGTTTTTATTTCTATCCATGGTTTATCCTAACAGTGGGTGGATCTCAAATTATTTATATGGTACCAATGTAAAGGCATATAAGTGAATATATATAACAGATAAAACCCTTGATTCTTCTATGTTTATGCAAACATTCATGGACATGAAATAACTAATAATAGAGCACACAAATATGATAAACTAAGTGAGGGTATCTCTTTTCAACTCCTATACACAAAGGGAATAGATATTTGATTAATGATTGAATCAACGTGATGTAGTGTTAGTAGAAAAAGATGGTTTTTCCCAAAATTGGGATGTTGCACAAATGTTTGAAGAAATTGCTTGATTTTCCAAAGGTGTAAATGTAAATGTTTATAAGGTCCAACACCTTTTCTACAAGTTGATAGTGGATCACCCTTGACAAGATCCTATAATAACTTTCCTTCACCAATCTCCTTGATTTTGAATTTCAAAAAACTACACTTTTAGGCCTAAAGCCTAATTAGTCCTCCCAAATCAATGTTTCAAAAATAACTTGATATTCCTAAAAATACCTGGCAAACACATTATAGATTCTAATACCCTTTTGGGAGTTCTTAGAGTATACAAAGTTACAAGTTCCAACCCTACTCCAACATTCCAAAATGATCTCAAGGCTCACAAACCCAATTGGCCTAATTGGATGTGGTTTCTAAAGGGACTACTCTAGAATGAGTACATGGGATTGGATCACTAACATTAGTGGATTCTATGAACCCAAACTACATTGGTTTCATCACTTCTTTCCCAAATCAATACTTCTTATTCATCTAATCCTTCAAATTCAATTCCTAGTTGCTAAATACATAAGGATATTTAGCCTAGGGAGAGGAAGAAAAAATAACAAACCATACTTCCATGATCTGTGTTTTTGAAACCTTTTTGGACCTCTTCCTAACTTGATCCCCCCAAGTGGTCGTACAAATCCACTAGTGGGAATTCAAGTTAGGGCTCTATCTTTGATGGATACCCTAGATTTAAGGATTTAACATACTAGTTTTTGCAAGAATGAATGTAACTTCTACCCTACTTGATTGAATGACTTCAAATAAACCTCTACAACATGTTAAATTCTTCCCCTATCCAACCATATCATTTGCAAACTTTAGGAAACTTCGTATGGAACCATACCAACAATAAATAGAATGGATTTTTGCACAAAACAAAGTTATTTTATTGATATTAGTAAATCCTTTGGTACAATGGTGCTCTCCTGACTAGAGGGAGATAAAAAAATCTTAAATATCCTTCCTCCAATGGATACAACCAAATTTTGGGCTGTTGGAGGTAGTTTTCAAGTTTTTGCAACTTCTTGGCAAAGAGTTGCTAATTAACAACTTTTGCAAAAAAGTGCAATTTTTCTTTATAAATAGTAAAATTGACTCTTATAATTCCTATAAGCCTAATATAAGAAGAAAACATAAATGAAACTTAGTTTTTTAGACCATGGTGGCCTTGTTTAATCCAATACTAACAAAGACTCCTTACTAAGGGTCATATGGTACTAATGCAATCAGGATTTATAAAAAATCTAAAGGAATCCCCTTTATGAGTGACCAAGCCCAATACCTAACATGTCTAAACATGATCAAATCATTATTCTTATCATCTTGGTTGGTTGATGCAAACCGTTGCTCCTTGTCTTTGTATGGGTACCCTACACCATACTCCTCTGGTCAATTGAACTTAAGTCCCTTGAGTTGGAATGGTGGAAAACTTTTCTCTGGTCTTTTCAATCTAAGATTTTGTCAACCAAGTGGCCTCCTCTAAGGCTTACCCTTTGATCAAAAATGTATTCAATGAATTATGGGGTGTGGATTGGTAGATCTTTGAGAGTTCCTTGAATTTCAACTTCACCTTGTCTTGCAACAAAATCATTAGTATTGATGGATTTATAAGAGTAAATATCAGAAACATTAACAATGGGTGAGAGAGAAATATCATATGGAAGATCTATTTTATATGCATTTGGCTCAAATTATTTTAGAATCTTGAAAGGGCCTATCTTCTACATGTGTAGCTTTGTCTATCTGCACTTAGGAGGTCTTTCCTTCTTCAAATGTATCATTACTAAGTCTCCCACCTTGAATTGCACATGTCTCCTTTTCATAGTGGTCTGTTGCAGTCTTTTTGTAACTTGTTGATGTATATCCTTCACGACTTCTATAAAGTCAACAACTAATGCACTATTTTGTTTGATGTTTTGGACTTCTCTAAGTTTTAGGACTCCTCTAGGGTGTGTCTCATAGACAATCTAAAAAGGACTATAGCCAGTACTCCTATTTATTGAATCATTATAATAGAATTATGCCTGAGGTAGTATTGTATCCCATGATGTTCCATATTCCTTGGTTAGACATCTAAGAAAGTTTCCAATTGAGTCTGGCCATCAGATTTGGATGGTATGTTGAAGACATGGAAATATTGGTTCCCAAAATTTTCCACAAAGTCCTCTAGAAATGTTTAATGAACCTAGAGTCCCTATCTTATATGATGGTTAAAGGTAACCCATGAAGCACCAAAATCTCCTTGAATAATAATCATACAATACTAGAGGCATCATTAGTTATTTTACATGGAAAAAAGGCTACCATTTAAGAAAACCTATCTACATCAAAACAAATGTTGTCAAACCCATTCTTGGTCTTGGGAAAACCTAGGACAAAGTCCATGCTCATAGAGTCCCAAGGTTTAGAGGGTATTGGTAGAGGTGTATATAGTCCTACATTAGATGTCACCCTTTGTCCCTTTGGTATACCATAAAACTCTCCATAAATTTCCTAACGTATGTTTTCATTTTAGGCCAATAATAAAATCTCCTTACTAATTCAAGAGTCTTATCTAGGCCCAAATGACTTGATAGGCTGCCACAATATTTTTCTTTTATTATATTCTCCCTCATGAGGCATTTAGGAATACATAACTAACTACCTTTAAAAAGATGACCTTCTTGAATAAGAAAATCAAAATATTCATTGTGATACCTATCCCCAAGTTCTAAAAAAACCTCATATGTAGTCCTAAAGTCTTCATCCTCTTGATACATGTCCTTAAGTGCTAAAATTTGAACACTCTCCAACTAAAACTCCTAAATGATAAGATTTCTCCTACTCAAGGCATTTGCTACTTTGTCAGCCACTCCTTTCTTATTCTTTATGGTGAAAGTAAATTCCTGCAAGTACTCTACCCATTTTAGATGCTTGTGATTATACTTTTCTTGCTTGTTTAAGAAGCTCAAAGCATGGTTATTAGTATAAACAATAAATTCTTTTGGTAATATGTAGTGCCTCCATTTCTTAAGTGACTAGACCATGGAATACATTTCCAAGTCATAAGTTGAGTATTTTTTCTTAGCCTCATTTAACTTCTCACTGAAAAAGGCCACAGGCCTACCTTCCTGACTTAAAACATCACCTATTTCTTTGTTACTTGCATCAAACTCAATGTGAAAACTTTGTGAAAATTTGGCAATACTAGTATAGGTTGTTGGGACACCTTTGTCTTAAGGTATTCAAAACACCCATCTAATTCATCTATCCATACAAACTAGTATTTTTTCCCCCCTTTGATAGTATTTATTATTGGGACACAAACTCCACTAAAATCCCTTATAAATTTTCTATAAAAGCTTGCTAGCCCATGGAAACTTTTAACCTCACTTGTAGCCCTTGGAGTGGGCTAGTTTAGAATAGTCTCCACCTTTGAGGGATACATCTTTAAGTGTCCCTTAGAGATGACAAAACCAAGAAATATTGGTTCCTCCTGCAAAAACATGCATTTTTTTCAAATTTATCTTTAGATGCTCTTCATGTAATCTCTTCAATACCATGTCTAAGTGGATTAAATATTCACTCCTATCCCCATTCAAGATTAGGATATCATCCAAGTAGACTACTAAAAAGAGGTTTAAAAAGGGTTTGAGGACTTCATTCATCAACCTCATGAATGTACTAGGGGAATTTGAGAGGCTAAAAGGCATGACTACCCATTCAAACAAGCCCTCATTGGTCTTAAAGGATGTCTTCCATTCATCCCCTTCCCTTTTTCTTATCTGATGGTAATTGCTTTTTAGGTCAATTTTTGAGAAATAGCTTGCTCTACCTAGGAAATCTATGAGGTCCTCCATTCTAGGCATAGGGAACCTATATCTTATTGTTATCTTGTTGATGGATCTAGAATTTGTACATAGACTCCATGTATCATCCTTCGTGGGAGCCAACATTGTAGGAATTGCACATGGACTTATACTCTTTCTAATGAATCCTTTTTCTAGTAACCACTAAATTCATTTTGCAATCTTAGTTTTCTAGAGTTAGTTTGTAGGCAGCTTTATTTAGTAATGTCACACCTAGGATTAGGTTTATATAGTGGCTTATGTCCCTCTTGGGTGGAACGGAATCTGATTTCTCATCTGCTACTATTCCTTAGTACTACTGTAGCAATTCTTTCACTTCTTTAGGTCCTACCTTCCTCAAAGGTTCTTGGGTTTTAATCTTTAACTTAGGTTCTATTTTTGGTTTTACCATAATGAAAAAATAGGGTATATCCTTCTCCGTAAGGATCCTTAAGAAATCCTTCTCTCCTATCAATAGAACATCACTTTTTAAGATTCTTTCCTTCTCATTATCAAGTAAGGGCTTCATTGTATAATTGATTCCATCTTTGGTTAAGGTGTAGACATTTGTCTTTCCCCCATGTTGGGCATCCACATCAAATTGCCAAGGCCTTCCAAGAAGGATATGGCATGCATCTATACCTACAACATCACACAAAATTTTGTCTATATACTCTCCTATTTGGAATTCAACCCAATTCTTTTCATCTACCACAATTTGCTACTCTTTGTTTAACCAAGAGACTTTATAGGCTGTGGGGTGGGGAATTATTTTGAGTCCAACTTTCTTAATGATTTTTGTGAATGCAAGGTTTTAGTAGACCCACTATCATTAATAACTTTACACACTTTCCCATTCACCCTATAGTTAGTCATCAAGAAAGACTTCTTTTGTTGTGGTTCTTTAATTGGTTCTTTTGACAAAGTCCTATTAAACATTATGCACTGTCATGTCCCCATTTCAAATAATTAAAAAAGAAAATCTTTGCTAAGGCAGGCAGGCCCAAGAAAGTGAAGTTTCGGAAAAAGGGGGTTAATCTTTGGAAACCGTTGGACTAATAAATGAAAATTATTATTAAAATAAGTTTCATTAACCTCTCTTGGACGTGAGTTACAGTTATGCCCTCTTTTAAGGGGTTTGGAGGCATTTTGGGCTCATTCCAGAACTTGATTTTTGCTCATTCTTTATTATTCTTCAGAGGCTGCCAAACCTATGGAGAAGGAGACCCAAGAACGGGAGTTTGCAGGTTTCCAGGGAGACCCAAGAATGGGAGTTTGTAGGTTTCTAGGAAGGCTAAGGACGGGAGTTTGAAGCCATTCCATGTGCATGCTCATACAGAGTTTGCCTTTGTGCTGAACAGTGTAGATTTGTGGATTTTTGGGTGTGGTTTTTTGCATGAGTTTGGTGTTTTCAGTTGAGCATTTCATATCAGTTTTGGTTGCTGCTGTATTTCAGACTTTAAGTGGTTAAAATAGAGCTGATTATATGTATTGGAATGTGATTAAACTTTTGAGATAGTTTATTAGTGTTTTTGTAGTGTTTCCGGGCATTTCTGTGTTAATTTCGGGAGCTCGATGAGCATAGTTTTTTGTCCTACATTTGTGAGCTATTTTGTAAAGGCTATATAGATCTAGAAATGACATTTTATAGGATTTTATGCTGCTCAAATTTCTGTAAAAATGTCTACTTTCAGATTTATTAATAACAGGTGAAGCTGTGAAGCTTTTTGGCACTATTTTCGACATACCCGATTTGGTATTAGAGCCATGATCTTGCCAGCCTGAGGGTTTGTAGAAGTTGCAGGTCAGTTTTGACAACTACCCAGATTTTGCATGTCATAATTTATGGTTGCATGTTTCTTCTAATCAGATGCATGTTAAAATTTATGGTTACATTCTACTTCTAATCATTTTCATGTTAGTTCTTGGTGAATTTGGTGGTTGTAGAAGTTTGCATTTTAGTTTTGACAACTACCCAGATCTTGCATGTCATAATTTGGTAGTTGCATGTTGCTTCTAATCAGTTGCATATCCAAATCTATGGTTTCATGCTACTTATAATCATTTTCATGTTAGTTCTTGGTGAATTTGGTGGTTGTAGAAGTTTGCATGTCAGTTTTGACAACTACCCAGATCTTGCATGTCAGTTTTGACAACTACCCAGATCTTGCATGTCATAATTTGGTGGTTGTATGTTGCTTCTAATCAGTTGCATGTCCAAATCTATGGTTGCATGCTACTTCTAATCATTTGCATGTTAGTTCTTGGTTCTTGAAGAAGTTATATCCTATTGGGGTTACACTCTACTTTATCCAGAATGGACAGGTATAGTACAGAGTCTCAGAGGGAACAATCTTGGAAAATTGATAGCCAGAGTCAAAATAGTAGAAAGGATGGTTATTTAGACATTCGAGATAAACTTATGAAAATAAGCCATGACATGTCTAAACAGTTGGTTGAGCACCACCGTATAAATGACATGTTATCTGACCCAGCTAAGGTGGATAAGTTGACTGGATTTCTATTTGGCAGATTTTCTCATAGGACAAATGACACAATTCCCAAGATCTTGCATGAGGAGTTTGAGAAACTAGCTGATAGCCAGGTAGAGGTCTCAGATTCTACTCTACCACAGGAGGTGGTGGGAAAGGATATCATACAGATTGATAGTAACGGTCAACTTGATACTCAAATTGAGACAATTGTTTACAGGTCGTCAAAGGGTGATGCCACAGGTATTCAAGATGGTATAGTTACAACAGGTAGTGACTACAGTGTAGTGGGTTCAGATGATGATTATGAGGATGTTGTTGTGCAGGATGGTGAGATACCTGGTAGAGATGAGCAGACATTGAGCATTCATGACTTTGCTGAGAAAGAGTACCAGGCACAGTTAGATGCTTCATCACATGAGGTTGAGGCTGGTAGTACTTCACATGATTTGTCCAGCCAGCTGAAGGTGAACCAAGATAGTATTGTGACTTCATAATCTCATCATGACAGGTATGTGGAGTTAGTTGGTATTGGTCATATTACTCAGGTGAGGAGTTTGCTTGAGTTACCAGTTGATTCTAGTTTACGAATATGGACTCAAGATTGTTATATTGGCATTTGGGATTCAGTTGACTGGAGATCTTTAACACTTTTTGGTAGCAGTGTTTGTTTGGGTGCTATCATGGATTTGATTAGCAGATTACACGGTGTTGTCTTTTCTTGTGCTAGTATCTTGTTTGATGTTGGTATTAGTTTTTATACACCAATGTTGGGCTTTGTTCATATATCCAGTCGACCATACTTGCTGGAATGTGTTGATGATATTTCATATTTGGTAGTGTGTATAGATGAGTCCCAAGATCATATTGGCATTGATGACATCCAGGAGGATGCAGTGGGCAGTTTTGAAGACTTAGTTTCCTTGGGTACAGAGGAGTTGGACAGCAATGCTAATGTTTTTGATACTCCGTATGTTGATATGAGCTTTAGATTTGATTCACAGGATATGGATGGTAATACTCTAGAGACTAGTAACTTTGAGGACACTCCTTCAGACAGTGCATCAGAGGAGGTTTGTAGGAGATAGTCAAGCCAGTGCCATCATGTGTCTAATCAGTTGAGAGTTAGTGACCAAGACATTGCTATCACTTGCCAACATTTCGATGCTGCTTGTCAGTTGTTAGCAGTTTATGGATGGGGTTCTCCTACTAGTGATGAGTAGGGAGGAAGTTATCTTTCCTTGACAGAGATCCACTCTTTATGGGAGGCTATTTGGATTTTGAGACAAAATTATATGCAATTGGTAGCCAACAGAGATTATCTTATGGAGTGGGGCAGTACAGCATATGATGCATTGTTGGCCAAGGAAGATGAGGTGAGTGAGCTTACTGAGCAGCTTGAGGTGACTTCTGAGATTCTTGAGAGTACACAGTTGGCTCTCAAGGAGTCATAGTTTCATTTGGCTAAGGTGACCATGGAGTTAGAGCGACTACAGTCTTTACCTAATTCTATACAGTCACAAGCTGTGGTGTTTGGTGATCCGAGGATGTCCATGGCCGAGATTGTTAGAGATAGTGGAGATGGGGATGCATCCATCCTTGATACTAACATTGGCATATCAAGTTCATTCCCACTAGAGTCAGGTTCAATTGAGTTGGGTGCTGTAGCAGATTTTTGTGGTGTGCCTAACATGGTGGTGACCTCTAGTACTAATGGCACGAAGACTAGAGATGTTGTATCAAAGACCATGTGTGACGTTGGTGAGCTGATAGTTGGCATGGTTCCTACTAGTAATACTACTCCCTTCGCAATGTCTTCAGAGGTAGTAGTCAGTTCCAACTTGGTTAATGATCGATTGCAGTTAGTTACATCTGGATTGCAGTCTGAGCCACTGACTGAGATTGGTGCATTCTATCGGCATTACACTGTGAGGTATGCTCATCTATCTACCTTTGATGACCATGTTGATGAGATGATGATACAGAGATGTACTTTGGTTCCTAGTGCTTATCATCAGTTATGGGATAGTTTGATGCCTCGGGATGAGAGTTGTGATGGGCATGACATGGTGATAGGTCCTGCACTTGACAGGTTGATAATACATGACTTAGAGTAGGAGTTTTGGAGTGATGCTTTAGCAGGGTATGTACATCAGTTAGCATTTGATCATTGTGCTGAGGAGTTGATGGCAAACAAATTTGGTTTGGATTCCATTTCTTACTCTTTATCTTGTAATGTCTTTTCACCATCAGCAGTGTATGGGAGTTATGGTTATGAGATAGTGGCCGATGATTTGCAGAGTTGTGTTGACTGCAGGAGTTGTACAGTGTGTGGATTCTCCATACTTGGTACAGTTTCATTCGAGAGGGTTCACCATTGTTGCAGAGTTGGATTGTACATTCCATATAGGCCAGTGGGATGCGTTGATGGTATTTACTGTGTTGGTAGTTTGATTTATCCACTTTACTTGGGTTCTGATGTTCTAAGAGTTTGTGGCTCATGGGTTTTTGATTGTGGTAGTGGTGATTTTGGAGTTTGGTTGAGCTATAATTGTCAATTTGATTATGGATTCCTCTTGGTCATATTGCAGAGGATATTGTAGGAGCCTGTGTTAATTGGTAGTAGTATAGTTCATGACTACATTTGGGATCCAGGTGGATTGATTGGTTTATTGTTTAGCCATTGTTTGAGGACAAGCAATGATTGGGAGGGGAGGACTTGTCATGTCCCCATTTCAAATAATTAAAAAAGAAAATCTTTGCTAAGGCAGGCAGGCCCAAGAAAGTGAAGTTTCGGAAAAAGGGGGTTAATCTTTGGAAACCGTTGGACTAATAAATGAAAATTATTATTAAAATAAGTTTCATTAACCTCTCTTGGACGTGAGTTACAGTTATTCCCTCTTTTAAGGGGTTTGGAGGCATTTTGGGCTCATTCCAGAACTTGATTTTTGCTCATTCTTTATTATTCTTCAGAGGCTGCCAAACCTATGGAGAAGGAGACCCAAGAACGGGAGTTTGCAGGTTTCCAGGGAGACCCAAGAACGGGAGTTTGTAGGTTTCCAGGAAGGCTAAGGATGGGAGTTTGAAGCCATTCCATGTGCATGCTCATACAGAGTTTTCCTTTGTGCTGAACAGTGTAGATTTGTGGGTTTTTGGGTGTGGTTTTTTGCATGAGTTTGGTGTTTTCAGTTGAGCATTTCATATCAGTTTTGGTTGCTGCTGTATTTCAGACTTTAAGTGGTTAAAATAGAGCTGATTATATGTATTGGGATGTGATTAAACTTCTAAGATAGTTTATTAGTGTTTTTGTGGTGTTTCCGGGCATTTCTGTGTTAATTTCGGGAGCCCGATGAGCATAGTTTTTTGTCCTACATTTGTGAGCTGTTTTGTAAAGGCTATATAGATCTGGAAATGACATTTTATAGGCTGTTATGCTGCTCAAATTTCTGTAAAAATGTCTACTTTCAGATTTATTAATAACAGGTGAAGCTGTGAAGCTTTTTGGCACTATTTTCGACATACCCGATTTGGGGTTTCTTAAGAAATTTGGTGGATCTTTGTGATATCAGTTGTTTGATCTTAAAGATCTTATTAAAGGTTGGAAATATCATACAAAATCAGAAAATGGACATTTCATGCACTCACCTTGTTCTGGATCAATAGACCTTGATTGTGTGGTGTGGTAGGAGGTTGTACTTTGGCAATCATCATCTTGTGCCTCATGTGTCAATTGGATCCTCATATCACTCCTCTAATTATTTGCACCAAAATTTTCCTTGTTGGGACACCTAAAGGATTGGTGACCAACTTGATTCTAGGAGAAGCATTTCCCTATAAAGACACCTTTTCCTCTACCTCCAAATCTTCCCCTACTATTACCTCTCCCACTACTAGAGTTTCTCCTTGGTGAATTGTCCCTTTCCTGGTTTGGATTGCATGACTCTCCTTGAGTTTTAAAGTTTCTATTCTAAAACCTGCACATTCCTATAAAGTTTCTTCCTCTTCCTCTATTATTTTGATCTCCCTTGCTCTTTTTTTTATCCTCAAATTTCAAAGCCAATTTCAAACATTTATGAACAAACTCCATAGACACAAAAGTGATTTCATCTTGAATACTATACTTAAGACCATTTATGTACCTAGCAAACTTTTTTTTCTCACTCTCATATATTCTTGCCTTCAAAGATAAAGAATGAAATTCTTGGGTATAGGTACTTACATCTAGGTCATGTTGCTTTAGGTTTTGTAGCTTCTTGTAGACCATGATCTCATAGTCCTTTGGGATTAATTTCTTCTTGATCTCCTCCTTCATCCTTTTCCAAGTTGATATGAGAGCCTTCTCTTCCTCTACCCTCTTATTTTGTAGGAAGTTCCACTAACTAAGGGCTAGTCCCTTCAATTTGGACTTAGCAATCTTAACCTTATCATTTTTGGGTATGTCATCACATTCAAAGTGATTTTCAAGGGCCTCTAGACAGTCCATGTACTCCTTTGGTTCCAACTTACCATGTAACATAGGTAGGTCTCCCTTATCCTTCTTCCCTACCCTCTCTAGGGCTATAAGCATAGCCCTTTGATCTTCTAGCATGTCTGTTGGTCTAGGTGGCTCTTCTTCCTCCACCTCATCTACTTTTGCCTCTTCATTTTCTCCTCTCCTTACCTACCCTTTCAACTTATTTAGTTCTCTTCTCATGGATCTATTCTCGGCCCTAAATGCTCTGCCTTCTACCATTTGTTCCTTTACTATCTTGGCCAACTCCATGTTGGTCGCCCTCAAAGGGATCTCCCTATCCCCTTATTCACCTTCAAACATCTTGTCCAAATGAAGACTCCTAAATCATAATCAAATTGGCTCTAATACCACTTGATGCAGAGTATTAGTAGAAAAAGATGGTTTTGCCCAAAATTGGGATGTTGCACAAATGTTTGAAGAAATTGGGTGTAAATATAAATGTTTATAAGGTCCAAATCCTTGTCTACATTGGAAATGGATCACCCTTCACAAGATCTTGCAATAAATTTCCTTCACCAATCTCCTTGATTTTGAAATTTGCAAAACTACACTTTTAGGCCTAAAGTACAATTAGTCCTACGAACTCAATATTTCACAAATAACTTGATATTCCTCCAAAAGACTTGGAAAAAAAAAATAGAGATTCTAATACCCTTTTGGGATTTCTTAAAGACTACAAAGTTAAAGATTTGAACCCTACTCCAGCATTCCAAAATGATCTCAAGACTCACAAACCCAATTGGCCTAATTGGATGTAGTTTCTTAAGGGACTACTCTAGAATGGGTACATGGGATTGCATCACTAAAATTAATGGATTATATGACCCAAAACTACATTGGTTTCATCACTTCTTTGCTAAATCAATACTTCTTGATCATCTAATCCTTCAAATTCAATTCCTAGTTGCTAAATACATAGGCATATTTAGCCTAGGACAAGAAAGGAAAAATAGAAAACTATTGGTGTAAAATATTATTCACTATTTACACTTTACTTAAGTTTACTTAGGTCAATGCAGTATTTTATTATTTCTAGGTGAGGCACTTTGGAGTTTGCATATTCTCATGAGTTTTCATGTTGACAATACTAGAGTAAGCAACTCTAATTCAAAAAATGGTGTCTAGAACCCTAGAGTTTGCATAGTTAACTGAGTTGTCATGTAGACAACATAGTTATATGCACTATTAATTTAGCACATGGTGTCTACAACATAATTTTGCATGCTACACCTTTGTAGGCTTATCCTCTCATCATCACACTTATTCTTGTGCTTAATGGAAGATAATCCAGTTCTAGTGGATATGTGCTCGGTTGTATGACTTATCATGTTGTTGATTCCTAGGCATTCTAGAAGCATTCTAGAGGGTTTTATATTCAAACTCTCCTAGTGTACAATTGTATTCATATCAATCAATTATATTGAATTGAATATCATATCATTATTTTGATCATACGCTTTTGGTCTACTATTATTCTTGTGCTTCAGTTCCTTGGTCTTGGGTGAATTTTTCCCTAAGGAAAATTCTTTCATGGTATCAGAATTTGTGGGGAATTTCTCTTCACATTGTCATTCAAGCCATCTTATTGCTTCAACACCTCAACCTAGATCCAGAGTATCACAGACATTAGAGCATCTAGAACCAAAGCAAACCTCACCATTGCATCTAGAACATTAATTCGATGAAAATTGACTATAAATTCATCTATGATGGGCCACAGTCAAATTTGAGGCAACATTTTTTTGTAAATCGGTAATGCAAAGACCTAATTTGCAAAATTGGTATGATTGTTTTAGATTTGTACATTTAATTTTTAGATATGTAATTTTTTCATCTACATCTCTACAATTTTTTCAGATCTGCGTTATTTTTTGAGAAATTTTTGGCCATCAGGCCAGTCAGAGAGATTTTTTGCAGGCAAAGATTGGAGCTTGCTAGTGCAAATCAAATATTTGCATCACATTCAGAAGGTCAAAAAAACCCTAAATTAGATTTTGTTTCATCCAAATTGGACATCTAAGGAAAATCTAAAGCCATTTGATTTTTGGAGGTGCAATGATAGTGAGTCAGGAAAAATAATAATAGAGGGGATTTTCAAATAGTGATATCTCCCTCATACAGACTCTTTTTTGCGAGAATTTTTTTTGTTTTGGGGTAGAATTTTGTAATCTACACATTGGTGTAGGTGGTTTGAGATCTTTGTTCCTAAATTTTTCTATAACTTGCAAATCTAAATTTTTTCCACTTCAAATGCTTAGTACGGGCTCATTTGGACACATAATTAGGTTCCCTTTTTTTGAAAGTGCATAATTTTTTATCTACTTTCTAGATTTGCAATCAAATTATAGGCTTGTGTGGATAGAAATACTACTTTTAGAAATAGGCCCTAAATTGGCAAGTGACTATAAAGTTCCTGAATCATCCATTTGGGGGGGTTTCTTTGATTCTCTCTTTCATTTTGGGGGGTGCATACATTCATTGATCTCATGGAGGAGTTTTTTTCCCCATGTCAGGGTGGTCTTAGACCAAGGTTGACAAAGAGGAACTATTAGAAATGGAGTGCTACACTTATTGATCATCTAAGGAGAGAACATTCAGAAGTATTTCCTTATTTA
The DNA here is from genome assembly GCA_028749045.1 of Cupressus sempervirens. Taxonomy (NCBI): domain Eukaryota; kingdom Viridiplantae; phylum Streptophyta; class Pinopsida; order Cupressales; family Cupressaceae; genus Cupressus; species Cupressus sempervirens. Next base: position 691,788,553 of record CM053791.1, on the reverse strand, counting down.
TGTTCCAACAAACTGATCTCTTCAATTGGTCACATAACTGATCTACAACCTATTAAAAGACTTTTGGATATCATTTATTTCAGTATGTCTTCTTCTGATTTCTATAAAGTCATTGACAAGTTATGATATCCTTATCACATTTAGATGTTTCTTTGGGAAGCATATGGAGATCCACACGTTCCTCAATTTCCAAAGGACATTCTATCTTTAGTCACTTCAGCTATGGTTCCTTCACCTCTAGATGAAATCACACCTCTTGATGCTCCTATTGCTACTACCAATCTAGTTGTAGCCATAGATGCTCTTGATTCAGTGCAACAAGAAACACTATGTCTTCCTACTTCAGCTTCATGGGATGACTTCCTTTTAGATATTGTAGGTCTATTCATGGAGTCTCATAGTGAAGATGTGGGAGACATCATCAATGATATTAGTCTTCTCTTTTTTGAGATGAATACTTCATCCATAGCCATAGTGATAGATCCAAAATAGTAAGGTACACATTGTCTTCCAACTCTAGCATCAATGGATGACTTCTTGAGAGATATTTTAGGTTTGTTTGTGGAGCCAAACATAGTAGATTTGGGAGACATCTTTTCTGATCTACATCTTTTCTTTGATGAAGTAGAATCTTCTTCAGTTGTCACAAGGGCTCACTCTGACCCTCTTGTCCATTCTCTACATGATCAATCTTCACAGGTTGATATGATTGTGGATCCTTATGTATAGTAGTTACAAGAGGTCTCTTTATCATTTGAGGAGATAGTTTGTCCTTTGAGGCATGTTCTATATCCATCCTTGCTAGATCTGCACTTCTTCTTTTTAGCAGTATTGGATGGAGTGACAATTAGTATCAAGGAAGGGATAGTTGAGTAGGTTTCAGAGACACGATTCATCATCGAGATTCTTTCTACACATAGGGGAAGCATCTCATTTCTACCTCTGCCATTGTTTCTTCCAAAGGGGAGGAACATTATTCAAAAGCATTGGATCAGCTTCTACATTGGAGCAATTATCATTGATCGACACTCTACATTTGGGGGAAGGGACTATCTTGTCTCCTTCTTCTTTTCTTTTATGGGGAGGACTTTTTACTCTTATGGGGTTTCTTCCTTCTTCTCTTTTGTATATACTTGATGCATGTCATAATGGGGGGTCTTGATTACTCCATCCATCCATGCATCTTGTCTTTTCATCTCTCTTTTTGGGGGAGGGTTTTTATCCATGAGCTTTTTCCTCTTTCTCCACTTTATGAGAGATTACATTTCATTATGTACATGGGTACTTAACATGGCCTAGTAGTCGAGACCCATCTTGCATTTCAGCCTAGCTTTCATAAGCTTAAGTGCATTCCCCTAAGCTACACTTAAAGGGGGGTGTTGGTGTAAATAATTTTTCACTATTTACACTTTACTTAAGTTTACTTAGGTAAATGCACTATTTTATTTTTTCTAGGTGAGACATTTAGGAATTTGCATGCTCTTATGAGTTGTTATGTTGACGACAATGGAGTAAGACACTCTAATTTAGCACATAGTGTCTACAACCCTAGAGTTTGCATAATTAACTAAGTTGTCATGTAGACAACATAGTTAAATGCACTCCTAATTTAGCACCTAGTGTCTACAACATAATTTTGTATGCTAAACCTTTGTAGGCTTATCCTCTCATCATCACACTTATTCCTATGCTTAATGGAGGATAATCCACTTCTGGTGGACATGTGCTTGGTTGTATGACTTATCATGTTGTTGATTCTTAGGCATTCTAGAATCATTCCAGAGGCCTTTATATTTAGGCTCTCCTAGTGTATAGTTGTATCAATTCATATCAATCAATTATATTGAATTGAATATCATATTATTATTCTGATCATACTCTTTTGGTCTACTATTGTGCTTATGCTTGAGTTCCTTGGTATTGGGTGAATTTTTCCCTAAGAAAAATTCTTACATGGTATCAAAGCTATACCAAATTCTTACAAAAACCATACTTCCCTAGTCTATGCTTTTGAAACCTATTTGGACATCATCCTTGTTAGAAACAATAGTCCAACAAGATAGCTAAGAGGGGGGGGTGGGGGTGAATCAATTATCTAGTAATTAAAATATTTATCATCTTTAAAAAAACTTAACCATTCAACCAAAGTAAAAAAAAACCATAATAAAATGCACATAGACAATTACACCAGATATGTTGATTAGGGAAACCCTTCATTAGAGGGAAAACCTCTGTGGGAATCATGCCCACAAGATGATATACTAATATAAATATTCCTTGTTAGAGGACGGACCCTGTTTGGAGTCTATTACAACATTTGGTACATAGACTTCCTATTAGGAGACTTTGAACTCCTATTAGGAGATTTCAACTCTGTTAGGAGTTGTAGTACAATGTATGCAAGATGAGCCCATTGCCCAAACATTCAATTTCAACTACAAGAAGAGCTCACTGCCCAAACAAGTAATTTAATCTTATATTTCTCTTTCCTTTGTTCTTTAAACCAAATCAATCACTTTCAAACCTTGTAGACTATGTCACAAACCTTAAATCCAAATATTAAACCTCAGATCACTCATCAAAACCTCAACATTAAAGTTTCCTTCACTTCTAAACTCCTCTGTTCAACTTTGCATTGTGCTCTTACTTCTACTTATAATAAATCATAGAATCATTTTATCACATACAATGATAAAGGAAAATTTCCTTCCTTTATACTAATTTTGTAAAATAATTCCTTGAGTTGACTATTAGAACTTATCAATTAATTATTATAGGACCACATTAAGAACATGTTACACTTAGTGATAACATTAATCTTCCACCTTGCAACTTGAATAACTCTTCATACATGCAATATTATGAAGAGAGAGCTTAACCAGATCATCATCAACATGTCTTCTCCATGTTCTCAACCTTGATCCTTAGAATATCAACTCTGCTAAGAGATATAACAATTTTACCAGAACATGCCTTTGTAAACTCTATCTTAGAATAGACATCACCAAAACTTATATAATTTCTTCTAGACTTATCCTTTCTTCTTCCAATGTTAATTGCATGCACTAGATACTGAGAAGTATGTCCCATAACCTTGGATAGTGTAAATGCTCAACTAGCCATCTGTACCAACTTGATCTTTTCAATGTTCTTCTATCAAATACCATAGAATACTGTTATGTTGACATCAATGAAAAACTGAATCATGAATGTAACATATCACCATAGTAACATATCTATAGTACTCCCCCATAGGAATATTGTCAGCATTCATGCTTCCAACCAATATTCTAATAATATCCCCCTTCGACATTGATGGAAACATAGATGAAAAACATCTAGTTCCAAGAATACCAACAAAAGACTGTTCATCTTCAAATCCTCTTCATAAATAATTCTCCCCCATTGATATGCCTCAATGTGCTTTCTACCAAACTTTCATATCATGTTGTTCTTATGCCAAACATCTCCCTTAGTATAATGTTTTTCATGCAATATTCTCCCCTATTGACATCAATGTTGAGGTTTCAGAAACCAACATCTTTGCATCAAACTTTACAACAACTAATAATTACCAGCTTGAGTGTCAAAGATAGTGTTCAAAACAACATCCAAAAAGAGTCCTAGATGACTCTATCAATCATAGATACTCCCCTATACAAGAAGCATCGACATTTAGTCTAGACAACAATGGTGCTCTGTTACACTAGACTGATCCACTCTTGCATCTTCTACTCTAATGAAGGAAGGGGCATAACCCCAAGCATACCACAAAAATACTCAAAAGTATCTTTGGGAAGAGGCTTAGTGAAGGTATCTGCAATCTTCTCTTTAGTGCTCACATACTCCAATATGATTTCCTTTTCTACAACTTTCTCTCTCAATGTATGATACTTAATAGAAATGTGCCTAGTCCTCAAATGCAACAATGGATTCTTAGACATATTTATCGTGATTGTGTTGTCACAATGTATAACAATAGGTTCACTGATTTCTATCCTTATATTATTCATCATATGATTCATCCAAATGACTTTACTACAATTAATTTCTATTGCAACATACTTTCTTCTGCTGTACTTTGAGATGTGCAATCCTGCTTCTTGCTTAACCAAGAAATCAATCTTTCTCCAAGAAAGAAAGCTCCTCCATTGGTTTTCTTTCTATCATCCATACTACCTACTCAATTTGCATTAGTATAAGCACCTAAAATAAAATAATTAGATCTATTATACCATGACCCAAACTCAAATGTTCTCTTTAGATATCTAAATATCCTTTTTACTATTGCATAATGTTCTTCTCTAGGATTAGCTTCGAATCTTGCAATAATTCCAACTGTAATTGCTATATCTAGCCTTGTGTGAGTCAGATATTGCAATCCTCTCATCATAAATCTATATTTTTTCTACTTAATAGTAAGTGTCTCATCCTTTGTTGATAACTTGTATCTAGTTACCATAGGTGTTCCAATGGGTTTGCATGTTTCCAATCCAAACCTTTTTAGTAAATCCTTCAAGTACTTAGTCTGAGAAATAAAGATTCCTTCTTTATTTTGTACAATCTGCAATCCTAGGAAATCCAAATGACTTTATTGCAATTAATTTTTGTTGCAACATACTTTCTTCTTTTGTAGTTTGAGATGTGCAATACTTCTTCTTGCTTAACCAAGAAATCAATCTTTCTCCAAGAAAGAAAGCTCCTCCATTGGTGTTCTTTCTGTCATCCATACTACCTACTCAATTTGCATTAGTATAAGCACCTAGAGTAAAATAATTAGATCTATTATACCATGATCCATACTCAAATGTTCCATTTAGATATCTAAATATCCTTTTTACTGTTGCATAATGTGCTTCTCTAGGATTAGCTTTGAATCTTGCAATAATTCCAACTATATTTGCTATATCTAGCCTTGTGTGAGTTAGATATTGCAATCCTCTCATCATAAATCTATATTTTTTCTACTTAATAGTAAGTGTCTCATCCTTTGTTGATAACTTGTGTCTAGTTACCATAGGTGTTCCAATAGGTTTGCATGTTTCCAATCCAAAAAAATTTAGTAAATCCTTCAAGTACTTATCTGAGAAATAAAGATTCCTTCTTTATTTTGTACAATCTACAATCCTAGGAAATATTTCTTCTCTTCTATCATACTCATTTCAAATTCTTTCGTCATCTCTTCTACAAACTTCTTACTTTCTTCATCATTTCCTCCAAATATGATATCATCAAAAAATATTACCAAAATCATCAAACCATCATCAATTTCTTTCCAATACAAATTACCATCTACCATATCTTTGCTATATCCAAGTTTTGTCAAATGTTTGTCCAACCTTGCATACCGAGTTCTAGGTGTTGCTTCAATCCATACAATGCTTTTCTAAGTCTGCAAACTATGTCCTTGTCCTCTGTCAAAGGAAATCCTTTAGGCTACTCAATGTGTACCTCTTCTTTAAGTTCTCCATTTAGAAATTCTGACTTGACATCCATTTGATATACTTTGAATTTATTCTATGCTGCATAGGCTAAGAAAAATCTTACTGCTTCTATTCTAGCCACTAGAGTATAAGTCTCCTCATAATCTATTCTTTCTAGTAGTGAGTAACCTTTACATACCAATCTTTCTTTGTTCCTTACAATTTCTCCTTGTTCATTTATCTTGTTTCTGAATACCCATTTAGTTCTTATCACATTCTTGTCTATTTGTCTGGGGACCAATTCCCACATCTCATTCTTTACTATCTAATCCAATTGCTCTTTCATGGCTTGTTTCCAATAATCATCCTCACATTCTTCATCTACATTCTTAGGCTCAAATTGAGATATCAAGCATAGTTCTTCATTTACTCTACTTCTTTTCATCACACCTTTATCTTTTCTTCTGATGATCTAGGTGATTCTTAATCATATTCTTTCCTGAGGTAGGAGTTTCTATCTCAACTCTTGGCTCTACTGAAGGTTTCGAGCTTTGTTCCTACCTTGGCTCTCCTTCATTCTATAAATCATTGTTAGTCTCAATAAATACTTCATCATTCCTTGGCTTAGTGACATCATCATCATCTAAATTGTAATCAACTATTCTCTCTTGTATTTTGAATTTCTCATCAATTCTCACATTTGCACTTTCCATAATAGTCTCTTCTATTGCTTCTTCTTCATTAACCAATCTAGACTCATTAACACTATCTTTCAAGGATGTTTCCATACTTTCTCTAAATTCTTCAACTTTATTAGAAAGTAGACTCCTCCTAGCTTTTCTCAATCTCTTAGGAAATTTACTTGAAAAATGACCAAACTCTTTACATGTTCAACAAACAAATTTTGTTATACCTTCTAGTTCTCTCTTTGTAAGAAGATCAATACCTTCCTTTATCTTTATGTCTTCTTCTAATCTACATCTATCTTCACTTGTGCTACTATTCCCTTGTATACAATAGAAGGATTCTAGATATGAGAACTCAATAATCTACTCTTTACACAAATCTGATAACTCACCAAGAATTTCCATCACTTGGATGTTGAAATTTATTTTGCCAGATGTAGGACTATCTTCTTTTAATATGTTCACCATGGACCTCCCAAAGTTGTTAAACTTTATCTTCAAGGACCTGATGCTCTGATACAAATTGTTAGAAATAATAGCCCACTAAGATAACTGGTGGAGGGGTGAGAATAATTTATCCAACAATTACAACATCTATCCTCTTTAAAAAAACTTAACCATTCAATCAAAGTAAATAGCAACCATAATAAAATACACATAGACAATTAGAACAAATATGTTAACTATGGAAACCCTTGATCAAAGGGAAAATCTAGTGGGAATGATGCCCACAAGATGATTTACTAATATAAATATTCACTGTTAGAAGATGAACCTTGTTAGGAGTCTATTAAAAAATTTAGTACATAGAGTCCCTGTTAGGAGACTTTGAATCCTTGTTAGGAGATTCCAACCCTATGAGTAGATGTAATATAATGTATGCAAGATGAGCCCACTTCCCAAACATGCAATTTCAAATATAAGAAGAGCTCACTACCTAAACAAGTAATTTACTATTATCTTCCTTTTTCCTTTGTTCTATCAACCAAAACAATCACTATTAGATCTTGTAGACTAGATCACAAACCTCATATCACTTAGCAAAACCTTAGCAATGAAGTTTCCTTCACTTCTGCACTACTCTTCTCAACTTCACATTCTACTCTTACTAATTCTTATAATAAATAATAGAATCATCTCATCACATAACATAATAAAGGAAAGTTTCCCAGAGTTAGCTATTAGACCTTCTCAATTAATTATTAGAGGAACACATTAAGAACACATTACACTTAGTGATAACATTAATCTTTCACCTTACAACTTGAATAACTCTTTGTACACAAAATATTATGATCAATGAGCTTAGAAAAGTCATCACCAACATGTCCTCAACCTCAATTCTTGGAATATCAACTCTGCAAAGAGATATAAAAAGTTTACTAGAACATGCCTCTATAAACTCTATCTCAGAACAAACATCACCAAAACTTACATAACTTCTTATAGACTTATCATTTGTTCTTATAATACTAACTACATCTACTAGATAATTAGGAGTATCTCCCATAACCTTGGATAGTGTAAAAGCTCAACTTGCCATTTGTAACAACTTGATCTTTTTGTTGTTCTTTTGTTAGATACCACAAAAAATTGCTATGTTGACATCAATGATAAACTCAGTCATGAATGCAACATATCATCATAGTAACATATCTACAATACTCCCCCATAATAATATCATCAACATTCATGCTTCTAGCTAATATTATAAAAATCCTAACTTGACCCCCCCAAATGGTTGTACAAATCTCCAGGTGGGAAGTCAAGTTAGGGCTCTATCTTTGATGGATAACCTAGATTTAAGGATTTAATAGACTAGTTTTTGCAAGGATGAACAAAAATTCTACCCTACTTAATGGAATGACTTCAAATAAAACTCTTTCCCCTATCCAACCATATCATTTAAAATCTTTAGAAAATTTTGTATGGAACCATACCAACAACAAATATAGTGGATTTTTGTACAAAATAGGGTTATTTTATTGATATAAGTAAATCTGTGTATAAAATGGTGCTCTCCTGACTAGAGAGAGATGACACAATCTTAAATATTATTCCTCCAATGAATAAAACCACATTTTTGGCTATTAGAGGTAGTTTTCAAGTTTTTGCAACTTCTTGGCAAAGAGTTGCTAATTAACAACTTTTACAAAAAAAGTGCAATTTTTCTTTATAAACAGGAAAATTGACTCCTATACTTCCTATAAGCCTAATATAAGAAGAAAATATAAATAAAACTTCATTTTTTAGACCATGGTGGCCTTATTTAATCCAATACTAACAAAGACTCCTAACTAAGGGTCATATAGGACTAATGCAATCGTGATTTATAAAACATCATAAGGCAATGCCCTTTACAATTGACCAAGACAAATACCTAACATGTCGAAACATGATCAAATAATTGTTGTTATTATCTTGGTTGGTTGATGTAGACCCTTGTTCCTTGTCTTTGCATGGGTGCCCTACACCATACCACTTGATGCAGAGTGTTAGCAACAAAAGATGGTTTTACCCAAAATTGGGATGTTGTACAAATGTTTGAATAAATTGCTTGATATTCTAAAGGTGAAAATCTAAATTTTTATAAGGTTAAACTCCTTGTCTACACTGACAATGGATCACCCTTGACAAGATCCTAAAATAACTTTTTATTATTAGAAAAGTTTGCACCATTTTCCAAAGTTTTAACCTAAGGACAACCTTGTGAAACATGGAAACAACCTTCAAGTTGTGGGACTTGAACTATGAAATTCACCACATAGTTCATGTATGGGTTCGAACACTCTATTTCAACTTTTAAACCTTCAAGTCCCATACATGCACTTTTAAACCATCATGACACTAAAAGATATACACATCTAGGCTTGTTTTAATCCAATGATCACATGTTGATCAAAAAACCCAAATAAATGACATAAGGAAAATGAAAATTCACTTATATATCATTCATAGGTCAAACAAATATAGTCATGCAAAATTGTAGATATCAACAATATACTAATGAGAGGCAAATAGGTCTTGCAAAAATCATCAATGGCTAGAGGAGATAAGACAAAATACCATGAAAAGTTTAGAGGAAAAGGGAATTTACATTGAACTTATAGAACAACATAAGAGAAACACAAAAGAGTCGACCTTTAATTTTTTTAATAAAATATGCCTTTATAGCTCAAGCATAACTGAGATATTTTCTTCCCTAAACCAAACTAAACCACTACCCTTAGCAGTTACTACAAACCGCAGAAGAAATCTAATCATGGAACAATCTTGGATATAGCATAATCATTAAAACCCTAGCTAGAAGGACCTTGGAAATGATAGAAGCAACACCATTCAATGTAAAAAAATCCAAAATGGGCAATAAAATAGTGGGAGAAGTTCCCTTTGTGTCATTTTGGCCTCGCATTCATTTGGAAGTGTTAGGGATTGATCAAGAAGATTAGATCACGCAAGAAAACCCAATTCTTTTTGTTTCTGGCTCATAAAATCTATGAAGTCAACAAATCAACCGAGTCCTGCAACAAAAAAACTACCTCATGAATTCTTCAAAAGTTTGACCCTTTCACTACATAACCCTTGCCACATTTCTTATTAATTTTTACATTCATCATGGCTAAAAAAAATTAATTGCCACCGTCAGCATTTCACTTTAACTATTTGTGGCTAACCTTTTGTAAATTGTGGGCCAACTGTACATGTGGCAACACCTCGCTATGTCACTATAACTAAAGATTGTCCATTTTCCTATAGAGACATAACAAGAGACATTGATCTACCTCCATTTGATAGCTCCAAAAATGTATTAATCTTGTTAGCACAACAACCAAAAGAAAACATGGCCCCATGCCAGCTTATCTGACACTATGTTCACCTCACTTGCAACCCACAAGGGAACTAGATGCACAAGTCCACATGTCAATCCCTCACTTTCCTACTTTGCTTAAAATTTTTGCAACTTCACAAAGTGGGGAAGTGTCAACTATAGATCCTCCTACATCCAACAATGGAAACATAAACTGGCCCACTTCCTTGCACAGTCAGCACCTCGGCCAATGAAACAATGCAAAAGTTTCTAATGTGTCTTGACATGTTCATGTTGGCTCTTACTAGTCTCCTTTTATGGCTCTAAAAAGAGTGACATCATGAAGTCTACATGTCAAGCCATCGCTATGTCACATAAAATAACTCCCTCACAACTCTTCATATTGACATAACAATGATCATAGATCATCTTTGATCCAATAGTAAAAACAAAAACTAAGAACATGTGGCCCACAAAACTAACCATGTCAAAGAATTGACCAGTGAAATGCATCCTATACACCAACTTAGTCTGACTCATCACCTCATCACATTGTAACCCACATAATGGAAATGGACCCACATGTCCAGATGGTGCAATATCACTTTGTTGCACGAAATAAAGAATGAGCACTACTGCAGAGAGACAAAGTGATGGTTATAGATCATCAAAAGATCTAACAATGGGGAAGTTGCAAGCTTGCAAAAATATAAAAGTGCACAAACACTTAGGAAAAAAAGGTGATAACCTAAGGTTTTATTATAAAGTATTTTTTTGCCCTATTTATTTGAATTTTCAAATATGTGAACATTATTGGGTTTGAATTCAAATCTAGTAATTTTAGCAGGAAGGTAAAAATGACCAACAAATCTAGTGACTTGGGGGGATGCAAGCCAACTATGCATAGACTAGTAGCCTACTCATCCATTGGGAAAAAAAATCATAGGAATCATGAAGATCCACCCAACAAAAATCTAAAATCACAGAAAGAACATGCTCGGTTAACCTTAAAATTGCTCTTTTCAACTAAAACCAGGAACCAAAATCCTCTGCAACCTCTGCAAAACACATGTGCTTATGCACTTCTTGGAAAACAAGAAACCACATTAAGCAAACTAAACTTCTTATGTATAGGAAGCATTCATCTTTCATCACAAGCAAGACTTAAGATATATTTCATTAACTGGAATAGGTAGAATTTCACCATCAGGCCTTCTTAACTAAAAAGAATCGGCCTACTTGCAACTGATAACCACATAGGGACCACTCCATAGTGCATCAAATTTGGAGTGCCTCCTTGGTTTTTCCCTATTTTCATACCACTTCAACAAAAGCTCATCTTCCCTAAAAATTATGAGCTTAGCCTTCTTATCAAAGCTTTTCTTGACTTGTTGTTAATGAGTTTCCAAGGTTTGGATGGCTTGATTTCCTTTCTATTCTAGCTCCATCAGTTCTGCCATTCTTATTGTCATGGTATCACTTTCCATTAGCTCCAACTAATGAGTCATTTTTAGAGATGGGAACTCTAATGAAATTGGAAGCCTTACTTCCTTGTCATATACCAACATAAAGGGTGAATTTCTAGTAGCCCTCCTAGGTGCTATTTTATTAGCCCACAGTGTTATTTTCAACTTTTGATGCTAACACCTCTGGTTATCCTCTATAATCCTTTTCATAATCTTGATTAGGTTTTTGTTAGATGACTTAGCTAATCCATTGCCCTAAGGATAGTAGTTTGAGGATGTGCTTAAGTAGATATTATGATCAACTACCCATGCACAAATTTGAGTTCCTACAAAAGATTTTGCATTATCTAAAATAATGCTTGAAGGGGCACCAAACCTAGTTACAATCCCATAAAGGAATTCAATAATTAAATATTCTATGGCATCCTTCATTGCAACTACCTCTATCTATCTAGTGAAGTAATCTATAGCAACTAGGATCCATTTATGACTAGAGCTAGAAGGTGAATTGATAGGGCCTATAAAATCTAATCCCCATTGAGAAAAAGGCCAATCCACTTGAATAGGGTGGAGAGGAAGAGTTGAAAGCCTCTGCTTACCTAAAAAGAAATCATATTTTCACACTTTCTCACATACATATGAAAATCATGGAACAAAGATAGCCAGTAATATCCTACCCTCATGATCTTCATTGCAGTTGTCCTTGCTAAAAAGTGACAACCATCAGGACCATCATGAAGTTCTTTGATCATTCTTTTAGCTTGGTCTATATCAATGCATCTTAATAAAGCTCCATTGAAATCCTTCTTGAAAAGAATATCATAAACTATGGCATAAGAAATTGGTTGTAACCTATGTTGTCTCCTTTTAGCTCTATCCAATCCTTGAGGATATCCATTTCCTAACAAGAAGGTCATCATGTCATCTATCCAATTCCTTGGATTATCATTTCTTGCCTCTTTTTGTTCTATTAGTATCAAAAAAAATTCCTCATCTAATTCCTGAGATGAGATCATCTGTCTGCACAATCCCTTCCCTCTTACCAACTTGGTGATATAGATGTCACAATCATACTCCATCACCTTAGTGATCCATCCTCTCTCTTCTCATTAATATCTTTTCTCAAAAGAAAGTCCTTCACACTTGCATGAGGCACTAAAAAATGGATCTTTTTATGAGATAGAAGGTGCCTAAATTTCTTCAAAGCTCTTATGACTACAAGGGCTTGCTTCTCTATATAACTATACTTATCCTCATATTCCTTAAGCCCTTCACTAAAGAAAACAATAGGTTGTTCTTCATTCTTATCATTTACTTGAGTCAAGATATAAGAGATACTTAACTCACCTCCTAAGATATAAAGAATGAAATCCCTATCAAAATTTGGATTGATGAGAGTAAGAGCTAAGGCTATCGCTACTTTGATCTCTTCAAAACTTTCTTTCCCTTCCTTGGTCCATGAGAAAACCATGTTTTTCTCAAGCATAGATGTAAGAGGTTTCACCATGGTAGCAAGATTAGGGATAAATATCCTCACAAAATTTATTCTACCAAGGAAACTTTGCAACCCTTTATTATGTTTAGGAAGAGAGAGAGCAAGTATGACTTTAGTTCTCTCTAAATTAATGGTCATACCATCTTTTGAGACAATGTGTCCTTAAAATTTTCTCTGATTGGCAAAAAAGACACATTGCTTAGATTTAGTGACATACCATACTCTTTACATTTGATAAATACTTTTATGAGATGGCCAAAATAATCTATCATGCTCTTGGATATATTATAATATCATCAAGATCAACTAATACAATTTTTTCAATCATATTCTTGAAGGCCATCTACATTGCCTTTTGAAATGTGGCACCTGCATTTGTTAACCCAAAAGGCATTTTACTATAAGAATAGGTGCCCCATTTAGTGGTGAATGCAATCTTGTATCTGTCAGCCTCTTTGACCAGCACTTGGTTATAGCCAAAGAATCCATCAAGAAAAGAAAGAAGATCTCTGAATCACTAACCTTGGATATGATCTACTCCACAAAAGGAAGGGGATGATGATCCTTAAGGGAGGCCTAGTTAAGGTTCCTAAAGTCTACACACAATCTAATTTCTTCATTCTTCTTCCTAATAGGGACAAGGTTTTCTACCCATGATGAGTGCTTGATAAATAAAATTATATTAGCCTCAGTCAGCTTGGATAGCTCTTTTCTCATTAAGGGTTCAATTTTAAGATTCACTGGCCTCTTCTTTTGTCTTATTGGTTTGACATTATCAAATAAATCTATGGTATGCTAAAAAAAACTTAGGTCAAAACCCTTCAAATCGTCATATGTCCAAGAAAATACATAATTAAATTCTTGACATAGATGAATGAAATTTTCTTTCTCAATTTCAGTACATACCTTCCCCATGTTTAAGATCTTTCCATTAGCAACCACAACTAGTGTGTAATAATCTTTGTCAATAGCTAGGTTCAAGCCTCTATCTCTTGCTTGTTCATTAGGATCGAAGATTCTCTCTAAGGTAATGAGACCCTTAGGAAACTTCTTGGAACTGAGATTGATGATTTGATCCCCATATTGGTCATGCAACCTAGATTGATTCCTATCTGAAAAATTTGCCTCATTCTGTAGAAAACTCATAATTTGTGCACTAGATTCAACCTAGTATGCATTAGCCCATTCATGTAAGATAAAATTAAGTGTCTCTACTAAGGAAGTAGCAAGCTCATTTACTATATCATTTTCATCTATCTCTAAGATGGTACAATTCATATTGATGAGATTAGGAGTGTAGGGCTCAATATCATGGAGGGATGGAGGCTCTACTCTGATTGAAGCTTTGCTTCCATATCTTGTTCTAAAAAACATATATGACTAATTAGAGGATATCTAACCACCTATTTGGGTGGTGAAATCTCTTGAGATACAAATGGAAAAGTGTGGCTTGAACCCAACAATTGATATATCCTAAACTATAGTACAACCAGGGCATGCATGTAGGGCCATTTCCACATTCCTAAGGATCCCTATAGTCTTGATAGTACTACCATCCAATTGTAATACATCCCTAACAATGGGCACATATTTCATTTCTAAAGCATCAACAACACACTTAGGCATCATTAAACCACTAGCCCCTGAATCAATCATGCAATTATGGACTAGCTTATCCCCTATAATTAGAGAAACATAAAATGGAGGAGGTCTAACCTTTTTACTCATTTCTCCTTCCTTTGATGGTTCTACAACACTTGTGTCACTCTCCATGCTAGGTGGTTGACCCTTTAGTTTGATGCTCTCTAGTTCTTGCTACATTAACCTCTTTTGCATGGGTATAGTAGCAACAACATCCCACATTGAGATATTCACATTTATCTTCTTCATCTGATCTACCACATTGAATGATTCATTAGGTGCTCTATTAGAAGCTTTGGGAGAGGCATATATAGGAGGTTGAGATGAAATAACTTGGGGTCTATTCAAATCTCCTCTGTTACTTTTTTGTCTTTATTGTTGAGGAGCATTGGCTTGATCATTCACTTCTTGTACATGAGATATTGCATTTGATGTTGAAACCTAATTAGGAGGGGGAGGGGTAACATCTTCAAAAACTCTTCTTTTTCTCCTAGTGTTGTCAAAAATGGAATCCTAGTTTACATTACAATGTTCTTCCACCTAGTAATTCATGAAGGAGACATCACCCTATTGTTGTATATGTGAAGCATTATTTAGCTAATTAACATTATATTTTTTTCCTACTCTAGGCTCTTGTGTGGTCAGAGCTAAATAGGATTCAACCTTTTGAAACATGAAATAGGCATAGGAGTAGTTGCAAGAGGGACAAAAATCTTGATCTTGAGTGATATTTTTTTGAGGGACTATTACCCTACTTTGATTTTCACTTGAAGTAGAAGCATGACTATTTTTCCTACCATGATCAAAAGAATTGTTACCATGATTTTTATTTGGAGGCCTACCACTATTTGGATTTTGATATTGAATTTTAGGAACCTTATTACCTTGAGCCTACCACCTCTCCAAAGCCACCACCTGATTACCAACCTTCTGCATCACTGAGAGACCATCCTCTAGCTTCTTCTCTTGAACCTAAAATCTCTTATTTATGTTTTGCATCATAGACTACATCATCTTTTTGATTTCATAAATTCCATTTGAAGAGGTGGAAGCTTGAGGGACTAGAGCAAGGGGTTGTGATATGGAAGGTGGGGAATAGGTGCTATTATTGGTTGATGATTTGGCATATCAGAGAAGAAGGGAATAGGGGACCTTGGAGATAACTTTCCTCCCTATAGTAGGATATTTTATGCTTTTATTTCTATTTCATATTCATTAGGTAATGTATTGTTAGGTTTAAAGCTCAAACATAAATAACAATTACATGCAAATATAAACAATATCAAGAAATAATAGATCACATAGAAAAGAATGCAAGACACCAAGATTTAATGTGGTTCACCCAAACCCTAGGATACATCCACCAAACAACAAGTATGATATTATTACAATCTAGTGATTACAACTTGATTACAATCCATAATCCCTTACAACTTAGTACCGCCACAAGAACCAATTTTTTCATCACCACACTAAAGAAATCCCTAACCCTAAGCCCTTTTATACAAGTATTTTTACCACTTTAGGGTTATAATTAATAATTACATGTTGGCCCAAAATCTTGATAAAATAGGGCCCAAATTTTTTATGAAGTATGTACAGTACTTTCCTAATCAGTCACCACAAACTAACATGTATCTCCTCCCAATTGTAGTGGAAATATCATTGTTAAAGGTTGGTAGGCTTCACTAAAGTAGGTATTTTGTCCCATGTATTTTGAAATTTGTAGTATGGGGGACTCTTTTTATAGTAGTTATATGTTCTAAAAGTGACAAATAGTCACTTTTGTCCTCAAAATGTTTACATAATCCTACTCCTAACCCATTCTAATCTATTATAGAACCATGTGGTAGACCCTTATAATATTGTAGAGCTTTTCCTTTTAAAGATGAATCTAGGAGTCTAACAACCACATCATCTTCTATAATTCAATTTATATTATAGACATTTGCAACCTCTTGAATATGTTCTAAGGGGGAAATAGAAGTTTTTACAGTAAACTTAGGTAGACTTTTAAGAGATGATGTTGGTATGTCATGTCTTTAGGATAATAGGAGAGGACTTCCACCATTAAAGGTGGAAATAGCATGAGCTCTAGCCATGTAAACAAGTGGCCTATTGATATCTACTAATGGTACTCTTAGTTGAGATCTATCAATAGGAGGAATAGAGATTGATCTTGTAGGTGTATGTATTTCCTCTGTAATCCAAACTGGTGATAAAGATAATCTAGTCTTTCTTCTTCTAGGATTCGAAAATAAGAGCTCTTGGTATTGAAATTTACATCTAGAAGGTGCCCTTGTTTCACCTTTGGGCATGAATAACAAAAACTATGGTCTGAGACCAAATGTATTAGTAGAGTAGAGTCGCAAAGTACTCAAAGGATGAAACTCTTGAAGGCTTTAACACTGAAGCTAGTACTATCTCTTTAGCATGATCATGAAATTTTATTATTCTTGACACTAGTAGACTTATAATATTTTGAATATTATCCCACTAGGCATGCCAAAAACTACTTTCACAAAATTTTGCACCCTTGTCCAAAGTTGTAACCTAAGGACAACCTTGTGAAACATGGAAACAACCTCCAAGTTGTGGGACTTGAAATGTTAGGTTGAGTCTTCAGAGAAGGCTAGCTTCCTTTTCTATTAGGATGCACCTAACTACACTTGGAGAGGAAAAGGGAGAAGGAGGTGCAAGAAAGTAAATCTACCTAGTCTAACCTAAGGGGTGATGCATGAAAATAGAGTGTTTGAACCAATCTCAACCCATACATGTATTTTTAAACCACCATGACACCAAAAGATATACACATCTAGGCTTGTTTTAATCCAACAATCACATGTAGATCAAAAAACCTAAATAAATGACACAAGGAAGATGAAATTCACTTATATATCATTCATAGGTCTGTTAGGATAAACCACGGACAGAAATAAAAACTACATGCAAATATAACCAATAACAGAAAATAATAGAACACACAGAAATGAACACAAGGCACCAAGATTTAACGTGGTTCACCCAATCCCTGGGCTATGTCCACCAAACAGCAAGTCCGATCTTATTACTATCCAATGATTACAACCTGATTACAATCTGTAATCCCTTACAGCTCAATACCACCGCAAGAACCAATTTCATATCACCACATATAAAAATACCCAACCCTAAGCCCTTTTTATACAAGTATTAAATTGCTTTAGGGTTATAACATGTCAGCCATAATATGTCGGCTACCATGTCAGCTACTTCCCAAAAAAAAATTTGTACAGTACTTTCCTGATCAGTCACCACAATCTAACAATCTCCCACTTGGAGATTGATCCTGTAGCAATACAACTACCACATGGGGCTCCCACTGGATCAAACCACCCTAGACTCTACTGTTCTTTTATTCACATTTAGTCTAAAAGACCAACTGAAGCTAAAGAGGAGTTTAGCTTCTCCCTTGTTACAACCTTTGTCAATATATCTGCTGGATTTTCATTGGTATGTATCTTCTCCAGCTTTAACTGTCCATCCTCCAAAACTGACCGAATGAAATGGTACCGCAACTGTATGTGTTTGGTCTTAGAATGCAGAGCTGAATTCTTAGCAAGATGAATGGCACTCTGACTATCTATGAACAAATAATTATCCTTCTGAGGATGTCCCAATTCTTCCAAGAAGAACTGAAGCCATATCATCTCTTTGGCTGCCTCTGTAGCAGCAACATACTCTGCCTCTGTAGTGGAGAGAGCATTAATCTTCTGTAGCCTAGAAACCCAGCTCACGGCTGCCCCACCAACAGTAAAGACATAACCTGTAGTACTCCGCCTGGTATCAATATCCCCAGCCAAATCTGAGTCAACATAGCCCTGTAAATCAGTAGTAGAGCCCCCAAAGTGTAAACACTTATTGGATGTTCCTCTCAAATATCTGAGAATCCACTTGACAGCATTCCAATGCTCAAATCCTGGATGACTCATATACCTGCTAACAACTCCCACTGCATGTGCAATATTTGGCCTAGTGCATACCATAGCATACATCAAACTTCCTACAGCTGAATCATAGGGTACCTTGGACATCTTATCCTCCTCTTCCTGTGTCTTGGGACACATTTCCTTAGTCAATTTCAAATGACCAGGTAAAGGTGTGCTGACAGCTTTAGCATTCTCCATAGAGAAACGTTGCAACACCTTCTCAACATAATCAGCTTGAGATAGCATCAATGTTCTATTCTTCCTATCTCTGCAAATCTTCATACCAAGGATTTGTTTTGCTGCCCCCAAATCCTTCATAGCAAATGCATGTGCTAATTGGTGTTTCAGCCCCTTAATATGATCCATGTTAGACCCAGCTATAAGCATATCATCAACATATAAACATAAAATAATGTAGCTATCATCATCCAACCTCTTAAAATAAACACAGTAATCTGAATGACACCTATTATATCCATGCTCATGCATAAAACTATCAAATTTTAGATACCATTGCCGAGGTGCTTGCTTCAAGCCATATAAACTTTTCTTCAATTTGCACACTAAGTTCTCCTTACCTTTGACCTCAAAACCCTGTGGCTGAGCCATATATATTTCTTCATCCAAATCACCATGAAGAAAGGCTGTTTTAACATCCATATGCTCTAAATGCAAATCTTCAGTAGCCACAAGACTTAAAACAATATGAATAGAAGTCATTTTAACAACAGGAGAAAATATCTCATCAAAATCAATTCCCTTTTTCTGTGCAAATCCTTTTACAACTAACCTGGCCTTAAATCTTTTCTTACCTCCTTCCTCTTCTTTCAACCTGTAAACCCATTTATTCTATAAAGCCTTTTTACCTGCAAGCAACTTGCACAAATCCCATGTCTTATTTTTCAGCAAAGAGCCCATTTCATCTTTCATTGCAGACTCCCACTGAATCTTAGTATCCACCTGCACAGCTTCATCATAACTTTCAGGTTCACCAGCATCAGTAAGTAAAATAGAATACAAAGAGGGAGAAAACCTTTGTGGAGGTCTAATTGGCCTTGTTGACCGTCTAACATTCATTGGTGTGTGTGGTATTTGTTGTTGCAGTTGTTGCACATCATGAGGAATGGCTGGAACATCAACTTTTGGAGTATCGTCCAGCACTACATAATCATCTTCTTTCTTCTCATGTTGCTGCAATAGATCTTTGTACAACACTTTTTCATTGAATATGACATCCTGGCTTCTTATAATTTTATGATTTTCAAAATCCCAAAGCCTATAGCCAAATTCATTAATGCCATATCCAACAGAGACACATTTTTTTGATTTTGCTTCTAGCTTGGTTCTATTTTCAGAGTCTATATGAGCAAAAGCTTCACAACCGAAGGTCTTGAGAAAAGAATAACTCACCTTCTTACCAGTCCATGCTTCCTCTGGAATACCACAGCCCAAAGGAGTAGAGGGACCTCTATTAATCAAATATACTACAGTATTGATAGCCTCCACCCATATGTGTAAGGGCAACCCAGCATGCAACCTCATGCTCCTTGCGCGCTCCATTATAGTACTGTTCATGCGTTCAGCCACTCTATTTTCCTATAGAGTCCTTGGAATAGTTTTTTGTCTATGAATACCATTAGTGGAGCAATAATATTCAAATGCATGACTGCAATACTCACCACCATTATCAAATCTGAGACATTTTAATTTCTTACCAGTCTCATTTTCAACCAAGCATTTCCATTTCTTAAAAGTTTGAAATACATCAGATTTCTGTCTAAGGAAATAAACCCATACTTTTCTAGTTGCATCATCAATAAATGTAACATAATAATGAGAGCCACCAAGGGAAGATACCTGAGCTGGTCCCCATACATCTGTATGCACAAGCTCTAATTTCTCCTTTTTGTTTTCCTTCCCAATCTTTACAAAACTCACTCGCTTTTGTTTTCCATACACACAACTTTCACAGAAATCCATATTCACACATTTTAGACCTGGTAAAACTTTCCTTGAATGAAGTACTTTCATACCTTTCTCACTCATGTGCCCAAGTCTATTGTGCCACAGTGCTGTATCAGAATCTACAGTAGCTATTTAATCTCCCTGCTCAACTGCAGTAATTGTTCTTGAATATTCATTTTTCTCTGAAACAATCAAAGTAGAAGGAACAATATGACCTGTACAAAGATATAAGGTGCCTACTTTCAAACCTTTTGCTACTACAAGGGAACCTTTTAAAACCTTCCAATTTTTATCATTAAAAGTAACTACACAACCCTCATCACCGAGTTTCCCTGCTGAAATTAAATTCCTACTCAGCTTTGGAACATGTCTTACCTCATGTAGTAGCCAATGATTCCCATTTTGCAACTTAATCTTAATTTTTCCCTTTCCAACAATCTGACAGGGTTCATTATCCCCCAAATAAACAGGCCCAAAATCCCCTTGGACATAATCAATGAAATAACCTCTATGAGGTGTAGCATGAAAAGAAGCACCAGAATCTAAAACCCATGAATCATCAACACTCTCTAAAGACAAAAGCAAAGCATCCTCTTTGGATTTGTTACTTACAGCATTTGCCTCTTTGTCTCCATCTGATTTATCTCCTTCATTTTTCTTTCAAGTCCAGCAATCTTTCTTTTTGTGCCCTGGTTTCCCACAGTACCAGCAATCATTTAGTCCTCTCGATTGAGACCTCCTCCCCTTTGACTTTCCTCTTGATTTCCCACGATTTCCAGAGTTACTTCCTCTTTCAGTCGTTCTGCCCCTACTTAGTGCATTTAAAGCACTTCCTGATGTAGATCCACCTAAGGATTTTCTACAAGTTTCCTCACTTAAAATAACACCAATCACATCATCATATTTTAGGGTACTAGATCCAGGAACAGAATTACTCACCGCCATTACCAAGCCATTCCAGCTTTCAGGCAAAGAACACAAAATCAAAAGAGCCCTAATTTCTTCATCAAAATTGATACCCACAGAAGATAATTGACTAGTAATAGTATTAAACTCATTTAAATGATCTGCAACAGATCCACCTTCTGCCATTTTCATATTGAATAAACGCTTCATGAGAAATACCTTATTTGAAGCGGAGGGCTTTTCATACAATGTCGCTAGGGTTTTCATCAAATCTTCTATCGTCTTTGCTTTTGTAATATTAAATGCCACCGATGGTGCCAAGCATAATCGAATGCTTTCGAGTGCCTTTCTGTCCAAAAGATCCCATTCAGCCTCTGACATAGTTCCCTGATTCTTGGCTTTTCCTTCCAACGGCTTCCATAAATCCTTCTGATATAAATAGTCTTCCATTTGCATCTTCCATAACTGGAAGTTCTGCCCATTAAACCTGTCAACCCTCAACTTACCCTCATTTGCCATTGCTCCCACTCAACTGTGAGACTCCCACTTAACCGTGAGACTTTCCTGCAGAGGATAACTGAAAGACAACCTTGCTCTGATACCACTTGTTAGGATAAACCACGGACAGAAATAAAAACTACATGCAAATATAACCAATAATAGAAAATAATAGAACACACAGAAATGAACACAAGGCACCAAGATTTAACATGGTTCACCCAATCCCTGGGCTACGTCCACCAAACAGCAAGTCCGATCTTATTACTATCCAATGATTACAACCTGATTACAATCCGTAATCCCTTACAGCTCAATACCACCGCAAGAACCAATTTCGTATCACCACATATAAAAATACCCAACCCTAAGCCCTTTTTATACAAGTATTAAACCACTTTAGGGTTATAACATGTCGGCCATAATATGTCGGCTACCATGTCGGCTACTTCCCAAAAAAAAATTTGTACAGTACTTTCCTGATCAGTCACCACAATCTAACAAGGTCAAAGAGATATAGTCATGAAAAATTGTACATATCCACAATACACTAATGAGAGGAAAATAGGTCTTTCACAATACATCAATAGATGAAGGATATAAAATAGAATACCATGAACTATTTAGAGGCAAAGGGAATTTACATTGACCTTGCAGAACAAAATTAGAGAAACAGAGAAGAGTTGACCTTTACAAAATTTGCAAAACCTACCTTTATAGCTCAGGCATAACTAAGATATTTTCTACCCTAAACCAAACTCAACCACTACCCTTAGCAGTTACTACAAACCCCAAAAGTAATCTGATCATGGAACAATCCTAGATGTAGCATAATCATTAAAACCCTAGCTGAAAAGACCTTGGAAATGATAGAAATGACACAATTCAATGCAAAAGACCCCAAAATGGGCAATTAGATGGTGGGAGAAGTGTCATTTGTGTCATTTTTGGCCTTGCATTCATTTGGATGTGGTTAGGATCGATCAAGAAGATCAGATCACACAAGAAAACCCAATTCCCTTCATTTCTAGCTCATGAAATCAACAAAGTTAGCAGGTCAATTGAAACCTGCAACCAAAAACCACTGCATGGACTAGTAATATCATTTTTTACCCCATGTTGTGAAGTCTTCATGAGTTTGACCCTTTCACTGCATAACCTTGCTACCTTTCTTATTAATTTTTATGTTCACTATGGCTCGAAAAAATTAACTGCCACTATCGGTATTTCACTTTAACTATTTTTAGCTAACCTTTTGTAAACTATTGGTGAACTATACATGTGGCAACATTTCACTATGTCACTATAGCTAAAGATCAAGCATTTTCCTATAGTGACATAACAAGAGATGTTGATCTACCTCCATCTGATGAGTCCAAAAATAATTTAATCTTGTCAGCTTAAAATCAATAGGAAACATGGTCCCACGCCAACTTATCTAACACTTTGTCCACCTCACTTGTAGCCCACAAGGGAACTGGACCCACAAGTTCACATGTCAATTGCCTACTTTTCCACATTTCTTAGAATCCTCACAAATTCACAAAGCAAGGAACCACCAACTGTAGATCTTCCTGCATTTGACGATGGAAACATAAACTGGCCCACTCCCTTGCATAGTTAGCCCCTTAGCCAATGAAATTGCACAAAATTTTCCAATGTGTCTTGACATGTTCATGTTGGCTTTGACTAGTCTCCTTTTGTGGCTTTGATAGGAGTGACATCATGAAGTCCATATGTCAAGCTATTGCTATGTTGCATAAAATAACTCCCTCACATCTCTACATAGCAACATAACAATTACTATAGATCATCTTCGATGTAGCCCATTGAACTGACCATTTCAGAGACTCAGCCAATGATATGCCTCCCCTATGCTAGCTCAGTCTGACTCATCTCCTTCTCATATTGTAGCCCACATGGTGCGATGTCACTTTGTCACATGAACTAAAGAACGATCACTTCTGCAAAGTGACAAAGCGATGGTCATAGATAGCAAAAAATATCTGACAATGGGGAAGTTGTAGGCCTGCAAAAGTATTAGAGTGCATAGACACTTAGGAAAAAAAGGTGATAACCTAAGGTTTTTAATATAAAGTATTGTCGTGCCCTATTTATTTGAATTTTCAAATATGTGAATGTTACTAGGTTTGAATTCAAATTTGGTAATTTTGGAGGGAAGGCAAAAATGACCAACACTTTCCTTCACCAATCTCCTTGGGTTTGAAATTCAAAAAACTACACTTGTAGGTGTAAAGCCCAATTAGTTTCATCACTTCTTTGCAAAATTAATAATTCTTATTCATATAATCCTTCAAATTCAATTCCTAGTTGCTAAATACATAGGGATATTTAGCCTAGGGCAAGGAAGGAAAAATAGAAAACCATACTTCACTAGTCTGTACTTTTGAAACCTATTTGGACATCATCCTAACTTGATCCTGCCAAGTGGCCATACAAATCTATTGGTGGGAAGTCAAATTAGGGCTCTATCTTTGATGGATACCCTAGATTTAAGGGTTTAACAAACCAATTTTTGCAAGGATGAATGTAACTTCTACCCTACTTGATGCAATGAGTTCAAATCAACTTCTATAGCATGTTAACTCCTTCCCCTATCCAACCATATCATTTGAAAACTTTGGAAAACTTCGTACAGAATCATACCAACAATAAATATAGTGGATTTTTGTACAAAATAGAGTTATTTTATTGAAATCAGTAAATCCTTCTATACAATGTCTCTCTCCTGACTAGAGAGAGATGAAACAATCTTAAATATCCTTCCTCCAATAGATATAACCACATTTTGGGATGTTGGAGGTAGTTTTCAAGTTTTTGCAACTTCTTGGCAAAGAGTTGCTAATTAACAACTTTTGCAAAGAGGTAAAATTTTACTTTATAAACAACAAAATCAACTCCTACACTTCCTATGAGCCTAATATAAGAAGAAAACATAAATAAGACTTAGTTTTTTTAGAGCATGGTGGCCTTATTTAATCCAATACTAACAAAGATTCCTAATTAAGGGTCATATAGGACTAATGCAATCACGATTTATAGAACATCCTAAAGCAATGCCCTTTACAAGTGACCAGGACCAATACCTAACATTTCTAAACATGATCAAATAATTGTTCTTATCATCTTTATTGGTCGATGTAGATCCTTTCTCCTTGTCTTTGCATGGGTGCCTTGCACCACAACGTAACCCTAATATGAAACAACAAAGAACATGCAATCTCTCAAGCCAATTAATCCCTTATCCATTGGGCATCAACTGAATTAGAACATAAAATAGGATACCAAAGATACAGTAATGCACTTAGATGTTAGATTTATTTATTCACTTTGTCAATAGACAATTATCTTAAAAATGACACACATACTTCACATTCCCTCCCATGACCCTGCAATTCTTTCAATGTGTATTAAGAAATTTACTCAAGTATTTGACTAGACAAAAAACTACACAATCGCATACAACTTCAAATCCCAGCTGCATCTAGACAATATGTACCTCGTACATATATCAACAAGAAATAACAAAAACCATAAAGAAGGGACTAGGTTCAAATTGAAACATTTTTTAGTAAAGCTCTATGTTAATTTCTTTGAAACCAGTACACTAAACATATGCAAAAACTCAAAAAATATACAATGGACAATTGTATTGACTAATGCTTAGAAGAAAATACTTTGTTGTTGTTCATAACAAAGGAAATACTAAGAAATATGGAATCACAATCAAGGAAAAGGATTTCAACCTTACTGGAACCAATGAAGCCATCACACAATAGTGTTAAATGTCCAAGATTGGAGCCCTTACAATAAAAAGAGAAGAAAGATTTATAGAGAAGAAGTACGGTCCCAGATCAGACTCTTATATTGATAATTGTCTTGGTGAAACT
Organism: Cupressus sempervirens; assembly: GCA_028749045.1. NCBI lineage: Eukaryota > Viridiplantae > Streptophyta > Pinopsida > Cupressales > Cupressaceae > Cupressus > Cupressus sempervirens. Next base: position 691,762,786 of record CM053791.1, on the reverse strand, counting down.
CTACATCCTGATGATGTTGAATTCATCTACTTTCTCCTCTATCCACAAATCAAATCTCATTACTGACTTTTGCTAGAAAGCCTAAAATATATTCCTTAAAATTAATGAGAAAACCCCTTTTTGAAGGAATGTCAAATATCTAATAAGATGTGCAAAAATTTCAATCAAATTTGATTTGTCTTCATCTACCCTTTAATAGTGAAAATCTAGTTGCCTCCTGTTGGAAAAACTCTATCTCAACAAATACCTTTTAAATAATTCAATTTTCATTTTGTGGTCATCAGTGCATTTGATCCTATCTAAAGATCATCCAAATTTGATTGTATTCCATATAAAATAACAAATTTTCATTATCATCGAGGATGTCCTAGAAATCATAAATCTACCTATAGCTTCTATTGACGAAGACCTATGCAAAATCTGACTATAGAAATGGAAAAATAAAATTCTCCTAGTTCTAAAGGTATATAATACTCTATGTTTCTAATGAAAAGAATGCCCTTGAAGTTGATTTAAAATTTCTAGGCCCTAGCCATGAACATACCATTAAAATTTAATTTTTTTTAAATAGTATATAGTTAAACTACATAATAGTATCAAATTTATTTTAAATTCTTCCCTTTTCAACTTCACCTGAAATGTGCACTCATATTCAATTTATTTTCATTTTAATATTTTCCTCCTACCATGTGGCAGATGCCCATTGGTAATTTCACATGACAACATATTAACATCTTACCTCTTTCATTTCCATCTTATAATCTTCCGATGACCCAATGTTACAATTAATTGTGTCATTGTAGCCCTTCATTTTACTTCTCCTTATCTCATGCCACCATATGATCACACCTCTTCAAACCTTTTCTTTTGATCTCCCAAAAATTGTGACATCATGACCATCTCTCTCTCCTTATGCCAATCATATGACTAGTCATAACATTGTATGTCTCAATATTTGGTTCTTTGATCTCTTGATGGGCCTCCTCGAGATGCCACATGGCATTTTATTTTGTGTGCATCACTTTGATCAAAAATAAGTAATTTCTTTACTAGTGTCAAGGCCCCACAACATAAGAGCTTTCCTTACCTTTAAATACATGTCTTAAAGACACTTGATGGTTGTGCCATAGAGTATTTAAAAAGAAAAATATTTTCCACCTAATGAATTTGGGACAATATCATATAAGTGCACACAGTCATTCTGCAAACTCTTCACATGATGCCCAAACACACTGGCTCCACTATATTGTCAGTTCCGAAAGGAAGAAGAAAAGGAACCTACCCAATGCCCTAGAGGCTAATCTATAGGTTCCATAGAACAAAAATCACCCAACTTTTACACAATGTGTGCCAAGCATGACTTACAAATGTTTGAATAATTGTAAATAGACAAGTGGTCAGTGGTTTAAAATCAAAATCCTCCTCAAAACCATCTAGATCTCCTTGCCTGTTTGTGAATGAAAACCACCTTTTATATATGTAGCTCCCCTACCATGGAATGACCTACTCCAAACTGTCTTAAAATGTTGTTTTAGCCTCTTGCACATGGCTTCTCCTCACTAGTCATTTCCCTTCTATGTTTAGCTTTCTTCTTTGTGTCATTAAAATAGGGGAGAGGTGGGTGATAGGGGCTTCAACACCCTTTATCTACATTATCCTTACTTTTCCCTTCATCATACTTGATCACCCAATTGGAAAAAAAATCACCTTTTCATTTAGCAAATTCTTGACAATGGGCTTGTAATTGTTGCCTGAACATATATCCAATCCCTTAATGAAACATCATAACACATTACCCTTGTTGAAGACTTCAAGCATTCAATTGTATGGAGAACTACTCAATTCATGGAGTCACCTATCACAAGGTTTTTACAATATTGATTTTCATCCTCAATCATAAGGTACCACATGAGAAGAACATCTTCAGACATTTATACCATAAAAAGGAACAAAGATAAAACACCCTTTAGAATGTATAAACCTCAGGATCCTCCTTCATATGTTGAAATTATTTCTTCATTTTTAGCCATCTTTTGGAAGCACATATCTATTTGAGCCTTAAAGATGAAGTACTCATACTGGGGATTTATAATGATTACAACCATTATAACCCCTTACTTGAAAAAATCTCCAAACCCTAGTATGCCTTATCCATCTGATAGAATTAGTCAGGCCCCAAAGTGTGTCCAGCTAAAAAGAATTTAAACTAAAAAACCTAACTCTTGGAATTGATTAATTGAGATTTTGGCACTGTCTAGATTCAAATTTGAGCACTTAATCATCATTTAGAACTTGTTTACCCTGTCATTGCAAACTATGATTTTCTAATAAGAGGGCCTATAGGATGGCCTTAAAAACTAACTAAAATAAATAACTGACCCTTAAGAGCTAACATACTAATTATCTATTCTAAATTCTCTTACCTTGTCAAATCTTGTGTCATGAAGACACCTGGGTCAAAAGATATTGATTGTCAAAGTTGCTCAGTTAAAATTGTCTACAAACAAACATGTTAGAAAACAAGAAAGTGCATTTGATTTTGGCTTCAAAAGGAGGGAAAATAGATACTCATGAGCTTGAAAAATAGGGTATTAGTTCACTATCATGGGGGGAATATAAAACTATGATTTGGGACCACAAAAAATAATAGGGTGCATTTGGAAAGCATGCAAAGTGAGGTACTCAGAATTGCAGAATTGGAAACAACAACAAAATTGTAGTTTTTGCAAATGGAACATACCTTGGAAAGTGTAAAGATGGATTGGTCAAGACTTGCAAATTGGCACACCTAAAGAATTTTTAGAGTAAAATACTTTGGTACAACCCATTTGGTCTCTTCTATTAGGGATTCAGAGATATGACATCCCAAACAGGGATACCGATCAATCTACATTTCTTGACACCAATAAAATGTTATAAATTGCATTTGGAATCGTGTTTGAAAACTAATCAAATGGATTCACCATAGGCTCAAATATATAGCATAACAAGTGTCTCACCCCTAGAATATAATACAAAAGAAATTTTCTTAGCATGGTCCATTGGGTCAAAGCTATAATCAGTCAAATAGGGCCTCCCAAATTTTAGGGCAATTTGCATTAGCATGACATAGATAAGTAACCAACTTTGAGGGATTCAAAACCTAGTCAAAATAAATAAAAATGATTTGAAAATTGAAACAAAGGTTCTCATGAGATATTTATAAAAGACATTCCCAAAGCGGTGAGTCATGAAACATAACCGGGTGCAAGATATTCAAATGCAAGCTAGGTTTCCTATCGTTGTTTAACACTTAGGCAAAAATGTAGATTTGAGCATTGCTTAATATGAAACTTCATAGAATTACTCAAAATGAAAATTTGTCATTATGAAACACATGGATATGTTGAATGTGAAGTGTTAGAAACATAAAACACCTCTTAGGCCTTGAAATGATAATTAGATACACACGCAAGAAATGTTCTTATAGTGCTCAAATGGACCCAAAAGTTTGGAAAGGTAAACAAATTGGGAATGCAATTTTGAGTGCCAATAGTGGCTCTATCTAGGGATGAATGCCCCTTGCAAGCATAGAAAGAATTTAGATCTCTGGAGGAAGCAAACCAACCTCAAAAACTTTCAAACAACTTATTAAAAATAGGGAAACTACTCTAATTGTACAATAGAATGGCCATCAAAACTTCTCAAAGCTTCTTACCTCTATCAAACACCTAATTTTCATTTACGTCTTCCTAAGGTAAGCTAGAAAAAAAATTTCCATTAGCTTCACCAAACACAATAGAATTCTCAATTAGCTTAGTTGGAAAACCAAATAACTTTCTTGACTTTCATAGTGTATATTATGAAAATAGGGGTTAGCATGCTCAAATATATTAGGATCAAATTGATAACTCTCTTCATTAGATGAATTATGCATGCTATCAATTTTGAATGTGAAAAATTCATACTCAACTTGGGGAAAAAGATTGAGACACACCATGAAATTGTGTATCTTTATGTAAAGCTAGTTGGTATTCAAATGAGTATTCAGATTTATACTCACAACTGTTATCCATGTCAATGACTAAAACTAATCTAGGGCTCTCCAATGATTCTTCAGAATCAGCAAATGGATTAGTCATCACATTAGAGAATTCATCATAAAATTTCTTGCAAGGTGTAGGCAAATATTCAAAAAAAACTTCATCTAACACTTCACTATCATCATTGAAAAATGCAACATCATCATTACAATCGCCTTCACACCTAGAAGAAGAAAAATTCGATCTTTGGTCCAGTAAGACAATGTATCACCATCAAGCTTAGCCTCAACCAAATTTGAACATTTCATGTGCTCTTCAAAAAGTGGGTTGATAATTCCATGCATAGCTCCTTTGTAAACATTATAATAAATGATATGTTGATCAACATCAAACTCTTCACCATACAATAGATTAGTGAAAACCTTGAAACCATTTCCAACATCACTGTCATGAAAACTTTCAACATGTGAAGAAGAAAAATCAGAATCATCATCATCATTACATGAAGAGAACCATCATCATCATTACATGAAGACACAACATTCACTTCATCACCTAAGCATGTGGAATATAAATTAACATTACTCACATTATCTTCACTATGATGATTCATATGACTTGATCACCAATCATCTCTTATCATGTCAATAGGTGTTGATGCAATAACCCTAGAATTACTTGCATACTAATGATTACAACTACATACAACCCCATGGCATTCATCTACACAAATAGGTAGTTCATCTTTGTAAATAATTTCTTTCTCCTCATATTGTGTAATGAGTTCCTCTTTAAAACTATCAACTACATGTTGATTCATACAACTCAGAGATAGAATTTCATTTTCATTTTTAGATCTAGAAGAAAGAGCCATACCCTTACTTGAATAAGGACACTCACTTTCCTCACTACTCTCTTCTTCCCAATTTGCATCAGACTCATATGAAGATGAAAATGTATTATCATTGTCCTCACTTAGATTTGAGTAACCACTCTCATCATCTTCTTCATAACACACTAGATTAGAAACATTGCTCACGTCATGTGAAACACAACTTTCAACCTCTTCATCCTTATACTAGAATACATGTCTTTCAATTTCATGATTAATAACATTCTCAACATGAGGAAAATCATCAATAGGATATGGAATGATTGAAATTATTTCTTGCATATATAACTTATCAAATGAATCAACTTTATCATCTACTATTGAAATACTACAAACACATGCACTCTATTCAGAAAGAACATGATCAGCTCTCCTTTGCAACAAAGAGACTTCAACTTCACATATTTTTAATTCTAAATTTTCAACAATATTGTTTACAATAGTAGGGGAACCTACACACTAATCTATATTTGAATACTCAACATGGCACTAATTTTTCTTAGTGACTTCATCCTATCAGCAAACATTTCTAGAGAAATAACTCTTAGTTAGTCCATACCATACATTATTTTCTATCTCTATTGCTTTCATGAATGCCTAATACAAAGTCTTGGGCTCTTTATCCCTCAATTGATAACTCATTTTTTCATCAAATGCATCAAGATAAACTATTAGACACACTTGATCATCTGGTCTACAATTATCAAGAATCTCATTCAAGGTTCTTACAAATCTGATATTGAATGCAAGAATAAGTTCACCATTCCTAGTTTTAATTTTCAAGAATTTCTCAAAAGAACCAAAGATTATTAGTCTTTCCTCGAATCACTACATGAAGGTTGAAAGTAAATCATGCCAAGATGAAATAGAAAATGCTGACAAAAAGGAGAACCAATCTCTAGTATCACCTTCTAAAGTTTGAACAAACAACTTCATATGCACATCTTCATGAGAAATCTCTAAATTTCTAGTCAAATCATTGAACATTATAATATTTTGATTGGTTGAATCCAAATGGTTCCCACTAAACTTAGGGAAAAAAATTCTAAGATCATACAGCATGGTATTTGGGAAACCGTGAATGTCATAAAAAAGTAATGGCATGTACCTCTTGGTAGAAATAGATCTATGATTTTTGTCAGTGGATTGCATAATAGAAGATTTAAGGGTTTTATCTATTGTATAGATTCAATTATATGCCTTTACACTGGTACCATATAAAGAATCTAAGGTCTACCCACCTAGGTCTTGCAGAGCTTGAAGAGAAGAAGGAGATTAAATAGCCTTATAGTTGGCCCTGGTGTATGAATATGTACATGTGCATCGAACATGGGAATTAGCTACCCCTAGGTGTGTGTGTTCTTATCACCGGGTTATCAAAAAATTGTTAATTTAGGAGCCAACACTGTCAATGCCTAATACAATCACTAGACTTATAGAATTTAGGAGGCAACTAAGCCATGCCACAAATCTCGAAGGGGAACATTGGCTATTAGCCCAAAAATCACTCCCTTGGTGTTACCCAAGGAGATTCGAACCTATGACCAAGTTTTGATACCATTTGTTACAAGATAGAGTTGTTGTTGCACCAAAAGATTGACCTGTCAATGCTTGATACAACCACTAGACTTATAGAATACAAGAGGTAGCAAAGCCATGTTATGAATCCTAAAGGGGAATTTTGCTGGTTAGTCCAAAAATAAAACTATATTTTGTTAACTAGGGAAACCCCTAGCCAAGAAAAAGTCCCAGTGGGGATGGTACCCACAAAATGTTCCACTAATCAAAAGTATTTGGTTAAAGATATTGGCATTGTTAGGAGTCTATTACATGCATATAGTGTCTTGGTCCTTGTTAGAGGAATTAGGCCTTGTTAGAAGCCTCAACCCTATTAGGATTTGTTATTTACAAATACAAAATGTATTTAAGAAGAGCCCACTACCCTAACATGCAATATACAATGTAATTCCTTGATACAAAAAGATAGATACAAAAACATCTTTGCTTGTTGTTCATATCTTTAATATTTGATATAACTCTTGGTGCTCTTCACAAAACTTGCATACCTCTAATCATACATCAGAATTCACATCATATAAATTTTTCATAGTTTTCCTTAGAAGCACACCTAACTTCACATATTGTAATCTTCTTATATACCTTTATAATTATAATATTCATGTCTAGTTATTTTTCAACCTTTTATACACTTTTAAAAATACATACTTAACTCTTGCCCACTTAGGGTTAACATCTAGGATGTCATCCCTAATTAGTTAAGTAATTATTTTGGTAAATAAAACAATTCCTTAACCCTTAATATCCAATTTCTTGTTATGTTATGTTCTACCTATACTCTATCGTAACTAGTAATTAACCCATAACTTGTTCCATACTATTCGTACTGAGTGGTGCACTTTCATAAGTCTTCATCATGATGTCAAGTAGTCATACCTAATTCCACACATGTCTACTATGCCTCAATAAACCTTACTAACAAAAACTCTATCTTTCTATCAGATAAATTGCATGATACTTAGACAATTTTCTAACTGTCATAATTGCATCTTCATGATTTGACCCCTTCACATAGTTGATATGTTACCATACATGACAACATCAAATGATTACCTTAGCCAAATTTTCAACTAATATACATAAAACAAACATTGCTATGGAGAAATTTGATATGGTTTTGCAAATCTAGATATGAGTTTTCTCTAGTAATTCCAAGGGTCCTTTAGGAATGTTTTGTAGGTGTTGAAGACTAGTTTGGAGATATTTTTATCAATGATTTAATTGATTATATCAACTTCTTTGATGTGTTTTTCTAATTACCTCTTGGTAGTGGGTCATTGTGGCACATGCCCAATGGGGCCAAACTTGTAGGGTTTTTTCCATGCTTGCAGTTGCTCATAGTGGAGAATGATGATGGGTAAAAATATATTTTGGAGAGATGAGAGATATGTTTTTCAACAAAATGGAGGGGATCCAACAGAGACAAATTTCATCTTCAAGATAGATCTAAGCTTCATTCTCCTACTATATAGTCTTCTCTTATTTTATTTTCTAGGGTTCTAATATGTTTATTTCAAGGTAGTCCAATATTGGCTCCAAAATTTGTTGGCTTTGTATAGTAGGTTTTGGGTTTGTGGGTAGCCTTATAATCTTCCATAGAGAAAATAATAATGAATCTTGGTTGATTCCATCTTCTAGTTTTTGTAGTTGTTTTTGGATTTTCAATGTGTAATAGAGATATAATTTTTTTCAATGAATATAAGTTTTGATTTAGTTCTCTCCATTTATGCAACAAGTAGGGTTTTAATTGAAATGGAATAAATTTATTATCTTACTATATATTTTGTCAGATATACAATTCCTCTTTTGTGCTTCTATCCAAGGGATTGATTAAAATGCTCATTGGGGTTTGTAAATTTTATTAAACTTGCATATGGACTTGATAAGTAGGCTAAGTTAGAGTTGTTATAGAATGTTAAAAGGAAACATTTCTTAGATCTTGGCTATTTCATAAATCAATTATAAAGTGTGGTGTTATTTTGACTCTAATATGCCCATTTGGATGAGGCACTGGTAGAGTTATTCATGACTTTACATATATTTTCTTCCCATTTCCCTAAAGTCTTCTTATTAAAAATTTGATATAAATCATAAACAATCTTTTATTTTATATATGTTTGTTATTCTATCCTAATCCCATGCTCCACTTTAGGATGTTCATCCCACATTTAATATCTCCCTAGATTATTTTTGACTATTTATGGGATTGTTGGAAATGTGAGGTAGGCTAGGTTACTAAGAGGGGAGGGGTGAATTAGGAACCAATAAAACTTTAACTTAATTCACCAATGAATCCTTCATATAATATTCTGATCTAATTGCATGCATGAAACAATGAAAGCAGTAAAACATTAATAACATTTTGACACAAGATATGGTGACCCAAATGCCTTTCAAATAGAAAGTAAAACTGGGGTGGGGATGATACCTAGAAGCTTTAGTACTACAGTATAAAGTTGGTTGGTTAAGGCTTACAATTGATCACTTTTGATGATGTTCCTTGTTAGGAGCAATGAGGACTACTAGGTCCACCTTGTGAAAGGATTTACAAAAAATACAATGAAGTATGAACTCGATAAAGAGATTTTTCAAAGACTGTTAAGTCTACTCGATTAAGGATTTAGCTGATACACTTGTTAGGATGAACCAGTGATTGATCTTTGATCTGCAACTCTAATTTTCTGGTTGAGATTCTTTTGAAATGTAACAATCACCTTATTATGATAGATAAATCTTTGTTGTCCCTTATATTGGTTGTATCCTTCATAATTCACGCTTCTTCTCTCTAATTCACTTCACACTTTCTTCTATATGATATTTGGATCTGATACAATACATTACATATATACCAATCCAAATCACAATTCATTAAAGTCAGCTACAACATAGGTTTCCATCAAGATAACAAAGTTAGCTCAACGACTAGCACTCAGGTTTTGAAGACAAACTCGATGAGGTTCTAATACTTGGCAACCATTTTTAGCACTCAGCATCATCATGCACTCGATAGATGTAAAAACTTAGTTCATACTAATCACTTCCAAGTAACCTGAAGTCAGTCAACACTTGTGTGACTTGGTGAGCACTGTGAAACTTGGCATATAGATTGAATCACTTGGTTGACACTCCATGGCTTGGTAAACACTAACACTTCGAGCTCGGTATAAACTAAATCACTTGGTTGACATTCCTTTGCTTGGTCAACATTAGATTCATATCACTAATACTGCAAGCTCAATAGATATTGGAGACCATGGTTGACACAGTGCAACTCGATTAATACTGTGAAGCTCAGTTAGCATTTTCATTGCTCAACTTGATAGATATTGCTTGGCGTGAACTACATAATGGTTCTGGAACTCAGTAGTAGCTGTAGAACTTGATAATACCTAGATTACTCGATTAACACTATAAATTTCAAGATAAGCTCGGTAGTAGTTTAACCAAGTGATTGAGTGTGAGTCACTAATACACAAACTTTGACCTTAATATCAACAATCTCCCCCTTTGGCATTAGTGAAAAAGACACTTATCAATCCAAAACTGAATGCTCAAAATTTCAAGTCCAAAACATTCTTTATCTCCTTTCTATATCTATAGCTTGGTAACATACTCTATTTTTGAGATTTTTCAAAATTGCTTTTGTAAAAGATGTTTTCTGATTATTTGTACATGGATTTGTATAATACTATGCTTCTCCCCCATATACATATGTCTCATATATACCTCATATTATACTTTTCCCAATACTCTTCATATATAAATTCATCTATATATACTTCTCCCACTTATATATATATATATATATATATATATATATATATATATATATATATATATATATATATATATGTATATATATATATATATATATATATATATATATATATGTATATATATATATATATATATAGATATATATATATATGTATATATGTATATATGTATATATGTATATGTATAATAAATGTAATTGTTTTGTCCCAATTTTCTTATAACACCTTGCTTGCATGATATGCAATCTGCACTTTTGCTGATAACTCCATCATGTGATCAGCTATGGAGAAGTTATTTTCATGGATGAGAGTTTTGGTATGTGCAACGTGTTTTTGGAATGCATCCATGTTTTGAATAATCATGCCTTGGATGTCTACAAGTGTGGCCCTAATCCTGGCTTCTTCCCTTAATAATTCTGCTTACAAATTTGTCAGATATCTGATCTTTGAATAGTGAGCTAAACTATACCTTGGGTCAAGTGACAACTGGTGTGCACTTTCCTTTAAGTCTTCATCTATATTAGATAATTTTGCTTTGATTCCTTGGGTGAAGATAGATGTATTACAAAACTTACTAAATAATGAATTTACATTATTTGTAGATGTCTCCAGTGAACTAAAAATAGTAGACAATTCTACTTGATTGATTGCAAGTTTATGTGCTACTTGTTCCAATGCCTTGTTCTCAAAATTTCTCTCTACTTTGTAGAAACTTATCTTGTCCATTTAGATCTTCATTTAATTTCTAGACAACTTCTACTAACTGATCCAAAATAGGTTGTGTAGAACCAACCTCAATACTTAGTGCATCTATTAGTATGTTCTTTACATTTTCAAGCACTTGGATTTCTTTTCTCTTCTCTTCTCTTCTCTAAGATTCTATTGCTTAGTTCTCTTTTGCAATAGTTCACCCATGATGTTCATTTGATCAGGATTCAAAGTAGAGATATCCCAAATTAGGATAATTATATCCTCATCTAGATCAATGTCTTATTCTTTTCCCTTATCCTTGTGTGAAACTTTAGTACCTAGTTGAGACTTGATCTCAACTATCCTTGTACTAGCTGAATGTGGAATAGAAACTATAGTATAAATAGAGGGTCTAGCAAAAAAAATAGATATTGTAGTGATAGTAGAAATACCTTGTTGTTGTATTGTCAAATTTGATAATGATAGAGGCACTCACTTCTTGGTAGATGAAGTGTTGATCACTTTAGTCAATGTAGTACTCAACTGAACAAGTGCAAAGATTGGTTGCATGCATGGTGTTGTAGTGGTTTCCACAACCAACTCAGTAGAAGATTTTTCTAAGCTTGATGGCATTAAAGCTTCTCTCGAAGAGTGAGGAAATGAGACCATTACTACTATTGCAATCTTCTTTGGGTTGGTTTCCTTAATACTTTGAATATTAGGGAGATTCTCCTTTGTAGCTTCATGTTCTTCCTCTTCATTATCTAGATTTACATCTTCTATTTCCAAATATTCTTCATCATCATTCCCATCATCTTCCTTGTCATCTTCATCATCTTTATCACTAACATGAACAACAAAGTCACTCAGTTGATGTAGGTTGCAAATGTTCTTCAATGTGGTAGTGGCAGATTTTACCACAGATTCTATGAATAATTTTCTTTGTAATATGAATAGGTTGCTCCAACCATAACTACCCATTCTATACACAGTTGAGGATAAACCTTATCTAGTTTATTTTAAAATCTTGGGTCATATGCAGAATGTGTGTTAAACCCTTGGTCTCCAAATGTTGATACTCAAGTTTCACCACATCATTCACACATAACTTCTCTAGAGTTTCATCCATCTCTAGGGTTCTAAGTTCTTATATCGAATAATGAAAATATGATAGATATCGTGAATGAGTAATACCTTGGGTGGGATCTATGATTGAGCTCCAATTGGGGCTTCTCCAATTGTCAGACTCAACTTGAAGTCTAGTGTCTTTCGATTGATTCCTTGAACCAACATCTCAGATCCTTTCTTGGTTTTGCGGCTAGAAGATGCCATGCTCGATAGGGTTTATGAAAACAAAAAAATCTTCAACAACAAACACACATATCACTTGGAAGCATAAAGATCACTCTTTCCAAATAGCTCTAAAAAATTCATGATAAAAAATGAATTTGATTTCCTTCCTTTTAATAATTGTCACTTTTCAAATGCTATAAATGCTTAGTATGTTCACTCATTTTTTGATAGATTGTCTTCCACTTGGTCAACCTTAATGCTTAGTAGATTCATTCATAGCTTGGTGTCAACACAATGTTTTAGTGTATCCCACCCTGCTTGGTAGGGTCTTGCAACCTGACCTAGCTTGGTAAGGTCTTGAATTTATGCAATCACTCGGTGATCCCTTTGCATCTTGAATGTTGATATGGATCTTTCCTTCTAGCTAGATGGAACTGATGTGGGATGTCTGCCTTAGAGTCTCAATTCTAGTTAGTCCTATGGGAATTCAAGTTGAGATGCTTGAGTCACCCAATTCTTGAGTGACATCTGCTTCATGACTTGGATTTGTATTCTCAAAAGATTTTGGTATCCATTGCTGCTTCATCTACTTTCTGATATTGTTAGCTTTGACTTTATTTTCATCCTTGATGCTTCTAGTGTCAATATAGTTCTTGAAAAGGTGTCTAAGTTTTGGACAAATAAAACATCTTCTAGTGGTGTCTTTTTTCCTTGTGTGATTTCACACAATTTTCTCCAATGTGCCTAAATTCTCCACAATAGTGGCATCTATACCATGTGTTATAGTCCCATCCAAATATAGCTTTCATGATTTGTTCTACTGGATTCAATATCTTGGTTTTTCTTTTAGAATATTTGTTTCCTTGTTTCTTGCAATTGTGACATTTACCTTTAAACTTAGGTTTCTCCTTGCATTCACTTTCTCTATGTCCATGATTATTGAAATTGTAACAATTTCCATTACATTTTTCTTTACCATTACTTCAACATTTGTTTGATGTATGACCTAACTTACCATAATGATTGCAAGTAGGTGTTTGATTCTTTTGAGCTCCTTGCTTGGATGATTCACCTTCTTTTGTGTAGCCTATTCCTGCTTTTCCTTTCTATTTGTACTGACTTTTCTCATTCAGTTGATTCATGCTTTCATGAGATTTCATCATCCTCTCATTGGTTTGCTTCTTAGTTTTTAGATCATTCTATAATCTTTCATTCTCTGATCTTAGATTCATGAGTTCATCATTTGCATTGGTGATCTGATCAATGAAGTTTTCTTGGTGAAGGGATAGGTGTTGAATTTCATTTTTATTTTCTTCTATCTCTTCTTTGGCTTTGTCTTTTTCTTCCATGAATTCACATAATCTTACTGACTGGATTTCTTGTTCTCTTTTAAGCTTTCTAACTACTTCTTGAAGATTGGAATTTTTTTCAAGTAGATATTTGATTGCTTCATCAGCTTCATCTGAGTTTCTTTTAGGACATATATCTTCAATTCTTTCTTTAGTGTAGAGATTGTCATTCATTTGTACTACAAGATCTTTCCTTCTTTTCAATAATTGAGAGAGTTTCTCCTTTGCTTTCTTCAGATGCCCAATAGCCAATTCAACATCCAACTTTTCATTGTCAATAGCCTTATCTAGCTTGTATACCTTCTGATCTTTGCTCAAGCTATTAAACTTCTTCTCTAAAACCAAAAAACTTTGATACCAATTGTTGGAAATGTGATGTAGGCTAGGTTGCTAAGAGGGGAGGGGAGAATTAGGAACCAATAAAACTTTAACTTAATTCTCCAATTAATCCTTCATATAATATTTTGATCTAATTGCATGCATGAAAGATTGAAAGCACTAAAACATTCATAACACTTTGACACAAGATATGGTGACCCAAAAACCTTCCAAATAGAAAGTAAAACTAGGGCGAGGATGATACCCACAAGTTTTAGTACTATAATATAAAGTTGGTCGATTAAGGCTTACAATTGATCACTTTTGATGATCTACCCTATTAGGAGCAATGAGGGCTTCTAGATCCACCTTGTGAAAGGATTTACAAAACATACAATGAAGTATGCACTTAGTAAAGAGATTTATCAAAGATTGTTAAGTCTATCCAGTTAAAGGATGTAGTTGATACACTTGTTAGGATGAACCAATGTTTGATCTTTGATCTGTAACTCTGATTTTCTAGTTGAGATTCCTTTGAAATGTAATGATCACCTTGTCATGATAGATAAATCTATGTTGTCCCTTATACTACTTGTAGCCTTCACAATTCACACTTCTTCTCTCTAATTCACTTCATACTTTATTCTATATGATATTTGGACGTGATAAAATACATTACATATATAGCAATCCAAATCACAATTCATCAAAGTTAGCTACAACATAGGTTTCCATCAAGATAAAAAAGTTGGCTTAACTACTAGCACTCAAGTTTTAAGGAAAAACTCAATGAGGTTTTGATACGTAGAAACCATTGTCAACACTCAGCATCATGATGCACTTGGTAGACATAGAAGCTTGGTTCATACTAATCACTTATAAGTAGCCCGAACTCAGTAAATACTAGAGTGACTTGATGAGCACTACAAAACTTAGCCTATAAACTAAATCACTTGGTTGACACTCCCAGGCTCGATCAACACTAGATTCACATCACTAATATTGCAAGCTAGGTAGATATTGGAGACCATGGTTGACACTATGCAACTTGTTTAATACTATGAAGCTTAGTTAGCACTGTCACTAATCAACTCAATAGATACTGCTTGGCATGAACTGCATAATGATTTTGGAACTCGGTAGCAATTGTAGAACTAGGTAGTGCCTGGATTACTCGGTTAACACTGTAAACTACAAGATAAGCTCGGTAGCAATTTAACTAATTGACCAAGTGTTAAATATTTTATATCGTTAAATATGTTGATATATATATATTATTAGGAGTTGATACCAATGCTTATAGAAAGGGAATAATGTTTTAGTGGGGAAGGTTAGTACATGCTCAATGAAATCACACTAGGTGAGGGAGACAACTTAGGAAAGGTGAGAAGATGAGAATTATTGAGTAGAGAAACATTGTATAGTTGAAGAGATTAAGATGTGGTGGACATATATTTGTGATATAAGGGAACATAATTGACAAACTATGTAAAGAAAGATTGCACTTGTTCTGGCTAGATGTTAGAAGAGGAGAAGGAAGAGAACTTTAGGTGAGCCTACTAGAGTATTGGAATTAATTATATTTTTTCACAATCTAAAATGGTTATTTTATAATCCAAATTCATTGCGCGCACAATCTAATAAAATTTTCTTACCTCACATGTTTGACACATGATAATCAAAGGTACCTTGAGATAGTCTTGCAGATCAACCAAAATTATTTTCTTTATTTTATTCATTTCTTAGTTGTATTGCAAGATTTGATGATCAAATTTCAAAGGATTATAATTGATTCTCAACCTTTAATACTACTCACCTTCTTAAGAAGCCAATTGGGTTTTATATTTCAAATTTGGTTAATTCTAGAGCAAGTTATGAAGTCACAATATGTGTGTATCTTTACAACTTTGTAGAAATTCATATATGTTCATCATTTCTCATAGTCAACTCTTATAATAAAATATCAAGAAAAACTAGAGATATTCTAATATCTTCCCATAATATTTTAAAGTGAGATAGAGATATTCTAATGTCCCTGAAAGTGTACAATTATTCTTGTCATCCTTATTTATACATAATGCCATGCGGACCTAGATTCCCCACTAGTATGTGCCCTTATGTTTTTTAACAAAACTTTGACATTATTTCCTCTCAACATTAGCTGAAGCAATACTTCGTATGCTATACAAACAAATTTGAGAGCCCCCCAATTTTTTAAGCAATACTGAATATTTTTGCTAATGATTATAACATGATGTATGCAGACCTTAAGAGCTAACAAACATGTGAAATGTCACTAGATTTGTCAAAACATGGGGTGTTTGCTTCTTGCCCATCTTTTAAGCTGCAAATTGATATTTTGAGCTCTAGTGGAGTAGAGTTGAATAGGAGAATGGTTGTAGAATTCAATGTGCATGCTAGGGAAGTTGTTTGGTTGAAAATATATACACGGTTCTAAAATTTTGAAGAGGTAAGGCTGAGTTGATATTGAAGAGAGTTAAATAATAATTAAAGATTCCACTCTCTATCTATTAGAATCCTATCAAAACTCTCTCATTCATTTCATCCAATATTATATGTAGGTACAACTTAAACAACCTCTAATATTATATGTAGGTTCTCAAAAAGGAAAGGAATTTTAAAATTATTAAACATTCGACTCTCCATGTATTAGAATCCCATTAAAACTCTCTCATCCATTTCATCCAATATTATATGTAGGTACAACTCAAACAAATTCTAATATTAGATGTAGGTTCTCAAAAAGAAAAAGAATGTAACAATTATCAAACATTCGACTCTCCATGTATTAGAATCCTATCAAAGCTCTCTCATCTATTTCATCCAATATTATATGTAGGTACAACTTAAACAAATCCAAATATTATATATAGGTTCTCAAAAAGAAAAAGAATTTAAGAATTATTTAGAATTGGATTCTCCATCTATTAGAATCCTATCAAAACTCTCTCATCTCCAGTATTCTATATAGATACAACTTAAACAAAACATATGTTATATATTCTCTGGTACAACTTAAACAAAATCCATATTTGTGGGTCCTGTATGAACCTAAAGATGGTTAAGGCTTCAACTCCCTGAGTCCCTTCAACTACTGATATACTATTATTAAACGTCCTCCATCCATCCATCCATCCACCCCTCTCTCGTATGTCGGCTCTTTACTTGTATTAGATAACCTGCTAGTCTTACCAGTACATTGTTCTATTAAGTTGGTCTTGCCTAGCTTAACAATGAGACTCATGAAGAAGCATGAAGTGGTTCATACCTGATTGGGCATTTGTGACTCGTGATGAAACTATAGAGTCATCAGAATCTTTGGCCTTCTTCTTGACAAGTTGAGATGGAGAACAGTGATGTACCCATCTCTGCTTGATAAGACAGTGATTGACATTTATATACCTGTTGTTTGGCATTTTCTTTTGCAATCATAACTCTATGAATGGAAGTGAGTGCTATAATCATCCAGGCTACTATCTTTTCTCGTGATCCAGACAGCACCAGGCTCTCAGTTTTTGTATCATCCAGATGCTATCATTAATATATATCTTATCGAATTCAGAGTGCAGTCAATACATCCCATCATCTCTGCTGAACAGCTGCTTACAGCGTTTTTCCTGCAGGGGGAATAATTCCTTGTCTGATTAGTGCATTGTAGTCTGCAATAGTAGTGGTTAAATCTCAGTACTATTCAGTGACAAAAGAAAAACCCATCTACAATGAATACCCATTCTCTGGTATTGTTTTGTTTTTCTTTTTCTGCCCTCCTGTTCCTCTCTGTGTGCTCTTTCATGTCTATCTTTTCGTTATTGTACGACTGATCAGAAGAATGTCTATGTCGCTGCCTATCATTTTCCCCAAAACATACCACTGGTCAAAGAGATTGCATTATAAGACCTGTAAAAGCAAAGACCCCTGCATGGCAACCATTCGCTTCAAACCGAAAACCCATTTGCTTGTGACACGGTACATTCCTTATTTGATAATGAAATTGATCATTGTGGGGTGTGCATAGCTGTAAATTGCAAGTTAGTACTTCAACTTTCTTTCCCTTTCATTTTACTTCACGAGGCTCACAAAAAATTGTGGTGGGAATTTTTTTTTGAGTAGAACTAAATGTCACGTTCTCGTTACTATTTGATTTCTACAATAAAATGTGATTAGAAAATTTATTAAATCCTATAACCTTCCACAATTTACGAGTATACTTGCAGTGTTCCTTTATTCAGTTGTGTGTCAAATTTTAACATCAACGTCTCAGATCACCTTCTCCATCCTCATGATCACACTCATTGGTAAAAAATAATAATTTATTTTTATTTTGCATATATAGTTGTTCTATAATATTTTGATTGAATGTTCATACATTGTAATAACAAATATCATTGGTTTTTAGATTTCATTATTTATAAGATCTACATTTCATATGAAACTTCAAGATTTGTCATCACAGACTACTATGATTTATCGTCTTTATTTATTGTGTATCAAATTTTAACATTAACATTTACTCTGTAATTCATCCTCAGGATCACACTCTGTGATAAAAATAATTAATTAATTTTTATTTGCATATATAGTTGCTCTATAGTATTTTGATTAAATTTTCATATGTTATAATAACAAATATCATCGGTTTTTAGATTGCATTATATATAAGATCTATATTTCATATAAAACTTCAAGATCTGTCATCACAGACTACTAGGATCTTGTCATATTTATCTTCTTTAACAATCTTGAGTGCTACCATCTAGTCTACTTGTATCTTGTCATTTCTATCTTCTCTCTCAATCTAGCTTTATACAATCTCCTCACTTATCTCTATCTTGCAATATCCATCTTCTCTAGCTGTCCAAATTGCTACCATCTATTATATTACTATCTTGTCATTTCTATCTTCTCTAGCTATTTGGTTTGATACAATCTCCTCATTTGTGTGTCTTTTCATATCTATCTTCTCTAGAACTCTAGAGTGTTGCCATCTAGTCTACTAGTATCTCGACATTTCTATCTTCTCCAACAATCTAATTTGATACAATCTCCTCCTTTATCTCTATCTCACCATATCAATCTTCTCTAGTTATCGAGATTGCTACCATCTAGTCTATTACTATCTTGTCATTTCTATCTTCTCTAGTTATTTTGTTTTCTATAATTCTCCTCTTCTATTCATCTCTCATCATATCGACATTTTATAGCTATCCAAATTACTATAATTTAGTATTTCATCATCTCTATATTCTCTAGCTATGTAGTTTGCTACATCTCCTCATTATCATTAACTCATTATATCTACTTGCTCTAACAAATTGAATGGTTGCATTTATCTACTACTATCTAATCATTTATATCATCTCTATCTATCTAGTTTTCTACTATCCACTTGCTTATCTCTTCTCTAGATATTGTATCTTGATAATGGATCTTGAAGTTTGATTTGAAGAATCGAGGCCATGAAAGTACAAATAATTAAATCCAAAAATTAATGATATAATTTTATGGTATCAAAAGAATTTATTGATATGTAGGAGACATTCTCCATAGCAAGTCAAATTGTGATATTGCTATTTGGAATCAATTGTGGTGTTTTTATTGAAACTCATTAACCCATGTTTCATGAGAAGTGACTCACAAGAACCCATCTCTCATGAGAGTGAATTGAATCCTTAGCACTCATTGAATCTAGGTGATTTGACTTTAAATTCCAAAGAAGTCACCCATCCCAATACTACTCCAACTCAAGTGTTCTTAACTACCTTCCAAGGTTAAGCCCACTTTTCTTGCAACCCCATTTACAAAACCTTGAACAAAACATTACAATCTGGATTTGTACTAGGATGGATGACCTCTCAAGATGTATTAGTGCTTCACCTTTGTGAGCATCACCTAAATACAATGAGTGTTGAAGTGTTATGTCTATTCTCATGAAAGATGGTTTTTTGAGTACTAGTAGTCATGAAATATGGGTCAATGAGTTTGACTTAAAAAGTACACAATTGAATCTTTATAGCAATATCATAATATAATTTAAATTTTCATATTTTGATAATATATAGTATTAAAATATAATTTATTAAATTAAATTAATAAAATTATATAACTTATTATTGAGGATGTTTTTAATGTTTGATATGATAAAATATATTTAAGATGTATATTTTTCTCCTTGGTTTTTTATGGATGAATATGGTGTTTTGGCTTGAAGAATTATTTTGCAGTTGTCATTCAACTGTTCAAATTTGAAGAAGTCAATGGATTGTTAATGTCATAAGTGTTTTGTTGTTAGATAAAATTTTAGTTTATAGTTTAGTATAGCTTCTATAGTTCGGTATTATTGTCATAGCAATTCATAAGGGCTTATTGCAAACACTTTATGTAATTTTCCTATGTGTGTGTGTATGTATGTATATGTATATGTATATGCATATGTATATGTACATGTATATGTATATGTATATGTATGTGTACATGTACATGTATATGTATATGTATATGTATATGTATGTGTGTGTGTGTACATATACATATACATATATATACTTATATAAGTATGTGTGTGTGTGTGTATACATACATACATACATTTATCTACATATACATATACATATATCTCAAACTTATTATTGAGAGTGTTTTTAATGTTTGAGATGATAAAATATATTTAAGATGAAGATTTTTTTAATTTATAGAATATATATTTTTATTTGTGTATATGTAGTTGTTTTAAATAATCGAATTGGTATTCTTCTCCTTGATTACTATGGATGAATATGTTGTAGTGGATTGAAGAACTATTTTGCAATCAAGTTGTCATTCAATTATTTGAATTTAGAGAAGTCTATGGATCATTAATTTTATAAGTATTTTGTTGTTTGGTTTAATTTTGGTTTATAGTTTAGTATAGTTTGTAGAGTTGTATTTCCATATCAAGTCTTAGGGGCTGATTGTAAATACTTTATGTCAATTTTTTTATGTTTATATATACACACACTACATGTGACACAAGGATGGGAGGGGAAAGGAGCCAATTCCAAACTCCTAACACCTTTCAAAGAGTAAACATAGAAGAAAAGACATACTCAACAGCAAGAACCAAGAGATTTACTAATTCATTAGATAACTCACATGATAAAATATACTTTCAAACATCTAACATTCCTAGCTATGAGGCCTTTTGAGTTGTGGCTAATACAAAGAAATTACAATCAAAGAGCTAAAATCTTTCCTTCTTCATCTTCCATCTACTCTGTACTATCTTTCTACTATCAGAATTCTTCCTATCTCTTACTTTCTTCCACTTACTTCCCTACATCTAATCTGAGCTCTTATATAGCCAGCAAGACTAAAAATTGGCCCATCAAGAATTTAATTACAAATAGGTCCTAGCTCTAAGGAGAAAAAAAAAACTATCAAATGATTAAAATAGAATCCATGCTCTTAAGGATAGGTCCACATGTGGTTGAAGAGATGGCATTTAACAGTGCAAGATGCCACATCATCGTATAAAACCTTGCTGAAAGAAATTCCACAATGCACTACATGAAACACACAATGAAAAGTGAGAAAATAAAGATGCACATAACAACAAGCACAATGAACACTAGATTGTGTGCACTTAGGGTAATAATCACCAATGGGTCCATAATAAGATGCCAACTATGCACAACTTGAAATCATGAGAAACAACAAGTACTCTACGAATAACAAAATAGATATAAAAAATAAGAAACATATTTGGCTAATGCAAGATTTTTCATTAGCCTAGGATGCTCTTGCATCAGACACTTGGGGTAAATAGGAACTGATGCCCACATCAAGGAACCCTAGAACTCTAACCTAAATCATAAAAATCCAACTCAACTTGTTTTATCCATACACCATCTTTAACTAGTTTATCTTTTCACTAAACAAGGTACTCCATGCAATCTTTTCATTTGGTACTCTTACTTACTCTTCTATATCCTCTTGTACTCTTTGTCATTACATTACATACTAAATTGGAATTTCTAACGAACTTCCCATAGATACTTTCCAATCCATGAAATAAACTATCTTCCCCAGCATTCTTATGTGTAGGCCAATCAAGGATAACCTTTACATTTTTAGGATCCATCTACAAACCATGAGCAGAGATTACAAAACCAAGATACATAATCTCTTCCTTCATGAATGAAGATTTCTTCCAATTAATGAACAACTTTTCTTCCTTCAATCTCTATAACACTTGTTTGATATGTTCAAGGTGTTCTTCCTTAGTCTTATTGAATATTAAAATTTCATTAAGATACCCAATAATATCTTTAAAACCCCATTCATCAACCCCATGAAAGTACTAGGTGCATTAGTTAAACCAAAAGGCATAACTAATCACTCATTTAAACCTTCATTTTTCTTAGAAGTAGTTTATTATTCATCTCCTCTGATTATAATTTGATGGTACCCACTTTTCAAATAAATTTATTGTAAATATCTTCCTTCACTCAAACAATCTATTATGTCATCCATCCTAGGAAATTTCAATCTATATTTCATTGTTATGTTCTTTATAGCTCTAGAATCAATGCACATTCTCCATTCTCCATTATTTTTAGGTTCCAATACAAAAGTTACATCACAAGGACTCAAACTTTCTCTGATCAAATCCTTATCAATTTGATCTTTCACTTGCCTATTCAATTATTTATTTTCAACAAGTGTTAGCCTATGTGGTGCTTTGTTAGGAAAACTAGCTCTAGGTATCAAATCCATACAATGACTAATACTTATTACAAGAAGAAAAACTTTATGTACCTTATTAGAAATAATATCTTGAAAGTTAGCCAATAAAGATTCAACCTCAGGTGCACACTCAAGCCCATCTTGTTTATAATCCTTCCTAGGAATCAAGGAAAAATAAACATTCTACTCCACATCCTTGACAAACTGGTTTCCTTCAACCAAGCATACTCCCATTATGGTACAATGATTCTCATCAAGTTTCTCTACCAAAGGCAACAATTCTTGTTTCTTCCCATCAACCCAAATAGTATCCTAATTCAATCTACCATCATGCAAAGCTTGTCTATCATACTGCCAAATTCTACCCAACAAAATATGACAACAATACATAAGAATAATATTACAAAAAAAATCATCATAATAATTTCCAATCTTGAATTTAACAAGGAATTGTTCACTTAAAAGTAACTTATGCTCCTTTTGAATCCAAGAAACATGATAAGGCTTATGATGTCTCAATATCTATAAATGCAATATGTTAACCAGTTCCTCTGATGCCAAATTGTCTAAACTTCCACTTTCAATGATTACTTTGCAATATTTTCTAGCAATGTATTGAATAATATCTTTCTCAAAAAAAGTTCTTCATTAGTTTCATCATTTCATAGGATCCTTCTCAACATCTAGTTCTCACCATGCTTAGGTTCATTAAGTGGTTCAACAACTTCTTCATGAGCCAACATAGTTTTTCTACTACCTCCAATCTTCTTGCCAAAATTAGTACATTCAAAGGCTCTATGTCCTTCTCCACAATTAAAATAGGTTCCCTCAAACCAAGATCTATCTTCTTTCTTTCCATTAAATTAGAAAATTTCCTATAGTAACTAGTATATCTACCTCTAGTGTGATTACATCTCTTACTAGTAGGTTCCTCTTTCCATTTTGTCTTACCCTTATCCTGCATTGCATTTTTAGGTCTTCCATTTTATCCATAGGTTCTACCTCTTATTCTTTAAAATATATCACCTCTTCCTTTTTGTCTTTGATCATGTTTCGTTGTCACACTTACCTCAACCTTTAAGGTGTATTGCTATTCTTTTTTCTTTCTTTCTAGATTAACATAACTAATCTCATCTTAAATTGATACCCTCAAACAATTCAAGTATCTAGTCACTTTCTCAACTTCATCATCCACATGTCCAAATCCAATATCCAATATATAGACTTCTTATTCATTTTTCTAATCACCTTTTCCCATGTCTTGATCTTTTATTTTTCCTCTTTTCTTCATTTTAGTTTGCAAATGATCCCACCAAAGTGAAGCACGACCCTTCAACTTGGTGACTGTTGTATTTACCTTCTTATTATGAGGGGTACTTTCATACTCAAAGGAATTGTCCATTTTAGAGGTCCAATCCAATACTGTATTAATCTCAAGTTTTCCATCATGGTAAGAAACTTCAATAATAAGTCTGAATTTTTCCCTAGACAAAACTCTCAAAAGCTTTTCCTCATCTTGTTCCACTTTAGGCTCAAGATTCAGATTAGGGGTCACTTCTTCATCATCCCTAACATCCTCAAGATGTACATCTCTTCTCTAGTATGTCTCAATAGATTCAAGCCTTATTGTAATCTGCCTCAACATATCCATAATAGAATTATTTGCATTTTCTCTACCTCAAACCATCTTGATAATAGTTTCTTCTAGATCGTAACCTTCTGCAAGTTATAGGTCATAAATCTAGATCTACCACCCTACAACCAATCCACTTAAGGTTCTCCACAATCCCAAACCAACAAGGAAAGAAAACTTTCTCTTATAGCACCTGACACAAGGATGATAGGGGAAAGGAGCCAAGTCTAAACTCCTAACACCTTTCCAAAAGTACACAAGGAAGAAAACCCATATTCAGTAGCAAGAACTAAGAGATTTACTAATTGATTAGATAACTTACATGATAAAATATACTTTCAAACATCCAACATGCCCGGCAGTGAGGCCTTCCTGGTTGCAACCAATATAAAAAAATTATAATTAATGAGCTAAATGCTTGCCTTCTTCATCTTCCATCTACTATATATTATCTTTCTACTATAAAAAAAAAATTCTATCTCTTACTTGCTTAAACTTACTTTCCTATGTCTAATCCAATCTCTTATATAGTCAACAAGACCATAAGTCAGCCTATCAGGCATTTAATTAGAAATAAGTCATGCCTTGGAGGAGAAAACAAAAGAACTGCCAAATGATCAAAATAGTTCATTCACACTCTTAAGGATAGGTCCACACATGATCCAAGAGATGTCCTTCAACCATACAAGACGCCATGCCATTGTAGGAAATTATATTGAAAGAAATTCCACAATATGTTGCATGAAACACATAATGAAAAGTGAGCAAAGAAAGAGGCACATAGCTCCAAGCACAATGAATATTGAATTTCACACACTTAGGGTAAGGATCACCAACGGATCCAAAATAAGATGCCAATTGCGCACAACTTGAAACCAAAAGTAGCAACAACTACTCTACCAATAGTAAAGCTGATACAGAAAACAAGCAATATTTTTTGTTGATGCAAGATTGCTCATAGAACCAAGATGCTCTTGCATCAACGTGTTGTGTGCTATATATATATATATATATATATATATATATATATATATATATATATATATATATATATATATATAATTACAAGGTATTAAATAAATTTAAATTTAAATTAAATTATAAAAATAACATAATTTGTTATTAAAGATAATGTTTCTCTTTTTCAACAAAAGGCAAGATATTTGCAATGTTTCTAAGTCTTAATTGTTTTTCTATGAATTGAGACTCTCCATGAAGTAGAAAGTATCAATTCAAGAACAAGTTCAAGTGGTACTTTACTAGTATTTTTGATTATTTTATTGCCATAGTGGTTATTGTTTACTTAATATTGTGAATGATAAGTGCAAAAATTTAAAGGATTGTCTATGATTGAAAATAAAAATCTCCAGTCAAGCAAATTATTTTCAAATTTGAACTATATAAATCAAATTATAATAATATTTTAATTGATTTTGTTACACTTTAAAAAAATGTGTAAGCATGTATAAGGCATGTAGATTGATAAAAACCTTACAATATGTGTTCCTCATCCATGTTCATCTTGTACAATTTAGTGCCTTGACATTACATGATGAAAACAAATGGACTTTTTAACATGATGTCACTATGGATCAAAATTTTATTAAAATTCATATTATATAAAAGTGAATGGTATTATTTTCTCAATTTTAAGATTCCTATCAATACTTTCCTAAATTATCTAAGTAGAAAAGGAAGCATGTGTAATGTGGTCAAGTTGTCAATGATTGATCATTGTAAAATTTAGAATTTTAATTTTGATGCACTATCAATATAGAATTGTAAAAATTCCATTATCAATAATCTTGAGAGACATAAAGGTTGTAACATGAAGTATTTATTTAGCCAACAAGAATGTCAAAAATATTTTTTGTTTTTACGATTTTTTAAAAAGGTTTGCATATTCACAAAGAACAAATCATTACTTTATATTTAAACATAATATAATTAATTTTAATTAAGATAAACTAGGTAGATGAGCCTCAATCATTTTATGGAAAATGTCACATCCCACTAGGGAACTCGGTAGGACAAGACCAAAAGTTGCTAAGTTTAGTATTTTTTTTGAAACATCTAGTTTACAAAGTTTTCATGACTTTGATTTAAAAAGTGCTAATGCTACATTGTTAATATTGGTGTATATAGGGTTATGAATAGTCAACTTGTGGCTATCTTAATCCTTAATTAAGTCATGTTATCATTATTATATTATTATTTAGCTAGGTAGATCAGCCTAGGTGTTATGTAGGGTTGTGTTTATTCAACCTAAGCATGATTAGGTATATATAGGAGGTTGTGAATCTTATTTCAATATCATATTGTGAAGTGTGTTCTCATTGGAGATATTTTGAGGTTTCCCCCTTGAAGTGGCATATTACTCTCAATTATTATCAAGCATTTATATAATATTTCATATTATTTCTTCTATTGTGCAATTTATTTCATTACAAGTGGTATCCGCGCATGATCTTGGCACCATAGAGGCAAATTTTTTTCTCAATGTTGGGATGATTTTGAGAAAAGTATAACTTTTAGGTTTTAGAGAAATTTTCAAATATTTGTAAAAGTTTTTTAAAGACCATATTAAAGAAGATATAATCCAAAATTTAGAGGAATTTGAGAAAATTAGAGAAAATTAGTGCAAAATTGCTATTTCTGCACAATTTATTAAGATCTTCATAGCTCTCACATCCTGCTGAATTGAAGTATAACTTGTATTAGGTTTTTGAATACATAGTAGAAGAGCTTAAATTTCAAATCTTGGAGAATTTGAAAAAAAGAAGCAAGATATTGCAAAATTAGGAAAATTCTCTCTCAAAGCAACAAATTTTCTTTTTTTCTGAGATTTTTTTCGACTAAGGTATCTTGGCCCTAGTAAGTTATAGTAAAAAAATAATAAATAAATCAGAGAATTTACATTTAATTTGTGTGATTTATTTCAAAATATTAGTTTCCATCATGATGGGGCCTTCAACAAGAAGCAAAAAGAATGCTACCACACTGGGGAAATCCTCTGATCAAGATTGGGAAATAGTAGAGGATAGTAATCCCAATGAGGAACTTACTAAGTTCAAGGAAGAGGTTAAGAGGGATATGTGTGACCTACAAGGAGATACATCAAATATAGAAAGCATGTTAAGCACCTATATAAATGAAACAAGAAAGGAGCTCTCAAGAAATCAAGGTGAAACCTTCCAGTTGACTAATAATGACACAAATTTTATTAATCCTATGAGATCTAGGATTTTTTTTCCAAAGGTGGATATGGGAACATTTAATGGCAAGGATCCTCTAACATGGATAAATCAAATGGATAATTTTTTTGAAGTACATCAAATCCCATATGGACAAAAGGTCACAATGGCTTCCTTATATCTAGAACCAGATCAATTCATTTGGTATTGTTGGCTTTGCACTCATAGGAGGAAAAAGGGTCTCATTATATCATGGTCAATTTATATAGAAGAACTCCAAGCACAATATAGCAATAGTGTGACAGAAAACTTCTTTAGCCAACTTGCTAAGCTTCAACAAACAGGATCAATTAAAGATTGTATACGAAAATCCCAAAACCTATCCTTAAGAATGGATATAGTTATAGAGGAGAACTTGGATGATTTATTCTTGGGTGGTCTCAAGGATCACATTCAACATGAGGTATGCATGTTTTGTCCCATCTTAGTAAATGGCTCTTTTATATTGGCACACAGGGTAGAGGAGAAGTTCTTGATTCCTAGAAAGCAAGGGGCTAATGTGACAAGAGAAAAAGGATATTCAACACCTTCTCTTCCTCAACCTACTAGGTTGACTCCACAAAAAATTGAGAAGAAAAGAGCAAAAGGGTTGTGTTTCAATTGTGATAGAAAATATAGTCGAGGACATAAATGTAGTGAAAAGAAATTGTTTTATATTGAAGGTCCAAGTGAGGAAGAAGAGGATGAGCCCATATTAGAGGAGGATAGGGAGTTAGGTGAGGAATCACATGATTCTCAACAAATCATTTCTTGTCATGCACTTTTTTTTAGAGCACCACAAACTCTTAAAGTAGTGGGTTTCTTGAAAAAGAAAAAAGTAATAGTATTGATCGACTCAAGTAGTACTCATAATTTCATCAACAAAAAGTTGGAAACTCTTCTAAATTATTTTATATATCTAGCCCTAGAGATTCAAGTTTTGATTGTAGATGGGAGCACAATTAGTTATTTAGGGAAGTGTCATAGCATCAAATTATCCATGGGAGATTATCAACTTGATACCCCAATGTATGCAATATCCATGGGTGAAATGGATATCATTTTGGGAGTACAATGGCTTACTACATTGGGAATAATTGAGATGAACTTCCAAGAACTATTCATGCAATTTCAATCAAAAGGAAAGTTAGTGGAGCTAAGGGGATTGAAGGCAAAATCCCCATAGTTGGTAAGCTCTTATCAAATGAAAAAAATTCTTAAGAAAGGTGTGGATGGATTTGTGACCCATCTATGCTCATTAGAAGTCTCTTAGTCCAACGCTCTTACTCATCTAGATTTACAAGAAGTAATTAATTAAAGTACTGAGTTTTCTGGATTAGATTGTGTTTGTTTATTTTATCTCCCAAAAAATTGGCAAAATCTTGACCAGAAAGGGCATCCAGGTAGCCTTCAAACCCCTTTCTAAGTTAAGAAATTGTATCCCCCCGCTCAAGGATTCAAACAACTCTCTTCTAGACTCAGGGGTCTACAAGATTGAGTGCTCATGTGGCATGCCCTACATTGGTGAAATTGGTCGCTCTGTCATCACAAGGATCCGAGAACACAGTGCTGACATCAAGCATGAGAGGATACTAAAATCTGCCCTAGCTGAGCACTCAACTTCCACCAAGCATCATATTTGTTTGGAGAATACCAAAATCCTATCAAAAGAGGACAATCTTTTCAAAAGGAAGTTAAAGGAGGCTATTGCCATTAGCTATCATCCCATTAACCTCAATCGGGATGATGGGTGGTCCATTAACCATTCATGGCACCCCTTGCTTGATTCCCTTGACAACCACCATTTGAGCACGCTCAACAGACTCCACCACCTTTGATGCTTTCTCGGTTTCCCTTCTTGCGTGCTCTTCCAGTTCTTTTGTTTCGCTGTTTCCTCTTCTCGTTCTCTTTTTTCCCCCTCTCTTCTCCTCTTTCCTTTTTTGGGTGCTTGTTTCTTCTTCCATGGTGGGCAGTGTTTTCTCTCTCTCTCTCTCTCTCCCGAGCACACTTCCTGCTTCTTTCTTGTGAGTGGGTTTTGTGCTTAGACATCGTGGTTTCCTTTATTTTAGTGTCCTGTTGTCTCTAGTGTTGTTTATTTTTTCACGTGGTTTTCTCCTTTCTTTTTTGTGCGTCCTCCTACCGATTCTTTTGCTCTATCCTTGTCATCTAGTCTACTAAGTAGGTATGAATTTTCTCCTTTACCCCTACATGCTTGGCATTTTCTTCCTTCTTATTTATTTTTACTCAGTTCTCTTTGCAGTTTTGGTCAATTTCATTTTCTTGTTTTCATAAAATTGGTATACATATAGATTGTTGGTTTTTTTCAACCCTTTATATATATATATATATATATATATATATATGTCTAGTATATTTTACTTATATCGCATATAGACATATATATATATTGGCATATATTTCCTAGATATTTCTTATTTATTTATATATTTCTTTCATAGTATATCGTATTTTTCTTGGACATAACTATATTTTGATCCTTTAGCTATTGTAAGTGGTTACATAGCTATACATTACCCATATAGCTATTTTATTATATAATAGCCTATATATTAATAGCTATTTTACGTATATATATATATATATATATATATATATATATATATATATATAGAGGCAGGATATATGTTAATTGTTGTTTCTATATATATGGAGCTATTTTTTCTGTTTAGTTTCCTTCTTTTAAACCTTTTTC
Source organism: Cupressus sempervirens (assembly GCA_028749045.1). Lineage (NCBI taxonomy): Eukaryota > Viridiplantae > Streptophyta > Pinopsida > Cupressales > Cupressaceae > Cupressus > Cupressus sempervirens. Next base: position 691,732,547 of record CM053791.1, on the reverse strand, counting down.
TGTCATTTTTTCTTCTTTCTTATACTTTTTGGTGGGGGTACCTTTTTGCTATTTTTTCTATTTTTTCTATTTTTAGCTTTGCATGGTTTTACGAGCTTCCCCCTTCTCTTCTTATAATTCTTGAGAAAGGTCCAGTCTGCATATCTTACTACCCTGCACTTTCTTATCCTGATGATGGATCATGTAGTGTGATCCGAAACGTTGATGAAATAAACAAACACAATCTAATCCAGAAAACTCAGTACTTTACAAATGGATTGTGGAAATCTGTTACTGTTAAGTAATTAATTGTCACTCAGTGATTCTTGGAGATATGCCTAAATGACTTCCTCCTAAGAGGGATCATGACCATGCCATATAACTAGTTCAAGGGAGCCAGCCACCAAACATCAAGCCTTATAGGTAACCATACATACACAAAAGTGAAATAGAAAAAAATGTTAAGGAAATGTTAGAGGCAAGAATTATCAAGCATAGCTAAAGTGCTTACTCCTCACCTATGGTGATGGTGCATAAGAAGGATGAAACTAGGTGCATGTGTCTAGATTATAGAGTGCTCAATAAGTACACCATTAAAGATAAGTTTCCTATTCCAATCATCAATGTGTTGGAAATATTCAAGACTATGCTAGGTTAATGAGAGGGGAGGGGTGAATCAGTAACCTCTAAAACTTTATCAATTTCAGTGATTTATAACAATATACTAATTATCATTTATTTATCTAATTGCATGCATGAGAAACTGAAAACATAAAACATTCATAACACTTAAACATAATAATTTGGTGACCTAGAAACTATCCAAATAGAAAGTAAAACTAGGGTGGGGATGAGACCCACAAAACTTCAATACTGCAACATAAAGTTGGCTTGTTAATGCTTACATTGATCACTTTTAATGATATGCCTTGTTAGGAGCAATTAGGATTGCTAGGTCCACCTTGTTAAAGGATTTACAAACACACAATAAAGTATGCACTTGATAAAGAGATTTTGAGAAAGACTATTAAGTCTACCTTGTTAAAGGATTTATATTGATTCACCTATTAGAATGAAACAATAAATCTCTGACTTACAACTAAATTGTTGATAGAGATTCCTTGAAGCACTGATCACCTTTTGTGATGGATATATCTCTACTGCTCCTTTTTTGATATGGCCTTCAATGTATACTTCATCTAGTACTTGATCACATTCGTATTCTTACACACTATGTTCATGCATTGCATATTTCACACACATTGGATATGATATAATACATTACATATATACCAATCCAATTTACATAATAAAAATGTTGGCCATCTTACAAGTTAACATAAATATTACAAAGTTAGCTCAAATGAAGATACTTAGGTTCTGCAGACTATCTTGGTAAAGTTATGATACTCAACATCCACTATCATTACTCGACATCATCATGCACTCGGTAGAAGTAGAAGCTCAATCCATTTTGATCACTTCAATGTAGTATTGAACTCATTCTACATCGGTGACTTAGTATATACTATGTAACTTGACATAAACTGAATTACTAGTTTACCATGACTTCACTCGATAAACACTAACTTTGTATATGGCTCAGTTAACACTAGCTTTGCATCACATGAACTAATAGCTTGGAAGAAATTGTAAAGCTTGGTAACCACTGAAGTGCTTAGGTTGAACAGCTAGACTTCATAGTACCTAATTCTGCTCAGTTTGAATTGTTGCACTTCACACTAACTGAATTCCCTTGGTAACCACTAGAATGCTTGGTTGCCACTGGAATTAGTCTAGAAGACTTGGAAGCAACTATAGAATTTAGTGGCTACTGAATTATATGGAAAATATTGTAGACGGTTCAATGAGCTTGGTAGCTATACAAAATTTGAATAAGTGTTGTCACTAATAACAAACTTGATTGATATGTCAACAATCTTCCCCCTTGGCATTAGTGACAAAAACACTTATTAGCTAAAAATTATATACATCACCATGTGATGCTAGTTCGGTAGGGTATACTATTTTGAGATTTTTCAAAATTTGTATATATAGTATACTATAAAAAATATCTACAAAATTCTCCTTTACTATAAACATTTTCTCCCTTTGCATGATTCTCCCCCATACAATATACATAGTATCTCACTATACATAGTCTCTCCCCCTTTATTGACAATAATCCCAAAGGTTTATTCATAACTTATTTACATGGAGACACCAAAATGAGATAGAAACTCATAATGTACCTTAAGAATAAGTGCCAAAGTTTTATACCAAATTTCTTGCAAAATCTTGCATGTATTAGAGCAATTTGTACTTCTACAAAGAGTTCTATCATGTGATCTACAATAGAGAAGTTGCTGTCATGGATCAAGGTTTTTGAGTAAACAATGTGTTTCTACATTGTATCCATGATAGGAAGGATCATATTCTAAATATCTATCAATGTAGACCGGATCCTTGCTTCTTCTCTCAACAACTCTACCTGCATGTCTGACAAAAATATGATCTTCATATGATGTGCAAAGCTTGAACTAGAGTTAAGTTGCAATTGCTATGCACTAGCTTTCAGATCCTCGTCAATCTTTGTTAGTTTTCTCTTTATCTCCTTTGTGAACTCAGTAACATCACACAACTTTCCAAAAAGTGATGTCACATTAGCGCAAGAGGCTTCAAGATTGGTCAAAATTGAGGAAATCTCAACTTGATGGATAGCAATTTGCTAAGCAATGTGCTCAAGCACTTTATTGTCAAATTTCTTTTTTGCTTTCTCAATTAACTTATCTTAACCACTAGTGTCCTCATTAAACTTTTGGACTGCCTCTACTAATTTTAACAAAATAGGTTGAGAAGAATCTACCTCAATACCTATTTCCTCAGACAAAATATTCTTGGCATCATCAATAATCTTATATTCCCTATCTCTCTCCTCTCTTAATTTCTACTATTTTTCCTTCTTCTGGAGGAGTTCATGAACTATATGCCTTTGATCCACAATAAGATTATAAAAGTCCCATTTGGGCATTTCTATTTCCTCATCTAGGTCTATATCCTCTTCTATCTCCTTGCCTCTACTCAAAAATCTTGTACTCGGTTGAGCCTTAGGTTCAACTATCCTTGTACTTAATGTCTTTGAATCTGAGATGGAAATAATTGTAGATATACTAGGACTTGTAGTGAAAATTGATATAGTACTAACCAATGGAATACTAATAGGAATTCTTGTTTAATCCAAAACTAAAGTAGACAAAAATTGTAGTATTCAAAACTAAAGTACATACTACTAAAGAACTCAAAATTGTAGAAGACACTATATTCATGGCTGATGACTCAGTAGTTGAAGAAGTGAGAGGCTACATCTTGGTAGATGAAGTGGAAGTCACTTTTTCTATAGATACATTGAGTTGAATGGGAGCAAAGAGTGATTGGACATTTGAAGTGTCTATGGTTGTCACAATCAAACTTGCTAAAGCTATGTTCGAGATTGATATGGCTACTAGTTTTCTTGGAGAGTGAGGAAGTGAGGCAATGACTATGGCTACTATCTTCATTGGGTTAATATCCTCATCATCTTCTTTATCTTCCTTGGTAGCTTCCTCCTCTTTATCTTCTTCAACTTCCTCATTGTCAAAATGTGTGGGCTTAGTGTAAGTTTCTTCTTCATCATCATTATCTTTAACATCTATTGGGAAGTCACTTGGTTTTGTGCAAATGATAAACATTCTTCCACATGCTTGTGGCATTCTTAACCACATGCTCTATATCCTTGATCAAAATTAATCATGTATTAAATCTAAGAGTCATTTTATCTTCATTTTTCTTCAAAGACTCTTTTACCTCAGCATCTGTCATGCTTGGTAGCAATTACCTCAAGGTTTGAGCATAAATGTCTTTTCCAATTTGCATTGCAAAGTCCCATCTTGGCTTTATTTTCTCTAACAATTCATTAGAGATTTGAGAGGTGATTTGACCTAGTGAATACTTCCATTTTCCCATTTTGGTCAACACCAATTCTTCAACCTATTTCTTTTTTTCCTCTGACCTTGTTTCATACTTCAAATATTTGAATTTTGTTATACCTGCACCTTCTTCCATTTGTTTCAATTCTTATTGGAAGGTAGGAGGAGGTTTGCTGAGGATAATATTAGTGCCTTTCTTCCTAGACCTCCTTGTGAAGATTGTAGTGGATGGTTTAGGTGGCTTGGTGATGATCACCTTGATTTTCTTCTTTATAGGCTCTTCTTCCTCTTTAGGCTTATCCTCATCCTCTACTTCATCTATATCTTCTCCTTTGCCCTTGGTTAATGTAAGAGTTGTGCTTGATTTAATTTTTTCTATCCTCCTCTTACCTTTTTTAATCACTTGTGGGAGAATTATCTCTAGCTCTATCCTTTCATTGGCCTCATCATAGGTTCCAAAGTATGATGCCTTTGGATCAACAGGTTCATTAACTAGAGCTTCAATAATATCCTTTGTTTCATCAATGATTACCTCATAAGGAAGAGGTTTTACCCATACAATTCTGGGATTTACTACGTGAATGTAGACTCTATCACAATATACCATGAAACAAACATCACCTTTGTAATCTTCTACCAACTTCTTAGGTATTCTAAATCTATTATTCATTTTTTCTTTGAATACTTTGAAGTAGTTGTCCATAATGCTAACAAAGTTCTCTCCCATTTTTGTAATTGTTAGTTGTGTGTAGAGTCGCCTAATTCTTTTCCTAGGGACCTCTTTCAACCTCCCTCTACCTATATTTGTTTGAAGTCTTCTCCCCATCACTTTGCCTTCTCCACCCCTTGAAGTTGTTGTCACAAGCTTCTGCGGTTGTGATCTCCTTTCTTTGAACCACTTTGAACCTTAATTCAAAGTAGTTCGAAGTAGTTCAACCTAAGATTTTCATACTAATGCTTCTTCCTTTGGCAGGCAGTTCTCTTTATGCGGTGGCCTTCATTGAAGCACTTTGAACCACTTTGAGTCTCAGTTCAAAGCAGTTCAAAGTAGTTCTTGATCAGAATGGATGGCGATAATTTGTTTCTAAAATATGGTGTGCCGCCTTTCCATAATCAATTAAGGCTTGTGTTAGATATCAAAAATCAAAATATTTTGTTCTTTTTCCAAGGAGGAAGTCATCATCATTAGGAGTGGGAGAAAAGATCTTCGACTTGAAGAATGATCGAATATTGAACGAAACCAATCATTTTTTATTTATGTGAAAGGGGAAATCATTAAATGGAAAGCTCATGCTACAATGTTTCGAATGTGCCAAGGTTGATATGAGGTGATATGTCATCATGTCCATTAATGATCCAATACTTCCATATGCAAATCTTTCCTTTAATAAAACCATTTAGTAGCTCAGTAAACTACTTTGTAATAGAGAAGGAGTTGTTAGGGAAGGTAGAGGAAGTTGTTTGGTTTTCAGCGTAAAGAAAGTGAGAATTTAGAAATCTTTGTTTTATTCTACAAATCTGTTGTTTTCCAAAGGATTGTCTAGCAGAGGTTTTGCTTGTTTTGTTGAAAATGAAGTCAGTCTTGCACTTTTTCGGCAATGCTTCTAGCCTAGAATGTAAGAGACTAGTGATCTGTGATACAAATTTAGAAGGGGTAAATGTGGAAAAGCTGCAAATGAATTTTATTGAGAATACCAAAGAGGTTAAGGGGTGCATGGAAGTGTTAACAAGTGGGTTGATTGAAGCCATTGCCTTTCCTCCTGCTTTCGTAAGCCCTGAACTTCTACAACTTTGCATTGACCATTACGATGTTAGGAGTAGAAGCATAATAGATGTGAATGGCAACATAATACTTTCTATCTCAAGGGAAACCATTTCATCTATTTTATGATTAACAACAAATACCTTTGCCACATTTTCACCCACTCAAGCTTTGGCTGAATACCAGGAAACCCCTAACATTTTCTGAAACATCCTTGCCAGAAAATGGACCAAAGTTAACTATGGAGGTGGGTCTAGGCTACCCAAAGTCATTACGAAAGATCACATGAAACCCCATATACATGACCTAGTTGTATTATTGCATAGGGTGAAGGGTTCAGCTGATGTATATTTGTTTGAAGAATGGATGTATAGATATATTGAAATTATCTTGAAAGGCAAACAGTGGATGGATTGGGCGGAGATCATTGCCAATTCCTTGAGGAATCAACTCAAAAGGGCCAAAGAATCTCGCGAGGATTTCTATATGGCTTCATATTTGACTTATTGTATTGTCTATACATGTGATCTCACTATCCTTCCACATGGGGTATGGAACGAAGAAATAATCATTTTTCAGTATTGTCCTTTGTTGCAGAAAGATTGAGTTTTAGAAGATTTTTGTAAGGTGCATGATGTAGTGTATGGAAGCATTTATTTGACTCTAAAGTGTGTTCAGGTGCCACGACTTTCTTCTAAGGAATAGAAGCTAGTTCAACAATATGGGAGTCATTTCATTCAATTTACTAGGTTCACATATTTAAGAGTTGGAGGCTTTGAGGATGAACCTTTGAAATTACCCTGATATGCTCTCAATTGTTTCATTTTGGCCAAATTATGCAGGCATCTTTTCTCAGTCATTAAAGATAATCTTCCTTAGGAGAATTGGGAAATAGCTTTCCCTATCGCACTGGACTCCTTAGTCTATGCTAATATGAATAATGCTTCCATCATTGGAAACAATTTGCTGGGATTCAATCTTAGTTTCTACCACAGAAGGAGAAACTTTGATAGTAGGGGATATGCGGCTCTAACCCTTGGCCTTGAAGTAAATCTTTTGGACACGCCTCATTTAGAAGATCTATGGAGAGACTATGGAAATGAAGAAGAGGTCTTGAAGAAAGACCATTCTAGATTAACCGTACAAAAAATCAATTCGTTCATATTGAAGTTCAAAACACAAGGAATTATTGAAGACAATTCATACTTAATTGAACCTGGTTGGGAAGAATCAAATGAGGCAAAGTTTCTAGTAGTAGACTGGAGCAAAGATGAGGAAGATGATATTAATTTGAAAGCTAGATTTATATTGACCTATACAGATGACTGGCTACAGAGGAAAAAGGGAGGAAATATCAATGAGTCTTCTCCCAGGGTGATTTCTTCCCCAGGACCACTTCAATCTAACATTCCATTTTCTCATATTGCAGGGGATGCACCGATTCCAAAAAAGAAACTAAGATCCTCTCCCCATTCGCAAGCTACAGCTCCTAGGATGAGATCCCAATCCAAATTCAAAGTCTCAAAGCAGCCTAGTGTTCAGAAACAAAAGATGACATCTCAAGGGCAAAGTTCAGATGATAAATCTATTTCCCCTGACGAAGTAGATGGTGAAGTCCAATTCATTGAAGCCCCAAGAATAAATCAGCCTAAATTATTAACTCCAACTCGGGACACTTAGGTAACGTCAACCACTTCTTCTGTCCCTTCATGGTTGTCAAATTCAATCAACAAGAAACGGAGTCTGCAGTCGATATCCACACCAGTAAAGGACATAGTCACTAGATATGCGACCAGAGGTTCTAAGACAAAGAAAGTAAAAATGGATGCTTGTCTCACCAAAAACCCAGTGATAGGAAAAATCATAGCAGAGGTGGCCACTTATAAACAAAAGAAAGAATCTGGGGAGATCAAGGATGAAGGGTTCCAAGTTACTTCTTTTGAATTAGGTTCTATAAATAGGAGTACTGGCAACAATTTCTTTAAGTTCTCTGTTGACCACATGCTCACACAATTAGAGAGAGATTCCAAGGAAAAGAAAGAGCTAAAGGCAATGGTGGTGACGATGGCCACATATATCGATTCTCTAATCAACCTAGGCGATTCTCCTATAATTTAGGTTCCACAACCTTTTGACCCCAACTCTGTTGAGAGCCAACAATTGATGAAACAAATGCAGAAAGGAAAACTGTTAACTAATACTATGACTAACTGGGTGAATAACATAATAAATCAAGGAAATAAATTCATTTCTGAAGTTGTCAGCATCTACTCCAAAGGTGAGATGCTTCTAGGGGAGATTCAAACCTTGATCCCAATATGGGAAACAGAATTAGCATGTTGTCAAGCTGTGGTTCTACAGGTCTCAGAGGTTGAAGATTTTGGGGTCCCCAAATTCCTGAGTGAAAATCCTATGAAGGCCGTGGACCCTTGCATACTTTTCATTCTGAAGAACAATATGTGTTGGAAAGAGTCCATTTACAAAGAGACCATCAAAGAAATACAAAACATCGAAAGTAAAATCATCGGAATGCACGAGGAGCTAGTAAAGGACATAAATATTATCAATCCTACGGGCATCTTACAATTTGAGGAAGGGAATATGGACACTAAAACATTAATCATGAGTTTCACCAGGGCAGTAGAACAGATCAGGGATGAAGAATCACCGAAGGCCAATGATTTCACCTCCTTGGCAAGAATTGAATCTATGTTGCACCTTAATGAGAGCTTGATGCCACATCAGAACCGAAAGATAAAAGAGTATAAGTGGCAAAAAGACGCATGCAGAGCCCATGTGATGAGCTTGAAGAACCCATACTCCCATGCTATGTAGGAATTTGTATCCACGTTTCGCAGTTGGAAGCTGGTGCGTCAAATCGTTGGAGGAGAGGAGAAAACTAACGTGGATACTGGGAGTTGAGCGATTGCCGATTGGGGCTTTCTTTTTTATAACTATTTTTTTTAGTTTTATAACTGTTTCTTGTACCAATCCAATAGGGTTGGGTTTTAATGGAGGCCCTTCGAGTTTGAAAAACTATAAATGCTGGGGCATTGAACTATGTTTTTTTTTTAGAGAGGAAGCAAATAGGAGATAGAAAATAGAGATTAGATAGCAATGTTTTAACATAGATTTGATTTTAATAATAGTATTTTGGGAACCAGTATATGAATTTTTTGGCTTTCAAGGACTTGGTGCATTAAAGTTCGAATATACATATATGGAAAATTTTGAATTATGCTTTGAGACTTTGTGTTCAGAGTGTTGAATTATTATTACTTTGTAAATGTGATTCAACATTTCGAAAATCCCAAACTACTATTGTTTGATTGTAAGTTCTTTAAAAGTTCTTTTTCATTCATTGTTAATGATACATGTTAAAATTTAAGCGGAGGTTCATTCTTTGAAGTGAATTTTCTTCTCTACATTAGTTCAGTCTGTTCATCTTTGAGCATTTCCTTTTTATATATATAATTACCTCACTACCCAGGAGTAGTTGAGAGATCTTTATGCACTTTGGGAAAAATGTGAAAATGATTTCAAATTCATTTCAAATCTAATAAGGGAGCTGTACCTTTAGAAATTCAGAGAGGAAGTGTAAAGTAGGATAAGAATGCTTCCTCAACTGCAGTGAATGATTTTGTTCTTTGTGATATTTGGGGTATAGAGTCAATTTGGTAAACCAATTAAAAGGACAAATCTGTTCACTAATAGTAATGTATTCATTAATATGGTATAGTATAGGCACATCTTTTCTCCATACTACCATGCCTTTGGAAGGGAAGAACTTCTAAACATAGAAAAAAAAAACAAGTCAATAGAGAGTCAAATTTGTAGGGGTTGTTCTTAGAAGTCTGAATACTTTCCATGTTCTTGTTGAATTGCTTCAACAATATATCTGCCAAGTCATAAGACAATTTGTTCTTCACAACTTTGTAAGCTAAATCCATAGCTTCATGTGATACACTATTGAGATGGCTCGAACTATATATCTTGTGAGCTATCACATGTATCCTAAATTTTAGTTCTACATCAATCACACTGCTAATTTTCATGCCTCTGCCATCCCACTCAGCTAGGGTTTTCTTTTCTAGCTCAGCCTGACCTAGGGTTTTGGTGGTTTTAGCTTTAGTGAGCATGGGGAGGCCGGTGATGTGATGAATCATTTTCCTTGTAATCACAATAGGTTTCTCAAGCCATAGCTGACCATTATTCACGTGGCTTTGAATGTATCTAATCCATTTGATTTGAAAACCTCAAGGCATGTGAGGAATGTGGGTCAAACCTTTGTCTTCCAAATGTTTATGCTTGGGTTTGAGAGCTCTATTAACACACAATTCACCTAGGGCATCATCTATTTCCAGGGTTCCAATTTCTTGAATAGAACACTTGAAATAAGTTTAAATATCATTAATAAGGAGTACCTTATGTGGGATTTGTGATTGAGTTCTGGTTGAGTCAAGGGTTTTTGCAATCACAAGCACAAGCTCAAAATTTGGTGCTTTCCATTTGACTCCTTGAACCAACATCTTGGACCCTCTTTTCACTTTACTACTACTTGATGCCATTGTACTCAATAAACTATGAAAATCTTGATAATTTTCTACAAATTCACTTGAAATCACTTGATCGCTCTATAAATTGCTTCTTCGCAATAACACTACAGATTTCACAGTGAAAAATGAATTCAATTTCTTGCCTTTAGTTAAAACTTTTCGATTAATGCTTTGTACAAAGGTAGCTGGGTTGACATTATGCTTGACAACATATCATCCACTATTCAATTGATTACTAGTGAAGGCTTTGTAACTCAATAACCATGTGTGTCTTGTTACTCCCAACCTTGCTTGGTAGAGTCTATGACTTGACCTTACTCAGTAGAGAAGGTAACTTAGTGATAACTGACACTGATCTTCCTTAGTGATCCTTTTGTATCTTGAATATTGATTTGGATCTTTGTCACCTTTCAATTGGAACTATTTGAATATGATATTGATAATGCAGTTGTAGTTCTCCTTTGGAAACCTAGTTGAAAATGGTGGAGTCAACCACTTCTTGAGTGACATGACTATCATTACTTGAACTAGCATCCTCGGTAGATTTAGGGATCCATTTTTGCCTCATCTACTTTTGCCTTCTTTTCATGTTCAATTTTACTTGTGTTCATGCAATTTTTGGCTAGATGACCAAGTTGGTACAAGTGAAACATCTTATGGTGGTATCTCTTCTCCTTGTGTGATGTTTAACACAATTCATATCAATGTGTCCATATTCTCCACAGTAATGGCATCTACACCAAGTTTTGTAGTCTAAACCAAATATTTCTTTCACAAATTGTTTTTCTAGATTAAATGACTTAGTTCTACAATTTGATGTCTTGTGACCTTGTTTCTTGCATTTATGACACTTTCCCTCAAATTTTGGTTTCTCTATGCATTCATTAGCCTTGTGACCATGTTGAGTGCAATTGTAGCATTTTCCATTAAATTTTTCTTTACCATTACTCTAACGTTTGTTTGATGTATGACCTAACTTACCACAGTGATTGCAATTAGGTCTTTGATTCCTTTGAGCACATTGTTTAGAGGATTCACCTTCTTCTTTATATCAAATTCTTGCTTTACTCTTTTGTCTAAAGAGATTTTGCTCATTCAGTTCATTTAATTGATTCATGTCTACTTGGGATTTCATCTTTCTTTCATTGATTTTCTTTTCAATGTTTAGGTCATTTTTCAATCTTTCATTGATTTTCTTGTTAGACCTGAGCTCATTACTTATTATTTCATTGATTTATCTTTCCAAATTTAGATCATTTCTTTAATCTTTCATTGATCTATCTTTGGCTCATGATTTCCTTATTTGCATTGGAGATTTGGTCCATAAGATCTGCATGCTTAAAGGATTGGTTCTGGATCTCATTGTTTCTTCCATCTATTTCTTCTTTTATCTTGTTCCCCTATTCCAAGATTTCACATAGCCTCACTAGTTGAATTTCTTCTTCTCTTTTCGGCTTTCTTACTTCTTCTTGTAGGGAACCATTCTTCTTTAGGAGTTCTTTGATTGCTTCATTTTCTTCATTTGAACTACTTCAAGGGAAAAAATCTTCAATTCTTTCTTTGATTTACTAATGATCATTCATCTAATTTGCAAGTTCCTTCATTCTTTTCAAGGATTGGGAAAGTTGCTCCTTAGCTTTATTGAGTTGTGCAATGACCATTTCTAGATCCAACTTTTCATTTTCAATTACCTTATCAAGTCTGAATATCTCCATATTCTTGATCTTTTCTCAAGCTGTTAAACTTTCTCTTGAGAACTACAAAGCTCTGATACCAATTGTTGGAAATATTCAAGACTATGCTAGATTACTGAGAGGGGAAGGGTGAATCAGTAACCTCTAAAACTTGATCAATTTTAGCATTTTATAGCAATATACAAATTATCATTTATTGATCTAATCACATGCATGAGAAACTGAAAACATAAAAAATTCATAACACTTAAACACAATAATTTGGTTACCAAAAAACTTCCAAATAGAAAGTAAAATTGGGGTGGGGATGAGAGCCACAAAACTTCAATACTACAACATAATGTTGGCCTATTAAGGCTTACATTGATCACTTCTGATGATTTGCCCTGTTAGGAGCAATTAGGACTACTAGGTCCACCTTGTTAAAGGATTTACAAACACACAATAAAGCATGCACTCAGTAAAGTGATTTTGAGAAAGATTGTTAAGTCTACCTTGTTAAGGGATTTAGATTGATTCACCTATTAGAATGAAACCATAAATCTTTGACTTACAACTAAATTGCTGATAGAGATTCCTTGAAGTACTAATCACCTTTTTGGATGGATATGTCTATGCTGCTCCTTTTGGGATATGGCCTTCAATGTATACTTTATCTACTACTTGATCACATTCAAATTCTTACACACTTATGTTCATGCATTGCATATTTCACACACATTGGATATGATACAATACATTACATATATACCAACCCAATTTACATAATAGAAAATTTTTTCATCATACAAGTAAATACCAATATTACAAAGTCAGCCCAAATGAAGATACTTAGGTTTTGAAGACTATCTTAGTGAAGTTCTGATACTTGGCGTCCACTGTCATTTCTTGGCATTGCCATGCACTTGGTAGAAGTAGAAGCTCGGTCCACACTAATCACTTCAAGATAGTCTTGAGCTCAGTCTACATTGGTGACTCGATAGATACTGTATAAATTGACATAAATTGAACTACTAGTTTACCATGACTTCACTCGGTAAACACTAACTTCATATATGGCTCGGTTAACACTAGCTTCACATCACATGAACTATGAGCTTGGTAGAAGCTACAAAGCTCAGTAACCACTGAAGTGTTTGGGTTGAACTGCTAGACTTCACACTACCTGATTCTGCTCGATTTGAACTACTACACTTCACACTAATTGAATTCCCTTGGTAACCATTGGAATGCTTGGTGGCCACTGGAATTAGTCTAGAAGACTAGCTAGCAATTGTAGAATTCAGTGGCTACTAAATTATATGGAAAACATTGTAGACTGTTCAATAAGCTCGATAGCCATACAAAATCTAAATAAGTGTTGTCACTAATAAAAAACTTGACTGGTATGTCAACACAATGATCTTCTAGATGAATTAAATGGAGCTATGTATTTTACCAGTTTGGATCTTAGATCGGGTTATCACCAAATTTAGATTAAAGAGGAAGATATTTGTAAGAAAACATTTCAAACTCATGAGGTTCGTTATGAATTTTTGGTGATGCCATGCGGTCTTACCAATGCACCATCTACATTCCAAAGTTTGATGAATGCCATTTTTGAGAAGTTCTTGAGAAAGTTTGTGTTAGCATTTTTTGATGATATATTAATTTATAGAAAGACTTGGGAAGAATATTTTTAGCATGTAGATCAAGAATTACAATTACTTGAAGATCATCAACTCTATGTTAATCCATCCAAGTGTACTTTGGTCTTAAGGAGGTGGAGTATTTGGGACACATAGTTTCACAAGGAGTGAAGGTGGACCCTAAAAAAATTATGGCTCTCATGGAATGGCCTATTCCAAAAACTATTAAGAAGCTAAGGGGTTTCTTCAAATTGATAGGATACTATAGAAGATTTGTGAAGAATTATAGTTTTATAGCAGCACCCCTTACCACTCTATTGAAGAAGGATTATTTTCATTGGAATGAATCTGCTAATGTATCATTTGAGAAATTGAAGAAGGCTATGTGTACAACTCTAGTGCTTTCCACTCTAGACTTCACCAAGGAATTCATTATGTAATGTGATGCTTTTGGAAATGGGATAGGAGTAGTTCTCATGCAAGAAGGTCAACCAATTGCTTTTGAGAGTCATCAATTAAAAGATAAAAATCAACTAAAACCTATTTATGCAAAGGGAATGCTAACAATCCTTCGTGTAGTTAAAAAATGGAGGCCTTATTTAATGGGTTGACATTTCAAGGTTAAGATAGATCACAATAGCCTAAAATATTTTTTGGAACAAAGAATATCATCTGAAGAGCAACAAAAATGGATCACTAAGATGTTGGGATATGACTTTGAAATTATATACAAGAAAGGGAAGGAAAATATTGTGGCCAATGCACTTTCTAGGAAGGATGAAAAAGATGAAGCCTTATTGTGTGCTCTTTCAATATTACAAGAAAATTGGGTGGTAGAAGCTAAAGAAGAGTAGAAAAATGATGTTGCAACAAGTAATCTCATCCAGCAAATAAAAAGTGACCCTAGTAGTTCATATAAGCTTTGTTTAAAGGGGGATATTCTTTGGTATAAAGAGCAATTGTATCTCTGCAAGAATTCAACTCTTAAACACAAGATTCTCAAAGAACTACATGAGTCCCCAATTGGTGGTCATTCAAGATTTTTGAAGACATCTCATTGATCAAGAAAGATTTTTTTGGCAAAGGGCTAAAAGGTGATGCTCAAAAATTTGTGGCTAAATGTTTGGTTTGTCAAAAAAATAAGGGGGAAACTATTAAGACACCAAGTCTCTTGTAGCCTTTATCTATTCCTAGCCAACATTGGGAAGAGGTATCCATGGACTTCATCATGAGGATTCCTAAATCTAAAGGTCATAATGTCATCATGGTAGTAGTTGATCACCTCACTAAATATGCACATTTCATTGCATTATCACATCCTTTTATATCAAGTATAGTGGAAAAAGTTTTCTTGGAAAATATCCAAAAGCTACATGGTACACCTAAGGTTATTGTTAGTGATCGTGATCCTATCTTTACTAGTCACTTTTGGAAAGATTTATTCTCATGTTTGGGTACTCAATTGGCTCATAGTTCTTCATACCATCCTCAATCAAATGAGAAAATTGAGGTTGTTAATAAATGTTTGGAAGGATATCAAAATTATTTCACTTTAAAAAAACAATCTCAATGGGTAGATTGGCCACCTCTTGTAGAATGGTGGTACAATACTTCTTTTCATAGCTCATCAAAAATGTCTCCATTTTTGGCACTTTATGGATATCATCTGCCTTCCGTCACATCATCATTAAGGGCATGTTCGGTAGTGGGAATACAAGCAGAATAGGTATATGCAAATTCTTAAAATTTTGAATTCTTTTTTTGGATGCACAAAATTGGAATTGGAATACGAAACAAATAAGAATACATATTCCAATTCTAGCCCAAAAATGAGGTTTTGCAATTCCACCTAAATAGGTGGAAGTGGAATACATATTCCTATTCCAGTTTTATTTATTTTAGAAAACATGAATTTTTGGGTCTATGAATTCCCCATCAAATTATGGCTGAACCAAATAGAGAATAGGAATATGTAGCCCCATTTTCTATTCTATAATAGTTATTCCTATTCCCCTATTCCTATTACCATAGCCAAATGGGTCCTAAAGGTGTCACCAAGAGTCCAAGTAGTAGAGGACCACTTTCTTCATCAGCAATAGGTACTTTAAAGACTCAAGGAGAATTTAGCAATGGCACAAAATCAAGTGAAACAACAAGGGGACCAACATCATAGTGAAAGAAATTTTGAAGTTCGAGACTAGGGCTTCTTGAGATTGCAACCTTTTAAACAAATCTCAATGAAGCAATAAAAAAAGAATAATAATTTGTCTCCAAGATATTATGGACCATACCAAATCATGCAAAAGATTGGTAATATTGTCTACAAGCTTAAGTTTCCACCAACAACAAAGATACATCTAGTTTTTCATGTTTCTTGTTTGAAGAAGGTACTTGGGAAAAATATTCCTACTCAAATAGTACTACCATAACTTGATGAAGAAGGAAGAATAATTTTGGAACTGGAGTACATTTTTCAAAAATGCATGTAGAAGATGAGGAATAGAACCCTAACTCAACATCTCATCCAATGGAAAAACTTACTAGTTGAAGAGGCCACATGGGAGGATGAGGAGTTCATTCAAAAGTATCCACACTTGGTTAGCATTGAGGAAAATGCTTCTTTCAAGAGAGGGGGCATGTTACACCCTTAATATTGGTGTATATAGGGTTATGAATAGTCAACTTGTGGCTATCTTAATCCTTAATTAAGTCATGTTATCATTGTATTATTGTTATTTAGGTAGGTAGGTTGGCCTGGGTGTTATGTAGGGTTGTGTCTATTCAACCAAAGCATAATTAGGTATATATAGGAGGTTGTGAGCCTTATTTCAACATCATATTGTAAAGTGTGTTCTCATTAGAGATATTTGGAGGTTGTCCCCTCAAAGTGGCATATTACTCTTAGTTATTATCAAGTATTTATATAATATTTCTTCTATTCTAAAAGTTATTTCATTACACCTAATATGTTCTTTAATGTGATTTCTTAAACTACTATGACTTGATTCATTTATGTAATTTCTTAATTTGTATGAACTATTCAAATAATTGAAAAGAAATATGAATTTAATCACCTTAATCATTTACTTATCCTTCTAGTACTACTTTTTAAAACTAGAATTTGAATAGAGAATCATTTCATTATACTTAAATAAAAACATCTTTTCTTTTTCATATTAAGTTTTCTCATTTCAAATCAAAGGAAACATGAAATTGTATGGAGTAACTTTTCAATCCATAATAAGTAAACCCAATCTTCATCTTCTTATATCAAGAAGTTATTTTTATTTAAAGGGATAATTTATTTCATTCCAACATTTGAAAATACATTTAAAAAATTTTCCCTTTAGAGCATTTCCTAAACTACCCTCCCAATTACATTGCTTTTTTTAGCATATAAATCAATATGCCTTCTTGGCTTTCAAATTTGCATTGCTTTTACATTAGATTGAAAAAAATGGAAAGAGATCTTCATCCTCATCCAAGCTTGAATTTAAACATGAATAGTATATTTAAATAATTCCCCACCGAACCATGTGATTCCATTTCCCCGAGATAGGAGATAAGACCATGGTTCACATAGGTTCAATGGAATTCTAAGGCTAGGGTCCATCCTTATTCAAATATTAAATATACAAGGTGAAATATTCACATAGACTTCTAGAGGTACCAAATAAGAGTGGGGGGGCTTAGGACATTACTAGGTGAGCATCATTACACTTTCCTTATTTTTAGGATGAACCTCCTAAACTAATGACAACTTGTCATTCCTAGGCCTTCTACAAGATGACATATAGTCCTAGTACTCCAATAGGACAAGTGTATCTTAGATATCTCTTATCTTGATTAATATGTTAACCCAAAATCCCATGGCCCATTTATTTAATTAATGTTTCCACTTGTACTTAAACTTACATATAGATCCAACCTACTCAGGGTTCTAGTTTCTACTGCATAGGATCCCTAGGGTCCCACTTCTAGGTCCTAGAACCTATGGTGAGACACTCACCTAGGACACATAACCATAATCCACAAAATTCCATAAAGAAGATTAAAAAGGCTTATTAAGGAAACACATCCTTAGGTTGGCCCTAAATCTTAGCCCTTTGATCTAGGGTAGACATGTTTAGGAAATTCTTACAAGAAATACACCATAAAAACACTTAAGTGCTCAAAATCCACCACAAGAGATAATAATCTACACTTGTAGGATAGTCCAAAACCTTACTATTTGTAAATAAAATATGTGAAGACATAAAATAAAATATGATTGCAATATTTTAAGGCTAAGTACCTCAATCCTAGGAGTCTCTAGTGACTATAAGGACTTCTAAGTCTCACAAGGGCACTAATCATAGATATCTAAAGGTTCTAAATTAAAAGACTCAATCAATTAAAAGAATACAAAATTAATAAGAAATGATGTTGTCAAATCAACCATGTTAAGGTACCAACCTTGTAAATGTGACATTTTCCATACCTATTATATTCATGAATACTATTAATTAATAATATCTTTCTAAAATTATTGTATTAATTCATTACTATTAATCCCAAAAGTTATTCATTTAAGTAAGTCTATTCGCCACCTCAGTTTATATGAAGTAGCATTAATTTTTTGAAGTATTTGATAGTAGCCAAAAAAATGGGGGCTGGCCCCAGAGTAGAAAAAGGCTGAGAATTCAGCCAGAGGTTACCTCTCAATAATCTAACCTATACAAACTTTAAACATCAAAAAGCATAATATTTTTAGAGCTAAATTGTCATTAGCCACAGTCCTTAAACTACTATGCATAAGAAATTGAATAATAAACCAACATCATTTAAAAACATCGTTGCTATTGGTCCAAGTAATCGACATAGTCCAAAAAACCCTGTGAGGTGTAAAGTTCATAAACATAATCATAAAAACAACTACAAAACACAATAGAGCTCGGGCTAGATACCCTCTTCCTTCTCTTGGTTACCATTCTTTCGTTTCTCTGGTGCTTCCCTAAGTAGCATTAAGTTATTAAGTGTTAATTATTAATAATGTCTCCTATTTTGAAAAACAAACTCTAAATGGTAATAAGGGGAAAATACCCCTTAACCTCAAATTTGCACAAATAAATGATTTAAAAGAAATTACTTATCCTTATGGGTATGTGCAGGATCATGGTGTGCCAAAAACTGGCAATCTGAAAAATCTGTAGTTTTGAAATATCTCAAACCATTTCAATATCTATTCCAACATTTTCCCCATCTAGCCTGATACTAAATGAAAACAATTAATATCTTTATAAGGTCTACTATATCCTTTGATACCAAACCTATATGGTCAACTTTAAAACCATCCTAAAAATGTGCTTTTGGCATGTTTTTATTGATTTTTACTTCAAACATGTAGCTGACGACCTTTTTTTCACCAAAATTTGATGAAATGAAAAGGGTTTCTTAAGAGTGTTCTTATCTTTCCATAAATGTAAGGTCTATCAAATTATGAGTTTAGTAAGTAATTATTACTTATTTTCTAATGGAGTTATGAATAAAATTTTGATTGACACACTACTTGAAAAACAACTATAACTTTCAAATGGTACAACATTTTTTAAATCCAAAAGATACATCACATTCTATGTTTCTTCTACTATAAGGAAAAAAAATGAAAATTTGAATTTTATAGAGTTTTGAATTAGTTAAGGTGGTAAAAAACGAGAGTTCTTTTATTCCAAAAATACTAAAGTAAAAAAATTATTTATTTATTATTTATTTAGAATAAAAATACCCAAAAATATGTGTCACATCCAGGCATGAGTCTACTACTTATATCTAGAATAATATTAAAAAATATTATCATTTGATTTTGATTAAGGTGGTCAGACATCCATCTACTTGTTATTTTTGTTCTGAAATTTTTGTAATATTGCATTAAAATTGAAAATTTTGACCAATCAATTTTTATATTTTTAGATAAGTCCTAGTAGTTTAGAAACTAGATTCAATTTGCTATCTCAACTTTTTGATATAAAGTTAATAACAAGTTAAAAATTGCACATCAAGTTGACATAACCCTGAATTTTTGATTTTTTATCACCACTTAAGAGTATAGTTTGGTTGACCATGATCTTGCACATACCCTTATAAAAAATCTAATTGTATATTATATTTTTGTTTTCTTGTAATAAAAAGATTTCTTTTTTGTAAACTACATACATACATACATACGTACATACGTACGTACGTATATATATATATATATATATAAGTGGTGCCTATGAGATCTCATGCTAGTATTGGTGGCTCTGTCACTGTACAATGACAACATACCATCACATAGCAAGTAGTGTTAGCATTTGACGATAGGGGTGCTAATGACCCCCCACTAATGGGGTGTGGAGGTGTGATCAAACCCCCCACCCCCTCGCCGCATTCTCCCACAATAATATTTTTTTTATTACAAAATCAAACTTTACAATTAAAATATACTTTCTAATGTTTAATTCAATTTTAAAACAAAACAAAAACTTTTACTTATTATAATATCTAAACACGTGTAATATATTTTTATCAAAATGAAATATACTTACATTTATAATATTTGAATAAATTTATTCCTTCTCAAATTTAATTTCTTTAAATTTTAAAAGTAGAAAATATTTACTATTGGTCTCTCTAATTTGATAAATTACATTTATTTAATCCACCTTGCTACCTCCAAGTCATAAATGTTCCTATTACTTTCTAATTTACTTCATCCAAACTATATCTTTCCTTTATTAAATTTACTAGGTTACATGTAGCTCTTTTTGTTTTCTTGATATTACTGTTTTTTGTTTTCTATATTGTTTTTTTTTCTTCCTATCCTTTGTGCACACAACATTAATTTTATATAGATATCACATACATAAGAAATTTTCTAAATAAAATTAAATTATTAAGATAGTACAAGACACCATTAAGGAAATAGAATTCTAATCTATAGGGATGAAGTCCTACTTGATTAGGCTTGAAGAAGACTCAAATAAAAATTACAACCAACTCCCTTATGAGTGCCCACAAACTAGACTCCTACATGTATGCCTTCTCTACTCTCATTCCTTTGTCCAAATCATGATAGAGGATTCTCTAGTATTGATCTTCTCACTACCAAATTCTTGGCTTCCTTGAAGATCTAATTTATAGTCCTATAATTGCATAAATGTCTCAAAGCCTAAGGACTTACCAATGGAGTGACTAGTGCACTCAGTTATGACTATGTTTTCATTTATGTCAAGGTGAAGAAGGAATGACAACTAGGATAAAGTGTCATGAAAATGAAACACATTGAACTTATTTGTGTGACTCTAGTTCACAAGGGTAGTGAGAGTAAGGCAAAGAAGAAGCCTAGTGAAGGAAATAGTAAAGTACTACCACTTAGATGAAGCTATGCTAAATGAGTAAGAAAATGAAGTGAGATGCAAAATAGACAAGAAATATTATGTTACTGGTAGTCAAATGGGATAGGTTGGTCAAGTTAGTAAGAAGAAACGTGTAGCAGGATACTTGTGACTAACATGTCACAAAGGAGGATGTAGAAGGAAACTCACTATTGCATTTAAATAATGATAGTATTGCCGCATAGAGGAATAGTACAAAGCATTCAAATATGAATTATTTCTAGTGATGCAAGACATTGAGGTCATAGAATATCTACAACTTTGTTTTCTACATGCTACATCTAACAATTGTGGCATATGATAATAATAGGAGGAAAAGCTAGGAATAGGCTTCATAATTCAAATTTTAAATTCATCGATTAGGGTTTCAAACTAGAACAATTAAAAGACTATAAAAGAGAATGATGCTTTAAGAGAAAAGGTTATATTTTAGAGAAAATAGTAAGAGAGCCATAGAGTTGAGCTAAGGGTAATCTAAGAGTGAGAAGTATGATAGTATAAAGTCACAAATAATGTGAAGGAGTTAGTGTGTTGAGGAGAATCTAGTAATCTTGAACAACACAAATGAGAAAGAATGTAAGAGGAGGCAGTGCCAAACATGTAAGTAATTATGTCTAAGTTGCAAAGGTGAATAGAAGTAGAGCATAGTTGTAGATAGGTCCAAGAAGTATCAAATAGATCTATACTCAAGATAAGTATAGTAGCTATTTTGATTAGATAATCCCTTTTTTTTAACTAATATCTACAATAGTAAATCTCATCAGGGGTGAACCCTCATAGGTCCTTTGTATTAAATCCCTTAACAAGGTGACACATTTATTTGTGTTTTGAAGTCCTTTAACTAAGATGTTCTTAAATAGGAAAGACTTTCGTAGGTAATTTTTAGATCCCTTAACCAAGTGGCACTTAATAGTGTCCATGTAATATTTAAATAAAGATAAGCTCTTGACTAGGCATACTTCAAGAGAGTGAAAGATTTGTGAGGATTAATCACACACCATAGTTTTTAGCCTGATGGGTTTCCACAAGATAACTATTGTGTTATGTAATGCTATGATTATCTTCTTTATTTTTTCTTAATCATACACAGTTAAGTTATAGCTAGTGCTAATATGTAGATTAGTGTGGTGATAGGTAAGGAATAAAGTTAAAATTACCTAGTGTTTATTGATTCACCTCCACTCTTAGTATACTTACTTGTGTACATACCAAAATCCTCAAGTGCTTACAATGGTTCAAGGAGTTTCTCAATTGTGCAACCATAAAGTTGATTTGAAAAAAATGATATTTATTAAATCAACTAATCCAAATGTTATTTATGTATGTATAATTTTGTTGGATTAAATTGATTTTTACTACTTTGCATTAATTCCTAAAAGTACATAACTTTTAATTGACTCTCCTTATAGCTCACAAAAAACTAAATTCATTCACTCTTATTACCAAAGATTGTATGTAGCACAATGTTGTGCCACTAACCTTAGTTCCTAGGAGGTCCAAGGTTTGAATCTCGATAAAGTAGGCTAGTATTGTACTTAGTTGTTTTACTTTATTTATCAAACATACATTTATATATTTCCTTCTATACTATCTTTTAACTTATTAACAATATTTAACACACCCATGCATATCCTTACATATTCACACAATTAATTTAATTATCATAGCTAATTTGTCTATTTATTTGGACATATATGTGTGAACCCATATATATTCCTATAAATATACTTATAAATATAGAAATAGGATCCATGCATTATATATTCTATAATTCATGATTACTTTAAAGCATGAGTCAAAAATGCATATACACTAACACTAATATCTCATCATCAAACAAAAGTTGGTGCATAGTCCTAGAAATGGGTATTTGACTCCCTAATAGAGTTCTAGGTTCAAGGGTGCCTATGTGGACCATGATGATTTTAAGGTGCTCTCAGACCTATATAGCCAGGTAGAGTTAAAAGTTTCTACTTTCACACACCTACATCACCAACCAACAAGGAGGAGTGTGACATGTTAAAAATAGGAAATACTAAGAGGGGGTGAATCACCATTTCACAAAATTTAGCTGAAAACTAGATATTTTAAACAACTTTATAACATGCATAAGAAAGTAAACTAACTATGCTAAATGGTAAAAATAATCATGCAATAAGAGAACTCATAACACCATATTTTGTTAACTAGGGAAACTCTGGCCAAGGGAAAACCTCAGTAGGGATTGTACCCACAAAATTATCCACTAATCAAAAGTATCTTGTGAGAGATATTGAACCTATTAGGAATCTATTACATGTTTGTAGTTTCTAGTCCTTATTAGCTCAGGGGTGATCCCACAATAATGGGTTCCACTTTTTGACCAATTTTGACATTGAAATCAATATTTTTGCAACAAATGTCACGTTTAACTGACTATATCTTGAAAACTATAAATAATTTCAAGATGACATAAACTAATGATTTTGAGTACTCTGTTCCTACTTTGTAACCATATTTTTTAATCTGACTTTTTTTTCTAATTTAGGTCATTTTTTTATCTCCTTCAAAAAGTGGTATATAATAAAATTCAATATTTTTAAAGAGTGACAGTTTATTTGACACACATAACTTTTTTTCCAGAAATGATAATGATGTAATTCTTTCAGTGTTAGATTCATAACATCAATATCAATAGGATGCATTTGATTGGATTCATTTTGGTTGAATATTGTATAGTTTATGAAATTTTGAAGTGACACAAATCGTAATTCAGACATACGTTCCATTTGACACAGATAATTTGAAGTAAATTTATTAGAAACCCTTCTCTTTTTTTTGAATAAAAAGGTATCTCAATAAGCTAGTTCCTACATATTTTTCAAAAAAAAATTGACCTAATTTACTAATTTTTCCAAGGTGTTGAAGTCGATTGATGTTGAATCAATAATGAATCTATAATGAGTTAAACTCATATTTGAAAGTCTTAATGAATATTATATGTATTACAATTACAGTCATTGGAAAGCTTGCTCCAAGTACCACAAATTGGCATTTTTTATTTTATGGTAGGAGATCATTCAATCTCAATTTTAGGGGTCAAAAGAGCCAATTTCATTTTTTCTCTAGAAAACAACACCAAAATTTGTACTTTGAGATGTTCGTACGAACACAATGTTCGCGCAAACTTGTCTAATAATTTGGCAGCCAAAAATTTAATTTAACGTGTTTGTGTGAACATTTATAATAATTTGTGTTCGCATGAACATACAAAAAAGGCAAATTTATCAAAATCTCAAATGAAAAGGTGGAATTTTGATCGCAAAATCACTGTTACAAATATGTTAACATGAACATATTAACAAGGTATGTTCACACGAACATACCTTATTTAAGCTCAATATGTTTGTCCAAACATATAATGCTTATATGTTCATGCGAACATAGTTACCACGTTTGGGTGAACATATGTAACATTCTATATGCGAATTTTTCATCATTTCGCAATTTCCTTCCTCCCCCAAAAGTGGTACCCAGTATTGTGGCTTCACCTAGAGTACTTAGGCCTTTTTAGAAGCCTAAACATTATTAGGAGTTGTTATATACAATTACAAAATGTACAACACGAGACCACTACCCAAACATGCAATATACAATACAGTTCTTCAATACACACACACACACACACACACACACACACACACACACACACACACACACACACACACAGAGATATATATCTATAAACCTCTTTAAATTATTGTTGATATATTCAATATTTGATACAACCTTTTTTTCTCTTCAAAAATTCATCACAATTCTCTTTCCTTTGATCATACATCATAATTTGCATCATCAATATCACATTAGCTCACATAATTACTTCACATAACTTTGCATTTAGTAGTCTTCATTTATACCTTGCTAATTATCAAATATTTGTCCAATCGACCTTCATGCCTTTACACAATTATCAAAATACAAATTAGGTTTCACTAAATTAGGGTTAAGATATAGGATTTCATCCCTAATTAGTTAATTAACTATTTCATAAACAAAATAATTCCTTAACCCAAAATTGTCCATTTCTTTATTATACTTTCTTCTTCCTATATACTAATGTAACTGGTAAATCCTATTGGAAATATAGATGGAGTAACTGAGAGGGGGGGTGAATCCGTTACCACAAAAAAAAATCCATAGATCCCTTAGATGTCTTAAAACTTAGTTACTGATGTCACTCAGTAGCCACACAAAAAAATGTTGTAACTCGGTAGATGTACTGAGAATTAACTTATTACTAATCTTTAAGCATTCACAAAGATTTAACATGCATGCATAAAAGAAATAAAATCAACACTAGAGACACGAGATTTAATGTGAAAACCTAATATGGGAAAAACCACCAAGTAACTAGCTATTAATTTTCACTCTTCTGAAGTAAGCCCTGTTAGGAGCCAACCTTATTAAAGGTTACAAAACACACTATTAGGTGTGACCCTATTAGAGGATTTAAACACCTTGCTAGGAGTGGCCTTGCTAGAGGACTTTTAGAACAATTCAATTAAACTATCCACCTTGTTAGAGGGTTTACAAAAATGGTTGTTAAACCAACTCTATTAAGAGATTTAGGAATTACTACTACAATGGTGACAGAGTAACAATAAGTGACTTGAATGAGATGCAGCTGCACTTTGCTATTATAGATCTCTGTTCTACTTCACTAGATCCTCTCTGATCAAATACAACTTTTCTTCTTCTCAAGGATATTTGATCCTTCTTCAAAATTCACTCACACCTTCCTCTTCACAATTAATTCACTTGCATGCTCACTCATTCATCCATCCATACTTTAAAATTTACAACTTGACCTTTTATTTATACATTACAAATTGTCAAGTTGGCTCATTTACAAGTTACAATTACCAATAAACATTGTATCAATCAAATACAAACATTACATTAAACAATTAAACATTATTTGCCAAAACAATGAAATCCTTCATTGGCTAACCCTGCTCAGTGAACACTGCTCCAGAAATGATTTCTAGTGTTAACCAAGTGAAGCTCAGTAAACACTGTGAACTTTGAAAACTCATTTGGAGACTGAAAGAACTTAGTAAGAACTTATTTTTGTTCGCTGACCTTGTGAGCTCGATAGAAACTGAATTCTGCCACAGAATCCTTCAGGGCTCGAGTGAGCTTAGTAGAAATTGTTTCCATGGTGTAACTTCCAGAAACACATAGTAAACTCTGTAATTCACTTTGCTTATTATCTAAGGTTGGTAGACTCTGTCTTTCACTTTGTTAAACAACTAAGATAGGTAGACTCTATCTAATAAGTGATATGACATTTTTGTAACATCAAAGACAACACACAATTGATCAATTTTATCTAAAAATCTCCCTCTTTAGCATTGATGGAAACACAACATGTCATAAAAGAATGAAATTTGAGAAAAAGTCTTTTTTGACAGAACATTTCTCCCTCTTAGATTTTATTCCACAAACTTCACAAATATAGTAATCTCCCTCTATGAAGGAATTACATAGCTTCTTGTCAAACATCAAACTCTCCACAAACAAATTCAAATTTCAGAAAGATATGACAATATACTCTCCCTCTTTGACAACACATGCCAAAGACAACATAAACCAAATCAGTAGTAACACACCTTATGTTCTGATTCATATGCAATGTTCTCATGATTATGCTACATCAACTGATGGATCTTCAACTTGATACCTATTGATGCATCATTAAAACTTTATTTTAGTGAGCTTCAGATAGGGGAATGACCCCTAATTTACCTTTTAAATACAAGAATGCATCCTTAGGTAAAGGTTTCATGAATATGTCAAAATTTTTTTCCTTTGTATGGACATATTCCAATCTGATCTCCTTATCTTGCACCAAATCTCTAAAAAAGTGATACTTTATTGCAACGTGCTTAGTTTTTGAATGCATCACTAGATTTTTAGATATGTTGATTGCACTTGTATTTTCACAAAACATAACAATAGGCTCTTTTATTTCCTCATTCATGCCTTCCAATAACTGTTTGAACCAAACAATATTAGAATAGTTTACTGTTGTTGCAACATACTCTGCTTTTGTTGTGGATTGGGATGTACAATTTGACTTTTTACTTGTCCAAGAAACCAACCTCTTTCCAAGAAAGAATGCATCTCCACTTGTACTTTTTCTGTCATCAATGTTTCTTTCCCAATTTGCATCAGTAAACACTTTCAAATCTAGATTACCTCCAAATTTTTACCATAATCCATAATCTTCAGTGCCTTTCAGGTATCTCATGATCCTTTTGATTGCCATCATGTGATTTTCTCTTGGTTTTGTCAAAAATCTTGCCACAATACCAACCACAAGAGCAATATCTAGTTTTGTATGAACTACATACTGCAACTTTCCAATCATTGATCTATATAATGTTTGATCTACCTCTTTTGATTCATCATCCTTGGTAAGCTTTAGACTAGTGCACATAGGAGTCCCAACTAGTTTGCAATTCTCCATACCAAAAATTTTTATTATCTCCTTGATGTATTTTGACTGAGTAATGTAGATGTCATTCTTGTTCTACTAAATTTGAAGACCAACAAAGAATTTGATCTCACAAAACATTGACATCTCAAATTCCTTGTTCATTTTCTCTGAAAACTCTTTGCAAAGATCATCATTTCCTATAAACAAAATGTCATCCACAAATATTTTTTCAAAAACAATCTTGTTATCTAGTCCTTCCTTGATATACAAGCTACTATTATCATTTGTTCTCTGAAAACCAATTTGAATAAGATAGTTATGCAATATTTTATACCATGCTCTAGGGGCTTGTTTCAAACCATAAAATGCTTTGTGTGATTTGCAAACCATGTGCTTCTTGTCCAGATCAACAAAACCTTTAGGTTACTCAATGTAGACTTCTTCATCCACTATACCATTGAGAAATGTTGACTTGACATCCATCTAATAAACCTTAAATGCTTTATATGCAACATATGCAAGTAGGGTCCTAACACCTTTCAATCTTGTGATAGGAGAAAAAGTCTCTCCATAGTCCATTCCTTCTTATTGAGAGTATCCTTTGCATACTAGTCTAGCTTTGTTCCTTCACACCTTACCATCTTCATTCAACTTATTTCTAAATACCCACTTAGCTCCAATCACATTTTTATCTTTAGGCTTGGGTACAAGAGTCCATGTTTTATTTTTCTCTATTTGCTCTATCTCTTCATTCATAGCCTCAATCCAACTTTCATTTTCTAATGCATCTTTGAAACTTCTAGGTTCAAAATCAACAAGAAAACAAGTACCTTTTAGCTTACTCCTTGTCATAGACCTTCAAATATGTCTCCAATAATCTAATCTGATGCATGATGTCTCCTAACATACTTGGCTAATATAGGTTCCTTGCCTTTTGAATGAATTGAATTGTCATCCTCTTGCACTTCATCCTCAGGTTCTAGATGTTCTATCTAATTTGACTATTGGCCAGGTCCTTCAGACTTGGTAGGTATTAGCTCAGTAGCATTTGAATGTGACTCAGGTTCCTGTAGCTCAATTTGAACTTCTTGCAACTTAATTATTGAAGACTCAGGAGTAGAAGATTCTTGATTGATAGATGTATCTAGCACTATCTTAGGTTCAATGAAAACAAATCTCTTGTAATCTTCTAGTTTCTTTTTTCTTTCTTCTTCAGTCCTTTTGTCAAACTCATCAACTTTCACATGTGCACTTTCTATGACTTTGTGGTAGACAAGTTCAAACATCTATATGCTTTATTTTTGCAAGAATATCCCAAAAATATTCTTTCATCACCCTTCACATCAAATTTACCTTTTCTAGATTCTTTCAAAATATAACATTTGCTTCCAAATACTTTTAGGTAACTTACATTAGGTTTATAGCCATACCATAACTCATAGGGGGTTTTGAAATAGTCCTTCTTTAGCTATACTCGGTTCAAGGTATGAACTATAGTGTTGATAGCTTCCTTCTAGTATTTGATAGCAATATTCTTTTCAATCATTAAAGTTCTTGCATAGTCCATGATATATCTATTCCTCTTTTCAACTATTCCATTTTGCTCTAGGGTTCTAGGTGCTAATACCTATCTTTTGATTCCTCTTTCAATGCAAAAGTTATTGAACCACCTCTATCTAACCTCAAGCATTTTAGTCTTTTCCCTATTTCCTTCTCTACTCTAGCCAAATACCATTTGAACTTCTCAAGTGCTTCTGATTTCTCTCTCAGATTCATGACAATCATCATTCTAGAGTAATCATCAATAAAAAGAATGAAGAACTTTTCTCTAGGAGAGCTTTCAATTCCAGTGGGTCCACACAAGTCAGTATACACAATTTCCAAAACTTCTTTAGACTAATAGCTCTTACTTTTAAAGCTAGTTTTTCCCATCTTACCAATCTAACAATTTTTGCATAGACCAACCTCAGGTTTCTTTATACTAGGAATACCTCTTACTTTTTCAAATTTGTCTATTTGCACTAGGTTATCAAAGTTCACATGACACAACCTTCTATTTCATAACCAACTTTCTTCAACTTGAGCAATAAAGTATTAAAATTCACCAAGTTCAAGATAGAACAAGTTACCTTATATTTGTATGCCTGATCCAATCAGCTTTCCTTTTTCAACTAGTAGTCTTGCTTTCCCATGCATAAATTCCACTTTGAATCCATTATAGAGCAGCTATGCCACACTCAACAGATAGTGTTTTGGACTTTCAACCCAATAGGCATTATCACATACAAGCTCTTTGGTTAGTGAGATACTTCCTCTTCCTTTTATGCAACAAGGTTCATTATTACCAAAACTCACACTACCACCATCATAGTCTTCAAATTGTTCAAACTTAGTTTTATCACCAGTCATATGATGAGAGCAACCACTATCTATAATTCATGTATCATTTTTTCTCACATGAGAGATAAGTGCCATTTTATCTTCCTCATCATTATCAGATTCATCTTTCATAGCAATATAAATAAATTTCATCTTCTTCTTCATCAGAATCATTATAATCCTTAGCCATGAAACATGTTTTCTTACCTTTGTCCTTGAATGATTTGAAGTCTTTCTTGCCAATGCACTTGTGACCTTTCTTCTCATCCTTGGTCTACTTATTTGGGTACCTAGCAGCAATATGTCCAATTTATTTAGATAAAAAACAAATTAGAGGGACCTTACCTTTGTATTTCCCTCTGCCTCTAGAATATTTCCTTGCTAGTGGAGCTTCAATCACCTCAAGATCACTACCAAAATTCTATTCTAATTCTTCTTCACTCTTTGACTGAGATTCCTTTATCTTCTTGCCTTTTCCTTTGAGTGAAAGGTTGGCTTGAAATGCTGATTCAATGTTATTGGAAGCTGGAACATAGTTGTCATAGTTATCTAGCTCAAATGTAGTCAATCTTCCAACTATGGCTTCTAAATTTATCTTATGATTTGCTTCACATCTTCTTTCTTGAATTGTAGAAACTCTAATTGCATAAATGGGAAGTAATGTTCTTAGAACTTATCTTACAATTATTTCCTCCTTAATGTCTCCTCCAGAAGCCTTGATTGCATTGACAGCTACTTTGACCCTTTCAACATATTTGGCAATGTTTTCATCCTCTCTCATCCTCATTCGATCAAATTGTCCTCTTAGACTTTCTTCTTTGGCTCTTCTCACATTATCATCACCTCCATAGATATCTTTTAGCTTGTTCCACATTTCAAAGGTAGTTTTGTAGTCCTTGACCTCATCAAATTCTTCATAGCTTAGGGCAGATGCAATGTTTATTATCATGGTGTTATGAGTCTTCTTCTTAGCAATGTCATTCGTGGATAATGTGCCAGAAGGAGTCACATATGCTTCATCAAGATATTTCAATCATGTATCTCCAATGGAAGCTAGATGGAGTCTCATGAGACCTTGCCATGTTGAAAAATTATCCTTCTTAAGCCTTGGAATTTCCCTCTTGTAAGACATCCTAATCTTTAGGTTAGATCCTTGAAATCCTTCCTACAAGCACCAAAAGCTTTGATGCCAATTGTTGGAAATATAGATGGAGTAACTGAGAGAGGGGGTGAATCAGTTACCACAAAAACAAATCCACAGATCCCTTAAATGTCTTAAAACTTAGTTACTATTGTCACTCGACAGCCACACAAAAAAATGCTAGAACTCGGTAGATGTATTGAGAATTAACTTATTATTAATCTTTAAGCATTCACAAAGATTTAACATGCATGCATAAAAGAAATCACATCAACACAAGAGACACCAGATTTAACATGGAAAACCAATATGGGAAAAATCATCAAGTAACTAGCTACCAATTTTACTCTTTTGAAGTGAGCCCTATTAGGAGCCAACCCTATTAAAGGTTACAAAATACCTTGTTAGGTGTGACCCTGTTAGAGGATTTAAACACCCTACTAGGAGTGGCCTTGCTAGAGGACTTTTAGAACAATTCAATAGAACTATCCACCTTGTTAGAGGGTTTACAAAAATGGTTGTTAAACCAAATCTGTTAAGAGATTTAGGAATTATTGCTACAATGGTGAGAAAGTAACAATAAGTGACATGAATGAGATGCAATTGAACTTTTCTATTACAAATATCTATTATACTTCACTAGATCCTCTTTGATTGAATACAACTTTGCTACTTCTCAAGGATATCTGATCTTTCTTCAAAATTCACTCACACCTCCCTCTTCACGATTAATTCATTTGCATGCTTGCTCATTTATCCATCCATACTTTAAAATTCACAACTTGACCTTTTATTTATACGTTACAAATTGTCAAGTTGGCTCATTTACAAGTTACAATTACCAATAAACATTGTTTCAATTAGCTACAAACATTACATTAAACAATTAAACTTTATTTGCCAAAATAATGAAATCCTTCATTGGCCAACCTTGCTCGGTGAACACTGCTCCAAAAATGATTTCTAGTGTTAACCAAGTGAAGCTTGGTAAACACTACAAACTCTACAAAATCATTTGGAGACTAATTGAATTTACTAAGAACTAATTTTCCTTTACTGACCTTATGAGCTCGGTAGAAACTAAATTCTACCACAGAATCCTTCAGCGCCCGCATGAGCTCGGTAGAAATTGTTTCCTCGGTGTAACTTCCAAAAATGCTTAGTAGACTTTGTAATTCACTTTTCTTATCATCTCATCTCGGTAGACTTTGTCTTTTCCTTTGTTGACCAACTAAGCTCGGTCGACTCTATTTGATAACTGATCAAAACTCATAATTGATCAATTGTATCCAACAAATCCGTCATTACTTTGTCAACCATAATGTCATGCAATCTTGATTGTAGCATCATCATACTCTGTACCATTTTTCCTCAAGTATTCATGTGCCAATATAGCTTATGTAAACTGTGTTGATCAAAACTTCATCTATTTTGATAGGTAAACTATATAACACTTAGATAATTTTCTAAGTATACATGCAACATATTTATCTTCCTATTTTTCTCACTTCTTATAGCTGATATGTTGTCATAAATGATAACATCAAAATATCTAATGTAGCCAAATGTCCACCATGACATTCTATTGAAATCTTGTGGTAGTGACTATGACTGCTTGCCCTCTTCTAGCACATGTTTCTAACATAGTATATAAGTATGATGGATTAGCAAGGTTAGTCAAATTATTAATAAAAAGTAAAGCAAATCATGCCCATAATATCTATGTAAATACTTAATTCAATCATATCTTGAAAATTAATATAAAATATGATCCATAACATGATGTTGATCAGGAATCTAAGTAATCTAATACGAATATCCAATCATATAATAGTGTTTCTAGGGTGGGCATCACATAAAAAAATAAATCATGGATAAAGTTAGTTATAAGATAAGGAAATCACAAAATATGACAACTTTTCATAAATAACATAGATTATAATTATACCAAAATTGCAACAATGATAACAAGCTAAAGAGACCCATTTAATATTATTTTGATTTAGGAAGTGAAGTCCTAAGCATAAAAGTGTTGCATAGCTTATGAATATCTATAAATCAAATAAATCAATTATGTGTGGTTATTTAATAAAACATGAGAAGTAGTAAAAAAGGAATCAATAGGAATAGCAATATTACCAACCATAAAAGAATTGATTTAGGTATAATTTTAATAAAACCCCCTCAAAAAATAGAAAACTTAGAAAAAAATAATTTTTTTGGAATAAAATATTAATTTCTATTGATGAATCTATCTATTCTTTTAAAAATAAAAAACATTGTATTGGCTATTTTAATAAATTAACTTTTTTGTAGAAAATATTAGGCAAGCTTAAACAACAATATGAGGTGCATTAATAACCATGGAAAATAGTTCCACTTTTAAAAAAGAGAGTTATTATAGAAAAATATTGACCTAAATGTGGAAATCGTTAATGGGTTTAAGGGGTAGACTCTATAAAATTGATCATCTACATATGAAAAAAATGTGACACACATCTATAAACCCTTCTATCAAAGAGATCTAATAGAATGGAGTCTTGAATAATGACTTATAGATTCCTATCTATTATGTTCAAAGGAAAATAATTAAATAGAGTATGAAGGAGTCTCTCAAATAAACTAGATGATGGAGACCCTTGAAAGGTGCACCATAAAATAGAATATTCAAAGATAGGAGAAAGAATGCTAGAATGAGAATGCAAAAATAAGTTAACATGAAATGCAAGAACAAGGAAAGTAAAGCTAATCTAATAAGATCAAGATTATAATACTTCCTAATTAAGTTATGTGATCTAGGCTAATTGCAATAAAGGAAATACTAATCTAAGATGAAAATAAAGTAAACTAGTATGTGAGTAAACAAAATGAAAGTGAGTTCTCAAGTGCTCAAGAATGAAAGTAAATAAAATGGTAGCATAAAAATAGCATGAAAATGAGATATGAGAGAGTGGGGAGAAAGACTCCTTTTAAAGATGATGGATGGTTAGAGATTAAGAGGCAAAATCTATGGTGGAGAATAATCCTCATGTTGACTTTCATGCACAAGATTTTCAAGAGGGAAAATCAATGGATGTGGTTAAAAGGAAAAATACGTGTGAAGCAGATTAAGAGGAAATAGAGATTTCTCTCATCTTGGAAAGTGCACATTCAAGTTTTAGACAAAAAATATTTTTCTTTTATTTTTATATTAGGAAATTCCTTTTTCATGTGCACACATAGGATAAAGGGGATTTATTTAAATAAAAGGGAGCATGTTCTTCTAATGAAATAAAGACTTGGGATAAAGTGTCCCAACCATAGGACACAATTAAATAAATAATTGATTATTTGATTAAAGATAAATGATTAATGATTATGCAAAATTGATCAAGCATAAAGTATAGTCTAGCATAGATATTATAATATTGAAAAGGGGGATTATAATTTACTAGACCATTCTTGCTTGAATACATTCACCCCTCTTTGACTAATGTGTGTGAGATCTAGGAATAGATTAAGTCAAATAATGATGATGTCAAGATAAATGATAGAGATCTTGTTGGAAAAATGTTTAGTACTTTCCTCAAGATTCATAACAAGGGATTAATCACCTCATGTGCACTATAAGTTGAGTGGTTGTATCAAGCACTAATAGATCAGTCTTTTGGTGCAACAGAAAGCCCACTCTAATAAGTGGTATTAGAGCTTGGTCACAAGTTTGAATCCTTAGACCCTTGGGTAACACTAAGGGGGAGATTGTTGGAAAAATGTTCAATGCTCCCCTTCGGATTTCTAACAAGGGCTTAATCACCTCCTATATACTATAAGCTGAGTGGTTGTATCAAGCACTAATAGATAGGTATTTTAGTGTAACAACCCCACTCTAACAAATCTAACTCTAAACTAGATTGAATGAATCACAAAGAGGTAACTAACCCCAAACCTAATAGAATGAGGACTAGAAAATATAGAAAGATTTAAATGCTCGATTTGACGAAAAAATAAAGATAGATATAGAGATAGATAGATAAGAAATGAGAACTAATATTTCCAAGAGTGAATAGATACATCAAGAACCTAGCCCAAGTGAAGAAAAAAGAAGATAGATATAGTAGAATCAATTTGTAGATTGATTATTCCTACCCCCTAAGGATTGAAATTAAAATGAGTTAGAGAAGATATAGAGATGAGATAGATTTGATTAAATCAAGATAAGATAAGGTTCATGATGACATATAAGAAATTTAAAAGAACATAGAACCAAGTTTAACTACCTAGCAATAAGTATTTTCCCTAGATTGACTAACTTTGATGTAAAGATAAATCATGAGAATTAGGTCAAAGAAAGAAGAAAGGTGATGAAATGGTGAAGAAGAGAAGATGAAGTGGTAGAAATGATGAAAAAATAAGGAAAGGATGATTTCCTCAAAAGATTCAAAATATTAGCCTAAAAAAGAGGCAACCAACCACACATAGAAGAAAAGAATTTTAAAATATAATGTTTATAATCAAGATAAAGTTTTATTTCTATTTTGATCCCAAAAATGGATCTAGGAGTTAAAATTAGGTAAGTGTACAATTTTTATAGAAATTTGAGACTTTAAAAATAAGGTCAAAATGATATATAAGGGGGTCCAAATGGTCATTTTTAATTTATTTGTACATTTATCTTTTGTGAGTTTAGAGTGAGTAGAAGTCTTTTTGATAGTGGACAGGAAAAATCCCATTAATTAGCAACAACTTAAGCTCACTCAAGTACAAAAATAGCCTCAACACTGCCCTGTGCCAATAAGTAACTAAAATTTTTGATTGATTTGACCTCTTTTAAACCATTTTTCCATTTGTTTAAATCTTTTTTTCCAGAATTTAGTATGATAGGTTAGAGTCTCACTTCTTAGTTATGTGAAAAGTCATATGATAGTGTTGATGTATTCAAAGTGTCATCTAGTTGTCATAAGATGTATCGTATGCATGACATTGTTTAGTTGTATGATAGCATACAAAATATTATTTAATCATGAAATGTTGTCCTCATGTTATGTGAAGATGTTAGAAAGTAAAGCCCATCAATATAACTAAGAGTTGGGGATGAATCAATTATAGTCTTTAAATAAATTTAATCAACTTTAATAGTTCTAAAACATGTAATCAAAGATATAACAACCATAATATAATAATCATGCAATGTGATGCAAGATATGTTAATTGGGGAAGCCCTTGATCAGAGGGAAAATCCCAGTGGGAATGATGCCCACGAGATGATATATTAATATAGAAGTTCCTTGTGAAAGGATGTGGCCCTATCAGGAGCCAAATGAA
Source organism: Cupressus sempervirens (assembly GCA_028749045.1). Classification (NCBI taxonomy): domain Eukaryota; kingdom Viridiplantae; phylum Streptophyta; class Pinopsida; order Cupressales; family Cupressaceae; genus Cupressus; species Cupressus sempervirens. The sequence goes on along the minus strand of CM053791.1, from coordinate 691,696,243 downwards.
ATACAAATTGTGCATAGAAGTCCACATTAGGAGACTTTGAATCCTTGTTAGAAGACTCCAACCTTGTTAGGAGTTGTAAGGAAGATAACTAAACCCACTATTCAAATTTCTTTAGAAATAGAACCAAAACAAATGAATCCACTTTCCAAATTACCTCAATTTTTTTTTTTGGATAACAGCTCTAATAGATGAACTAACCAATTAATAACTTATTTACCAATATAGTTCCTTTGAATCTCACAACTCATCCTCGACATCAAACTTTTTGATGGTCTTCATAAATTCACATTCAAAGATCACATCAATAACCTATGATCTCATTTATTATAAAACATCACCACTAGATACTCAACCATAATAGAAGTAACCTTCCTTTATACTAAGTCCTAATAACTAATTGAGTTAGTCTTAAGGATTTTCTAATATAAAATGAATAATATAGGACCATCATAAGATAATACAATTAGGTTCCACATGTCATAATAGAAGTTACACCAATTATGATACTCATTTAGCCTCAAAGGAATAATCCACATATTATCCTTTACATGTCTTCACAAAATGATTTATTGATTCCTCAATGTTAATTATAGTAGAACATATATTTCTTCAACCAAAATCCAACCCCACCAAAAGAACTTTAACCTCTCTGAATAGATAAAAGATAATTTCTAGTATTATATTTCCTATGACCACCTATGAAAGTTTTTTCTACAAAACTTTGCATAACTCTATTTAATCTTTAAAACTCTTTCTACGATGTTAGATATAGCATCACAAAACATTCTTGAATTCTATTATTGTTAAACCCAACTATTGATGTAACTAAGAATGCTATGAATGTATGTAAAAGAGTCATGTCATTTTCTATGTTTTCATTGATGTCAAGTCTTAGTTGATTAGAACTTATGTTAATTCAATAGAGTGTCATATCAGTGTATTGATGAAGAGGATTTGAAGATAGTATGTTGATGATAGAGTTGATAAGTATGGTATTCAATAGGAACTTGAATGATTTGGACAATGATAATGTAATGTTGGTTGGATTATTTTAAAATCATGCAATATTGCAATATAATGAGTTATATAAGCTACATTGAGTGACAAGGTGAAAGAACAAATACAATGTTCATTGAGTAACTACAGTGTTCATCAAGCAGTTGGCAAAGCAAAGTGAAACTTTAGTATTAACTGAGTAAGTTTGATATTAACTAAGTGCTATATTACCTAAGTGAAATGGTCTATTTTAGTTAGCTTTGAAGGCCAACCTATAGGTCCTCTTATTAAAAAAAATCACAGTTTGCAAGAATAGGATAAATGAGTTCTAAATGATGATTCAATGCTGGAATTTGAATCCTGTCTGTGTCAAAATCTTAGTGGATAAATTGTAGGAATCAAGTGTTTCAATTCAATTGTTTTTTTTAGCCGGACTCACTTTGGGGCCTGACTAATTCCACCAAATGGATAAGGCATACTAGGGTTTGGAGATTTTTTTTAGGTAAGGGGTTATAATGGTTGTAATCATTATAAATCCTCAATATGAGTATTTCATCTTTAAGGCTCAAATAGATATATGTGCTTCCAAAATATGGCAAAAAATGAAGAAAGACTTCCAACATATCAAGGAGGATCTTGAGGTTTATACATTCTAAAGTGTGTTTTATCTTTGTTCCTTTTTATGGTATAAATGTTTGAAGCTCTTCTTGTCACATGGTACATTATGATTTAGGATGAAAATCAATATTGTAAAAACCTTGTGATAGGTGACTCCATGAATTTAGTAGTTCTCCATACAGTTGAATGCCCAAAGTCTTTTGCAAGGGTAATGTGTTATGATGTTTCATTAAGGGATTGGAAATGTGTTCAGGCAACAATTACAAGCCCATTGTCTGGAATTCACTAAATGGAAAGGTGATTATTTTACCAACATAATGCTCAAGTATGATGAAGGGAAAATTAAGGAGAATGTAGATATCGGGTGTTGAACCCTATACCTCCCATCTCTCCTCTATTTTAGTGGTAGAGAGAAGAAAGCTAAATGTAGAAGGGAAATGACTTGTGAGGAGAAGCCACGTGCAAAAGGCTGAAAGAGCAATCCATGAAAGTTTGGAGTAGGGCAGTCCATGATAGGGGAGCTATGTATATAAATGGTGGTTTTCATTCACAAAGATAGAAGCAAATCTAGATGGTTCTAAGGAGGATTTTGATTTTAAACTATTGACCACTTGTTTGTTTATAATGATTCAAATGTTTGTAAGCCATTCTTGGCACATGTTGTGTACAAGTTCTGTGATTTTTGTTTGGTAATGCCTATGGATTGGCCTTGAGGGCATTGGGTAGGTTCCCTGTCTTCTTCCTTTAGGTGCCAAAAATATAGTTGAGCTAGTATGTTTGGGTGGCATGTGAAGAGTCATTTATGCAAATTTTTCCCACATTCATTAGGTGGAAAATATTTTTCTTTTTAAATATAGTACATTATAGCCATCAAGTGTCTTTAAGAAATGTGGTTGAAGGCAATTATAGTTCTTGTGTTGTGGGGCCCCTACACTAGTAAAGCAATGACTCAATTTTGACCAATGTAATGCATGCAAAATAAAATTCCATGTTTCATCTCTGGGAGGCCCATTGTGAGATCAAAGAACCAAATATTGAGACATATGGTGTTATGACTAGTCATATGATCAATAGAAGGAGAGATCACAAGAAAAAGTTTGAAGAAGTGTGATCCTATGGTGGCATAAGATTGGAAGAAGTAAAATGAAGGGCTATGAAGACATGATTAATTGTAACACGGGGTCATTTGGAGATCATAGGATGGAAATGAAAGTGGTAAGATATTAAGATATTTTCATGTGATTGGGAGCTCCTAAAAATTGACATAAGATGCCACAATTTATCATGAGGTTGGGAGATGGAAATTTTAATAATAAGAAGCTATGATTTCATCATGACATCAGGGTAATGTTAGTGCAAAATATTTAAAAATTCAAAATATTGTGTAAATTTGTGTGGGTCTCGCCTAGGTGAACTGGCCCTTGTGCATCTGCCACGTGGTAGGAGGAAAAGATTAAAAAAGAATAAATAAATTGAATATGAGCACACATTTCAGGTGAAGTTGAAAATGGAAGAATTTCAAATAAATTTGATACCATTATATAGTTTAACTATATAGTATTTTTAAATTTTTATTATTTTAATGACATGTTCATGACACGGGCTTGAAAATTTCAAGTCAACTTCATGGGCACTCTTTTCATTAGAAACATAGAGTATTATATACAATAAGAACCTAGAGAATCTAAATTTTCCATTTTTGTGGTCAGATTTTGCACAGGTCTCCATCATCAAAAGCTACGAGAAAATTTATGATTTTCGAGACATCCTTAGTGGTAATGTAGATTTGTTGTTATAGATGAAATACAATCAAATTTGGATGATCTTTAGATAGGATCAATGCAGTGATGTCCAAAAAGGGTAAATTGAATGATTTAAAAGGTAGTTGCTGAGATAGAATTTTATTATCAATAGGCAGTTGAATTTTCACAGTTAAAGGGCAGTTGGATTACATTCCTTCAGAAAGGGGTTTCCTCATTAATTTTAAGGAAGATATTTTAAGCATTCTGGCAAAAGTTAGTAATGCGATTTGATTTTTTGGTAGAGGAGAAAGAAGATGAATTCAACAACATCAGGATGAAGAGTTTCAGTAGGATAATTATTAATATCAAAATTTGATCCAGGAGCCTTCTTCTTCTCTATAAATCTTTATTCTCTTTTCATTGTAAGGGTTCCAGTCTTGGACATTTGACACTACTGTGTGACCACTTTGTTGGTTCCAGTTAGGTTGAAATCCTTTTCAATGACAGTGATTCCATATTTCTTAGTATTTCCTCTATTATGAACAATAATAGTATATTTTCTTCTGAGCATTAGTCAATACTATCACCCATTGTATATTTTCTGAGTTTTTGCATATATTTAGTGTACTAGTTTCAAAGGAATTAATACAAAGCTTTACTAAAAATGTTTCAATCTGAACCTTGTCTCTTCTTTATGGTTTTTGTAATTTCCTATTGATATATGTGCAAAGTACATATTGTCCAGTTGCATCTTGGATTTGAAGCTATATGCCATTGTGTAGTTTTTTGTTAGGTCAAAGACTTGAGTAAATTTCTTAAAAAACATTGACATAATTCCGAGGTCATGGGAGGGAATGTGAAGTATGAGTGCCATTTTGAAGATAGATGTCTATTTACAAAGATAATAGATAGATTTGATATTTGAGTGCATTAGTATATCTTGGGTATCTTGTTGTATGCTATGATTTAGTTGATGCCCAATAGATAAGGGATCGATCAACTTAAGAGATTGCATGTTCTCTATTGTTGCATATTAGGGTTATGTTGATTCAATCATTAATCAAATATCTTTTCCCTTTACATTTAGGAGTTCAAAAGAGTTACCCTCACTTAGTTTATCATATTCATGTGCCTTGTTATTAGCTATTTCATGTCCATGAATATTTGCATAAACATAGAAGATTCAAGGGTTTTGTTTGTTATATAGATTTAGTTATATGCCTTTACATTGGTACCATATAAAGAATCCAAGGTCTACCTGCCCAGGTCTTGTAGAGCCCGAAGAGGAGAAGGAGATTAAATATCCTTATAGTTGGTCCTATTGTCTGAATAAGTGCATCAAACATGGAAATTAGCTACCCCTAGGTGTATGTGTTCTTATCACTGGGTTATTAAAAATGTTATTAATTCAAGAGCCAATAGCTAGGTCAATATTTTAGTGTAACGACAACTCTAGCTTGTAACATTATGGGTTCTCTTATTGCATGGTTATTTTTACTATTCAACATAATTAATTTTCTTTCATATGAAAGTTATAAGGCAATTACTTGTTGGAAATTCAATGACAAGCAAGTGACTGAGAGGGGGGGGTAACCTCAAGAACCACTAAAACTTTTCTTACTCAGATAACTTCAACTTTATATTTATAGATTATCTAATCTACTTTCATGCATGAACATAAAGAAATAAAGAAATAAACACCATAACACTTTTACACAAGATATGGTAACCCAAAAATCCTCCAAGTAGAAGGTAAAATTGTTGGGGGGGGGGGGGGGATGACACCCAAAAACTTCACTACTGTAGTAATAAGGTTGGCTTGTGAGGGCTTCCAATCGATCACTTCTAGTAATCTACTCTACTAGGAGTATGACAGACTATTAGGTCCACATTGTAAAAGGTTTTTACAATGAAGTATCTGATCTATTAAGAGACTTAGCAAAATTTTTTTAGCTCCACTTGGTTGAAGGCTTTGACTACTACACCTATTAGGATGAATCAATAGGATGATCTTTGTAATTCAACTTGATTTTTTGAATAAGATCCTTTGAATAATATGATCACCTAATAGTGATGGATGAGTCTCTGCTTTTCTCTTTATACTTCCTTGTAGCCTGATTACATATTATGCTTCATATCTACTTATTGTCTCCAAAATAATAATATATCTTCTATTCTTTTATATTACTCTTATTAGAAAAATGAATTTGTCTTCCCTATATACCCTTCAAATAATAACTCTAAACCAAGTGGGCTCCCATAATAGATATCTTCATAAATACCAACTATACCTTTAAGTCAGCTCAAGTATTGATGCATGGGCAATGCACTATATTTAATCTTTTGCTAACACTTGGGAAATGTAGTGAGCTCGGGTGACACTATTACTTGGTTAGTACTTGAAGCTTGGATGACACTATGGAACTTAGGTGATATAGGAGTTTAGTTCACATAGAGAGCCCAATTAAATTTGTGAACTCAGTTCACACATGAACTTGTTTTCACTAAAAATACTAAATAGCTCAAGTCATACTATGAGCTCAATTATCACAATATTCCTTCATCTACTTGAGCTTTGCGAGAAGCTACTCCCTATTGAAAAGATTAATTGTAGTATTAATTGACCTTCTTGGATAGCTTAAGTGGTTTTTCAGTAATTGACAATATGTCTTGCCATAGGGTCAACAATCTCCCCCTTTGGCATTAGTGGCAAAAACACTTATCTTGAGTAGTTCTATCAGTAATACAAAAATTCCTTAATCAATTTTTTTTTGTCAAACTCCAACTTTGCACGTGCTTGGTTTTGTAACTTAGTTTCAACTAGTAACTATAACCTAGTTAAAACTTTTTTCAATTTGGATTTTTCAAAATTGTTTTTGTTTGACTGATTTCATTAGATTTGTATCATATACATTTTCCTCCATAGATTTCCTCACACAGATATTTCCCCTTGATTATATACATGTCATCTGATCTATATCATATACATATTCCTCATATACATATTTCCCCCTTGATTATATACATACTTTGTTTTCCCCCTTATTTTTGTTGCAAATTCCAAAACATGTATTTATAAGGTAATACCAAAATGTGTGAGGAAATCATTATGCACTTTCAAAATTAAAGACATATTTTTTCCCAATTTTCCTATAGTACCTTCAAAATGTGCAGTGCAAGATGGATTTCAACTGATAGCTCCATCATGAGATCTACAACTGATAAATTGGTGTCATGTACTAATGTCTTTCCATGTTCCAAGTACTTCTGCATTGTGCATCCATATGAGGAGTTATCATGCTCTTGATGTATGATATGGTTTCCCTTATTCTAGCTTCCTCCCTTAATAATTCTACCTACAAATCTATCAAAAATCTAACCTTTACAAAATGATATGAGCTGGTACTTGGGTAATGTGCTAATTGACTAGCACTGCTCTTTAAATATTCATCAATTTTTGTTAGTTTGTCTTTTATTTCCTTAGTGAAAATTGATGTATCACATAGTTTTGTAAACAATGAAATAACAATCTTTACAACTCATTCAAGAGTTCTAATTAGAGTGGATAGTTCCACTTGATCGATAGCAATCTTCTTTGCTACATTTTCCAAAACATTAATTTCAAGCTTTCTTTCTATTCTTTGTAGAAGTTTTTCTTGCCCACCTATTCTCCACTTGAACTTGTTAAGAAGAGAGGCCAAATATTCTAATGACTCAATAGTTTTATCGTGAGTCACACATACTCAATCAAGTATGCACCACTTCACGCTTCTTCATGAGCCTCAATGTTATTCTAGGAAAGACACACTTAATAGAACAATGTATGTACGAGAGTAGTAGGTTACCTAATGCAAGTAAAGAGCCAACATACAAGAGATGGGTGGATGGATGGAGGAGGTTTAATAATATTTTATATATAATTAGTTGAAGGGACTAAGGGAGTTATGAAGCTTTATCCATTTTTAAGTTCTTATAGGACCCACAAATATGGGTTTTGTTTAAGTTGTACCGATATAGAATATGGTTTTTGTTTAAGTTGTATTGATAAAGAATATTGGATGGAATGAATGAGGGAGTTTTGATATGATTCTAATAGATAGAGAGTCAAATCTTAAATAATTCTCAAATTATTTTCCTTTTTGAGAACCTACATATAATATTAGAGTTTTTTTAAGTTGTACCTACATATAATATTGGATGAAATGGATGAGAGAGTTTTGATAGGATTCTAATACATGTAGAGTCAAATATTTAATATTTTTAAAATTCTTTTCCTTCTTTACAACCTACATATAATATTAGAGGTTGTTTAATTTGTACCTACATATAATATTGGATGGAATGAATGAGAGAGTTTTGATAGGATTCTAATAGATGTAGAGTGAAATCTTTAATTATTTTTTAATTCTCTTCAATACCAACTCAACCTTACATCTTCAAAATTTTATGACCGTGTATTTCTTTTCAATCAAACAACTTCCCTAGCATGCACATTGTATTGTAAAAATATTCTCCTATTCAACTTCACTCCAAAACTACTCTAAATATCAATTTACACCCTAAAAGATGGAGACGATGTGAACACCTTGTGTTTTGACAAATCTGGTGATACTTCACATGTTTGTTACCTCTTAAAATTTGCATACACCATGTTATAACCATTAGTAAAAACATTCTATATGGTTTAAAAAATTGAGGGGCTCTCAAATGTGTTTGTATAGCATAAGAAGTATTTCTTTGGCTGATATTGAGAGGAAATAATGTCAAAGTTTTGTTAAAAAGTATAAGAGCACATACAAGTGGGGAATCTAATTCCACATGGAATTATGTTTAAATAAGGATGACAAGGATAATTGTAGAATTTTAGGGACATTAGAATACCTATAACTCACATACAAAAATTATGGGAAGATATTAGAATATCTCTAGATTGCTTTAATATTTTATAATGGGAGTTGACTATGAGAAGGGATGAGCATAAATGAATTTCTACAAAGTTCTAAAGATTCATAGATATTGTGACTTCATATGAAACTTTTTCTAGAATTCACCAAATTTGAAATATAAAACCTAATTGTCTTCTTAAGAAGGTGAATAGAATTAATGGTTGAAAATAAATCATAATCCTTTGAAATCTAATCATCAAATCTTGCAATAAAACTGAGAAATGAATAAAATAAAGAAAATATATTTGGTATCAACTCCTCAAAAAATATATATTTTAGATTGTCAAAAAATAGAATCAACTCCAATACTCTAGTAGGTTCACCTAAAGTTCTCTTCCTTCTCCTCTTCTAACATCCAGCTAGAACAAGTGTCATATTTCTTTACATATTTTCTCAATTATGTTCCCATATATCACAATTATATGTCCAACACATCTTAATATCTTCAACTATAAATGTTTCTCTACTCAATAATTCTCATCTTTTCGCCTTTCCTAATTTGTCTCCCTTGCCGAGTGTAATTTCATTGAGTATGTAGAAACCTTCCCCACTAAAACATTCTTTCCTTCTATAATAATTGGTATCAACTCCTCAAAAAATATATATCAACACATTTAAGGATATGAAATATTTCATTTTGTACTCCTCTCCATATCTATTAAACTATGTAATGACCTTTAATCTTCTAAACCTCCACTTTATTTTTCTTCATGACCAATATGTAGATGCTCTACTTATTTATATTGTCAAATATCTTCAAATCATCCAAATGATGCAAAGTAGCTTGTCCAATATTATTTTCTTCTCCAACATCTATCCCAATTATTAATTCTTCTCCATGCTTGTCTTTAAGAATCAATGACTATACATTTACTATAGCTTGTTATGACATCTTAAAATAATCTCTCCATGTTGTCTATCTTTCATCCTTTTTGTCTACACATATAGAAAAATAAGTGAAGAACAAATAATTGTAATTTTTAAATAGTATGATTTTTATGGAAACATATTTATAATTTAGTATTGTAAAGTATTTTTTTAGCATTATGAGGTCATCCCTTTATATTCTTGTTCATATACTAAATGGAGAAAGTGATATATTAAGATTTTACACAAGTTGTGGAAGCCATATAAAACAATGTAATTTTAAAAGAAGGAAATTTTGAATGAAAAGAAGACAAGATGTAAGGAGTGGGGATTTAGATCTTGCATTGTTGATAATGGAGGAATTTTGAGTCTTTTTGAGTTTATGGAGGCCCAAGTCCCACGTCTAAAAGAACACTTAGAAGAAAGAAGGAAAAAAATTCAGTCCCAAGACCAAGAAATAAAGGATCTATATCCTCTCTCTTTTGTAGACTTCTACACATTTAGAAATGTATAAGATAATGAGAAAAAAAGGAAGAAAGTTGAATAATATATTTTAAAACTAATGTGTCCTAGTCATGTGTAGATATGGGTCTAAACATGATGAATTATCAAAGGGACATACAAAATTTATATGAAATATTTAAATTTAACTTATCACATTGGTGGTTATGGAAAAATAACTAGTAGTTACTAAAGGAATATATAAATTAGTATGAAACCTTTTAGGTGATATTTATTTTATTAAGTGGAACTTGATTAAAGAGTACATCAAGTAGTGACAATAAACTCATGAATTCATCTAGAAGAATTCAAAAAAAAAGACAAGAACATATAAGGCATAAAGATAATGGTAAAATAATGGCATGATGTCCAATACATAATTCAAATTAGCTTTAAATCATTCAATATCATGAGTACAACCAAGGAGCATAATTAGTACATGTAGATCAAAGTACAAATACATGTCAAATAATGTAACCATGGAACAATAACAAATAAATAATATATAGATAATGAAACTCTAAAAATTCAATTAATATAAGTATAATATAGATATATAAGTGACGATGTCATTATGTGCAAGAGAAATTCATTGATTTTATGTAAATATTAAAAGCCTTCATTTAAAAATTCCAAGATAAGCACTACAAGGGGAAATCACATTGTTCATATACCATCTATAGATAATGTTAATCAATAAATGAGTGAAGATGATACATAAAGACACAAACGTATTTTAAGAGATTACTTTAAATCAATCAAGATACAAGACATGTCCATGAAGAAAATAAAATCCATACAATACTATAGTTGAGAACTAGCAATAGTTTTAGGTTTGAATTAAATACTAATCACATAGTATTTTGTTACAAAGATCAATGCACTATTAGCCATGTTAATAAAATCAAATATTCAAGTTTTGAATAGTATAGAACATAACCATTTGAAAAAAAATACTACAATCAATATTGTTTGAGAACAAAAAATGAGTTGTAATCAACAATTTAGGAGGATCAAGATATTTTTTTAGGTTTTAGGTTTGGTGTTGGAGAATGGTATGATTGATTGATGGTTATATTTGTATGCCACATTAGAGAAAGTGAAAGAAGATATTAAAATCACAACTCTTCAAATGGGTCCAAACTAGAGTGACAAAACCCTAGGAGGATGCAAGGGGTGACAATACTAAATCTAATTCCCTTATCAATATCTATACTCCAAGGATAACTATCTATCAATATTCCTTTCCTTGATTTTAATGTTATAGATTATGTATGCTTCCAATTTGAAAGGGTTTATAGTAACAAATTAACTTCTAATACTTTCCAAAAAAATTATGGAGAAGTTTTCTTGAAATAGAAAACCTATGAGAGAATTGGACTAATTGACAATGATACATACACTTATCCTTTACATTTTTGGCTCTTCAAAACCAAGATAGGTGGACCTAAACTTAGTAAAATGTTAGCCTTACTCTACACAATCTTTTAATTAGTAAGAAAATAATCCCATAAATATCCTCAACAAAAATCTAGGGAGATATTAAGTGTGGGCTCAACATTCATTGATCAATATCCTAAAGTGGAGCATGAGAAGGGTAGAATAAAAAAAATACATAAAAATAAATATTGTTTTTGATTTAATGGTGTAGAAGCACCTAGGTTTATTCCTCAAACTTATTCAATTTTGGCTTGTACTAATCTGAGCCAAGTAAATGATTTTTTTTTTGACCTTAGAAGGTATTTATTGTGTGTTCCTAGGTGGATTATACTTAGATCAATCCAACCTAGTTGATTGTTGCTTTAAATGTTGTTAGTACTGGATTAGGCCTAAAGTGAGAAAATTAAGTCTTAAAGCCTTTAAGGCTTAGGAAAGGGTATAAATATGCATAAATTAGTTCTTAGGATGTTTCTACATCATTCTATGTCAATTAGAGACCCTTAGCATAATAATAGAAAAAAGATGTAAATGTTGACACAATGTTGCTTGATAACATTTTACAATTTTTGAAAATCACATGACAAAAAACAACAAGATTGGATTCTCTTCAAGGAATCATTATGGTTGGTTTCCATAATGGCATAAAATCAAGGGTAGGTAATATTAAATCTTCTAGGATCCCATTTCTTGAAGTAGTGTGTGATGTAGAGGAGTTTTTGATGTGAATAGAATTGAAAATTTTGTTTTGGAGTGGAAATCATCTTGCATTAATAGTAAAAAGTGTTTTTATGGATTTATTTGTCTGAGTTAGTGTTGGATTTGTGTAGAGTAGATAGATTAAATAATTTTTCTATTCAATAACTAAGTTGATTTGAGTTCATTAGAGTAGGTTTAGAAATTATTTTGTAAATAGATAGGTTGTTAGGGCAGTAGTTGGCATTTTTTGGTTTTATGGCTCCCTCATAGTTATCTACCATAAAAATCATTATGTCTTAGAGGAATATTTTAGATAATACATTGGAGTTTATGTATGTAAAAGGAGGAGCTTAGAAAGAAAGATTAGTTATTTTTAATAGCATGCCCTAGGTGAGATCAACAAGCTTGAGTAGGTGCATGGAGATGTAAAATCAATGTGTATGTGCAAGGGAAAGAGTGAGGGAATTGAACCAAGAATGATTTTGGAAGCCTATAGGTCCTAGAGACACCCAAGAGTGAGATTGGGACTTGGCCAATCCATTGAGTTATATTTCCAAGTAGAAATCAGGAATCAACACAATTTTAGCCCTATTAGCCCTACATTTTAGGAACCCACTATATGGATGACTTAGAGACTTAAGACCACCAAAATATTTAATGAATTTGAAAAGGGTATCCAAATATATAATTTTTTTGGGGGGTTATTTTGAGGTTTTGAGAAAGAATTGAGAAAAACCCATTAACTAGGGCTAATTAACCAATTAGGCCAATTAGGCCAAAACCTTAGCCAATCTAGAACTTGATAGAAAAACCCTAAATTACTAGTTCAAATGGAGTTACTTGGAAGTCAATTAATTTTCTTAGTGATAGATACACCCCCCTACAACACTGGTGAAGGTCAATTGATGAAGTTGCCTTTGGAATCACCCATGGAAGAGTGAAGACTTGAAACACCTTCATGATAGTTATCCCTCAAGATGAAGCACAAAATAAATCACTCATAGAGTGGAGTTTAGAAATTATTAGGTTAGGATTTCCAAGACTTATAAGGCCCTATACAAGATTTTAGGGTCTAGAGGAGACTAGGTTTAAAATAGCCTAGTCAACAATTGTGCATGCACACCTTGGAGAGGTCCTATTAGATTAGTATTAGAGCCTAGTTAAGATTAAGCTTATGGTGAAATTATCTATGAGATTAATAATTAGTTGGTGAGTTCACAATGGTTACCAATGAAGAACTTTATAAGAAGGTAGATGAGAAAGAAGAGGAGAATAGGTTGCTCAAAGCTAAGCTAGCTCAATTGGAGCAAAATGTGGATGAAGTGGATGAAAAGATTGAAGAAGTAAAGGAAAAGTTTGAAGAAAAAAATAAAGAAGGAAAGAATAAGGAGTTTGCAATTGAGGAAAAAGTCCTTGAGCCAGACCTTGTGGTCATAGAAGAGCCATTCCTTAAAGCATTGAGAGCCTTAAGTGGCAAGGCTTTAGAAGGCATTCCAATATTTAGTGGTAAGATGGAACTCAAGGTAGTAGATTGGATAGAAGAACTATAAAATCACTTTAAATGTGATGACATAACTAAAGCTCATAAGGTTAAAGTTGCAAAGGCCAAATTAAGAGGGTCTGTACTCACCCAGTGGAACTTTATCCAAGATGAGAGAGAGAGAAGGAAGGAAAGAAGCCAATTTCCACATAGAAGGCTATGGTTGCAAAGATCAAAGATTCTTATGTACCTAAGGATTATGAAATCTATTTGTATAAAAGGAGACAAAGTCTTAGACAAAAGGACTTGGATGTGAACTCTTATACTGAGGAGTTTCAAAGATTGTGTATGAGGTCAAGAGTTGCTAACAAGGTAAACTTTAAGAAAGCCACCTCCAAAAAAAGATATAAAATATTGGTGAATCTTTCATTATTTTGAAAAAACAAAATTATTTCTATTGACAAATCTCTCAATTTTTTATTCTAAATATTGTTAATATTGACAATTATTTTCGAATCATAATTTTGGGTATAAAATATTGATGAATCTCAATAATAATAGGAAGTTCATTAATCACCATGGAATATTACAAATCAAAATTAAACATTTTTTTACCTTGTGGAATATTATGAGGATTGTTACATATACTTTAAATCAATAGTGAAAATTAAATATTGGTGATATATCCCTAAAGTAACTAATAATTATGATAATTACTAGTCATTTACATTTAATTTCTCCAATAATATATAATATTTAGGTGACACAAATATAATCGAGTAACAAATATTGTGGTGAATATTTGAGTTGAAATCTTTTAATAAAATAAATTATTGAGCAATTTTAAATATTTTAGAACTAAATTTTATAAAACTATGGTGATTTATGTTGTATCAAATCTTAAATTATTAGCCAAATTACTGGCCAAAAAATTCTAAAATTAGCCAATTTGCGAATATTAGCCACTAAAAAATACCTTGGTTGCTAAACATGGGAAAGTGAAAATAGCAAGGTATGCTCATGGTCTCAAGTGGACTATACAAGATGAGATGAGTCTTTTGACTCCAAATATAGTTAATAAATTCCACCAAATAGTAGGAAAGGTTGAAGAAAATTTAAGGAAAAATCAAGATTCAAGCACTACTATAGGTAGAGGCAAGGAAGAGACAATAGAGGACAAAGAGGTGGATATGGTGGTAGAAGTTCTAAGACTAAGGCTTAAGGAGAGACCACACTTATTGAGAAGAAAGAAGGAAGTCCAAATAAAGGTGATTCTAATAGAGGGAGGGACTCTAATAGAAGTTGGAGAGGAAGAAACAATGGTCAAGGAAAAGGTTCTTACTTTGCAACTCTGAAGTTTTACCACTGCTACCAAATGGGACACCCTACATACATATGTCCAGAGAAAGGCTCTAATTCTCATGGAGGTGATAAGAGGGTAAACTATTATCAATAAGACACTAGTGGTGGTGGTAAACATCTTGAGGTACCCCTAGGGTCAGAAGAAGGAGAGAACGTGATGATGAAGAGGAAACTAATCAAGGAACTAGTAAAAGAGGAACCTAGTCAAAGAAGGTCAATATTTAGAGTGAAATGAAAAATGATGGGAAAAGTTTTTAGAGTCATCATAGAATCAGGGTCTATTGAAAATAAAGTGTCAGATGACATAGTCAACAAGTTGAAGTTGAAAAGGATACCCCATAGTAACCCATACAAGGTCACTTGGCTAAACAAAGGACAACATGTCTTAGTAAATGAACAAGCATGGGGAGAGCTTTCCATTGGAAGTACAAAGATGAAGTATTGTGTGACACCCTACCAATGGATGCATGTCACCTACTACTTGGGAAACCATGGCAATTTGATAGATAGACCATGTATGATGGAGTAAATAATTCTTATTCTTTCAAGAAGGACATTGTGACTTTTAAGTTACAATTACTGCTAGAGGATGTAGAGATGAAGTCATTAGGTCCCAATGTTCTTATGGTTAGTAAAAAGGAGTTTATGGAAACTTTGGAGGAAGGTGAAGGAGTAGGATTTGCACCTATATTAAAGCCAAATGAAGGAAGTTCTAACAAGGCAAATAAAAATGTAGAATTACCAAAGGAAGTGCACGAGTTGTTGCAAAGGCATGAAGGCATAGTAAGTGATGGTCAATCATCAAACCTACCCCCTAAGAGAGTTGTTAGTCATCAAATTTATTTTATCCAAAGAGCCATCCTTCCTAAAAAATAAACCCATAAGATGACCCTTCAACAAAATGAGGATGTTGCCAAAAGAATACAAGAACTCCTAAGCCAAGGACTCATTAGAAAAAAACATTATCCCTTGTTTCGTTCCCACTATCTTAGCATACAAAAAGGGAGGAACTTGGAGGCTATTTACTTATTCAAGAGCTATAAATAGGATAACTATTATGTATAAGTTCCCCATCCTTAGGATAAAAGACCTAATGGACTATCTAGGAGAAGCCAAATACTTTTCTAAGATTAACCTAAAGATTGGATACCACCAAGTTATGATCAACGAGGGAGATGGATGGAAGACAATGTTTAAATCCATAGAATGTCTGCATGAATGGATTGTAATTCCATTTGGACTATGAAATTTTTGGAAATCTAATTGAAAAGCTCATTGTTAAAGATCAAAGAGGGAGATTGTTGTGAAGAAGAAAGTTTTCTCTTAGCAAAATATTTTTAATCATTTTTTTGTCATTGATGTCAAACCTACTATTTGTAGGAATGACATTTTCTTATAAGATCCAAGTACTATCACTTAGTTGATTGATGAAGAGGATTTGATCAACAACATGTAACGAGGGTAGCTAAGGGAAAGGTTGAGTTATGATGTTGTAATGAAGTGCAAGGATCAGTTAAGATGATGGTTAAATGATGTATTGATAACATACTTGAAGATATAGAGGGTGGTCACACTTAGAAACATTGAAAGAAGAAGTTGTAACAAGGTTGACTGCAAAGCTTAAACTAAGATCATTAGTGGGTGACGAGCAAGTTAGTTGAAGCCAAGAAAGATTCTTAGTTGGAGCCGAGTAACAGGAAATTCTAGTGTTTGCTAAGTAATCTATAGGTGCCGAGTGAAGTTCAAGTGCCAAGCATCAGAAAATCTTAGTTGGTGTCGAGTGATCTTTAGGTAGTGAGCATTAGGATAAACACAGTTGATGCCAAGTAACACAGTATGTGCCAAGCACCAGTATTTCAATAGTACTGAGATGCAACATTATTTTAAATAATAAAGATTCACCAAATCTAAGTCGAAAAAGTGGTTACCTTGAATTTTATGAACTAGTTGGAAGATAAGGATGATGATCTAGTGGCACAAAATTTTATGTAAACCATTTTTGGGAAAATTCAAGAGGATTATTCAAGAAGTTTCTAGAGGAAACAAAATATGGGTTAGATGCAATGAATCCTACCTAATCCATAGAAATTGAAATTAAAGAATGGAAGAATTAAGTGGGAAAAGAACTCCAAGACTTCTATTTAAGGAGTCATAGACCAAGAGGCAAATGATGTTGATGCTACTGCTACCAAAGAGCCAAATTGAGAAGTGGTTAGAAGGGTGTCTAGAAGAAGACGTCTAGAAGAAGGAAGAGCATAGAGGCTCTGCTTCTACAAGTGGTCAAGAAGAGATGATTGCACTGGTACATTGAGCATGGAGACTCAAGGAGACTAAGCTTGAAAGGAGGCCAAGCTATCAATGTTGCAGAGATTGAAGGCCAAGTAATGGTATGAGCAGAGAAGTGATATGAGATCTGCAGTTAAGTTGTATGTTGTAGTCAAGTCAAAGATTTTCTAATACTCTCTAGCAATTGTATTAGATATGAAAATCCTATGGACTTAGGTTGCTTTAATAGCCATTTGTAAATCCTTTAACAGGGTGGCATTCCAAGTGAATGTTCTAAAATCCTCTAACCAGGTCCACTTCTAATAGGGTGGTTAAATCCTCTAACAATGTCACATTTAATAGTGTGTCATAAGCCTTTAATAGGGAAAGCCTTTCACCGGGCATCACTTCAGAAGAGTAAGAATTGAGTAGCGTGTTACTAGTGGTTTTTCCCAAATTGAGTTTCCATGTAAATCACTATGTTATTTTTTGATTTCTTATGTGGTATGCTTGCATGTTGATTCACAGTAATTTTTTGATTAGAAAAGTTAAATCTTGGATGAATAAATGGTTGAATGGGCTCATTATACTTAGTGAAAAGTTTGAATATGACATTTGGACCTTGAATAACTAATTCACTCTCCCTCTTAGTTATTCTAAAGCATTCTAAAAATTGGTATTAGAGCCATTTGTTGATTTAGTTTCATGGTACTAGAAGTAGGAAGATCAAGATGTCCAAGAGAGAAGTTCCCAAGCTCAACAAAGACAACTTTGTTGCATGGCAGAGTTTGATGAAATTGCACCTTGGATCAATAGGTGACTATGCACAAACCTCAATTGGAACAAAACATGTAAATCCAACAAGGCCTCTTACTGCAGATGATTTGAATAAAAAGAAGGATCACAATAAAGCAATGTTGGAGATTGCCTCTACACTTAGTTATGTAGAATATGTTAGCATCAAAGATTGTGACACTGCATTCAAGATGTGGAAAGCCTTATCAGATATCCATGGAGGAGATCAGAATATCTAGAGAGCAAAGAGAGAGAGAGCCTAAGAGAAAAGTTTGATGACATGAAAATGGAGGAAGGTGAAAATGTTGCTCAATATGCTACAAGAATGAAAGAAGTGGTAAGTGCAAGAAGTCTAGGTGGTCCATTGGAAGAAGAAACTATCATCAACAAATACTTAAGAACTCTACTCCCTATCTATGCTATTAGAGTTTTAGCCATACAAGAACTAAGGTGTGTATAAGAAAACACACTAACCTTTGAAGGAATAGTGGGAAGACTTACTGTAGTTGAATTGTCCAATTTCAATAACTATAGACCTGAAAACCTTGAATCTACTTTCAAGGCCAAGATGACAATAAAAGAAACTAAGGAGGAGACATCAAGCAAGAAGAGAAGAAAAGGAAAACATGCATCCAGTGATAGTAGCGTAGATGAGGAAGATGTGGAATAGTTAGAAGCACTACTAGCTAGGAGATTCCATAGAGGCAAAGTTAAATTCTAAGGTAAGCTCCCTATCATATGTTTCAATTGCAATGAGGTAGGTCATATTGCTACAAGATGCACACAAAAGAAAAACTACAAAGGATAGGAACAAAAGAGAAGATGACAACAAAGACTACAAGGAGAAAGGGAAAATATGCTATATTGTTGAAGAAGATTCTGATGAGAATGATGATGAAGTAGTCTATGTGGCCATGAAGGATGAATCCAATAAAGATGAAGATGAAGCAACAATATTGGTTACCTGTGTGAGCAAGAATGACAAGTGGATCATATATAGTGGATGCTCACATCACATGAAAAGAGATAAAAGTAAGTTCATTACCTTTACTCAATATGATGGAAGTAGTGTTAGATTTGGTAATGATGCTCCATGTCAAATCAAAGGAAAAGGCTCTATTAAGCTCACAGGGAAGATTTCATGTGATAATGCATACTATGTTGAAGGATTGAACTACAACTTGTTGAGTGTATAACAATTAGGCAATGGAGGTTGAAAAGTAGAGTTTGGAAACAAAACTTCCAAGATCTATGAAACTGATGGAAATCTGATAGGAAAAGGTGAAAAAACTAGGAGTAATCTATTTTACCTAGATATGGAAGATGCAACATGTCTTGTTGTTAGACTTGATGATGTATGGTTGTGACATAAAAGGCTATGTCATGTTAACTTTCATAATCTGATCAGCATTAGCAAAAGGAAAAAAGTTAGAGGATTGCCAAAATTGAAGAAAACTAAAAACACAATGTGCAAACAATGTCAACTAGGGAAGATGACTAAGTCTAGTTTCAAAAATAAAAAATACAATTCCAAAGAAGTATTAGAGTTAGTCCATACAGACTTATATGGACCAATAGAAGTGCAATGCTACCTCAGAGATAGATACATAATGCTATTTGTAGATGATTATTCTAGGATGATAACTGCTATGTTTTTGAAGCAAAAATCTAATCCATTTAAAATGTTCAAATGGTATTTGGCCAGAGTTAAGGAAATAGGGAAGAATCTAAAGTGTCTAAGGTTAGACAAAGGAGGTGAGTTCACATCAACAGAGTTTGAGATATTCTACAATGACAAAGGCATCAAAAGAAAAGCATCAACACCAAGAATTCCGCCACAGAATGGTATTGCTAGAAAAAGGAATAGGTTAGTGATTGACTATGCTAGAACCTTGATGATGGAGAAAAATGTTGCACTAAAGTAATGGAGAGAAGTTTTAAGTACTATAGTCTACACACTAAATAGAGTCTAAGTCAAGAAAGGTACAAATGCAACACCTTTTGAATTATGGTATGGTCACTCACCTAATGTTAAACATTTCAAAGTATTTGGTTACAAATTTTATATTCTTAACGATACTAGAAATGACAAGTTTGATACAAAAAGTAATGAAGGTATATTCCTTGGATACTCCACTAGAAGCAAAGCATATAAGTGTTTGAACACTAACACTAACAAGATCTTGCAGAGTGCAAATACAAATTTTGATGAGCATGCAGAAGTTTTAGTTGATAAAATAATGCAATCAGAGGATTATATATCCTTTGTATACTTCTATGAAGGAATGACTATTGAAGACAATGCTGAAAATCAAGTTGGGAATCAATAGCAAATTTTAGTGTCAGTCGAGTCATAGCCAGTGAATTCCAAGCTGCATTTAGAAGTCGAGCTATAGAATGTAGAAAATGCACATTCTAGTTTTGAAAATAGTATACATGAGAGGAATGATGAAGTAATAGATGAAGAAGAGAAAAATTACTCTAAAGCTAAAGGATCAAACATGGAAAGAAGGATAGAACCAAGGTTATCCAAGTATGTGAGAAGACACAATCCTACTAATCAAATCATTGGTGACAAGGATGCCAGACCAATAACAAGGAATAGAGTCAGGAATGAATCTTTTCTATTAAGCAAGGTTGAACTTAAAATAGTGAAAGATGCACTACAATATGATGACTGGTATAAAGCCATGCAAGAGAAGATAGATCAGATTGAGAAGAACAAAACATGGACCCTAGTGCCTAGACTAGCTAATAAGAATTTGATTGCTACCAAATGGGTGTTTAGAAACAAACTTGATGAAATTGGTGAGATAACAAGAAATAAAGCCATATTAGTTTACAAAGGCTATGCACAAGAAGAAGAATTGGATTATGGGAAAACATTTGCCCTTGTTACAAGAATGGGAGGAGTAAAAATATTACTTGCATATGCTACATACAAAGTTTCAAAGTGTACCAAATGAATGTGAAGTCTACTTTTTTGAATGGTATATTGGAAGAGGAAGTCTACATAGAACAACCAGAGGGATTCGTTGATAAGAAGAACAAGGACATGGTCTGCAAACTACACAAGACAATTTATGGATTGAAGTAAGCACCTAGGGCATGGTATGAGAGATTGCACAAATATCTTATGAAGATACGATTTGAGAGAATAGATGAAAACAACAACTTGTATATCAAAAGTGAAAAAGGTAAAAAAATTTTGATATCAAAAATATTTGTTGATGATATAATATTAGGAGGAAAAGATGTTCTATGCAAAGATTTTTTTGATCAAATGAAGCATGAATTTGAGATGTCAATGTTTGGAGAAATCAAATTCTTTGTTGGATTACAAGTACATCAATTAAAATATGACATATTTGTGACCCAATCCAAATACATCAAGGAGATACTCAAAACATTTGGGTTAGAAGAATCAAAACCAGTTAGCACACCAATGGAAAAAGGACATAAGCTATCCAAGAATGATGAGTTTGCTAAAGTAAATTAGACATTGTATAGATCAATGATTGGAAAGCTACAATATGTTGTACATAGTAGACTAGACATTGCATTAACTGTTGGAATAATGGCAAGATTTTATATAGATCCAAGAGAAAATAACTTAATGGTAGTAAAAAGAATACTAAGGTACCTAAAAGGAACTTATGACTTTGGTCTACACTACAAGAGGAGTGAAAATTTTGAACAAAAAGTCTACACTGATGCAGATTGGGGAGGTAACATTGATGATAGGAAAAGCACCAGTGAAGGAGCACTTTTCTTGGGGGAAAGGTTGATTACATGAACGAACAAAAAATAAAGGTAAGCCTCACAGTCCATTGCTAAATTTGAATATGTTGCAGCTGCTATAAATTGCACCAATATTGTATGAATCAAACATTTTCTAGAAGGTATGAAGGATGAGGTAAATGAGCCTATGATACTTTATTGTGGTAATACAAGTGCTATCAACATATCAAAGAACACTATAATGCATGCTAAAACCAAGCATATTGCAATCAAGTATCACTATGTAAGAGAGTTGGTGGAAGACAAACAAGTGAAAATAGAATATATTAGCTAAAAGGAACAAATTGCTAACATCTTCACAAAAGCACTACCTAAAGATGATTTTGAATATCTTAGAGGTAAGTTAGGGGTGATACC
This sequence comes from Cupressus sempervirens, assembly GCA_028749045.1. Classification (NCBI taxonomy): domain Eukaryota; kingdom Viridiplantae; phylum Streptophyta; class Pinopsida; order Cupressales; family Cupressaceae; genus Cupressus; species Cupressus sempervirens. Next base: position 691,674,377 of record CM053791.1, on the reverse strand, counting down.
CCTAGTCAAGGCTACTTGAAGTAAAAGAAAGACCAACTTGCATCAAATGAGTTGATTGTTGAAATATTACACATTGATGTAGAGGATACCTACTTTAGGATTCATGCCTAAAGTAACTAAAGTTCTAGCATTCCAAATTAGTCACAAGCAAGGTGACAGATGGAGAAATTGAATGAACCTCCAAAAGATACAGTTGCATATTAAGATGCTAATATGTCTTTGGATTTTTTGTCAAAGAGGGAGAAGTAGTAAGAAACTGATAAAAAAAATGTGATCAAAAGAAGATAGAGGGAGAAGTTGATAGAAATAATCAAAAGTTGATTAGAATAGTAGAAGATGAGAAATATAGAGGGAAGAAAAACAAAGAACAAGGATATAATAGTAAGAGGAAGAAGCATAAATGAAGCAATCAAGATAGTAGAAGGAGATGTGAAAACTGATGGCAATACAATTTACTTTTTGGCATTTGACTTATTATTCTAACCTAGTTATCTTGTGGTTAAATAGTTTAGTCTGATAGTTGATCAATTTGGTTTGTCATCAATGCCAAAGAGGGAGATTGTTGGAAATATTATTGAAAAGCTTATTGTTGAAGATCAAAGAGGGAGATTATTGCAAATAAGAAAGTTTTCTCTTAGCAAAATGTTTTCAATTATTGTTTTGTCATTGATGTCAAACTTGCTATTTGTAGGAATGACATATTTTTATAAGATCCAAGTACTATCACTTAGTTGATTGATGAAGAGGATTTGATCAACAAGATGTAACAAGAGTACCTAAGGGAAAGGTTGAGTTATGATGTTGTAATGAAGTGCAAGGGTCGGTAAAGACAATGGATCATAGACCAAGAAGAAAATGTTGTTGTTGCCAAAGAGCCAAATTGTGAAGTGGTTAGAAGGGTGTCCATGTTAGAGTAAATAATTAATTATTAATTATTTATTCTATTTACTTAAGCTTAATTAGGTTAATGCATTTATTTAATACTTAGTATTTAATGGATGTTGTGGTTAGTTGTTGACAACACGGGAGTTTGTTCTCTTCTAGCATGTTCCATCTTTTGTGGATATGTGCTGAGTTGTCATCCTTATCTTCTACCACCTTCCAGCTTGTTCTACAAGCTTCCTTGAGGTATTTATAAGCAACTTCTCTCTCATTGTATTATCACATAATCATAAGGAATTGTGCATATTGTAAATACATTTTCTTCTTGTGTTTGCACATATTTGTCTCTCATGTCCATTTAGGGTTTTACCCTTGCTCCATGCTCTTCCTCTTCTTGGCTTCTCTTTGATAGGTTCTTGCATGCACATGATCTTGGGCATCTTTTAAGTTGACTTTCCTCAAATCCAACATGGTATCAGAGCCTTCCTGCTACTGCTTGGTTGAAGAATTTTGAAGTTGTGATTTGGAGTCACAAACCCTAGTTTGTTTGTGCATTTTTTCTTCAAATCAGGGGATCAACAATTTTTTGGATCACTTTCAGCCCAAACGAACATCACCATTGGATCCAGAAGGCCATTTTCAGTTAGGATTCATATAAAGCTTACCCATTTTGGAGACAAAGCTCTACGAGGCAAAAAAAATTTAGTTGCAGACCCCTGCCGTATGATCGTACGGATGCAACGCATTAAATTTTTTTAAAAAATTGTTTAGGGTCGCACCACCACGGCTCTGTCTAGCAGCCACCATGGGGCCTCCTGTGCTCCACCTACACTGGTGGATCTATCTTTGCAATGCCTGAGTGCCTCTCCCGACAGCGGCACCGACCTCCTGCTCCTCCTCCGGCAGCGCTTAATCTGTCACCAGCGGAGCCACCGAATTTTTTCCGCTATGCCCAGGTTTCATTTCTCTAGCTCCACCTCTCCTCATGGTCCAATTTGCTTCTGACATGTGGAGGGTCTTTTTTCCATGAGTTTTGCGTGACTTTAGTTTTTTGCTACATCAACAACTACTGCGGGGTGACATGTGGCATGGGTGCCACGTGGCACCTTGCCACATGGACCGCCATGTCACCCCTGCCATGATGGATTTTGCCACATGACTGCCATGTGTACCTACCATGTGGTGTGCCACATGGCTCCTTTTTTGTGTAATGATTGACGTGGCCAGCAATTTTAAACCTGCAGTTTGCTGACATCAGCATGATGTCAGTGCATCATCTTCTTGCACCTCCCCAAGGTCATTTTGGCCATAACTTGAGCATACGAAGGTATTTTTCTGATCTGAAAGAAGTGCCAAAAAGTTGGTTCTAAGACATAGACTTTGGTGTAGGTATTTATAGGTTTTGAAGCATTTTTGTTGCCTATTTTTTTAGTTGAAGTCCGAAGTCCTTTTTTGACTCCGACATGCATATCTTTTGCGTCCCATGCCTATTTTTTGAAAACTTTATATTTTTGGAAATCTGGTTCTATCACCTTTTCAAAAATATAGTCCTTTTCTTCAATTTTTTGTCCCATGCTCTTTATGTCATAGTTTTGGCATTTTTGCTATATGGTGGCTTTTTTGAGTGTTTTAGGCCTGAGGATCATTTTCCTAGCGTGGTTTCTCTTATTTTTTACTTTACTTTCTTTTTTTGCAGCTCATTTTCAATTTTAATCATTGTAGCTATCATTTTGAAGCACTTTTTGTATCGCACTAAGATAAAGTGCCACTTTTGCATTCTGGGAGTCATGAATGTTGTTTTGAGTTAGTTGAACATGCACTATTTTCATAAAGCACCATGGGGGGGATAGTTGTTTGCTATTTTATGCCTTCTCCCTTTGTCAAGTGAGTGTCCCTTCCATGAAATTAGCCCCATGCAGTGTCAGTTTGACCGTGTCTTTATAGGTGTCTGTACTTCTTTTCCTCTCTCCTCGTTCTTGGTTTGTTTGCAGGAGACTTTGGCCCACCTTCTCAGTTGCCTGTCATCACACCCTGTCTACATTAAGGGGGGGTTATGCTATTGTTCTAATGCATTCATGGTTCAATGGTTTGATAGTGTGAACTATGTATTCAATGGTTGATCCTACGTACAAGGCAATTGCAGTGGTTGGCTATCTATGCATTTCGGTGAGATGGATCATCTACCATATAGACATGCTCAGTTCATGCCTTCTTCTTCCATGGAGGTTCTTTAGATCAGCAATTTGGAAGATTTGCAGCTTCTTCATGCTTCAGTGATGCTCTTTCATGATCACTCCTTATTCCTGTTTTAGGGAACATTTCCCTAGTTGGAGACTTCTTCAGTTCTTCACTAGGTTACCTCTTTTTGGGGAACGGTTTTTCCCATGTGGTTTTCTCTCTTTCCCCATTTACAAAGTTTTCATTTTCTTTACATTGTACTTGGGTACCTAAAATGGCCTCATTGCCAAGACCCATTCTGCATTCATCTTAGTTTTGTGAGCTTAAGGCATTTCCCTAAGTTGCACTTAAGGGGGGGTGTTAGAGTAAATAATTAATAATTAATTATTTATTCTATTTACTTAAGCTTACTTAGGTTAATGCATTTATTTAATACTTAGTATTTAATGCATGTTGTGGTTAATTGTTGACAACACGAGAGTTTGTTCCCTTCTAGCATGTTCCATCTTTTGTGGATATGTGCTGAGTTGTCATCCTTATCTTCTACCACCTTCCAGCTTGTTCTACCAGCTTCCTTGAGGTCTTTATAAGTGACCTCTCTCTCATTGTATTATCACATAATCATAAGGCATTGTGCATATTGTAAATACATTTTCTTCTTGTGTTTGCACATATTTGTCTCTCATGTTCGTTTAGGGTTTTACCCTTGCTCCATGCTCTTCCTCTTCTTGGCTTCTCTTTGACAGGTTCTCACATGCAGGTGATCTTGGGCATCTGTGGAGTTGGCTTTCCTCAACTTCAATAGTCCAGAAGAAGACATCTAGAAGAAGGAAGAGCACAAAGGCTCTACTTCTACAAGTGGTCAAGAAGAGATGATCTCACTAGTACATTGAGCATGGAGAAAGCTTAAAAGGAGGCCAAGTTGTTAGTGTTATAGAGATTGAAGGCCAAACAATGGTATGAGTAGAGAAGTGATCTGAGATCTACAAGTTAAGTTGTATGTTGTAGTCAGGTCAAAGATTTTCTAATAATCTCTAGCAATTGTATTAGATATGAAAATCTTATGGACTTAGGTTTCTTTAAAAGCCATTTATAAATCCTTTAATAGAGTGGTATTTCAAGTTAATGTTCTAAAGTCCTCTAACTAGACCTACTTCTAATAGGGTGGTTAAATACTCTAATAAGGTCACATTTAACAGTGTGTTTTAAGCCTTTAACATGGTACGGCTTTTACTGGGCATCACTTCAGAAGAGTGAGAATTGAGTAGCATGTTACTGGTGGTTTTTCCCAAATTGGGTTTCCACGTAAATCATTGTGTTATTTGTTGATTTCTTATGTGTTATGCTTGCATGTTGATTTACAATAACTTGTTGATTAGAAAAGTTAAAGCCTGGATGAATAAATGGTTGAATTGGCTCAATATAATTAGTAAAAAGTTTGAATAGGATATTTGGACCTTGAATAACTGATTCACCCCCCCTCTCAATTATTCTAAAGAATTTCTAACACTAATGCCCCATCTACATTCATGAGGCTCATGAATGAAGTCCTAAAGGACTACATAGAAAAATTTATAGTAGTGTATCTAGATAATATACTCATCTTATGCAACTAAAGAGGAACATATTAGGCATCTACGAATTGTTTTCAAGAAGCTACATGGGGAGAAGTTGATGATAAACTTGGAGAAGTGTAATTTTATGAAGACAGAGTTGGTATATCTTAGGTTTGTGTTATCCCAAGGAAATCTAAAGATAGATCCAAGAAAAGTGGAAGCCATTCTCAAATGGCCTACCCTAAGGACTACAAAAAAGATAAGAAGTTTTTATGGTTTAGCTCAATATTATATGAAGTTAATTAATTAGTTTAGTTCTATTGGTGATCCTGTGCTTGATACTATAAAAGGAGGAATGAAGACTAAGTTTGTTTGGAATGAGAAAGCTAATCATGGATTTGAGATGTTGAAGAAGAAGATTACAAATAACCAATCTTTGTTTTACCAATCTTTGAGAAGTTTTTCATAGTTAAGTGTGATTCTAGCAATGTGGCTATTGGTGGTGTTTTAAGCCAAGAGGCAAGACTAGTGGATTTTAAGAGTGAAAATTTAAGTGATGCCAAGAAGAAGTACTCTTCTTATGACATAGAGGTATATGCTCTAGTCCAAGCACTAAGGAAATGGAGGCACTACTTTCTTCCAAAGGAATTTGTGGTCTTTTCAAATAATCAAGCATTGAGTTTCTTAAACTCACAAGACAAGATTAGTCATAAACATATGAAATGGGTGGAGTATCTGCATGCCTACACTTTTAACATTAAACACAAGAATGAATTGCAAAATTGTTGGATATATAAGAGGAGTAACTAAGAGGTGAGGGGTGAATCAGCTACCAAAAAAAAAAATTCTATGTCCCTTGAATATCTTTACAAACTTCTTACTAAACCAAGAGCTTGCACTACTCAATTAGAACTAGATATATATTGTAACTCAGTTAACAAAGAAATCTTGATATATTAATATATATTAACCTTTAGTAACTTAGTTTTAGAAACATAAAGCAATAAGAAAATAACATGAACACATGAGACACAAAGATTTAACATGGAAACTCAATTTGGGAAAACTGCCAAGATTTAAGCACGCTTAGGCTAGAGTAGTACTAGGATGGGTGACCTCTCGGGAAGTCCTGATGCTTCACCCCTATGAGCATCACCTAGATCCAATGAGTGATAAGTGTTCCATTTATTCTCATGAGAGATGGATTCATGTTGAATCACTACTCATGAAATATGGGTCAATGAGTTTGACTCAAAAATCACACAGTTAAATCCTAATAGGAATATCACGATTTGACTTGTTGTGGAAATTATCTCCTACTTATCAATTTATGAGCTTAAGGGGATTTCTAATGAATGGTTCATAAGGCACAACACTTGGTGAAGGTTTTGCAAATGGGTTTGCAAACTTTGGGTTTAACCATGGAGGAAACTCTGTAGTTAAGTGTGCTCAGGTTGGAGTAGTACTAGGATGGGTGACCTCCCAGGAAGTCCTGGTGCTTCACCCCTATGAGCATCACCTAGATCCAACGAGTGCTAAGTGTTTCATTTATTCTCATGAGAGATGGATTCATGTTGAATCACTACTCATGAAATATGGGTCAATGATTTTAACTCAAAAATCACATAGTTAAATCTTGATAACAATATCACAATTTGACTTGTGGAAATTATCTCGTACTTATCAAATTTAATATTTATATACTGACTAAGGAATTATCAATCTGAGGTTGTGTTATGGTTTCAAAATGCATGCCCCATTGCACCTAGAAATGGGGACCCCCTACTTTTTTTTTTAACTTTCCAAATCCCTAGTCTAGGGTTTGAGTCTTTTTTAGGGTTTTGCCTAGTGTCTTTGGCCAATCTAGGTCTTGGCTTAAAAAACCCAGATTCCAAATACCAGAATTCTAAGGGAGAAAGTCAGTTTTTGTGCATAAAGGTGTGCACTAGTGCACCTCACTAGGTGTGCTAGTGTGCAAATAAATTCAAGGAAAGCACTTCCTCTTTGAAGTGTGCAACAACACATCTGTGCAGCTTAAAGAGGTGCACTGGGTCCTAGGTCTATAAAACTTGAGACCCCCTTCCTCTCCTCAAATTCATTTTCTTTTCTCCACACTCCATAACTACACCATTATAGCTCCTCAAGTGCGCTGATACTCCATTCCACATCTCCCCTCCTCACACCTATAGAAATCAAAAAACATTGAACACCAAAAAAAGGTGTGTAGCAGTGCACCTAGATAGGTGCACTTCTATACACCTTGCTTTTAATCCTAAAAAAAAATTTAAAAACTTTAAAAAGCTAAAAGCTAAGTAAAGGTGTGCAATTGCACACCTTTATATAGCTAATTACTCATGCATTTAAGATATAAGGATGCATAGCTAACACACCCCATGAGGTGTGCTAGTGCACACTCTCATATCTTAAAAGCTTAATGAGGGATTTGGTGCACCTAGTACAACTCAAAGGTGCACCAAGTGCACCCTTTTTTGTTTTTTATAGTTTAAATTTGGTTCTTTGATGTCTTTTCATCAATCAGGATTTTCTAGGTTTTTTTTTTCCTTATTAGGGTTTTTATTAACTAATTTTTTTCAAACTCTAGACTAATGATTTTGTGTAGATTCAATTGATTCTTCACTATCCTCCCTCATTACAAAGATGGTCCCAAAACCTATGGTTTTCAAGTTTCAAGGAGTTCCTACAAAGTCACATTTCCAAGATGACTATTCAGAGATCTAGGACACTCAACTTGGTCATACAGACTGGAACACATTCTTGGTATTGTGCAATAAAAACATAGAAAGGTCCTTGATGATATCTACTCTTCTCAAATTAGGGCTAGTTTATGTAACATCACACCCAACATCAGTATGATCTTCAGAATTGATCATGACACTAGCAAAAAACCATGTGTTAGTTTGTGGTGATTGATTAGGGAAGTACTATACATACTTCATCAATTTTTGGATTGTCACTGACATATGGCCATCATATGGCCAACATGTTGTAACCCTAAAGTAGCATAAAATACGTGTATAAAAGGGCTTAGGGTTAGGGACCGTTTCATTGTAGGTGATGTGAAATTGGTTCTTGTGGTGTTATTAATCTATAAGGGATTATGGATTGTAATTAGGTTGTAAACAATAGATTGTAATAATAGCAAACTTGTTGTTTGGTGGACATAGCCTAGGAATTGGGTGATCTATTATTTTTTGATATTATTTATATTTGCATGTAACTGTTATTTCTATCCATGGTTTAATCTTAACAAGTGGTATCAGAGTGAGGTTGTTCTTTCAATTATCCTCTGTAGGAAGGTCTCATGGTTGAGTGGGAGCGATGGTAAATGAGGGTAAGCTAAGGGTTTTCAAGTTTAATGGGCAGAAATTTCAGTTATAGAAGATGCAAATGGAAGACTATCTTTATCAAAAGGATTTATGGAAGCTGTTGGATGGCAAAACCAAGAATTAAGGATCTATGTCAAATGATGACTGGGATCTTTTTGATAGAAAGGCACTTGGAAGTATTTGATTATGCCTGGCACCATCGATGTCATTTAATATTAAAAAAGTGCAGACGATGAAAGAGTTGATGCAAACCCTAGAAAAACAATATGAAAATCCCTCTACTTTAAACAAGGTATTTCTCGTGAAGCATTTATTTAATATAAAAATGGTAGAAGGTGGATTTGTCACAGATTATTTAAATGAGTTTAATACTATTACTAGTCAGTTATCTTCTGTGGGTATCAATTTTGATGAAGAAATTAGGGCTCTCTTGATTTTCTGTTCTTTGCTTGAAAGCTAGAATGGCTGGTTAATGACTGTGAGTAATTTCGTTCCTAGATCTAGTACCCTAAAATATGATAATGTGATCAGTGTTATTTTGAGTGAGGAAACTCATAGAAAATCCTTAGGAAAATTTAGATCTAGAAGTGCTTTGAATGCACAAAGTCGAGGTAGAACAACTAAGAGAGGAAGTAATTCTAGAAGTCATGGGAAATCAAGAGGAAAGTCAAAGGGGAGGAGGTATCAATTGAGAGGACCAAATGACTGCTGGTACTATGAAAACTAGGGCACAAAAAGAAAGATTGTTGGACTCAAAAGGAAAATGAAGGAGATAAACCAAATGGAGACTAGGGGGAAAATGTGGTAAGTAATAAATCCAAAGAGGATGCTTTGCTTCTATATTTAGAAAGTGTTGATGATTCATGCATTTTAGATTTTGGTGCTTCATTTCATGCTACACCTCATAGAGGTTATTTCATTGATTACATCCAAGGGGATTTTGGGTTTGTTTATTTGGGGGATAATGAACCCTATCAGATTGTTGGAAAGGGAAAAGTTAAGATTAAGTTGCAAAATGGGAATCATTGGCTATTACATGAGGTAAGACATATTCCAAGGCTGAGTAGGAATTTAATTTCAGTAGGGCAACTCAATGATGAGGGTTGTGTAGTTACTTTTAATGATAAAAATTGGAAGGTTTCAAAAGGTTCCCTTGTAGTAGAAAGAGGTGTGAAAGTAGGCACCTTATATCTTTGTACAAGTCATATTGCTCCTTCATAATTTTCCTTCATATTGTTCCTTCCACTTTAATTGTTTCAGAGAAAAATAAATGTTCAAAAATAATTGCTACAGTTGAATAGGGAGAATGAATAGCTGTTGTAGATTTTTTTGTAGCATTGTGGCACAATAGACTTGGGCATATGAGTCAGAAAAGGTATGAAAGTACTTCATTCAAAGAAAGTTTTACTAGGTCTAAAATGTGTTAATACAGATTTCTATGAAAGTTGTGTGTATGGAAAACAAAAAAGAGTGAGTTTTGTGAAGATTGAGAAGGAAAACAAAAAGAAGAATTTATAGCTTGTGCATATCGGTGTATGGGGATCGACTCAGATATCTTCCCTTGGTGGCTTTAATTATTAAATTATATTTATTGATGATGCAACTAAACAAAATATGGGTTTATTTCTTTAGGCAGAAATCTGATGTATTTCAAACTTTTAAGAAATTAAAATGCCTCAAATTTTATAATGATGGTGAGTATTGTAGTCATGGATTTGAAGAGTATTTCTCCACTAATGGTATTCATAGATAGAAAATTGTTCTAAGGACTCCAAAAGAAAATAGAGTAGCTAAATGCATGAATATGATTATAATGGAGCATGCAAGGAGCATGGTTTTGCATGCTAGGTTGCCCTTACACATGTGGGCAGAGGCTACCAATATTTTTGTATATTTGATTAACAAAGGTCTCTCTACTCCTTTGGGTTGTGGTATTCCTAAGGAAGCATGGACTGGTGAGAAGGTGAGTTATTCTTTTCTCAAAACCTTTGGTTGTGAAGCATTTGCTCACATAGATTCTAAAAATAGAACCAAGCTGGAAGCTAAGTCAAAGAAATGTGTAGTTGTTGGATATGGAATTAATGAATTTGGTTATAGGCTTTGGGATTTTGAAAGTCATAAAATTTTAAGAAGTAGGGATGTCAAATTCAATGAGAAAGTGTTGTACAAAGATCTATTGCAGCAACATGAGAAGAAAGAAGATGATTATGTAGTGCTGGATGATATTCCAAAAGATGATATTCTAACTATTCCTCATGATGTGCAACAACCACAAAAACAAATACCACAAATAGCAGTGAATGTTAGATGGTCAACAAGGTTAATTAGACCTCTAGAAAGATTTTTTTCCCTCTTTTTATTCTTGTTTATTAATAAATGTTGGTGAACCTGAATGTTATGATGAAGCTATGCAGGTGGATACTAAGATTCAGTGGGAGTCTATAATGAAAGACAAAATGGACTCTTTGCTGAAGAATAAGACATGGTATTTATGCAAGTTGCTTATAGGTAAAAGAGCTTTATATAATAAGTGGGTTTACAGGTTAAAAGAAGAGGATGGAGGTAAGAAAAGATTTAAAGCCAAGTTAGTTGTAAAAGGATTTGCGCAGAAATAGGGCATTGATTTTGATGAGATACTCTCCTATTGTTAAAATGACTTCTATCCATACTATTTTAAGTATTGTGGCTATTGAAGATTTGCATTTAGAGTAGCTTGATGTTAAAACAATCTTCCTTCATGGTGATTTGGATGAAGAGATATATATGTCTCAACCACAGGGATTTGAGGTCAAAGATAAGGAGAAATTAGTGTGTAGATTGAAGAAAAGTTTATATGGCTTGAAGAAAACACCTCGGCAATGGTATCTAAAATTTGACACTTTTATGCATGGCATGGATATAGTAGATGTCATTTAGATCACTGTGTTCATTTTAGTGGTTGCATGATGGCACCTACAATATTTTATGTTTACATGTTGATGATATGCTTGTAGTTGGGTCTAACATGGATCACATTAAGGGGCTGTAATGCTAGTTATCACAAGCATTTTCTATGAAGGATTTGGAGGTAGAGAAAAAAATCCTTGGTATGAAGATTTGTAGAGATAGGAAGAATAGGAAATTGATGCTATCTCAAGCTGATTATGTTGAGATGTTGTTGCGATGTTTCTCTATGGAGAATGCTAAAGCTATTAGCACACCATTACCTGGTCATTCAAAGTTGACTATGAAGATGTGTCCCAAGACACAAGAAGAGGAGAAGAAGATGTGCAAGGTACCCTATGCCTCAACTATAGAAAGCTTGATGTATGGAATGGTATGTACCAGGCTAGATATTGCACATGCAGTGGGAGTCATTAGCTGGTATACGAGTCATCTATAAACTAAGCATTGGAATGTTGTCAAACAGATTCACAAATATTTGAGAGGAACATCCAATAAGTGTTTACACTTTGGGGGTGCTACTATTGATTTAAAGGGATATGTTGACTCAAATTTGGTAGGTGATATTGATACCAGGTGGAGTTCTATAGGTTGTATCTTCTTGGAAGAATTGGGACACCCTTAAAAGGATAATTATTTTTTTACAGATAGTTAAAGTGTCATTTATCTTGCAAAGAATTCAGCTCTACATTCAAAGACAAAACACATATAGTTGTGGTACCATTTCATTCAGTTAGTTTTGGCAGATGGATAGTTAAAGCTAGACAAGATACATACAGATGACAATCTAGCAGATATGTTTACAAAGGTAGTAACAAGAGAGAAGCTGAACTCCTCTTCAGCTTCAGTTGGTCTTCTTGATCAAACATGAATAAAAGAACAATAGAGCCTACGGTGGTTTGATCCAGTGGGAGCCCCATGTGGTAGTGGTATTGCTATAGGGTCAGTCTCCAAGTGGGAGATTGTTGTCTAGTATGGAGTCTGATCATTCCCCAAGTGGGAGATTGTTAGTTTGTGGTGACTGATTAGGGAAGTGTTGTACATACTGCATAAATTTTTGGGCCATGGTTGACATATGGCTGGCATATGGTTGACATGTTGTAACCCTAAAGTGGCATAAAATACTTGTATAAAAGTCCTTAGGGTTAGGGATTATTTCATTGTATGTGATGCAAAATTGGTTCTTGTAGTGGTATTGAGATGTGAGAGATTACAGATTGTAATTAGGCTGTGATCACTAGATCGTAATAATATCGAACTTTCTATTTGGTGGACGTAGCCCAGGAATTGGGTGAACCACATTAAATCTTGGTGTCTTGTGTTCTTTTCTATGTGATCTATTATTTTTTGATATTGTTTATATTTGCATGCAATTGTTATTTCTATTTGTGGTTTAATCCTAACACTATGTATCTAAAGAAAGGGTCATGAAAAGTATAACTAGAGAGATCATGCTAGATCTCCAACTAAGAACATAGAGAAGGTGTTCCATGTTCCAAGGGAAGATAATTTTATTAGATTAACCTATCACCATGTGGTACAAAGAACATGTAGAAGAAGCATGCAAAACCATCCATTCTTCATACCTCATTATGAAGATTCCTCTAGGGCATAAAGAAGGTAAAGTGGACATGATAAGGGGTTACATGAAAGAAGATATCAGGTATTCTATAAAACTTTTGATTAGAGTTATGGGGTTACCAGCATCAAGACACCTAAACATATGGATGGTGCACTTTATTAAGACTATCAAATTAGTAAAGATGTCAATTAATTGGGCTTCCATTCTTAGCAAGAATTTGGATGAGCAACTGGTCACAGTCAAGAATAACTATAAGATCTACATGACATCTTATTTGGCATACCTTCTACTGGCAAGAGCCATAGACTATCTAGGGTTGTTCAAAAAGGGTAGTATGCAAGATGCAAATGTATGGTACTAGATAGTATATCCCCAATTGGTGAAGAAAAAGCTTCCAAAGCACAACAAGGAATACATGATAGTAAATGATGTGTTTATATTCATAATTATCTGGTTCATTGAAGGAGATTATGTGAAGAGGATGTCAGATGAGGCAACGAAAAAGATTTCAAAAGTCAATGCCTATTACATTCAATTTCAAACATTCACTTAATTGAGGGTAGTGAGTACAACTATCAATCCCAAGAAGCTCCCTAGGTATCCAAGTGATAGACTTATATTGTTAGAGATTGCTCGACAACTCTTATCTAGATATGATAGAGTAAGGAAGTAACATAAGATAACCTAGGTGTGGCCCATTACTATTGGATCATTTAGTGTTATTCAGAGATAGGATATTCCATATTTTGAGCCTGAATGGGATTAGTATCCCTTGGAGGAATATAACTCTAGTCATCCTTATAACATTGGAAGAGTGCAGTACTTAGCAGACAAGACATTTCAACATGAAGATTCAATTGAGGACCATTAGATGAACATAGTAGATGACTACAATATCCAAATAAGGGATTATTGTAGGATGAATCTTATCTAGAAAGCAATGCTTTGAAGATAAAAGGTTCCTTTGAAGGTATTACAACAAGATACTAAGGATGTCCTTGATCCATTGTATAATAGAGACAATATTTGTGATTGGCCCATTATGAATGTAGAGATTGATAAGGAAGAAAACTTAGATATTAGTCATAGGGCAAGGCATGTCATCAAATTGACCAAGGATTAGATCAAAGACCTTTTAAATTAGATCCAATTCCTCAAGTGGTAGTCTTCCATGCTATAGTCTGTCTAGAAAAAGGTATAGGAGCTAAGATAACAGTTCCCACTTTCACAACTTTGTCCCAGTGAGACCGAAAATAGTGCACCAACTAGATAGAGAAGTTGGATATTATAGGGTTCAGAAGGGTAAAGGAAAGAGGAAAAAAAATTCACCTGAACAAGCCAAGCTAGAAGAAGGAGCAACTCAAGCATTACCACAAAAAGGGTCAAATAATGTGGAAGCTATACAGACCCAGGATAATCCTCAAATGCCACTGACTGAACAAGGGCAAGGAAGAACTAAAGCTAAAGTACAAGAAGTGTCTCTACCTACTCAAGAGGTACAAGCTTCCCCATCCACTCCTAAGAGAAGGAAGATCAAAACTCTAGTCAAGAGGAGAAAAAAGGTGATTAGAAGAGTTATTCCTTTTCCATTAGTACCAAAGGTTATCCTAGAAGAAGGGGAAGAAGAGGATGATAAAAACAAAGAAGATAACCTTCCTTTGAATTGGAGGACTCATCTTGCTAGAGAAATAGAGTTGGAATGAAGAAGGAGCTCCACTATTACACCAACATACATTCCTACATAGCCTATTCTATCTACAACTTCTAAGGATGAGATGTAGTAGTGGATCAATGAGTAGGAGGGTGAAGGGATTGATGTCTTTCAGATGTCAGTTTTTGATTTCATGCTAATTAGCATTGATTTGGTGTGGGATAAAATAAGGGATAGTCCAAATAATCAACCTCAATAGGAGGATTGGAGTTAATTTCCATATCAGCCACAAGGACCTGAAGTTGCTCCACCATCACTAAATGAGGTTACATTTTGTGTGGATAAAGGTTCTACTACTCTCCCACTAAGTAATGAAGAAGAATAAGTCCAAGCATAATAGGAGGAAGAGCCAAAAAAAATGCCCATCAATTAAGTCTCAAAGTAAGGGAAAATATGTGAGTATCCTTAGTAGACTTCCCAAGACACATAGGTGAGAACTATTGATTTCATAGATACAGAGACTCCTAATGTGGATCTCTCACAAAAGGAGAAGAGTCCAGAGAGGAGTAATAAAAGGAAGAGCATAGAAGAAAAAAATCCTTCATCATTAAAATGTAAATCTTTGATGGAACATGTTTTGAGATAATTGAGGAAAGAGGTGATTAGAGGTAAAAGGAAGTGGTATGATTTTGAGGAAGAAGGAATGAGATAATTTATTGAAATTGTTAGGGAACTTGAATCACCACCAAGAGATGCACGAGCATTGGCCTTTATCATGAGTGATCAGAATCAAGATTTGTTTTCTCATGTTGCTATCCCTCCTCTGCATGTAGATATTAAGGAATTAACTTCAAAAGATTACTAGATAAGGGAGGTTGTGCTCGGGAAAACCAAGTTGGACACTACCAAGTTAATGGTGAAAACTGGGATTAAAGAATTGTTTAGGCAGTTAGAATAGGATGACATGAATTGATAACTCTTCAAAAATAGAATGGGATCCTAAAAGGATATTTGAATGAAGTTATTGGTCCCTTAGATCCCAAAAATCTTGAGGAGACTTTGAATGCAACATTGGAGAAAAGGGACAAGGAGACAGTGCAACTTGATCTATTTTTGAAAGCTTATGAGCAATGGTGAGAAAGTTTTGAAGAAAAAGGTGTGTAGATTATATAGGGAAATCTTAAACTACTACACCATATGTAGGATAATGTGGATAAGATAGTGGCCATTTAGAACCAAGATTTTGGTTTAATGAATGAAGTACATACTTGGGGCAAGGACTTGCAAGCACTATAGTCAATCAAGGGTCAAAGGTATGAGATGTTAATGGTGGTATATACAGTGGAAGAGTTAGACAAAATTGTTGATTGGATAGAGAAGATTTTGGATTGCAATAAATTAATGGAAATATTACATGTGAAGATTCATAAGCTCAAGGATCAAACCCAAGAGAAAATTTTGGAGGCAAAGAAACATTATAGTGAAGCATGCTTAGACATTTTTGAAGATTATTCAAGGGACTAATTGATGATAGTAGAAGTAGTTATTGAACAATTTTGAAATACTTTTGAAAAAGCTTATAATGATGATGATATTAGACAAGCATTCAAGACTTAAGAAGCATTATTAGACTTGGATGTGAAATTGGGAGATTTTATAGAGACTCTCATCAAGGTGGGAAATTGTAGGCAAAAAGTGGAGGACAAGTATGAAGCTTTGGATTTTCTTGATGTAGAACAAGTTAGAAAGATAATTGAGAAATTCAAGAGAAAATACCTGGACATAGCTCTAGTATACAGGGGAACAAAATCCAAAAGCTAGAATTTCAATTTTGATTGTTGTTGAAATTTTGCATTTTTGAACCTACTTCTAAGTTGTGTAGGTGTGCCAAGTGTGCAATTGCACTAGGTGCACTACTTTCAAGGTGTGCTTTTTCAGAGGTGTACCAATTTTTTTTTGAAGAAGTCAGAGGTGCACCAAAATTTAACCACTAGTTCTAAATTTAGAGCTTTTGATGTATTGAAAACACATTCTAATAGTAGTTTAACTCGTATAGTCATCTAGTGAACATGGAGCTTCTATTTTTGGCACTTCTAGACACTCCTACATTATCTAATGGCCTTCTCTTCTTATTTTCTCATGATTTCCTTATTTTAAGAGAAGTAAAGGTTCATGCATCCATTTAATGATATAAATATGGATGGAGTCCTACTAAGCACCAGTTAGAGAGTCAATTTGTACATAAATAGATTTGTTTTATAAGTTTAGAAGCATATGTTTGCATAAAGAGATCTCTCACTCTCAACACAAATTGAGGAAAAAAATTTATATAAATTGAGGAATGTAATATGTATTCCAAGTTGTTATTTTGATTCAATAATATATGCTATTGGTGCTTGCATTTGGAGTCTAGTGTTTCTTACCTAAGTTTGTTATATTTTGTGACTATATGTTCATGGAATGTAATTGAGCCGACAATTTTGTTGTGTTATTTTGATTTTGTGATCTTTTAATTCTAGTCTTTGTTATGAGTCTAAAAAATATACTATTGTACATAGTTTGAGAAGAGATCACCCTTATTGTTCTTGCATAGCTTTTTGTCTCGAATGAGTGCACTTTCTATGGCCTTGCAATTTGATGAAAAGTGAAATATCTTACCTGAATTCCCATTAATGATTGCATTAGTGGAATTAAGGAAGCACTACTTCTATTTTTATTGGTTACCTACTGATCTTTTCAAAGGTTTAACTCATAGACATGTTGTTTCCATAGTTTATGTATATTAGGAATTTACTTTTCAAACTTATTTTCTTAAACTTCTTGTTACCATATCTTCATTATTTGATTTTATAAACACTTGGTTAATTTAGGAATTCATATAGTTTCATTGTTAGATTACATTCATTAAAAAATAGAAAAATAGAAAAATATATTTCTTTTGGTGTATTTTATTCTTTTGAGATAGCAAGCAAATTCTACATCTTATTTGAATTGTTAGAACTAGCAAAGGCCTCCCTATGAAAAAATACATTTATCTTCAACTGAGTGGATTTTGGTAGGTCACAAGATCACCCAAAACCTTGGAGTTGATCCTAGATCAACTTTTCAATAGAGGAGTTTGAAAGGATTCTTACCATTAAGCATTGTGCAAAATGACAGCTCAACAGAAGTGGCACTAGAAGGAGGGCCCCTAACATTTAGAATAGAAGAAAAGAATATGTGATTTCAAAATTCTGCATTTTTTTGCAAGTTTAGAAATTTTTTAAAGCTTTTGAGCTTCCAAGGTGCGTAGGTATGCTAGCTTCCATGGTGTGCCTTATTTTTGAGAAAGTGTACTTTTGCAGAGGTGCACTTTTTCTAGAATTGATGCAAACTAGAAGATCCTAATCCATCACCTTTTTTTTTTAGTGAACTTTAATATCTTCACCTAGTGCACATGAGTTCCTCAAACTTAGCCATTTTTGTAAGCCTCATAGTGACAAAGGATTCCCTTGAGTTCTACCACCTCCATTTAACATTTTGTCATCTTCTTCAATTCTACCTCCACAAAAGCCACTCATCATTCCACTAAAGCCTTCAATGGTCTATTTCACAAATGTTGTAGATTCACCAATCAACTTGATAGGTGTACTCAATGATCTTCCTAAGAATCCTAAGAAGTTCTACCTAAGGTTTATCTATGGAACATCAAGGTATTCAAGGAAATTTGCAACCAAAAGTAGATTGCTAATGAGAATGTAGTTCTTTGCTTATTCCTCTACTCTTTGGGGGAAGTTTCCTTTAATTGGTATCTTAATTTCCCATTGGATGCATTGGGGAGTAGGGTACTTTTGAAAAATTGTTCTTGGAACAATTTAAAACTTTCATCAACCTAGCTATGATACATCAACAATTCATATCAATCAAAAGGTACCCAGTTCAGATGGTTTTGCGCTTCAACCATCTCTTTCATATGGCATATCGCAAGTTGGAAACACCATACACTATACCAATTAAAGCTGCTATTCAGATTTATTTGAATATTATGGACCATCTTACTGTTATTTTTCTAAGAAGACTTCCTGTAACAAATATTGACACATTGGACAAAGTGTTCACAAAAGCAATTACCTTCACAAAGCAAGCTAGTCCTAATGGAGGAGGATTGATGCTTCCATCTCAAGCTATTACAATGATGCCAACATATCTTGTTGGAGCCCCTATGATGCCTAGCTAATTCATACCTATGAATCTAGTTCTATTACAACAAGCACTCACTCCACAAAACCCAACTTTAACATACCTAGGATATGAACCTCCAAAAGTTGTTTTCTTTGAGCAAAAGGCAACAACTTTTGCTGAGGTAGACAAATGAAGAACACCATGTCACAAATGAATAATGAGCTAACTCACTTAAGGTTGTCACAAGGAAAAAAAAACAATTTTTAGAGAAATAATTTTGGTCCTTACAACAATTATAACTATGGTTAGAACTACAATAGGAATTTTAGTGGAAACAACAATGTTGGGAACAACAATGCAGAAAACAATAATGGAGGAAACAATTTCAATCCTTCTAATCATAATAGTTCCTTCTAAAGATAGAATTTACAATGGAACACTCGTCTAAACAGTGGAAGCATTGTTGTAGATAACAATAACAATAATGTTCAGTATGTGGACATCAATTAGTATGACAATGGTCAAAATGCATCTAACAATGATGGTTCATATTACAATGGAAATCAAGATATGACTTAGAATTCACAAGTAAATGAAAATTCCCTTCCTATACAATTTAATGCTATGCTACTAGAATCCTATGATTTTGCATAGAACACATAGGTGGTACAACTAGCCAATGAAGAATTCTCTTTTCCATTCAGTCAAGAACCAAACATTCAGCCTTAAGAAATGCTTGCTTTTTGAAATGATAATCAAAATACTTACAATATATGAAGTAGAAAAGAACTTATGACAGATGGAATTCCTCCAACATTACAACCAACTCCCTATGATCTGAGAGTGAGTAACAATCTAGTACCAATCAGGGGCCCATATGGAGGACAACAAAACCAAAATCAAGGAAATGTGCCAAAAATCTTGAAAAATCCCAATTGGTCTACTAAAAAGTATAGTGTGGTGAAAGATTTGAAATGAACAAAGGCCAATATGTCCATGTTTGATATGCTGAAAAATTTTCTTCATCAATGAGAGGAACTAATGAAGACTCTTGATCATACAAAGGAAGCCCATAATAGGAGTACTATTCCTCAAAAGACAATGTCTCAACAAGTTAATGCTTTGGAGGCAATGCCAACTATATTTAAAGACAAGCTTGAGGTACCCCTATTTCTACTTAGTATTAGGATATATGGGAAGAATCTTCATAATTTCCTTATTGATTTGGTAGCATCTTGCAATGTTATACCATTTTTGATAGCACAAAGGTTTGGAGTCACTCCTTAGCCCTCTAATCGAATAGTGATACAATTGGATAAAAAAAAAGTGAAAGTCATTTGCGTGTTGAAAGATGTTTAGATATAGTTAATAGTTGACTCTTGGATTCAAGACATCATTGATATACATGTGGTTGATATTCCTAAAACATACAGACTACTACTAAGCAGAGAATGGACAAAATGCATAAGAGGATGTTTTTCTATGGATTTTACTTAGTTATGGTTACCATGCAAAGGGTTGAATAATCAAATCAAGATAGATGCATTAATGCACCTAATGAGGTTTCATTCTTACAATCAAATTTGGGCTCTTACAAAGTGGTGGATTTTGATACAACTTCAACCAAAATATTAGATGATCAAAATGAAAGACCCAAGATTTCAATCCCAAAGCATGAGATCATAACACAATTCATAGACAACATGGTGGTTAACTTACAATGTTTAGGAGAAGAAGCTGACCCTAGTATCCTGCTTCTCCCAAGATTTTGTCAATTACATAAAGTTAATAATTTAGAGTTTGAAGGTTCGTTTTTCCAAGAAGCAATCATTGAGGTATTAACATAGATGATGGCAATGAAGAGTGGTAACATTTTGAAAGATGAACTTTTGAAAAATCAAAGTCCTATAAACATATATGAATTTGTAGAAAAGGTTGAAGAGGAGATTGAAGATCTAAATGCATCATATAGTGATACCTCTTTAGGTGGTGGAGGTTTGTCTTCTCCTCCACCAAGAATGATTAAAGTTCAAAGAAGAAGATGATACATAAAAGGTAAAGGATGGACTTTAGTAGTCATCCATCCTAAACCCAAAGTAGATGAAATTATAGAATTGATAGGGGAAATTTAGGACAAAAAAGAAAAACATTCCCATATGAAGAGTTAACAACAAAAAATCATCAAGTCCACCTTTTGGAAGACTATAGTGGATCCCCAAGAAACAATCCTTTCAGGCCCAAGTGAAAGAAAAGCTAAGGATGAATAAGCATAAGGTTAGAAACCCCAAAGAAGATCTAATTTAGAAACTTTGCTTCGATGGTTCCAAATGTAAATCAGGAGCTGGTGCAGGTAATGAGTTGATCAACCCAAAAGGTAAGTCTTTCTATGCAACATATTGATTACAGTTTAGATGTACTATATATGTTACAGAGTATAAAGCATCAATCTAAAGAATTATTTTTGAATTGGACAAAGGACAAATCTCATAGTTGAGGGAGATTCACAGTTGGTTATAAGATAATTGAAATCAATATATTATTGCAATGATATTAGGTGACTTGCTTACAATAAAAGAGTATGGGATCTAATGGATGATTTTGAAGCTTTGAACATAAAGTCCATTCCAAGGAGGAAAAACATGGTAGCAAGTGCTCTCACTATTTTAGCTAGTGCATTACAACTAGTTGAGAGAACAAAATTGAAAAGATTTTTGGTAGAATTGGTTGCTGCCCCATCTATCCCAGAAAATATTAGAAACTTCCAAGTCTTTCAAGATGATCAACATATACTAAAATTTATCATGTGCAATGGCCATTTTAAAGAATAAGAGATTGATGAAACTCTAGAGAAAAAACCTAAGGATGATGAATGTTGGCTCTTGATTAAATAGTTTTGAAAATAACTAAGAAACCAAACCAATGCATCTAAGGCTAGCAAATTCCTATGATGGATAAAATTGACTATAGTCTTGGGCCAACTATAAGGCATAACTCCTTCACTTTAGGCTCTGCAAGACCTAGGCGGGATAACCTCAAGGTTTTGATGTATGGTACCAGTGCAATTAAACATAAATTTGAACCTAATAATAGAAGATGCAACTTTTTATCTTCTGATACTTATGCAATGACATAGGAATGAAATAACTACAAATCATAACCTATGAAACCCTAACCTAAGAGAGGGTTGATTCCTTTCATCCCACTACAAAACATGAAAAATTAAAATGATATGATTAAAATATTTGTGCAAATAACTTTCACCCCAGCTTCCATCTGATTTAGTGATCAATGCTTTATCCATTGGGACATAGAGTCATTACCAGCAGGATGACATAACTTGATTTCCTTACAATTAAGTTTGTCAATTGAAATCCCCAAATTCCATTCTTACAAAATATCCCTTCCATACACCTAGAAACCCTATCAGAACATTGAAGCATTTACTTGAATCCTTGAATCAAAAGAAACAATAGATCTAACATACAACTCATCCAAGCTGCCTTAAATCAAATGAACCTTATTCATTTAATTACAAAGTCAATAGCATGTGAAGAAATCAGGAGACGAAATAAGAAAACCCATATAATTCATTAAAAATCCCCTTTTGTATTTATCCTTGGATAGACCAAAAACATTAAACTAGTAATGCTAAATGCAACTCAACATACCTCACATAATCTAGCAACAATTACCATTATCTGAGAAATAATACATGAAAATAAAATGAAAATCTGCACAAGAGTGGATGTGTGGCCTTCACTACTAGAGCCTAGCTATATAGACAGGAAGTAAAACCATCAACAACCATGGTTTCACTGTAAAACACTGGAACCCTACTGGTATCACAGAGAAAAATGCCAACCCAAACAAAGAAAGAGAAAGAGAATGATATAGGAGAAAAGAATTCTCAGATTTGATAAAAAAATGACAAGTGTCCCCTTAGAATTCTTTCCCAAGAACCTGAAAAACCTCTCTCTACCTTCTATCTATAACTGTATATAAAATCCTCATCATTT
The DNA here is from genome assembly GCA_028749045.1 of Cupressus sempervirens. Lineage (NCBI taxonomy): Eukaryota > Viridiplantae > Streptophyta > Pinopsida > Cupressales > Cupressaceae > Cupressus > Cupressus sempervirens. Next base: position 691,652,061 of record CM053791.1, on the reverse strand, counting down.
GGCCTCTACAAGCATAAAATATTTTAGATATTTGATGAGAATCATAACTGATTTGATGCCAAATTTGAACCCAAGGCAACAACAAAATCAGTTAAAAAATTAACTCTAGAAGCATGAATTTTTTTTTTCAAAATTCATTTTTGGCTTTAACAGACTTCAATATTTGTTCCCCAACAAATTTTGATGCTCCATGATGAAAACTATCTATTCCACTAAGAATACCCCATAAAACACAAAATTTCTTATAGAGAGAACTGGTAAAGACCTGCTCAAAAGATGACCCCATATCTACAAAATTCACTTTGTCCTAATTCCAATGGTATATTATACTGCCTATTTTGGACAAAAATTACCCCTTGGTAGAAGTTTGGAGAATTTAGGCCTGGGCTATGAACAGAGCATTAAAATTAAAAAATTAAAAAATTTACATAGTATAGACTATATAAATCATTTAAATTTATTCATATCCTTCATTTGAAAAAAAAATCATTCATTGATTCACCCCTAAATTTGATTTTATATTCACACTAAAATCCAGTCACTGAAATTTCTTGTCAAACCTCCATTTGTTAAGTAACATTTGAAATATTTATTAATTAATTAATTCTTTTAATTCCTCCAACATCTCCAATTTCATGTAGCATTGGAGAGCTCTCAAATCCTCCCTTAAATTCATACAAGAAGCATGAGCTTATTAAATATCCCATAGCACCGGGACCCCTTCATATCTTGCTTTACATTCTCACGCTCATGTTTGAACCACCATAACATCGTAAAGCTTTTTCAATTCGTGTACCACCAAGAGACATCAAAAATTCTTTTCCAACCATATAAGGAGCTTTAGTTTTTGTAGGGTTGTAATGCTCTTAATATCAACCTACTAACCATATGGGGTGGTCATAGCATTAGAGGGCTTTTCAAACTTCTCTCCAATCATACGCTTGCTTGGCCTTTTTTACAAGTCAAAATAATTTTACTTTGAACAATGCAGGCCCATTGAAGCCTGTCATGCAAGTCTTTGAGTCAACATGTCTTTGAAGACACTTAACTTTTGAGTGTTCAGGTATATAAAATGTTGAAGGCTTCTCCACCCATTCAATGTGGGATAAATTATTGAACGCAACTTTCAAATTGAACTGCTCCTTGTCATTTTCAACGTTGCAGCCTTTTCTTTGGTTTCCAGATAAAGCTACCATTTTTACTATTTTGTACAATATTGGCTACCTCTTGATTCCTTTTCCTCTCATACTCTTTCAAATACAACTCAATCTGAGGGTGCAATCCATGAATCCCTTGAACTATCACTATTACCATTGGCGTATTGAACTGTCGCATATGCCTTCTGCAACCAATCATCAAACAAGAAATGGTATCACTCTAGATGAATAACATCTAAGGCTTCATGTTTCTCCCTATTACTCATGTGGGCTGAAATATTTCATGCCCTTCTTCATTTTTGTTATTCTATTGTCCATGCCATGGTGTCCAGTCTGTTTCTCCATTGCATCTTGCTGCTTACCAAATGGCTTCAATGCGTGAGTCTACTTGCTTTTGACTGGCAGCTTGTTTCATGTTGTTTCCCCTATTTTCTACTTGTGGATTCCTCCAACATGATCATACTCTCTACCATTGCGTGAATGCTGCTCTAGTTCCCTAACATGAGTTGCCTATTTGATTTCAAACATGGGTTGCCTTTAGCATGGGAGATCCCTTTTTTAGCTTCTCCTATGGCTCATTAACCCTTCCTATAGACATTTATCACTAAAGCCTCCCCTACATGTTGCATATTATTTCTCCAATGGTTGTCAACTATCTTCTCATTCCAATGTCTCTAGGCAATACTATTTTTTCATCTACTCTTGGTCTTTTGTGTCATTAATGACTGCATCTAATGGAACCAATTCATGTTGCAAATTGTGATTTGTGTCATTAATGATTGCATCCAATGGAACCAATTCATGTTGAAAATTGTGATTTGTGTCATGAATGACTGCATCCAATGGAACCAATTCATGTTGCAAATTTGACTCCACAAACTTTCTAGCCTATAAGGCCATACATTGTTGTGTGTTCAAATCAATGTACCCCTTTTTTAATCACTTCAACAAGGCTCTTGAACAAAGATGTTTGATCCTTTCCAACATTCTTCAAAACTCCTCTGCATTACTCAAAATATCTAATTATACTTGATTGATTTTTGGAAGCAAAGTAGTCACAATTGTGATAGATAATGACCTTGAATTAGCTTGAGCCTGCAAAAGAAAATTCATCTAGATACTTGAGTAAATTCTTGCTAGCTGCAGATAGAACATCACAAAATAAATCCATCACTATGGAGGCTAAGCCCTTAGACATATCATTGATTTTTTATTCATGCAAATGTGTTTCTTGGTTTTTCTTGATGGCCATCTCTACAAAGTTTCGAACAGATAAGAAGGAAAACCAAACTTCAATTTCTCCTTTGTTTCTCTCAAAGGCATAGGTGCTTGACATTTCTCTATATGCCACTAGGTGGCATACTTTCTCATCCTTATACATTTAGCTCGTTAATGACTAGGCACCCAAATAAATTGTGATGTTAAGTTAATCTTTTAAAATTCACAATGATTTAAACTATTACCAATTTCTCCTAAAGAATATATTCTTTTATATATTAATGCCTTATTAATCTATCAAAAGTAGTCGGGCCCCAAAGTGGGTCTTTCTAAAAAAAAATTCATTTTCGGACAACTGAGATGCCAAATTGATCCACCAATTATCTAGCACTGATTTGAATCAAAATCCATCACTGAAACATCATTAAAACTTGTTTTATCACTTATCTACAAACTATGACTTTCTACTAACAATGCCTATTGGTTGGCTTTTAAAACTGACGCGAGTATCTAACTAGGTCTGAAAATTGGGACACTGATTCATTGTTCCACATACATACACCCTATTGAATCTTGTCTCATAAAAAATTCTTAGTCAAAAGATATTGACCACCAAAGTTACCCTTTCAAAATTGCCTGGAAGAAAACATGTCAAAAAACAATAAATTGCATATGGAATTGGCTTTGAAAACAGGGAAAACTAACATTTGGGGCCATGAAAACTAGGACATTGGTTCACTATTATGGGGAGAGTATAAATTTGTGACTAGGGCTCATAATGAATAAGTGGATGCATTTGGAGAGTGTTCAAAGTAGGCTACTCAGAATTTGATGACTAGAAACAATGGTAGAAAACCATTTTTTGCAAATGGAATGGACTCGAGAAAGTGTGCAAATGGATTCATCGAAGCTTGAAAATTGGCACACTTGAAGTATTTTCAGAGAAGAACATAGTGGGAGAATCCATTCAATCTCATCTATCATAGATTTCAAGATATGACATCATGAATAGGGGTACTAATCAATCTGCATTTCAAAACACTAGTGAAACTTTATAAATTGCATTTGGAATTGCATTCAAAAATTGATCAAACGTATTCATCATAAGCTCATACTAGAAACATAGAAAGTCTCTGACCTCTATAGTGTAGCATAAAAGGAAATTTCTCATTTTGGCCAACCGGGTCAAAATTATAATAAGTTAAATAGGGCCTTCTAGAATTCAAAACAAATTACATTATCATGACATCAATAAATGACCAAATTTGAGGGATTCAAAACCTAATCAAATGAATTCAAAATGACTCAAAATCTAAAACATAGCCTCTTTGGTATGGGCATTAAATACTTTCAAAACAACAAGTCATGAAACATAACTAGGTTAAAAATATTCAAAAGAAAATTGGGCTTCCTGTCGCTGTTTGACACTTAAGCAAAAATGCAGAATTAACAATTGCTCAAAATAGGACTTCATGAAATAGCTCAAAATGACAATTTATAATCATGGGATTCATAGATGTGTTAAATGAAAGGTTCTAGAAGCATTAAACACTTCTTAGGCCTCACAAGTATAGTCTTGTACATATGCATTTAAAAACATTTATAGGGGGCTAAAAGTAATTCAAAATTTGAAATAGACACTCAAAATGGGAATGTAATTTTGAGTGCAAATAGTGGCTCTATCTTGGGATACATGCCACATGGCAAGGATTTAGATCTTTGGAAGAAGCAGACGACACACTTGACAACAAAAACCTCTCTTGCACAACTTTATTGAAAGCAAGAAACAACTACTCCTATTATGTACAAATGATGGCCCCAGGCCACTAAACTTTCTTACAGACTTTTACCTCTATCAAATACCTGATTCTCATTGACATTTTCTTGAGGTAAGCTAGAAATATTGTTCATATCATTTTCACCAATTTGACACACATCTTCAATTTCTTCAATTGTCAAAACAAAATCATCACTATTACTTTCATAGTGCATGTAAAAACTTGGCATAACTTCAACCTCTTGCTCACTATGAAAAGGAACATTAGCATGTTCATGAATACCAACATCAAACTAAAATAATCTTTATAAACTGACTCATGAACATCATAAATTTAGAATACAAAGGCCTTATATTAAACTTAATCAAATGACTTATATATATCACTCACACCTTGACTTTGCATCTCCTCAAATGTTGCCAGCTGTAATTCAAATTAGTAATCAGATTTATATTCACACATAACATCATCATCAAAATCTGAAATCACTCCATAACCTGTCAATGTATCTTCACAATTGAAATGCTAATCAATTTTTACTTCATATGAATCATTATAAAACTTACTATGAAGTGTCAAATTCTCTTCAAAGAAAACTCCATCAAACACATCATCTTCAAGCTCACAAAATGCAACATCATTAGAAAATTCAATATCACAAATGGAAGAACAATATTCTAATTTTTTACAACAATATAACAATGTATCACCATTTGCATCCAGCCCAACTAAATCTAAAACTTCCATGTCTTCTTCAAACAATGGGCTAATAACTCTATCCAGGGATCCTATTTGAACATTTGGACAAAAATGGGTTGATTATCATCACAATCTTCATCATATAAAGTGTTAGTATACACTTTAAACTCACTACCCATTTCATCTTCATAGAGACTTTCAAATTATGAAGAAAAATTAGGACTATATGAAGACTCACTTTCTATTTCTTCTACCAAACATATAGTATTCATAATTACATTCTCTTCATTATCTTGTTTAGGATAACCATTACGGATAGACCATGATTCACCCCTAAACCCCTCACTACATTCTACAAATTTACTGTCTAATGTAGGAACACTTGACAACCCTTCCTTAAAATCTTCATATTCAAATTCATTAACATTAATTGAATTCACCATTTCTTTATCTTCATATTTTGAGGACAAATCACTCTCAAATTCTTCATTGACTAATTGATTTGTATAATGCAAAAATTGAGATGCACTTTTCTTTTTAGATTTAGAAGAAGAATTCATACCTTCACCTTTGTATGAATGTTCAATTCTGTCATTGCTTTCTTCTTCTCAATTTGCATTAGATTCATGTGAAGATGAACATGTACTACTATTTTCCTCTTATTGACTTGAGAAACAACTCTCATTCTTATCTTCACATGAGGATTCTTCATAATACATCAGATTAGCAACTTTATTATCATCACTTGAAACATGACTTCTAGCTTCTTTAGTCTCATATTGAGATGAATATCTTTCAACTTTAGATTTTATAAAATTCTCAACATGATGCAATCTATGAATAAGAGAAATCACTTCTTGCATATCTGATTGATCAAGTGAATCAACCTTACCATCTACTACTGAAACATTACAAACATATGTGCTTTGTTCTTCTAACTATGACTAAGATAAATGTGATTCACACTCTTCATCTTGTGTTATCTCTCCATGACATGTTGGATTAGAAATATTAAATTGATGACTGGAGACATAACTTTTAGCCTTCTCACTTGCACAAGACTAAGATCTAGGTGCAGCAACCTCAAATTTTGAAGCAATAGTTACATCATCATACATATAATTATCATGAGAAGAACCTATTACTATAACTAAACCTTTATTCGTAAAATCAACACAATGCTCAACCCTATCAAAGTCTAAAATACATCTTACTACTGTAACATCATAAACATATGTGTCTTCATTTGCAATAGACTCATTCTTCTCTATACACACTCTCTGATTTTAAATTTCAATCTAATTATACATTACAGTAGGGGTGTTAATATTCTAGTTTGGGATTAAAGTGTCAACATTATGTTCCACTTTTCCTTCATAACCATTATACCAGCAATTGTTCTTAGAAAAATGACCTCTCATCAATCCATACTTCAAATTATTTTCAATATCCCTGGCAGTCATAAAAGCTTGATATAATGTCTACAATTCTTTATCCCTTAATAGATAATTCATTTTTTTGTCAAATGCATCAAAGTAAATAGCTAAACACATTTGATAGTTAGGCCTATAACTCTTAGGGATCTCATTCAAAACTCTTGCAAATCTGATGTTAAATTGAGGGACAAGTTCATCACACTTAACATGAATCTTTAAGAACTTATCATAAGAATCAAATATGCTTACCCTTTCTCCAAATTTCTCTATGAAGGTAGAATGCAACTCACCCCAAAATGAAATAGAACCTACTGGTAGAAAAGAAAACTAGTCTCTAGCATCACCTTCCAAAGTTTGAACAAATAACTTTATGTACACATCCTCATGAGAAATCTCATAGTCACCCATCAAATCACTGAACAAATCAACATGATGACTAGCTGAAACAAGATGTTTCCCACTAAACTTAAGCAATTTATTTCTAACATCATTAGGAATGACATTCGAGAAACCATGAATACCATCAAAACTTAATGGCATATACTACTTGGTAGAAATAGATCTAGAAAGTTTACTGATAGGTTGCATACTAGATGAAAGGAAACTCAACATTCTTCAAAGATTTGAAACTCATTCACCAAAAATAAATCTTAGATTCACAACTTGCAATGGATCTATATAATCTTCTACCAAATAACTCTCTTCAAATACACTTCACAAACTTAAACACAAGTTAAAAATTTTCAAACTATTCTCCTCCTCTTAATGCTGAAAATGACTTGATGGAGAAAACACATGTATATCACTTTCTTTCATGACAAGAATAACATCATGAAAAATAAAATACCTCAATTTCTGATGCTAAAACCACTGATCTACTGGTTTGGCATTGGTGCTGATCTCAATTCCTCACACCACTGAATGAATCCTTATTGATTCACCACCTTCTTGAGTAGAACTAAATGAAATCACTACTATGATTCATTTTTATCATTCAAAAACTCGTATAAAAACAAATCAAAAAATAATTTGAAACTCATCAGTCAAGAACTTATATATCTCTCTCCTTGCTTAAAACTTAACATAACTTTTAGATCTACCTAATTCAGCTGAAAACCCTTGAAAACATTTATACAAGACCAATCTACACTGGTATAGAGATTTTTTAGAGAGTCACCACTCACAATTATGAGAAAGATTTAAAACATGATTCATAACATGACCAATCTAAACTAGATTTTCAACTTGTAGAATTTGCAAAACTTTAAACACTTAGAAGAGAAAAACCATCTTTAAACAATTATGACTTAGAATTTATAATAGTACTTTGAAAAACAAAACTAGTTGAATTGAATGAAAATAAAACTTATTAACAACAAATCTACATTCAATACTTCAAAGCTATTGCTATCTTGAACAAAGCATCGTTGGGGTGCATGACATTTTGAATAAGAAAACTAGAAAAACACATAAGAGAACTTACTCCTGCAACTTTTTCATGCACTTCTCATATTGTATTTAATCTCCTTTTTAAATTCTCAAAGTTTTTCTATCATTTAGATTCGATACAACTCCCCAACAGAGTCACCATTTTGTTGGCCCTAATTTAACAATTTTGAAAATAACCAAGAAACTAGACCAATGCACGTAAGGCTAGAAAATTCCTATGATGGATACACTTGTGTACAGTCTTGGGCCAACTATAAGGCATAACTCCTTCACTTTAGGCTTTGCAAGACTCTGCAGGTTAACCTTGAGGTTCTAATGTATGGTACTAGTGCAATGAAACATAAATCTAAACCTAATAATAATAGATGCAACCCCTTTTTATCTTCTGATACTTATGCAATGACATAAGAATGAAATAGCTACAGTCTATAACCTATGAAACCATAAGCTAAGAGAGGGTTAATTACTTTCAGCCCACTACAAAATATGAAAAACTAAATTGATTTAATTAAAATATTTTTGCAAATAACTTTCACCTTAGCTTGCATCTAATTTAATGATCAATGCTTTATCCATTGGGACATAGAATCATTACCAATAGGATGACATAACTTTATTACCTTACAATTAAGTTTATCAACTAAAATCCCTAAATTCCATTCTTACAAAATATCCCCTCCACACACCTAGAAACCCTATTAGAACATTAAAGCATTTACTTGACTCCTTGAATCAAAAGCAACAAAAGATCTGACATACAACTCATCCCAACTACCTTAAATTAAATGAACCTTATTCATTTAATTACAAAGTCAATAGCATATGAAGAAATCAGGAGATAGAATAAGAAAACCCAAATAATTCATTGTAAATCCCCTTTTGTATTTATCCTTGGAAAGACCAAATACATTAAACTGGTAATACTGAATGCAACTCAAGATACCTCACATGATCTAGCATCAATTACCATTATCTCAGAAATAATACATGAAAATAAAATGAAAATCTGCACAAGAGTGAATGTGTGGCCTTCACTGTTAGAGCTCAGCTCAATAGATAGGAAGTAAAACCATCAAGAACCATGGTTTCACAATAAAACACTAGAACCCTATTGGTATCATAGAGAAAACTACCAACCCAAACAAAGAAAGAGAAAGAGAATGATATAGGAGGAAATAATTCCTAGATTTAATCAAAAAATGACAAGTGTCCCCTTAGAATTCTTTCCTACAAAGCTAAAAAACCTCTCTCTACCCTTTCTCTGTAACTACATATCAAATCCTCATCATTTGACCTCTAAAAGAACAAAATATTTTAGATATTTGATAAGAATAATAACTAATGTGATGCCAAATTTGAACCCAAGGCAACAGAAAAATCAATTAAAAAATGAACTCTAGAAGCATGAATTTTTTTTCAAAATTCATTTTAGGCTTCAACAGACTTCAATGTTTGTTCCCCAACTAATTTTGATGCTCCATGATGAAAATTGTCTATTCCACTAAGAATGCCCTGAAAAACACAAAATTGTTTACAGATCGAACCAATGAAGACATGCTCAAAGACTGACCCCATATCTAGAAAATTTACTTCTTCCTAGTTCCAATGGTATATTATACTACCTATTTTGGACAAAAATTGCCCCCATGGTAGTAGTTTGAAAATTCTAGGCCTGGGCTATGAACAGAGCATTAAAACTAAATTTTAAAAAAATTTACATAGTATAGACTATATAAATCATTTAAATTTATTCATATCCTTCATTTGAAAAAAAATCATTCATTGATTCACCTTTGAATTTGATTTTATATTCACATTAAAATCCAGTCACTGAAGACATTTGTCAAACCTCCATTTTCTAAGCAACATTTAAAATATTTATTTATTAATTAATTCTTTTAATTCCTCCAACATCTCCAATTTCACGTAGCACTGGAGAGCTTTCAAATCCTGGTTTATGTTCATACGGGAAGCATGAACTTATTAAACATCACATAGCATCGAGACACCTTCATATCTTGCTTTACATTCTCACCCTTGTGTTTGAGCCACTGTAGCATCATAAAGCTTTTTCAATTTGCATACCATTGGGAGACTTCAAAAAAAAATTTCTATCCATATGGGGAGTTTTAGTTTTTGTAGGGTTGCAATGCTCTTAATATCCACCTCCCAACCATATGAGGTGGTTGTAGCACCACAGGGCTTTTCAAACTTCTCTCAGATCGTATGCTTGCTTGGCCTTTTTTGCAAGTCAAAATAATTTGAATTTGAACACCATAGGCCACTCCATGCATGTCATGCAAGTCTTTGAGTCATAATGTCTTTGAATATATTTAGCCTTTGACTATGCAAGTGTATACAATGTTGAAGGCATCTTCACCCACTCAATGTGGAATAAATTATTGAAAGAGGCTTTAAAACTGAATTGCTCCCTATCATGTTTAATGCTGCAGCCTTTTCTTTGGTTTCTAGATAAAGCTATCATTTTTACTATGTTGTACGATATTGGGTACCTCTTGATTCCTTTTCCCCTTATACTCTTTCAAATAGAAGTCACTTCCATTTTCACAACTCCATATAAGGGTGTAATCCATGAAGCCCTTGAACTATCACTATTACCATTGGCATACTAAACCACCCCATATGCCTTTTGCAACCAATCATCAAATATGCAAATGTATCGCTCTAGATAAATAACATCTAAGGCTTCATGTTTCTTCCTGTTACTCACGTAGGCTGAAATATTTCATGCCCTTCTTCCTTTTTTTTGTTATATTGCCCATGCCATGGCATCCAATCTACTTCTCCATTGCATCCTGATGCCTTCCAAATGGCTTCAATGCATGAGTTTACTTGCTTTTGATTGGTGGCTTGTTTCATGCTACTTCCCCTATTTTCTTCTTGTGGATTCCTTCAAAATGATCATACTCTCTACCATTGTATGGATGCTGCTATGATTCCCTAACATGAGTTGCCTATTTGATTTCAAATGTGGGTTGCCTTCAATGTGGGAGATCCCTTTTTTAGCTTCTCCTACAACTCATTAACCCTTCTTATAGACATTTATCACTAAATCCTCTCTTGCATGTTACATATTATTTCTCTAATGGTTGTTGGCTATCTTCTCATTCCAATGTCTCTAGGAACTACTATTCCTTCATTTGCTCTTGGTCCTTTGTGATTTGTGTCATTAATGAATACATCCAATGGAACCAATTCATGTTGCAAAGTTGACTCCACAAACTTTCTAGTCTGTAACGCCATACATTGTTGTGTGTTCAAATCAATGTACCCTTTTCTTTAATCACTTCAACAAGGCTCTTGAACAAAGATGTTTGATCCTTTCCAACATTCTTCAAAACTCCTCTACATTACTCAAAATATCTAATTATACTTGATTGATTTTTGGAAGCAAAGTAGTCACAATTGTGATAGATAATGACCTTAAATTAGCTTGAGCCTGCAAAAGAAAATTCATCCAGATACTTGAGTAAATTCTTTCCAACTGCAGATACAACATCACAAAAGAAATCAACCACTGTGGAGGCTAAGCACCTAGACATATCATTGATTTTGTTTTCATGCAAATTTATTTATTGGCTTTTCTTGATGGCCATGTTTGCAAAGTTTTGAATAGATAAGAAGGAAAACCAAACTTCAATTTCTCCTTTGTTTCCCTCAAAGGCACAGGTGCTTGACATTGCTCTGTATGCCACTAGGTGGGCATATTTTCTTATTCGTATACATTTAGCTCATTAATGACTAGGCACCCAAAGAAGTTGTGGTGTTAAGTTTATCTTTTAAAACTTGCAATGATTTAAACCATTACCAATTTCTGCTAAAGAATATATTCTTTTATATTCCAATGCCTTATTAATTTGTTAGAAGTAGTCAGGCACCAAAATGGGTCCAGCTAATTTTTTTTTTAAAAAAAATTTCAAACAATTGAGATGCCAAAATGATCCATTGATTATCTAGAACTAATTTTAATCAAAATACATCATTGAAACATCATTAAAACTCATTTTATCACTTATCTACAAACTATGACTTTCTACTAATAGGGCCTATCGGATGGCTTTAAAAACTAACCCAAGAATCCGACCAAGCTTTGAAAACTAGTACACTGATTCATTGTTCTACATACGTACATCCTATCAAATCTCATATCATGACAAATTCATAGTCAAAAGATATTGACCACTAAAGTTTCCCTTTTAGAACTGGCCACAAGAAAACATTTCAGAAAATAATAAATTGCATACGAAATTGGCTTTGTAAACTAGGTATATTGACATTTGGGGGCACAAAAACTAGGGCATTCATTCACTATCATGGGAAGAGTATAAATTTGTGATTAGGGCTCATGATGAATAACTGGACATGTTTGGTGAGTGGTCAAAGTAGGCTACTCAGAATTTGATGACTATAAATAATGGTAGAAAAGAATTTTTTTGTAAATCGAATGGACTTGGGAAAGTGTGTAGATGAATTCGTCGAAGCTTGAAAATTAGCACACTTGAAGTATTTTTGGAGAAGAACACAGTGGTATAATCCGTTTGATCTTATCTATCACAAATTTCACGATATGACATCATGAATAGCGGTACTAATCAATCTGCATTTCAAGACACCAGTGAAACTTTATGAATTGCATTTGGAATCATGTTTGAAAATTGATCAAATAGATTCTTCATAAGGTCAAAATAGAAACATAGAAAGCCTCTGATCTCTAAAATACAACATAAAAGGAAATTTCTCATTTTGGTCAGCTAGGTCAAAATTCTAACAAGTCAAAAAAGGCCTTCCACTATTCAGAACAAATTACATCAGCATGACATCAATAAATGACAAACTTTGAGGGGTTCAAAACCTAATCAAATGGATTTGAAATGACTCAAAAATCTAAAACATAGGCTTTTTGGTATGGACACTAAATACTCCCAAAGTGGTGGGTCATGAAACACAACTAGGTTAAAGATATTCAAAGGCAAACTGGGCTTCCTATCACTATTTGACACAAGAAAAAATATAGAATCAACAATTGCTCAAAGAAGGACTTAATGAAATAGCTCAAAATGGCAATTTATCATCATGGGACACATAGATGCACTAAACGAAAGGTTCTAGAAGCATTAAACATCTCTTAGGCCTCACAAGTATAGTTAGGTACATATGCATTTGAAAGCATTTATAGGGGGCTCAAAGTGATTCAAAATTTGAAATAGACACTCAAAATGGGAATGCAATTTTGAGTGCCAACAATGAACTTGAAGATAAAGATGGGATCCTGAACTAAAAAGGCAACACTATTCTTAAGGCAATGGTTGAGTTGGAACACATTTTTGATTGTAATGAATCAACACTTAACAAAAAAATAGTCAAAGAGAAGGGGATCGTAGAATGTGATTCATACAATTTGGGTACTGATGAAGATCCTAGAATGGTCAGGGTCAGAAAGGTGTACAATGCATAGGAAAGGGAAGATATGCTCAAATTACTTATAGAGTATAAGGATGTCATTACTTGGAGCTATGAAGAGCTTAAACAATATGATCCCAAGATTATTATGCATGACATTCCATTGAAACCAGATTCTAAACCTTTACGTCAAAGGTAAAGGCCTTTTAATCCTATCATCGAGCCATTGATAATGAAGGAAGTTAAGAAGTTTCTTAATGCCAAGATCATCTTCCACATTCTCTATTCTATGTGGGTGGCTAACTTGGTTCCTATATGTGGAAAAAGATTGGAGAGATTCATCTTTGCATGGATTTTTGTAACTTGAACCTTGCATCTCAAAAGGACAACTACCCTTTTCCTTTACAAGATGAGGTTTTGCAAATTATCAATGATTCAAAGATGATATCTTTCTTGGATGGATAGTTGGGATATAATCAAGTAATGGTTGATGAAGAGGATAGGCTAAAGATGGCCTTCACGACTAAATGGGGAACTTTTGCTTATAGAAGAATGCCTTTTGGGTTGATTAATGTAGGGGCTACATTTAAATGAGTCATGGGTGAAGCTTTTAAGGGATTAATAAAAAAGTGTATAGTCATCTACACGAATGATTTAATTGTCATTTCAAAGGATCGAAGCACTCATATTGTTGATCTAAGACAGGTATTCAACAAATGTTGTAAATATGACATATCCCTCAATCCCAAGAAATGTTTGTTTGGGGTTACTAAAGGAAAGCTCCTTAGCCATATCATCTTTAAAGATGGAATCTCCATTGATCTTGATAGAATTGAAGCCATTATGAAGTTATCACTTCCTCATATTAAAAAAGAACTTAAGTCTTTCTTTGGGAAGATAAATTTTGTGTAAAAATTCATAAGCAGATTTGTAGAGATAGTTTGTCCCCTTAATGATTTACTCAAAAAGGAAACTAAAAAAAAATGGGCTTCAGAGATTAAGAAATCACTTGAGGATATCAAAGTGTCCATTTCTACTACCTCGGTACTAGTGAGTTTAGACTATAGACTACCTTTCAAAATATTCTCTTTTGCTTCATAACATTCATGTGCTAGGATTCTCACACAGAAGAAGGAAAAAGAAGATGAAAGACCCATTTCCTTTATCAGTTGCTCTTTAAAAAATGTTGAGTTAAACTATTATAACCTTCAAAAATAGTCTTTTTCTTAAATCAAAGTGGTAAAGAAGTTTCACCATTATATACTGAGGAGCAAGGTATATGCGATTGTGCCTGATCCAGTAGTTAAGACATTGTTGATACAAAATGTATTTGGTGAAAGAAGAGGAAAATGAATGGAAATCCTTAAATAATTTGATTTAGAGATTCAACCCATGAAGTTAGTAAGAGGCCAAGGATTATAAAAAATGATAGCAGATAACCAAATTGAGGATGAAAAGAAGTTCATATTTGATGGTGAAATAGATGTGGAAGATCATAAAAAGATTGTAGTATCTCAAGTTGATATTAACCAAGGTATAACAATAGATTTTTGGTACTAGGATATTGTTTACTATCTTTTATAGAATTAGTACCCCAATTGGATGAATATTTCACAACATAGGGGACTCAAAATGAAGTGCAAATCCAACATGCTACATGATAGAAAATTATGCAAGAGGAACTATGAAGGAATTTACTTAAAGTGTTTGGAACATGAGGAAGTAAAAGAGGTTTTGGAAAAATTCCATGATAAATATGGTATAGGACATGGTTCAGTAGAGGCTATGGCCCATTTAATTTTAAGATTAGGTTATTTCTTTCTGACAATATTCAAAGATACTTTTGAACATGTGTGTACTTGCCATATTTGTTAGACTAGTACTAATAGAGAAAGACATCATGTAATGCCATTACAACTAGTGCTTGAGGTATACCCCTTCATAGACTAGAGACTAGATTTTATTGGTCCAATGAACCCACCATCATCAACTAGACACACTTTTATTTTCATAGTTATTGATTACTGTACACACTAGAAAAAAGTAGAGACATTTAGAAATTGCATGGCTAAGGTAGTTACATACTTTATGGAAGAACACATTGTTACTAGATTTGGGATGTCATTCTCCCTAGTGTGTGATAATAGATCAACTTTTGCATCAATATTTATTACTCAATGGGCACTAGAAAATTAGGTTATTATCAAGTTCTCTTCAAATTATTATCCACAAGGAAATGGTGTGGCTGAATCTACGAACAAGAACTTGATCATGGTAATAAGACATTTGCTGAAGAAAAATTCTAAAGATTAGCATACACAACTCAAATATGCTCTATGGACAGAATGAGTCAGGGTCAAGAATGCTTTAGGGAAATCTCCATATCTGCTTGTCTACAGACAAGAACTAGTATTCCCACTTAACCTTAGGATTCCTATTTTGAAATTTATGAGTGGGTACACTGAAGATGCTAACAGGGTATAGATAAGGTTAATGAATCTTTTAGAGATGGATGAAAAATGGACAGATTCTTTGGAGCATATGGCAAAACATCAAGATGTCATCAAGAGGGCTATGATAAAGTCTTTTAGAATATCTGACCTTGTTCTACTCTAGGACAAGGGAAAATAAAAGCCAGACAACCATACTAAGTTTCAATTCTTGTGGATTGGTCCTTATAAGATCACAAAAATTCTAGGAGAAAATACTTTTAGGCTAAGTTCCTTATAGGGGGAATTGGTTCCATTACCCGTCAATGGGAAATTCCTGAAGCATTACTTTGAAGCCTAATTTATAAAAAAAAAAAAGTCACAATAAAAAAATGGAAAAAAAAATCATTTCTACAAGTGTGTTTATTGCTGCAAGTATGTTTCTTTTTTGTTGCATGTTTGCTTTTAGTTATGTTTTTCTTTAAAGTTGCATCAATCTAGGGGATAGGTGCACTTAAGCTTTCATACTAACATATCTTATTAACCACTTGTTTGGTTTTGACTTTTGGGAAGAGGTATTTCTTTGTCAAAACATTTTAATGATTTTTTTTTTATACCAATAGAAGAATGAATGTTGCTTGTAGTAATAGGGGACTTTTAGTCTTGAATTCAGAATTGCCAATCAAAAAATTCTCAACAATTTGCAAATTTACAGATTGACTATCTTACATGTTTTTGAACCAGGGTTGAAAGTAGCAAGGGATAGTCCAAACCCTACTGGTTCAAATAGAAGGGTCTTCTTGAAGGAATTGCTAAGATCGTTGTTTGGCATGAGAGTTTCTAAAACATTCTTAAAAGAGGAACGCAAGGGATTTCCACAAAAGATCAAATCTAAGAAATGACACCAATGTCTTGGCCACATAGTCTAAGAATGGTTAGGGTGTAGAAAGAAAATAAAAAAGAAAAGGTGTCAAGAATGAAAGATTCTACAAAGTTTGAGAAAGGTAATTTGACTATAGGGCTATGCACTCTAAATAAGCTATCTAATATCAAAACAACTACTTCATCAAAGAATCAAGTGGCAACATTGCTAGCTATGAGAAGCAAGTATTTAGAAGATTACCCCGGACTTCAAATGAAATGTGACAATCCATTTAGAGCCCTCAAAGTTGATTCTCTCATCTAGTCAAACAGGGATTGATAAACAACTTTCATGAAGATTCCCAATGAATGGACTGGAAGGGGTGGAAGATTGTTTCCAATTTATCAAAAATTATTGATAGATTGTATTCTAGGATGTTGAAGGGAATGGATACACTAGACACACACTAAATTGGAAGATTCAAGATTATGAGTTTTTGACTCAAAAGTGACTCAAAATATGCTTGTAGTATTTAGGATTGAATTGGTGTTAGACACACATCGGAGGAATGTTTGCTGATGAAGAAATGCTTGTCATTTCTTCCTATTTTCGGGGCTATTTGTTGTGTTATCATAATGCATGCACCATTTTTCCTAGAAATGGGGACCCCCTACTTTATTTTTTATCTTTCTAGATCTCTAGTCTAAGGTTTGAGTCTTTTTTAGGATTTTTCCTAGTGTCTTTGGCCAATCTAGGTCCCAACTTAAAAAACCCAGATTTTCGAAACCAAAATTCTAGGGGAGAAAGTCATTTTTTGTGCCTAAAAGTGTGCACTAGAACACCTAGCACACTAGCCCACCTAGCACACCTCATTAGGTGTGCTAATGCATGAAAACATTCAAGGAAAGCACTTTCTCTTTGAAGTGTGCAGTAGCATAGTTGCACACCTCAAAGAGGTGTGCTAGGTCCCAAGTTTATAAAACCTAGGACCCCCTTCCCCTCCTCACTTTCATTTTCTTCTCCCCACAATCCATGACCACACCATTGTAGCTCCTCAAGTGCATTGATGCGCCATGTCACATCTCCCCTCTTCACACCTATACAAAACAAACAAACATTGAACACTAAGAAAATGTGTGCAATAGCTCACCTATCTAGGTGCGCTGCTATGCATCTTCTTTTTAATCCAAAAAAATAAAAAAAATTTAAGAAAACTAAAACCTAAGTAAAGGTCCATAGCTACACACCTATATGTAGCTAAGTATTCATGCATTTAAGATATAAGGGTACATAGCTAGTGCATCCAATGAGGTGCATTGGTGCATACTCTTATATCTTAAAAACATAACAAGGGATTAGGCACACCTAGTGCACCTCTCAGCTGCACCTAGTCTACCCTTTTTTTTAGAGTTTAAATTTGATTTTTTGATGTCTTTTCATCAATTAGGGTTTTCTAGGTTTTTTTTTGTCATCATTAGGGTTTGTATTAATTAAGTTTTTTCAAACTCAAGACTAATAGACATTGATTTTGTGCAAATTCAATGGATTCTTTATCATCCTCCCTCATTATAGAGATGAACCTGAAACTAGTGGTTTTCAAGTTCCGAGGTGTTCCTGCAAAGTCACGGTTCCATGATGATTATTCAGAGATGTGAGACACTAAACTTGATCATACAAACTAGAACACATTTTTTGGTATTGTACAAAAAACACATAGAAAGGTCCCTAATGATATCTGCTCTTCTTAGATTAGGGCTAGTTTATGCAACATCACACCCAACATCTGTACAATCTTAAGAATTGATCATGACATTAGTGGAAAACTATGTCTCTAAAGAAAGGGTTGTGAAAAGTATAATTGGAGAGATCATGCTAGATCTCCAACCTAAGAACATAGAGAAGGTTTTCCATCTTCTAAGGGTAGATTAGTTTATTAGATTAACCTATTACTAGGTAGAAAAATGGTAAAGAGAACACATAAAGAAAGCATATGAAATCATCCAACTTTCATACCTTATTAAGAACACTCCTCTAGGGTGTAAAATAGGTAAATTAGACATGACGAGGGGTTACATGAAAGAAGATCTTGGGTATTTTATAATACTTTTTGTAGATTTATGTGGTTACTAGCATTGAGACACCTAGACATATGGATAGTGTACTTTATTGAGACTATCAAAATAGAAAAGATGCCAATTGATTGGGCTTCTATTCTTAGTGAGAATTTAGATGAGCTACTGGTGATAGTTAAGAATAACTATAAGTTCTACATGACATCTTATTTGTGTTAGAAATAATAGTCCACCAAGATAACTAAGAGGGGGTGGGGGTGAACCAGTTATCCAATAATTAAAACATTTATCTTCTTTAAAAAAACCTAATCATTCGGCCAAAGTAAACAACAACCATAATAAAATGCTCATAGATAATTACACCATATATGTTGACTAGGGAAACCCTTGATTAGAGGGAATACCTCGATGGGAATGATTCCCACAAGATGATGTACTAATATAAATATTCCTTGTTAGAGGATGGACCCTGTTAGGAGTCTCTTACAACATTTATTACAATGAGTCCCTATTAGGAGACTTTGAATCCATGCTAGGAGATTCCAACTATGTTAGGAGTTTTTCCAACCTATTTAGGAGTTTTAGTACAATGTATGCAAGAAGAGTCCACTACCCAAACATGAAATTTCAACTACAAGAAGGGCTAACTACTCAAACAAGTAATTTACTATTATCTTCTCCTTTCCTCTTTCCTCTATCCTATTAGCTGGACAAGTGGCTGGACCAATCACTATCAAACCTTGTAGACCAAGTCACGAATCTCAAATCCAAATACCAAACCTCAAATCACTTAGCAAAATCTTGGCAATGAAGTTTCCTTTACTTCTACACTACTCTGCTTAACTTTGCATTCCAAACTCTCTACTACTTATCAAAACATATCATTCCATACATCATACTTCCATGATAAAGGAAAAATGTCCTTCCTTTACATCAAGTCCATGAAAAAATTCCATGAGTCAGCCATTAGAACTTCTCAATTAATTATTATAATACCACATTAAGAACACATCACACTTAAAGATAACATTAATCTTCCACCTTGCAACTTGAATAAGTTTTCAGACACACAATATTATGATAAGTGAACTTAGCCATGTCATCCACAACATGTCTTCTCCATGTTCTCAACCTCAATTCTCAAGATATCAACTCTACTAAGAGATATAGCAAGTTTATTAGAACATGCCTCTATAAACTCCATCTTAGAACATACATCACCAAAACTTAAATAACTTCTTATAGACTTATCCTTTCTTCTTCTAACATTAACTACATATACCAAATACTCAGAAGTATCTACCATAACCTTGGGTGGTTATAATGCTCAATTATTCATCCCTACCAACTTGATCTTTTCATTGTTCTTCTATCAAATGAATGTAACATATCATTATAGTAGTACTCCCCCATAGGAGTATCATTAGTATTCATGCTTCAACCAATGTTCTAAAAATCTCCCTAATCTTCCAACAATCTTCCCCTTTGGCATTGATAGCAACATAGCTGAAAAAAATTTAGTTCCAAGAGTGCCAACAAAATATTGTTCATCTTCAAATCCTCTTCATCAATCATTCTCTACCATTGATATATCTCAATGTTCTCTATACCAAACTATTATTCTGCATACTATTTTTCATGCCAAACTTCTCCCCCATTTATATTAATGTCAAAGGTTTTTGTAACTAACATCTCTGCATCAAACTCTACAATAACCGATATTTACTAGCTCAAGTGTCAAAAGACACTATTCAAAAAAATATCCAACAAGCATCCTAGATGACTTTTTCCATCATACATACTCCCCCATATAGGAGCATCAAAATTCAATCCAGAGAAACTATGGTGCTTTGTTACTCGAGACTGATGCACTCTTGCATCTTCTACTCTGATGTAGGAAGGGGCATAACCCAAAGCATACCTCTCAAATACTCAAAAGTCTCTTTGCGAAGAGGCCTAGTGAATATATCTACAATTAGTTCTTTAGTGCTCATATGCTCCAATCTAATTTCATTTTCTACAAATTTTTCCCTCAACATATGATACTTAATAGAAATGTGCTTAGTGCTCAAATGCAATGTTGGATTCTTAGACATATTTACCATGCTTGTGTTGTCACAATGTATAAAAATAGGTTCACTGATTTATATCCTTATATCCTTTAGCATTTTCTTCATCCAAATGACTTGATTGCAATTATTTTCTACTGTAACATACTTTGCTTCTATTGTACTTTGTAATGTACAATCTTGCTTCTTGCTTAACCAAGAAACCAATCTTTCTTTTTTTCTTTCAACTTCTCCTTGCTCATTCATCTTGTTCCTAAATACCAATTTAGTTCCTAACACATTCTTGTCTACTAGTCTAGGTAACAATTACCATGTCTCATTCTTTACTGTCTGATGCAATTCCTCTTTCATAGCTTGCTTCGAATAGTCATCTTTACATGCTTCATCTATATTATTACGCTCAACTTGAGATATCAAGCATATTTCTTCATTTACTCTACTTCTCATCATCACACCTTTGTCTTTTCTTCCAATGATCTATTCAGATGGGTGATTCTCTATCACATTATTTCCTAAAGTAGGAGTTTCTATATCAACAATCATATCTACTAAAGAATTTGAGCTTTGTTCCTACCTTGGCTTTCCTTCATTCTGCAAATTATTGTTAGTCTCAAGAAATATCTCATCATTCCTTGGTTTAGTAAGAACATCATCATCTAAATTGTAATCAACTATTCTGTCTTGTATTATGAATTTCTCATGAATTCTCAAATTTGCACTTTCTATAATAGTCTTAGTTCTAAGTTTATAACATCTATATGCCTTGATTTTCAATGAATAACAAAGAAACATACCTTCATCACTTCTAGCATCAAAGTTACCAATATCATCATATCTCTTTATGTAACACTTACTTCCAAATTTTTTAAAATACTTAACTATAGGTGACTGGTCAAACCATAGTTCATAAGGTGTTTTGTTTGTGTCTTTCCTAACTTGCACTCTTTTCATAGTGTAGACTGTTGTATTCACAACTTTTCTCCAAAATGTATTGGATACATAATTCTCTACTAACATAGCTCTTGTAGCTTCTATAAATAACTTGTTCCTTCTCTCTACAATGCCATTCTGTTCAAGGGTTCTCAGAGCTGATAGTTGTCTTTTAATTCCATTTTCTTCACAAAACATGTTAAACTCATTCAAAGTAAATTCTCCTCCTCTATTTGATCTTAAAAATTTAATCTTCATACCAGATTCATTCTCAACTCTATTATTTAATATCTTTAACTTATCAATGCCTCAAATTTCTCTTTAAGAAATGCCACCCACATCATTCTAGAAAAATCATCAACTAGAATCATAAAATACCTTTCACCATACAATCCTTTAGTCTTTGTAGGACCACTGAGATCTATGTGTACAATCTCCAACATCACTGTAGTAGTAAACTTCTTGCTGGAAAAAGAAGTTTTGTTATGCTTTGCCAAAACACACTCCTTGCAAATTGTGTTAGTAGGCTTTACAATCTTCGAAAAATCTCTAATTGCAAGCATTATACTCGTCCTCACAATATTGTCAAAGTTGATATGACAAAATCTCTTATGCCCTAACCAACTATCATCTATGTTTGCAACAAAAAATTTCATTTCAGTAGGATTCAACTGAAATACAGTACCTTTAGATTTGGTTCCTATTCCAATTACCTTTCCATCTTTATCTTTGATGACGCATGTCTTTTCTGTGAAA
This sequence comes from Cupressus sempervirens, assembly GCA_028749045.1. Taxonomy (NCBI): domain Eukaryota; kingdom Viridiplantae; phylum Streptophyta; class Pinopsida; order Cupressales; family Cupressaceae; genus Cupressus; species Cupressus sempervirens. Next base: position 691,629,785 of record CM053791.1, on the reverse strand, counting down.
TACAACTGGTAACCTTTGTTTACTAGTTGTCCCATGCTCAAAAGATTTTTCTTTAAACCATCAATAATGTATACATACTCAGAATTAGTTTTACCATCAAGAGTTATAGATCCAATACCTTTGACTTCACATGCTACATTGTTTCCAACTCTAACAATGCCTCCATCCTGACTTTTGAAGTCAAAAAAATTGTTCATGTCACTAGTCATATGATGTGAACAACCACTATTAATTATCTAATTATATTTATTCTCAACCTGTGACACTAAAGCTACCTTATTTGGACTTTTGTCTTTAATTGCCACAAATCCAATTTCATCATTACTAGCACTTAATGCTTTTTCATCAGAATCATTGTCTTCATTTACATATAGACACTCTATCTTTTCTAGGCTTATGATTTCCCTTATAAATTTTCTCTCTTTTAGGACACTTAGATGCATAACAACCATATTCATCACAAGTCCAACACTTAAAGATTTTATTACCTCCTTTTTCTCTTCTTACTAGAAGGGCTACTCCTTCAATCTTTTTGTCTTCTTCGGACCTACTACTACTAGAAAAATCTCCTCTAGCACTTGTTCTCCTTGATAAGTTAGGTCAAATATTCAAGTCACTAAAAGTTGTCTCTATTCTGGTCAATTCTCTAGACTATCTAAGTTCATTCTCAACTACTTCAAGTCTTCTAAGAAATTTCTCCTTTGTGAAACCTTTGGTGCAAGATATCAACAACTATATCATTTGAACTACTGACTTAAATGGTGGTGTTAGAGTCTTTAATATCTTCCATATAACCTCATCATCTTCTTTGGTTCCTCCTTGAGCTTTAATAGATGCAATAATTTTTGATATCCCACCTCTATATGTTCTTACATATTCATCTTCCATAATTTTAGCATCTTAAATGCACAAATCCAACTTTGTAGCATCAACTTCTTAGAATTTGTTTCCCTTCAAAACTATTCTCCAAATATTTTCAAATCAAATGTGAAGTAGTGAGTGATTTTACCTGATTGTACTTAATTTTTGGAAGTGTAGTCAATAGTGCTTCCCTAGCTCTCATGTCACACATGAAAAGATATCTCTCTTCTTTGGTACAAGTTTACAAATCCATTTAAAAAATGATGGCCTTCTCTAATTTTTCAAGGTCCAATATACCAACCCATACACAACAAATGTGTCTTCATATTTTCCTTCTAGCTATCATAGTTTTTTCCATCAAACTTCAAATTATCTTTCCTGAACATGTTCACCATGCATCTCCCAAAGTTGTTAAGCTTTATCTTCAAGGACCTAATGCTCTGATACCAATTATTAGAAACAATAGCCCACCAAGATAACTAGGGGGGGAGGTGAATCAGTTATCCAATAATTAAAATATTTATCTTCTTTAAATAAACTTGACCATTCAACCAAAGTAAAAAAAAAAAAATGATAAAATGCTCATAGACAATTACACCAAATATGTTGACTAGGGAAACCATTGATCAGAGGGAAAACCTCGATGGGAATGATGCACTAATATAAATATTTCTTGTTAGAGGATGGACCCTATTAGGAGTCTTTTACAACATTTAGTACAATGAGTCCCTATTAGGAGACTTTGAATCCCTGTTAGGAGATTCCAACCCTATTAGGAGTTGTAATAGAATGTATGCAAGAAGAGCCCACTGCCTAAACATGCAATTTCAACTACAAGAAGATCTCACTACTTAAACAAGTAATTCACTATTATCTTCTCATTTCCTCTTTTTTCTATCTTGTTAGCCTGACCAACCATTGTTAAACCTTGTAGACTAGGTGACAAACCTCAAATCCAAATACCAAACCTTGGATCACTTAGCAAAACCTTAGCAATGAAGTTTCCTTCTCTTCCACACTGCTCTTCTCAACTTTGCATTCTACACTCTATATTGCTTATCAAAACATATCATTCCATACATCACGCTTCCATGATGAAGGAAAATATCCTTCCTTTATACTGAGTCCATAAAAAATTTCCCTAAGTTGGTTGTTAGACCTTCTCAATTAATTATTATAGGACCACATTAAGAAAATGTCACACTTAGTGATAATATTAATCTTCCACCTTGCAACTTGAATAACTTTCCATAAATGAAATATTATGATGATCAAGCTTAGCCACATCATCCTCAAATTTTCTTCTCCATGTCCTCAAAATTAATCCTCAAGATACCAACTCTACTAAAAGATATAAATAGTTTATGAGAACATGCATCTGTAAACTCTATCTTAGAACAAACATCACCAAAACTTACATAACTTATTCTAGACTTAGTCTTTGTTCTTCTAATGTTAACTGCATATACTAAATACTCAGAAGTATCTCCAATAACCTTGGGTAGTTATGATGTTCAACTATCCATTTGTACCAACTTGATCTTTCTGTTGTTCTTTTGTCAAATACCACACAAAACTACTGTGTTGACATCAATGAAAAACTTAGTCATGAATGTAACATATCATCATAGTAGAACTCCCCCATAGAAATATCATCAACATTCATGCTTCAACCAATCTTCTAACAATCTCCACAATCTTCCAACAATTTGGTGTACCTACTAGTGGCAAGGGCCACAAACTATCCAAGGTTTTTCAAAAAGGGCAATATGCAAGATGAAAATGCATGACCCTATATACTATATCCTCAATTGGAGAAGAAAAAGTTTCTAGAGTACAACAAGGATTACAAGATAGTGAATGCAAATTTTATATTCATAATTATCTAGTTCATTGAAGGGGATTATGCAAAGAGGATGTCAGATGAAGTAGTGGTAAAGATTTTAGAAGTCAATGCCTATTACATTCACTTATTTGAAGGTAGTGGGTATGACTATCAATCCCAAGAAGCTCCCTAGGTATCCAAGTGACAGACTTATATTGCTAGAGATTGCTTGATAACCCTTATTTTCAAATGATAGAGTAAGAAAGTAGCATTATATAACTTAGGTGTGGCCCATTACTATTAGAGCATTTACTGTGGTTTAGAGATAGGTTATTCCATCTTTTGAGCCTAAGTAGGATCAATATCCATTGGAGGAATACAACTCTCCTCATCCTTATAACATTGGAAGAGTGCAATATTTAGTAGGGAAGGCATTTCAACATGAACATGCAATTGAGGACCACTAGATGAATGCAGTAGATGACTACGATATCCAAATAAGGGATTATTGCAGAATGAATCTCTATTTGGCAAGGAGTGCCTTGAAGATAAAGGTTCCTTTAAGATAGTACAACAAGATACTAAGGATGTTCTTGATCCATTATATAATAGAGACAAGATTTGTGATCAACCCATTATGAATGTAGAGATTGATAAGGAAGAAAACATAGAAATTAGTCATAGGTCATCAACCTAACCAAGGATTAGATCAAAAGACCTTTCAAATTGGATCCAATTTATCAAGTGGTAGTCTTCCACACTATAGCTTGCCCAACAAAAGGTAAAGGAGCTAAGGTAACAACACCCACTTTCATAGCTTAGTCCTCAGTCAAACTACAAATAGGACACTGAATAGATAGATAAGTTGGATATTATATGGCTCGAAAGGGTAAAGGCAAGAGGAAAATAACTTTGCCTCAACAAGCCAAGCTAGAAGAAGGAGCAACTCAAGTACCTCCACAAAAAGGGTTAGAGAATGTGGAAGCTATGTAGACCCAGGATAATCCTCAAGTGCCACTGACTGAACAAGGTTAAGGAGGAATTGAAGCTAAAGTATAAGAAGTGTCTTAGCCAACTCAAGAGGTACAAGCTTCCTTATCTACTCCAAAGAGAAGGAAGATCGAAACTCTAGTCAAGTGGAGACAAAAGGTGATTAGAAGAGTTATTCATTTTCCATCAGTACCATAGGTTATCCCAAAAGAAGGGGAAGAAGAGGATGATAAAGATGAAGAAGATAACCTTCCTTTGAATTGGAGGAATTGTCTTGCTAGAGAAATAGAGTTGGAATGGAGAAGAAGCTACACTATTACATCACCATCTATTACTACATACCCTATTTAGTCTACAACTTATAATGAGATGAAATAATGGATTGATGAGTAGGAGAGTGAAGGGACTAATGTTTTTCAGATGTCAAATTTTGATTTTGTGTTAGTTAGCATTGAGTTGGTGGGGGATAAAATAAGGGATACTCTAACTAGTCAACCTCAATAAGAGGATTGGAGTTAGTTTCCATCTCAGCCATAAGGACCTGAAGTAGCTCCACCATTTCCAAATTAGGTTACATTTTGGGTGGATAAAGGTCTTGCTACTCCTTTCCCTCTAAGAAATGAAAAAGAACAAGTCCAAGTGGAATAGGAGGAAGGGCCATAATAAATACCCATTGATGAAGTTTTAGAGGAAGGGAACATATGTGAGTATCCTCAAAAAACTTCCCAAGACACAGAGGTGAGAACTATGGATTCCACAAATATAGAGACTCCTAATGTGGATCTCTCACAAAATGAGAAGACTCTAGAGAGGAGTGATAAAGGGAAGAGCATAGAAGAACATACTCCTTTGTCATCAAAAGGTAAATCTCCAATGGAACATGTTCTAAGATGTTGAGGAAAGAGGTGATTAGAAGTAAAAGGTAGTGATATGATTTTGAGGAAGAAGGAATGAGAGAATTGATTGAAGTTCTCAGGAAACCTAAGTAACCACCAAAATATACACAGGCATTGGCCTTTATCATGAGTGATCAAAATCACGATTTTTTTTCTAATGTTGCTATCCCTCCTTTACATGTAGATATTGAATAATTAACTACAAAAGATTATCAGATTTGGGAGGTTTTTCTTGGGAAATCCACATTGGACATTGCTAAGTTAATGGTGACAACTGGGATTAAAGAAGTGTTTAGGAACTTAGTGTTAGCCTCAAAATGGTTTTTGACACTTGAGTGCCAACACACTTAACCACTTTCTTCATTGGAGCTGAGTACACCATATATGCCAAGCCACAACATGAGCCGAGTTAGGAAATCCTTCAGGTGCTAAGTGATCTTCAGGTGCCAAGTGAAGATTAGGTGTCACGTGAAGATAAAATTTCGAGTGATCTTCAAGTGTCGAGCAGCCTTTAGGTGCTGAGCATGATACAAGTGCCGAGTGGTATTTGAGTGCTGAGTCATAGATGATGTTGAGCAATACAAAAATACAACAAGAGCCAAGTAAGCTAGCTTGTTACATGTGCTAAGCATCTGGAATCAGTAAATGCATCATGATATGTCATACAACCAAGCACATGTCCACTAGATATGGATTATCCTCCATTAAGCATGAGATTAAGTGTGATGATGTGAGGATAAGCCTACAATGGTGTAGCATGCAAATCAATGGTGTAGACAACATGTGCTAAATGAGGAGTGCAGATAACTGTGTTGTCATCATGACAACTCAGTGAATGATGCATACTCTTGTGTTGTAGACACCATGTGCATAATTAGAGTTGCATAACTCAATGAGAGTTCACAAACTCCTAAGTTTCTCACCTAAAATAATAATAAATAATGCAAAATAATTAAATGATGCATTAACCTAAGTAAAATTTAAGTAAGCATAATAAGTAAATACTTATTTACACCAACACCCCCCTTAAGTGCAAGTTAGGGGAATACCCTTAAGCTTACGTAATCTAGGATGAAATGCAATATGGGTCCTGGCTACTAGGCCATGTTAGGCACCCATGTACGTAATGATATGCAATCTACCATAAAGCAGGGAAAGAGAGAAAATCTCATGGGAAAAACCCTCTCCCAAAAGAGAGATAAAGCAAGATGCATGGATGGATGGAGTAATTAGGAGCCCCCCATTAAGACATACATCCAGTATATACATAAGAGAATGATGAGAAGAGGAAGAGAGATAGGATGGGCTCTACCCCCCAAAGAAGAATGCCGAATAGTGATCGCTTCGATGAAGAAACTGATCCAAGACTACAGAATGATGTTCCTCCCCTTAGGAAGAAACAGTGCCAAAGGTACAAATGAGATGCTTCTGCTGTGTGTGGAAAGAATCCTATGGATAAGTGATGTCTCTGAAACTTGCTCAACTGGCTAAAGAACCTATCCCAAAGAACTGTCTGACTCTGCAACTGCTGATCATAAGTATCCACAATCACTTCAACCTAGTGTAGACACCTAAAAATCCTTTAGAAAATAAAGTATTTTTATTTTTTGAAAAAATCTCTGATGACATCATTAATTAATTAATTAATTTTTATGCCATTAAATCCCTTTATCTTAATTAAAAATATTTAATTAAAGAATCCCTCCCAAAAATGTTTAAATCTTATTTAAACATTATTTCCTTATTTATTAATTATTTAATTAATAAATTGACCAAAAATCCTTTAGAAAATAATATTTTTATTTTTTGAAAAAAGTCCCTGATGACATCATCATTTATTAATTAATTAATTTATTTATTTATTTTTATGCCATTAAATTCCTTTATCTTAATTAAAAATATTTAATTAAGGAATGCCTCCCAAAAATGTTTAAATCTTATTTAAACATTATTTCCTTATTTATTAATTATTTAATTAATAAATTGACCAAAAAACCCAAAATAAATGAAAAATTTATTTTTTGCCCAAAACTTGGCCAATTTCCTTAAGACCACTAACCTCTTCCAAAATCTTCTAATCCTTCTTTAATTTTGATTAAAGGCTAATCCCATCATTTCCTACCCCTAATCCAAACTCAAAATATTTAATCAAGATTAAATATTAATCCTCATGTTTATTAAAAATATTTTAATAAATATTTCCTCAACCTAAACCCTTGAAATAAATAAAACTTTATTTATTTCATAAAATCTTATCCTAGGAAATTCTAGACTCTTCTAGAAAGTCTTCATCCTCATCCAAAGCCTAGAATCTTCTAGAAGATCTCTTTAACCCTAATCCTAATCCCCTCCTAACCTTGTCACATTCCCTAAACATGGGTTAAGACTTTCTAACTCAAGCCAAAGTTAACAAATATCTCCTCCTTCACCCACCCTCATTAATTGCAATCCACTTGCCATCCACTTGCGTAGTCCTAAACCATCCTAATCCATCCTCTAATCATTTGCACAAGCCTAAGCAAGCTTAAAAACCTCCTAATCAAGTCCAAGTCAAAATTGCTCTCATCACCCTCAAAATATCTCAACCATAATACTTTATGAAGCCCACTAGGCCATAAATGACTCTTCCAAGCCCTTTTATTGCTCTTACAAGTCATTATGAGGGTCTTTATGAAGATTTTATCCCTTGAGCCTCCTTTGTTGACTCATCCTTCCCCTTTCCTCCATCCTCTCACCATGTGACATGTGTCACTCCCTGATTGGTTGTAAGGAAGCACAATCCATGTGCTCTCCTCTCATGCAATCTGAGCCCTCCATGAGCTTTTTCCCATCCTTACATCTTAGCCCTCAATCCCTCAAGCCTCTTGCCTATAAATTGGATCCTTCCCCTTTGCAAAATAACACAATCCATGAAGTAAAGTCATAATTCCATTTCGAGAAGCCATTTTACATCAAAACCATACACTCATACCCAAATTCCAACTCCATTTGAAGCACTTTTTGAAGCATAAATCTTGAGCATACATCCTATCTATTTAGACAAAGCTACTCAACAAGAGAGCTTCTCATTGAGAGAGCCCATTAATGGCTCATATTCTCAATTGAGAGCTAATCTTAGTCTATCTTGAAGTTTATGAATTTTGTTTAGTTTGTAGAAGCTTTATTTAAATTTGGTTTCTATTAGCATACTAACATTGCTCATATACATTTTGGCACGCCCGGTTGGACCCCGCATGGGTCATCTTCATTAGCTTTTTTTGTCAAGTTTTGTATGTCATTTGCTGATTTTGGCTAATTTTGCTTGTTTTTGTGATTGGTAGGATTGTATAAATTGGTTTTGTAGGTCCACATGAGCATGAAGAAGACAAAGGAACTCATAGTCTATCTCATAGTATTTGCAAATTTTTCAAGCTTATAGGTGGACAAAGCACTTGGAATTCTTCTTCCTCTTCTTGTCTATATTCTTCTTATCCCATCTACTTCTTCTTCTTCTTCTTGTGGGAGATCTTGGCCATTTTTTTTTAAGGAAGAAAAATCATACACACTTCTTTTTAGTGCTTAAAATGAACCCCCAAATCATACTTAAATCCATTAAAAAATTAAAAATTCGCAAAAAAGAAAAAATCTTTTAACAAGTGAAACTAAACCAATCTAATCATTTGCATCCTTGCAACATCAAGGTTTTAGATGCATTCATGCAAAGTTAGGAACACTTCATTTTTGGTAATTTAAAAAGAACTTCAAGTTTCCATTTCAAAAGCTTCAAAATCAACACTAAGTGCACACTAAAATCCAAATCAAACTCAAAGCATCAATCAAGGATAAAGTGAACCTCATTTGAAAACATTTTAAAGTTCTTTTAAAAATCTCATGAATACTAAGAGTTCTAAATGTTTTGTTATTTGTTCCAAACAAATGTATTGTTTCAAATCTTGAATGTTTCTTAGGTTTTTCATGCATCAAAACAATCTAGGAATATAATTTTTGGGCTTAAAACATGCAAACTAGAACACAAAATCTTGAGTGAAAAGCAAAGTCCAAAGAGTCATTTTAATTTTTGATTCCAAAAATAATCTTGAATGATCTAAGGTTAAAAAAAAGCACTTCAAAGTTCTTAAAACAACACACAAAATCTCAATCTTGAATGCTCAAAGGAAAAAAAACTTGAATGTTTAATCACTTGTCTTTGAATGCATGTTGCTAAACACACTCTTGAATGCCATGGATTAAAATCAAATTTTCCTTGAATGCATGATTAAAATAAAAAATCCAATCTTGAATTCTAAAGATCAATTAACCATTGCAATATCAAACACTTCATTTCGAGCTTCTAAAATTGAACAAAACAAATCTCTTTTCCACATGCAATTTAGATAAAGTTTAATTTTTTGGACATTTAAGAAACTTCGTTAAGTTAAACACAAATTTGCAAAAATCAATTTGAGTAGTTCCTTGGACTCACCTCTTTTCTAATCACCCATCAAATATTAACCATTGGTTGCAATCTCAGTGCCATTCATGGGGATGGGTCTACTTGAAAAAGGTGTTAAATGTTCCACAATCTAACTCATTCACTTGGTCTTTGAACATTTGCTTTAACTTTATCAAAATTCTTAAATGACCAAAAATATAGATTAAATCGATCACACTTCATTTGAGTACTAAAATTGAACAACTATTGATGTGGAGGGCCTCCGGGCGCATGCTTGACAAATCGAGTCTCACACATCTTTGCTTTGGGCTTAAAAACAAAATCACACCAACTCTTGAATGCTTTAAAAGAAATTAATCGATACTTGACGTGGAGGGCCTCTGGGTGTGCGAGTTTTCTTTTGTTGACCCTAACTCTTCTTCTTGTTTGCATTCTTCGATCGATTTACTTTTGTTGGTGCTTCAAGTTGGAATTGAACATTGTCTCTTAAACATGAGTGCTTGCAAAGTCTAGATTAGCACACATTGAGTCAGTTGGTAAAAGAAAAAGCATGCTTTTTTTAGTCCAACGTCATCCAAGTATTCTCTCCCCTTGTCATCTTTTGAGGCCATCTTGGGTGCATAAGATTAGGATCCAAAACCTTGTTTCTTTTTAGGAGGCCTGCTTGGGGATTTCATCACCCCTTGGACGACCTCAACTCTCGTGTTCTGACGGAGCATAAGAACCGGGAGGTGAATCGAAAGACACCTCTCTTGGGATCAAGATTTTGTCACTCGGGCTAAGCCTTAAGGAACTTCATACCCTTGAGAAGTGGGTTACCACTCCTCTCGACTGTGTGACATCTTTTTGGTTTCATCTACGGATTGGGGCCTCACGTACCTTGGGTATATCGAGGACTCCCTAACTAAACCGACTATCAGCCTTGTAGACAACCATCTAGGATGTTAATGTGCTTGAAGTGACTGATTGAAACATTTGTAGAACACACACACTCCTTGGCGCAAGTATCACATTCTGGGAATCAAAACTTCTATCTAGTTGTTTCTATCTATTGCTTGCTTTTTTATTTGTTGAATGAATGTTTGCCAAACTTGGTCAATCCTAGCTTAGGGTATACTTAGCGTAGTCACTGCCTATTCTAGAAGTTGAACAAGTTGAAGAAAAACAATCGAGGTCTCTCAAAGCCAAGCAGATTTAAGAATTGATGTCAGAGCAACCCAAACCCAAATAGAAGTTCCACAAAGTTAAACTCAAACCATCTCGGGCATACCAAGAACTTTCAACCAAGAGAAAGGAACTAACACCAAGTCCTCGAATTGCCAAACTCCACAAAGTAGAGGATAAAGTTGCCAACGAAGCACTTCAAGAGGCCTGGTTAGAGCACACCATCAAATTTAGCCAACATCCAGGAGTTAATCCTGCTAATGCCTTACCAACTAGGCATGATTTCTATGATTAGACACCCTTGTTTCTCCAAACCTTCTTGGATAAGCTTCACCTTAGAGTCATCTTTGTAGAAAAGTTAGCCATCTTAGGTTATCCCCTTAAGCATTATTAGCTCATCCATCTCATTTAGAATCAAACCATCTAGCCAACAATCCAAAAACTGTACATCTAAGCTTTCAAAATTGTTGTCACCTTGCTAAAAGTTTTCCATTCCTAAAATCTTTCAAATATACCAATCTCACCAAGGTTATCCCTTTGACAGAGCTTTGTCTAGGGTAATCTAGCTTTGTCACTTTTCATCCCTCATCACCTTGAGCTAAAGGTTGGGATCCACAAGTGGTCAATCTTGTGTTCTTCCTAAAGGATCATCAGTCTATCCTTAAGTTGACACAATCACCACCAAGTTTACACATAGGAAAGTAGACCTTTTGTGCTTTGGCAACATATATTTGAAGTTAGAATCCCAAAACCCAATCCTCCTTAGGTTTATTCATATAGCTTTGCCTCAACCTAGGAAATCATTTGCATAGAAAAGCCTTCCCCCTTTTTCATCCACCAGCATTTGTTGCATCTCATCCCTAGGAGCATTTTTCATGCCACCCATCACTCGCTTAGCCAAGAAGAAAGAAACAATGGAGCCCTATCATTTGGATTGAACAGCCTCACCCCCCTTGAGCACTCAGCCATCCTTCAGCCCAGAGAAAGCTATGCCATCACCTACTGACATTGAAGCTTTCATGAACCAACCAAGAAATGCAGTATTGGTAAACGCCATTATAGACAAGAACAAAGAGACCATCATGGCTAATTTTTGAAGGGACAATGTAGGAACCTTTGACTTTGGAAGACCCCCTCCATTATCAAATCCATCTCACCCATTGTTTTGGGAGCTGCCACCACCCATAGGCTCTTATGATCCAAATTATCCTCAATATATGCCAAAAGAAGAGCCTCCAGCCAATCCATATGATCCAACAGACCCAAACATACCATCATCCACCCAAGTTGAAATCTCCATGCCGCAAGCCAACCCAGCCACCACCACTCCATCCTTGGTTCATACCTCTCCGCTCCAAACCCCCTTTACCCAAAACACCTCACCGTTCACCCCCTTCACTATTGCTGCTGCTACTCCCCAACCCAACCTTCCAAATCCACCCATCTCCCAAATTAGTGCTAGCATCTTTGGCTAGCCTCAACAATATACAATAGGGATGCCACCCATGGGGCCAAGTAATCAACTTTTCATCACCCCCAGCTTGTTCACCACAACCCAAAGCACAATCCCATCATTTCCATTAGGTCTTGGAAGCTTAGTGCCATCATCCACAAATCCACAAGCTACTACCCTCACTCCACAAAGCTATCAAACCCCACAAGCTACTACCAATGTTCTGCCTAGCTCTCAAGTGACCCAAGCTCCCACCACCACTCTACCAAGCTTCCTAATCCAGCTGCCAAGCTATCAAACCCCATCTATTCCATTTCCTAGCTTTCAAATCCCACCACCTCCACCACCAAATAATCCATTACCTCCTATTACCAACTACTTTTCAATGCCACTTCTAGGAGGTAACCCACCAATCCAGCCAACCACCAATTATTTGCAGGTACCATCCCAAATGGGGGCGCAACCCACATACCTTGGTCAAACCCCACAAGCCCCTCGATCCTTTCCCCAAGCTTCACAACCATCTTATACCTTACCTCCACAAAGCCATTCATTTATCCCACAGCCAGCTTATGTTCTTCAATCCCAACCTCAAATCCCATATCAATAGCAAGCCTCATAGCACATGCAGCAATATGCGCCACATCCCCCTCAACAACCCGTCATCCACCATGCAGCTGCCCAAACAATGTACAATCCCTATCAACAAATCCCTCACAGCCATCCATATTCAGTGGACCCATCTAGCGTATACCTACCTCAAGGCACTCCTACATTGGGGGCACCCCAACCATCACCTATCAATTCAGAATGGGAGCAAATGAAGATAGCTCTGAAAGCCATCCAAGAAGGGAATGATCCGAAGACATTCAAGTTTGAGAATGTGTGTCCTTACCCATTTGAAAAAGCCATTACCATGACACCATTTCCCAAACACTTTGAGGTACCCAAATTTGACAGAGGAAAAGGAGACCCTGTCACACATATCAAAGAATTTTACATGCACTGCCAGGACATGGCATACAATGATGTCTTCTTCTTGCACCTTTTTCCCAAAAGCTTGGTTGGACCAGCTCTTGAATGGTTTTAGAGAATCCCCTATGGCAAAATTAAAAACTTTGTTGAATTATCTGAGGCATTCGTAGTCCAATATGCCCATGTTGTTGAAACAGAGCTATCAATAGTTGACCTTGTCCACACTAAGCAAAAAGGTGGAGAAATCCTTGCTGAATACCTACAAAGATGGCAAACCCTTACGACCCGCATATCCTGCACCTTGCCAGAGCGCCATGTGGTGAAATTTTTTATTGATAATGCCCATCCCAGCTTGGCTCACCACATGACCATGAACTGTTTGTAGATCTATAAAGATATCAAAGAGAAAGGAATGATCCTTGAGCAAGGACTCATTAAAGATGGTGTGGTCAAGATTTACAAAGAGGCCAACCAAAATCAATCACATTCCAATGACAAGTCTAGATATTGGAACAAAAACAAGCATGTTGCAACAGATGGCATCACTGACACCAGACATGTGAATATTGTTGGTCCTTCTCACAACCAGTCCAACCCACCATATCAACCAAACAATCAACAAGCTATCAACTACCAACAATAGAATAACCAAAGCTATCAAAACCACAATCCAAGACCCAACTTCCAAGGGTCTAGCAATCAAGCTAATGCCATCAATGTAGCTGTAGGACAAAAGCCCAGATTCCAACCTACACCTAGAAACTATACACCCCTTGGTGAGCCATTGGATGTCATTTTTGAGAAATTAGTCAAGGAAAACCTCATCAAATTTCCTCCTACCTAGCAAATTGACCCAAGCCAATCCAAAGCTGCATGGTACAAAGACAATGAGTACTGCAAATTTCATAGGGTAAAAGGTCACACTACCCTTAGATGCATGAAACTGAAAGACTGTAGGGCCCATTTGCCGTTGCACCAAAAGCCATGACTGTTAGTGAACATGGAACACCACATAATTAACCACCTGTGGGTAGGGGAGCGCGTCGCATCACCCAACAATCTCCCCCTCGACGCGCATACCAGGTGCTTACGCGGGTCGGGAAGGCACCGGGGAGATTTGAACCCATGATCAAGCCAAAACCAAGCTCTGATACCACTTGTAAGGAAACTTGGCAACAAATAATATAACCGTTTCCACATAACTCATAATAGATCTAAAATAAACACGGAATTAAAATCCACATGCAAGAGAATAGACAACATACCCACAAAATTGTGACACAAGATATACCCTGGGAAACACTCATTGAGGAAAAAACCCAGCCTCCAAAAGAATCCATCACCATGTATTATTTAGCAAAAATACCATTGCCATACAACCATGGAAGCCTTCATGGCCATAGCCACAACCGAGCAAACTATGTGAACAAGCATGAATCCACACATCCCATGCCATGCTTCCAACCTTCACAAATGCTCCCTTGGCTAACCTGTCAAGCCTTGTCCCGCTCAACTCTTGCCTTTTGTCTTCTCCTTGTCACTCTTTCTCTCTCTACAACAACTACCCTTGTGGCTTCTTATATAGTAGCAAGTCCCACAAAACCACTAAGTGGTATTACATAAACCATGTGCTAAAACCATGTGCTACATAACCCACTGATCCCACATTTAATATTGGGCATTTTAGGGTCAATCCGTAGCCACATAAATGAACAAGGGAACAATCCTTCCTAACACATCCACCATCATGGATGAAAAAACACCAAGTGCTCCATCCTGGTACCCACGACAAAATCAAAGTATCCAGCATCTCAAACATGAATGATCTCACCTCCTATTATGCCACTGCCACTGAACATACATAGAAGCCATCCAAAGAGAAAATCACCCAACCTGTCACATTAGAAGATCATAAAATCCTATACCAACTGAAATTCCAAGCACAAAAACTTGATCCAAAGGTAATCACATGTATCCATAGTTGTCAAAAATATCCATAACTGAAATAGCACCCACAACAAGTGCCAAACCCATCCAACTATCCATACCTCAAAGGTATAACAAGTGAATCTCATATCACCGACATATCCAATCTATAACCTGCAATCACAAGCCTCAAGAGCAATACTTGCCACATATATACCAAGAAGCTCCCACTACAAAAGATAATGTCAAATCTATAACCAATCCACTCAACAACATCTCAAAGAAGTGAATCCATGTAGTATCAAGGACATCCACAATACATAAACTAATATCCTGCAAGAACAACTCTCATAACAAGTCTCCAATGCTCTCCCAAGTTCTCCACAACCAATAGAGGAAAGAGAAAGAAATAACCATGTCATCTCTCACATGACATACATGAGCACAAACTAGTGATCACAATCTCCAACCAATCTCAAATCCAATGTAAGCAAAACTGAACATCCAGGAAGATAACCAAGACCAGAGAAACTATGCAAATCATAACCTGTATCATGTCCTTCTACACACACCTCTAGATGTAAACTGTGCAAGTATGATCTCCTCCATAAAAGCCCAACAAGAAGCCTCAAAAACACCCAAACCATATCATATAACTAATCATGGATGTAAGCCTCTCACAAGAAGATCAAACTCAATAAAACCATTCCTAAACCAAGGAATAACCATTCCTAATCCAAGGAATATGCCCAATATAAAACCATCTCCCAAACTCAACCAGCATAACAACATATGCACATGGAGATAACCAATGCTAAGCCATCTCTCAAATGAACCCTCCAGAACTAACTCATGTACCATAGCTCAAGATCCATATCCGTGAAAGACAAGCATAAATATAATGCAACTGAGAGAAACAATGGGCTATACCTCTCAAGTAGCAAACCACCGAGTAGACCAAGAGTGGGGAATGAGAATGCTCATCAAGATACCCAAGTCTCCAACCAAGACTCATCTAAGAACAATCTCCTCTCAAGTCCATATCAGGTGACTGCACCTCGAACTTCCTGCTGAAACCATCAACCGTCCCAACAAATATTTCTCTAATCCAAGAGAAATCAGCGTCACCACCGTCTCTAAGTATCCATGAGCACCTGTAACCAATCAATCCATGCCAACTCCAAATGCAACATAGAAATATCATGAAGTATCCAGCTTATGATCAGTGTACTCAATACAAAGAAACTAAACCAAGATCAATGTCAAAGTTCCAACCATGGCCTCAGGAACATAAACATGACAACATGATCTTACCATCTCAACCAAAAGAGATAACATGCTCCATATGAACACACCATAACATGTCACAACTCTAAATGCGTATCAAGAGTATACCATGACATAATAATGAAACCATCCTCATACCAAGGATAACATGCCAAATAAAAGCATAAACCACACCTTTACCAAGAACCCTGTGAGTCCTCAAGATGCAACCATCTCCATACACCATGAAGAAAAAAAAAACCATCTCCACATACCAGGAAGAACCATCTCCACATACCATGAAGATAACCAAGAACTCCATGAGTCCTCAAAATCTAACCATCTTCAAACACCATGAAGATAACAAGTGCACCATGCAAATGTCAAAGACGCTTCTGTAGCAACAGGATCTAAGACAAACCTCCAACATCTGCAAACATCAATAAATATATCAATGCCAAAAAACTCCCACTCAACTGTGGTACCAAGTCACCAATGGCATCATAAAATCCATCTCCTATATGAAGATCCAAACCAAATCAGGAACTAATCCTGCACTGTCACCCCATCACTGTCACAAGCTCCCACTAAACTGTGTATCTAAGCTATCCATGACATATGATGAAAAACCATCTTCTAACCATGAGAATCAACCAAGGCATCAAACCATCAAAGAACTCAAAGTGCACATCATGAGCTCCTCAAAAGAAAACCAAATAACCATGATCCTCAACCACAAAGATATACCACCATAACTAAATCAGAAATCCAAGCTAATGAACATCAAGGATGTACCTGTATAACCAATCATATCATGCCAAAATCCATGAAACCATGATCACATCCATGAACCGAGCATCTGGCTCTCAATATGTCCAACCTGTTAGCATAAAATAGTCAACCACAATCCTTCACCATGACTGTACCTGGTAACAACATCTCATCCCTTCTACATGAAGATAAAATCATAGAATCATGTGACTTAGGGCATAGGCAACCCAAATCCAAGCCACCAATCTGAATATGCATGAATAATGAAAGATCAATGGGCAAAGATAACCCATAACCAAGCTATAAATGCAACCTATAAGTAGAGACCGCTTACAACACTGCATAACTTGTAAACCAACAAGTCATCATGCATATCCGAACCAAACACTGATAACTATATCATCATGAGACCAAACTGAATATGAACAGAGTATACAATGACATCAAATCTTAAATCTCCAATGCCATAAACTCACAAGTTACCATAGTCAAAATATATCTATAAACTATTCAAATCAATATATCAACAAATAAATCATGCCAAACCTAAACCAAATCTAAACCAATGTGTAGATCTCTCCAAGAGCTTTCCGTTGACTACTTGAAGTCCAAAATCTGACTCCGTATGCCCAAGTTATGCCCTAATCCGTGCTCAAAATAGATAACATCTGACTTTAGGGCTCTTATAACCTGAAAAAATATCAAAATCATAGAACCAAACCTACACCATCTTTTAGTGCTCTGAATTAGCTTTCCAACGCCTGTAAGAACTCTGAAATCTAATATTCTGAGAGAAAGTTATGACCGTTTTACTAAGACAGTCTTTTTACCATTTTCAGTACGATTTTTCATTTTTTATTTTTTTCAGTGACAAAAATTCCAACGGGATTAAATTTGACGGCCATCATGGGTTGAAACCAAAAAACTCTTTCATTTCCTCTGAACATGGCCAAACTAGGGCATATTATATATCAAATTTTATGGAAATATTGACCCGGATCCAATGGTGAGGACTGTTTTTACCCAGGAGGTCATTTTTTGCAAGCTACCCCCCAAAAAACCCTCATTTAAATGAAACATCCAAAAAACTCTTTTGTCCAACAATTTCACATGCCCAAATATTTTAACATCCCATCATAACAGCAAATCCAAAACCCTTAGATCTACAATAAATCATTCATATATCTTGCCCTTTCTTTTATCCTCTCATGCATTCCCATGGATTCAATCTAGGGTTACAATAATAAAACCATAGCTCTGATACCACTTTTAGGGCCCATTTGCCGTTGCACCAAAAGCTATGACTATTAGTGAACATGGAACACCACATAATTAACCACCTGTGGGCAGGGGAGTGTGTCGCATCACCCAACAATGAGTACTGCAAATTTCATAGGGTAAAAGGTCACACTACCCTCAGATGCATGAAACTGAAAGACTATGTGCAGGACCTCATTGATCGGAAGGAAATCACTGTTGGTGCCCAAACCTCTCCCAATGCAGGCTTACAGATCTATCAAAATTTTTTTTGTCCTCACAACAATCCAAATCCTGGAAAAGCACCTATCCAAACCAACAACAACAACACCAACAACTGTCAGCCAAACCAACAGCATGGGAAGAACAATGACCACACTTCATCTTATATAGACTATGGTAGCCTTATAGGTTGTATATCTCAGAAAGAGCCTTCTATCAATGTTATCAATATCCAAGGACCAAACAATGAGTGTGCAGTCACCACTCGAAGAGCCCGATTTAACATCGCAGGCCCACCCATTTCACCATCACCATCAGCTCCATCAAAAAGCCAGTACAATATCTTGGAACACCTTGGGAACATGCTAGCCCAAATCTCCATTTTAGACCTTCTTCGCACTAGTCTTGTGTACAAGAACATCCTTGACAGTGCTCTCATAGAATCTCGTGTCCCTTCTGATATCAATGCTACTAATTTTTGTAATCTTGTTGGACACCTTTCATCCTCATGTGCCCTATCGTTCAAACCCATGGTCGAGCCAGATCACACCCTTCCACTTCGCATAGCCATCATGGTATCCAATTTTTCCGTGAAAAGAGTAATGATAGATAATGGATCAGCCTTGAATATTTGCACTCTAAAATTCATAAAACAAGCTAGGTATACTGAGGCAGATATCATCAGTGAGGTTATCACCATCAAAGCTTATGACAACTTGGAAAGAACCACAGAAGGAACTATTTTGCTACCAATCAAGGTTAGGCCAGTCATCCAAGAAACACTATGCCATGTTATTGATCTAAACCTACCATTCAACATCCTCCTCGGTCGCCCATGGATTCATGCTATGAAAGTCGTTCCATCCACTTACCATTAGTGTGTCAAATTTCCGCATCAAGGCACTAAGGTAACCATCCATGCCGATCCAGAACCCTTTGCTTACTGCAATGCGATTGAAGCTTCATATACAAACCATTGCCCTGGAATTGATATCGGCACATCCATCGCATGCTCATCCCACACTTGTAATGACCTAGAAACCATCCTCGCCTCTACCTTGTCTACCGTAAAGATCAATAACAAGGGCTATGGAGAGTATAGTCTATCGGATGCATTTGTTATCGGGGCACTCCCACTTGATCCACATGCCCATGGACGACCGACATATCACAAAGCTAAGGAGATTCCACCTCCTCGATACAAACAGTTTGGCCCAACAGCCTTTGTATCCTCGAAAATCCCTCTTCATGAGGAGCTCCTTCCAGACATCAACAATTGGTTACATAAGGATGCACCTCAAAGGAATCAGGCGTGCCTTGATCACTTTAGCTAGAAGTATCCCCAAGAACATAAACTCATCACTGACAAATGGAACTATCAAGGTGGTGGTCTAGGACTAGAAGAAAGAGGCATGCAGTGCCCCATCGATGCACACAAGTGGGAATCGAAGTCAGGTCTTGGCTTTGGCATACCCACAATTGAGGGCACCAATACGGATGGTCATGCTTTTTTGAACATTCGCCGCGACCTTGTTGAAATCAAAGACATTTTTGAGAAAGTTGAAAAGAGATCCTACAACGATATCCTAGACCAAATCTCCCTCGGAGACTCTGTTCTCCAAGAACTATCCATCCACCTCATTGACCTACCACTCGCCCATCCACAACTCATAGATTGGGACCAACCAAGTGTCATACATATTGATGAGTTCACATCAGAGGAAGTGCTTCTGAGATTCATGGGAGCTGAAACACCTCACAAGAAAACAAAGCCAGATTCTGCCTATATCTACAAGCTAGATCCCAAGGGGTATTTTGGAGAAAATCCCCAACCTAGTTTTGATACACCCAAAACTAGAACTAAGGTGAATCTGAGACTAGCTAAGGCAGTGAAGAGAACCCCTCAGCAAGAGCATCTAGAGCCACAAGCAGAACATGAGGATTTAGCATTACCTCCTCAAGATAATCGACCAAAGATATCTTCTATTGTAATTGAGGATACTAGGGAAGTCAACATCAGTTCTTCAGAGATCCCTAGGCTTGTTCACATTACTGCATCCCTATCACAAGACCAAGCTGACCTCCTCTTTGAGGTTTTAAGAGAGAACATTGGCCAATTTGCATGGTCATATCAGGACATGCCAGGACTTGATCCAAAGCTTGTGGTTCATCATCTTGCAGTTGATCCAAAGATCAAGCCCGTCAGACAAAAGCTTAGAAAAATGCACCCCAAGGTGGCATTCTTGGTCAAAGCTAAATTAGAAAGAATGTTAGCTGCTAAGGTTATCCGACCTATCGACTACTCAGAGTGGATCTCCAACATGGTCCCTATCACTAAACCTTCCGGTGACATCAGAATCTGCACTGACTTTAGAGATCTTAACAAAGCTTGTCCAAAAGATGATTTTCCCTTGCCCAACATAGATATGATTGTAGATCTTACAGCTGGACATGAAATTTTGTCCCTCATGGATGGATTTTATGGGTATAATCAAATCAAGATTGCAGAAGAGGATCAGCATAAGACAACATTCACTACCCCTTGGGGAACCTTTTGCTACAACATGATGCCTTTTGGCCTAAAGAATTCTGGGGCTACCTATCAAAGAGCTATGACAACCATCTTTCATGATCTCATCCATAGTATTTTGGAGGATTATGTGGATGATATCTTGGTAAAATCTCATACCTTCATGGATCATCTTGCTGACCTGGATAAAGTCTTTGATAGGTTAGCCAAATATCATCTCATGCTGAATCCCAAGAAATGTGTCTTTGGGGTCACATCTGGCAAGCTTCTAAGCTTTATAGTTTCTAAACGAGGTATAGAGATTGACCCCAAGAAGGTCAAGGCTATCTTAGACATGCCTCCTCCCCAGACACTGCGACAGCTTCATTCTCTTTAGGGAAAGCTTCAATCTGTTCGACGCTTCATCTCCCAGCTTGTAGATAAGTGTACACCATTTTCACATTTACTAAAGAAGGATGAGAACTTCAAGTGGGATCCTTTATGTTAGCACAACTTCGACCATCTCAAGCAGTATCTCATCAATCCTCCTATCTTGGTTCCACCAGTTCCTAGTCATCCCCTGATTTTGTACATATCAGCAACACCTACTACTCTAGGGGCACTTCTAGCACAACTTGATGACTACAACAGAGAAAGAGCCATCTACTACATCAGTAGAACCCTAGTTGGTTATGAACTCAATTACACTCCTATGGAAAAAGCTTGTTTGGCAGTTGTTTTCTCAACTCAAAAGCTTCGCCATTACATGCTAAGTCATACCATCCAACTAGTCTCCAAGATTGACCCTCTCAAGTATATGCTCTCCAGAACAGCACTTACAGGCCGTTTGGCCAAATGGGTTATGCTCCTTAGCGAATTTGACATCCAGTATGTGGATAGAAAGGCAATCAAAGGGAAAGCTATAGTAGATCACCTAGCTGATGCACCTCTAATAGATGCTTATCCGTTGATCACAAAATTTCCAGATGAGCATATCTGTCTAATTGAAGAACAACCCCCATGGAAACTTTATTTTGATGGCTCATACACATCTCATGGATCAGGGGCAGGAATATTGTTGGTCACACCTCAAGGAGATTACATTCCAAAAGCCTTCAAGCTACAATTCCCTAGCACCAACAATATAGCTGAATATGAGGCCCTCATAGCAGGATCAAAGATAGCTGCAAAATGGAACATTGCTGAGCTACAAATATTTGGCGATTCTTAGCTCATCATCAAGCAAACCCTAAATGAATATCAAACAAAAGATGAAAAGCTATTACCCTACAAAGAGCTAGTTGATCAGCTAACCGAGCATTTTACAAGGCTTTAGTTTACACAAGTGCCTCGAATACAGAACAAAGCAGCAGATGCTATGGCTACTATAGGCTCGCTCTTGAAAATTCCCCAAGCAGCTATACAGTATGAGTTTTTAGTGGAGTAACTCCTCACACTCGCCTATGTGAATGAGGATTCAAACCGTGTTTGTATCTTGGTTGGTCCCTAATCCCCTTGGTACCATGAGATTCATGCTTACCTTAATGATGGTATCATATCCCCTCACCTCACACGTACCCAACGCCAGAACCTCATCCGAAAATCATCCCGCTATGTTATCATAGCCAATACCCTATATCGTCGGGGTTATCATGATAGTCTCTCTCGATGTTTAGACCAAAACGAGGCTGCAATGGTGTTAAAGGAAGTACACTCTGGACTTTGCGGTGCCCACACAAGTGGTATTGTCCTAGCGCGACAAATCCTTAGAGCAGGCTACTATTGGCCTACCATCGAAGAAGACTCCTGTGACTTTGTCAGAAAGTGTCTCCCATGTCAATAGCACACAAATCTTGTGCATGCTCCGACACAAGATCTTCAGCCTATTGCACCACCATGGCCTTTCACTTGTTGGGGCCTTGATCTAGTTTGAACTATCACACCCCTCTCATCTAATGGACATAAATGGATAATAACAGCTACAGACTATTTCACTAAATGGGTGGAAGCAGTCCCCCTAGTCTCAGCTACAGGAGTTCAGGTCTCCAAGTTCATCTTGTACCACATTGTTTGCCGCTTCGGCATCCCATCCACCATCTTCACCGACCATGGAGGTAACTTTGAAAATCTCAACATGGAAGAATTATGCACTTCCCTCCGAATCCATCACCATTTTTTTAGCCCATATTTCCCACAAGGTAACGACCAGGCAAAGGCAACTAACAAAACCCTCCTCAAAATCCTAAAGAAAGTTGTCAATGATTCCGCTCGTGATTGGAACCTACAAATAAATCCAGCCCTATGGGCCTATTGAACTTCCTTCCGTACATCCATAGGCACAACTCCATACTCCCTAGTCTATGGTGCCAAAGCAGTACTACCTATAGAGGTTAAACTTCCCTCCTTGCGCATATCTTTGCAAGGGAAAATACCAGATGAAGAATATAGAGTAGCTCGACTCACCCAGCTAGATCTCTTAGACGAGAAGCAACAACAAGCCTATGATCATCTCATAGTCTATCAAACTCATCTCAAAAGAAATTTCAACAAGAAGGTGCTTCCACGACACTTTCAGCCAGGTGACATGGTGCTCAAAAAAAACATGAAAGTCCAAGTAGATCGAGAAAAGAAAGGCAAGTTTGAACCTACATGGCTTGGTCCTTATGTTGTCACTGCTTCCTTTGGCTTTGGAGCTTATCAGCTATCTACACCAGAAGGAGAACTCTTGAATGATCATACTAACATCATTCATCTCAAGAAGTTCTATGCTTGAAGATCCTTGGTATACCCAGCTTTTGAAAAATACAAAAGAAAAAAATAGTAAAGAGAAATAAGCGTCCAATGGTGAAAATTTGGCAATTCAAGCACCTTGGTGAAAACCTGGTAATTTAGGCATCTTGTGTACTAAGACTAATCCATTATCTATCACTATCCTATCCCTCATCCATTCACCCACCACCCCATAAAACACCTGCTTGTTCCCTTGGTGTTCCAACCAAATATCCAAAATCTAATGGAGCTTGTAAATACCTCTTGTACAGCTTGTAAAATCTTGTACCTCAGCTTGTAAAATCTTGTACCAAAGCTTGTATTATACCTTGTAAATCTTGTACCATACCTTGTATATCCAAATCTTGTCCAAAGTTTGTACCATACTCCAGCCTATAAATAATCTTGTATCCTAGATTGTATACTATCACGTGCACACACAAAACCCCATTTTCACTTAAGCTTTTCGCAAACCATCTACCTATCCACCTATCACCTATTATAGACATCCCATCCTTCACAAACATTTCCATCTCACAAAAACCAAAACATGAACAAACTTGTACATTTGTAACATATCTTGGTCCATCAGCTTGTACATCATATTTAGCTTAGTACCATTGTATCTATCCAATGTTCATGTCAGTTCGTCCTTGATCAACATCTTGCACCCATCACACATCTTGGTTAGTTATTGCAATGCATCCTTTAGTTAGATTTCTTGTCACCAAAGTGTTATCTTTCTTTGTTTAGCTTGCCAGATGCATCACTCATCCAAATCCACCAGCTTCAGTGCTCTTCGATAGGTCTTTGTAGGATATAGCTTTCCTCATGTCTGATCTTGGTCTGTTAGTACCTTGTCTTACCTATCTCGTTGGCAAACAGCTCTCTTTTGGATTTTCAGTTTCTTTTGATTTGGGATCTTTCCTTTTGGGTCTTGAAGTATCTTTTCCAAGCAATCTCCTTGTTCCCTCCTCAAGGTTACCACGATCTTACATATCATGGTACGCTGCGAATGGGACAATTAGAGCATAAGGTCTTGATCAGGTCTTTCATTTGTTTTTCTTTTCTGCTTGTGGGTTCTCTAGTGTCGTTTCCACACTGCTTCCTCTAAGATTCATGTGTGATGCTAGGGCAATCCTTGTGTGTTTTTTTTTAAGTCAGTCCGTCACTCCTTTGGATAGTTGGTGAAACGGCCTTGATGTTCTTGGTAACCTTGGCAATTAACCAACAGTCCTATAGCAAATCTAGTGCTCAACTACATGGTGGTACTTCTCTTTGAAGTATCCCCCCGCTCAAAAAGCTTCAATGGTTTTCTTTCATCTCCATTATCCCCCATCCATATCCAACATCCATCTCTCCTACCCCAGCTTATGCATCAGTATCTCTTTGAATCACTCCTCACCTTTAGCTTTAGGGATCCACAATCCTAGTCTTAGGGATCCACTAATCCAAATCAGTCCACCAAGCCTCATCTTTCGAGATCCACAATCCTAGTCCTAGGGATCTCCGAAACCCATCTTTCGCCAATCTGACTCTTTGAAATCCTGTTGCATCAGCTTTTTAATCCCCTCATCCATCTCCCCATCCTGGATTCCTTTTATAGCGCTCCGCTCCTTCATCCTCTGCAATCCCTGAGATCTTAAGCTTGCTTCCCCTTGTGCCTCTGATTCTCCCTTTATCATTCTCCCGTAGTGAGAGTTTGCACAAACTAAACCTCTTCTCTTAAGCCAATCTGAGTCTCCTTGCTCATTCCAGAGTCTTGTATTTTTCAAGAAGCCATCATGCCTCTCTTTCTCTCCCCGCTGCCTTCTTGAGGGGGCATCTCATAGTCCATTCTCTCCTCTTCTGCTCTAGCCTTGGGCATCTTATTTTCTTATCTTTGATGCCATGCCACTTGCGGCATCACATCAAAGAGGGGCAAAATGTAGACACCTAAAAATCCTTTAGAAAATAAAGTATTTTTTATTTTTTGAAAAAATCCCTGATGACATCATCATTTATTAATTAATTATTTAATTAATTAATTAATTAATTTTTATGCCATTAAATCCTTTTATCTTAATTAAAAATATTTAATTAAGGAATCCCTCCCAAAAATGTTTAAATCTTATTTAAACATTATTTCCTTATTTATTAATTATTTAATTAATAAATTGACCAAAAATCCTTTAGAAAATAATATTTTTATTTCCTAAAAAAAAGTCCCTGATGACATCATCATTTATTAATTAATTAATTAATTTATTTTTATGCCATTAAATCCCTTTATCTTAATTAAAAATATTTAATTAAGGAATGCCTCCCAAAAATGTTTAAATCTTATTTAAACATTATTTCCTTATTTATTAATTTTTTAATTAATAAATTGACTAAAAAACCCAAAATAAATTAAAAAATTATTTTTTGCCCAAAACTCGGCCAATTTTCCTTAAGACCACTAACCTCTTCCAAAATCTTCTAATCCTTCTTTAATTTTGATTAAAGGCTAATCCCATCATTTCCTACCCCTAATCCAAACTCAAAATATTTAATCAAAATTAAATATTAATCCTCATGTTTATTAAAAATAATTTAATAAATATCTCCTCAACCCAAACCCTTGAAATAAATAAAACTTTATTTATTTCATAAAATCTTATCCTAGGAAGTTCTAGACTCTTCTAGAAAGTCTTCATCCTCATCCAAAGCCTAGACTCTTCTAGAAGATCTCTTTAACCCTAATCCTAATCCCCTCCTAACCTTGTCACATTCCCTAAACATGGGTTAAGACTTGCTAACTCAAGCCAAAGTTAACAAATATCTCCTCCTTCACCCACCCTCATTAATTGCAATCCACTTGCCATCCACTTGCCTAGTTCTAAACCATCCTAATCCATCCTCTAATCATTTGCACAAGCCTAAGCAAGCTTAAAACCCTCCTAATCAAGTCCAAGTTGAAATTTCTCTCATCACCCTCAAAATATCTCAACCATGAAACTTTATGAAGCCCACTAGGCCATAAATGACTCTTCCAAGCCCTTTTATTGCTCTTACAAGTCATTATGAGGGTCTTTATGAAGATTTTATCCCTTGAGCCTCCTTTGTTAACTCATCCTTCCCCTTTCCTCCATCCTCTCACCATGTGACATGTGTCACTCCCTGATTGGTTGTAAGGAAGCACAATCCATGTGCTCTCCTCTCATGCAATCTGAGCCCTCCATGAGCTTTTTTCCATCCTTGCATTTTAGCTCTCAATCCCTCAAGCCTCTTGCCTATAAATTGGATCCTTCCCCTTTGCAAAATAACATAATCCATGAAGTAAAGTCATAATACCATTTTGAGAAGCCATTTTACATCAAAACCATACACTCACACCCACATTCCAACTCCATTTGAAGCACTTTTTGAAGCATAAAGCTTGAGCATACATCCTATCTATTTAGACAAAGCTACTCAACAAGAGAGCTTCTCATTGAGAGAGCCCATTAATGGCTCATATTCTCAATTGAGAGCTCATCTTAGTCTATCTTGAAGTTTATGCATTTTGTTTAGTTTGTAGAAGCTTTATTTAAATTTGGTTTCTATTAGCATACTAACATTGCTCATATACATTTTGGCACGCCTGGTTGGACCCCGCATGGGTCATCTTCATTAGTTTTTTTAGTCAAGTTTTGTATATCATTTGCTGATTTTGGCTAATTTTGCTTGTTTTTGTGATTGGTAGGATTGTATAAATTGGTTTTGTAGGTCCACATGAGCATGAAGAAGACAAAGGAACTCATAGTCTATCTCATAGTATTTGCAGATTTTTCAAGCTTATAGGTGGACAAAGCACTTGGAATTCTTCTTCCTCTTCTTGTCTATATTCTTCTTATTCCATCTACTTCTTCTTCTTCTTGTGGGAGATCTTGGCCATTTTTTTTTAAGGAAGAAAAATCATACACACTTCTTTTTAGTGCTTAAAATGAACCCCCAAATCATACTTAAATCCATTAAAAAATTAAAAATTCGCAAAAAAGAAAAAATCTTTTAACAAGTGAAACTAAACCAATCTAATCATTTGCATCCTTGCAACATCAAGGTTTTAAATGCATTCATGCAAAGTTAGGAACACTTCATTTTTGGGAATTTAAAAAGAACTTCAAGTTTCCATTTCAAAAGCTTCAAAATCAACACTAAGTGCACACTAAAATCCAAATCAAACTCAAAGCATCAATCAAGGATAAAATGAACCTCATTTGAAAACATTTTAAAGTTCTTTTAAAAATATCATGAAAACTAAGAGTCCTAAAAGTTTTGTTATTTGTTCCAAACAAATGTCTTGTTGCAAAATCTTGAATGTTTCTTAGGTTTTTCATGCATCAAAACAATCTAGAAATATCATTTTTGGGCTTAAAACATGCAAACTAGAACACAAAATCTTGAATGAAAAGCAAAGTCCAAAGAGTCATTTTCATTTTTGAGTCCAAAAACAATCTTGAATGATCTAAGGTTAAAACAAAGCACTTCAAAGTTCTTAAAACAACACACAAAATCTCAATCTTGAATGCTTAAAGGAAAAAAACTTGAATGTTTAATCACTTGTCTTTGAATGCATCTTGCTAAACACACTCTTGAATGCCATGGATTAAAATCAAATTTTCCTTGAATGCATGATTAAAATAACAAATCCAATCTTGAATTGTAAGGGTCAATTAACCATTGCAATATCAAACATTTCATTTGGAGCTTCTAAAATTGAACAAAACAAATCTCTTTTCCACATGCAATTTAGGCAAAGTTTGATTTTTTGGACATTTAAGAAACTTCGTTAAGTTAAACACAAATTTGCAAAAATCAATTTGAGTAGTTCCTTGGACTCACCTCTTTTCTAATCACCCATCAAATATTAACCATTGGTTGCAATCTCAGCGCCATTCATGGGGATGGGTCTACTTGAAAAAGGTGTTAAATGTTCCACAATCGAACTCACTCACTTGGTCTTTGAACATTTTCTTTAACTTTATCAAAATTCTTAAATGACCAAAAATCTAGATTAAATAGATCACACTTCATTTGAGTACTAAAATTGAACAACTATTGACGTGGAGGGCCTCCGGGCACGCACTTGACAAATCGAGTCTCACACATCTTTGCTTTGGGCTTAAAAACAAAATCACACCAACTCTTGAATGCTTTAAAGGAAATTAATCGATACTTGATGTGGAGGGCCTCCGGGTGTGTGAGTTTTCTTTTTTTGACCCTAACTCTTCTTCTTGTTTGCATTCTTCGATTGATTTACTTTTGTTGGCGCTTCAAGTTGGAATTGAACATTGTCTCTTAAACATGAGTGCTTGCAAAGTCTAGATTAGCACACATAAGAGTCAGTTGGTAAAAGAAAAAGCGTGTTTTGTTTAGTCCAAGGTCATCTAAGTATTCTCTCCCCTTGTCGCCTTTCGAGGCCATCTTGGGTGCATAAGATTAGGATCCAAAACCTTGTTTCTTTTTAAGAGGCCTGCTTGGGGATTTTTTCACCCCTTGGACGACCTCAACTCTTGTGTTCCGACGGAGCATAAGAACCGAGAGGTGAATCGAAAGACACCTCTCTTGGGATCAAGATTTTGTCACTCGGGCTAAGCCTCAAGGAACTTTATACCCTTGAGAAGTGAAAGAGGAGAAGTGGGTTACCACTCCTCTTGGCTGTGTTACATCTTTTTGGTTTCATCTACGGATTTGGGCCTCACGTACCTTGGGTATATCGAGGACTCCCTAACTAAACCAACTGTTAGCCTTGTAGACAACCATCTAGGATGTTAATGTGCTTGAAGTGACTGATCAAAACATTTGTAGAACACACACACTCCTTGGTGCAAGTATCACATTCTGGGAATCAAAACTTCTATCTATTGCTTGCTTTTTTATTTGTTGAATGAATGTTTGCCAAACTTGGTCAATCCTAGCTTAGGGTATACTTAGCATAGTCACTGCCTATTCTAGAAGTTGAACAAGTTGAAGAAAAAAAACCGAGGTCTCTCAAAGCCAAGCAGATTTAAGAATTGATGTCAAAGCAACCCAAACCCAAACAGAAGTTCCAAAAAGTTAAACTCAAACCATCTTAGGCATACCAAGAACTTTCAGCCAAGAGAAAAGAACTAATACCAAGTCCTCAAATTGCCAAACTCTAGAAAGTAGAGGATAAAGCTGCCGACGAAGCACTTCAAGAGGCCTGGTTAGAGCACACCATCAAATTTAGCCAACATCCAGGAGTTAATCCTGCTTATGCCTTACCAACTAGGCATGATTTCTATGATTAGACACCCTTGTTTCTCCACACCTTCTTGGATAAGCTTCACCTTAGAGATTGCTTCGAATTTTAATGATGGACTGAGGGACTTGGAATTTATCATGCAACTTGCCATAGACTTAAGAGTTTGAATCCTCAATGCTGCAACATTTGTCTTATGTGGACTAAATGCTGTTGGAGTCTGAAGATCAATTCCCTTATGTCTGCAAAAGTCCTTAAGTCTTCTATTCACATCCATGTTCCTATTGTCCATTTGGAGTACTTTGATGGCTTTCCTGGATATCCGTTCTACATGAGCCTTGAAGTCTAGAAATGCGTCCAAAACTTCAGCCTTACTTTGCAAAAAGTAGACCCAAGTGAACCTTGAAAAGTCATCAACTAAGGTAAGTATGTAATGACCTTGGCTGAATGTAAAAATTCCTACTAATATCATGTGAACCATTTGAAGAACACCAGTTGCTCTAGAAGACTTCCCTCTTTGTAACTTCCCCTCTAGATGCATATCCACTAAATCTGATGAACATTTACCCTTAGAAAAGTTTATTTGAGGTAGACCTTTGACCATTTGGTATGTGCAAAGTTGCTAAAGGTAGCGGTAGTCAATATGTCCATATTGCTCATGCCATAATTGCATGTTTGAATTTTATTGTTATAACAAGGCCCTTGAAGAAGACTTGGGTACAAAATGAGAGAAAGAGTACAACCTCTTGTGATCATTCACCTTCCCCACTACAACCAAGGAATTATCTTTAAGATTGTGCACTTTTACTGAGTTAGGAAGGAACTCAACTCTATGTCCATCTCCAAAGTGAGTGACTTGGTAGATTGATAGGAGATTCAAACTTAGGTTTGGAACATAGAGAACCTCTTGAAACTCTCCATTTTCTAGCTTCACATTTCCTTTTCCTTCAACTTCCATTTTGCTATCATTCCCCATGAAGATGTGTGGTACCTTGGACTACTTCATTGAAGAAAAATCCTCCTTTGAAGAACCCATGTGATATGACGCACCTGAGTCAAATATCCATTCCTTTGAAGAGTTTGCATTTTCCATGAATTCTTGCCCTTTGCCCTTTGAAACGGAAGAAGATCCCTTCTCCTTATAAGCATTAGGAAATGGAACATTATGTTTCTTCATGATGTTGGTTAATTCATCAATCTGTTTAAGATAACACTCATGCTCTTCATGACCCAATTTCTTGCAATAAGCACACTTCTTCTTCTCCTTATTATTGTCCCCTTTTTGTTGGAATTCGAGGACTTGCCTTATTGATTTGATTGAGGTGTTGTCTTTTTTGCATCCTCAGATTTGCTCTTCCATTTCTTCTTAACCTTTCCTTTATTTGAAGATTGTTCAGTTGAATGTTGAGAACCCTCATTGGCCACCAATGCTTTGGACTGAGGTAATTTGAGAATCCCCATTGTGTTCAACTTCTTTTCTTCATCATCCAACAGTTTTGCATATTCATCAAAAGTGACTTTCTTGTAGGCAGACCCTAAGCTAGTCTTTGAGGTGTTAAAAGAAGATACAAATGTTGAATATTCAGATGGCAGCTTGTTATGGATGAGATAGATTAGTCTATCATCTTTGATAGAATTTCCACAATCAGTAAGCTTTGTCCTTAATTCATTCACCTTAATGATGAAGTCCTGTATTGAGTCATACGACTTAGGATCTAAGGAAACAAGCTCATCTTCTATTTTGAAAACATCCTCTTCAGACACTTTCCCATAAAAGCTTTCGAGGGTATCCCAAGCTTCCTTGGATGTAGTACATTTTTGATTTGATACATGATTTTATCATCTACCCCCAAACATATATCACCTAAGGCTTTCCTATCCATGGCTACCCAATTTGAAATTTCACTTGTAAATACATTATCACCTGCTGGTTTAGGAAGAGTACCATCTACATATTGTGAAACTACATTATGCATTAAGTCATACAACATTTTGATTGACCATGAAGCATAGTTATGAGGAGTTAAGTTAGGAAACATAAAATTGCCCATAATGCAGAAAATAAAAGAAAAGTGCAGAAAAGAGAGAACACAACACGAAGAACACCCCCCATTTTCACTAAATTAAGAAACCCCCCCAAAATAGATGCTTTGGCCAATTTATTAGTAGTGTGATTACAATGGGCCACTTTCCAATTTCACCTTCATGGAATTCTAATTTTTCTTGTTACAACCTCTTAATAGAATAAAAATCTAAAACTTTACAATGTGCTACAATACTAAAGCATTACAAAGCAAAGAAAGACCATATTGCTAAAAGTGACAATTTTGTCCACACAACACTACAATCTGATGCTAGATCTAGAAAGTAGACAAAAAATACACACTTTCAAAAAGAACGAAACCTTTTTTCGACTCCATATGTGCCCATACAGAGTGTTTAAAGTTGCAAAATGTAGGATTATCTAGATACAGTCACAAAAAAATGCAATTTTTGAACAATTCGTGTATCCAAACTAGAAAATAGCTGCACCACTAAAAAATTTAGAAAATTTTACCCAATTTCAAAAAAAAATGTACCTAATTTGGAGTCTGGATGTTTGAGTTATGACCTCCTAAAGTCGGACTACAAAAACCAAAATCAATTTGATGAGGGGTTGCACCAACAAAAGATGGGGTTGAATTTGATGATCATACGATCATTGTAGTAGTTATAATTTGGCCTATGATGATGTCTAGATGGGCGTTAATTTTAAGGTCATGCACTGGATGATGTCAGCTTTATGCAGGCTTTCGGCTATGAGCGGTGGGGTATTTAGCTGTCGGGAAAATAAAAGCCCGATTTATGTGTCAAGCCCACAAATTAAAAATGAACCCTATGAAATAAATATAATATTCTAGCAAATGTGCAATAAAGCATTTGAGAGCCCGTACTACAAAAAAAATTTCTCCGACAGGAGAGTAATTTTGAAAAATAATTCTGAAAAAATATCTAAGTAATTGCAAAGAAAAAATGACTTTAGATCTAAAAATAATAATTAAATAGATCTGAAAAAGACCATACTCCGATTGCAAATCGGTGCCTTCGGGTGACGGTTTGTAAAATTTTTTTGCCTCACGATCAAATTTCACCCAAGATAGGTGAATTTATAGTTAATCTTCACCGAATTGACGCTCTGAATGCAATGGAGAGGTTAGATTTGGCTCTAGACACTCCCAATTTCTATAGATCCTCTAGATTGGTGTCAACGTGCTGAAGCATGAACGGTCTCGAATGGCTACATGATGAGAATCTCCCTTGGCTTTGATACCATGTAAGAATTTGGCTTAGGCCAAAATTCATCCAAGAACTAAAGAACTCAACAATAGTACACAGTAGACCAAAATAGATAGAGTATGATTAGAATGACAATATTCATTCAATAATTGGATATAGAGTACACTAAGAGTGCCTGAATATAAAGGCCTCTGGAGAGCTTCTAGAATGCATAGAAGTCAGCATCATGATATGTCATACAACCAAGCACATGTCCACTAGATATGGATTATCCTCTATTAAGCATAGGATTAAGTGCGATGATGTGAGGATAAGCCTACAATGGTGTAGCACACAAATCAGTGGTGTAGACAACATGTGCTAAATGAGGAGTGCAAATAACCATGTTGTCATCATGACAACTCAGTGAATGATGCATACTCTTGTGTTGTAGACACCATGTGCAAAATTAGAGTTGCGTAACTCAATGAGAATTCACAAACTCCTAAGTGTCTCACCTAAAATAATAATAAATAATGAAAAATAATTAAATAATGCATTAACCTCAGTAAAACTTAAGTGTAATAAGTAAATACTTATTTACACCAACTCTATGCAATCTACATGTAGCCAATAAGAAAAATGGAGAAGGCATGCAACCAATAGTAAATGTGAAAGGAATGAGAAGGAAATAGAGATTCAATATGGATCATAGACCCATACCTAACCCTAAGTCTTCAAATATCTTTATAAGGAAGACTAAATCTCATTGTATGTGTGGATGGATGAGGATATGTAAGGAAAACTATTTTCAGAGTGAAGATTATCAAATCACAGAGGATCAAGATTAGAGAAAGCAGATCAAGTGCCAGTTTTCAGCAATCAAAGGATTGTAAGCTATTAGGTTTATTATACCTAATACTCTCTAGCAATTGTATTAGAAAAGAAATCCTATGGTGATAGGTTAGCTTAACAGATATTTTGTAGATCCTTTTTATAGGTGATTAAATTCTTTAACAGGGTAACACTTCTTGTAAAGTGTTTGTAAATCCTCTAACAAGGTCACATTTAAAAATGTGTTGTAGCCTTTAACAGGGTAGACCATCAGAAGTGGTTAAACTTTATTATTGCAGTGATTTTGTGGGTATCATCCCCACTCCATTTTTACCTTCTTATTTTTGGACGGTTTCTGGGTTACCAAAATTTCTAGTGTTATATGGCGATGCATATATGTGTTTCTCATAATTGGTTGATATGTTTAAATACATGCAATCTATTTTTAGTTAAAAGGTTTTAATGGTCAAAGTACAATACTTCTAATTCACCCCCCCTCTTAGAAGCATTATTCCTATTTGAATATTCCAACAATTGGTATCAGAGCCGCAAGGTTCTCACAAGAAGAAGTCTAATAGCTTGGAGGAAAAGATCTAAAGTTGGAAGTCTTCAAACTCAGAAATATTATTGATAATCGAGTGACTGATGTGCAACTAGCTTTACACAAAGTAGAGGAAGCAAGGGAGGAACTGAGAAAATCCTTGAAAAGAAGAAAGGATATAGCCATAGCTGAAAATGATACAAACTACAAGGAGATAGATACCACAAAACTATTTGCCAGTGGAGACACTAAAGAGTTTGATGCAGCAATAGCAGAAATGATGGAGAAAAACAAAATTCAAACAGATGAGATAAGATCTCTCAAGATAGAACATGAATCACAGGCCATAATGTTATGTGAAATCACTAAACAAAAGAAAAGAATAGTTGAGGATAGAGTCATGATGGAAGATGACAAAAGAAATCTTGCAAACAGATTTGAAGAAAAATGTACCGAATTATCAAGGATCTCAAACATGCAGATGGATACACTTGCCCAAATGATGAATCTCCATCATGAACTAAATATGAAAGATATTGAGATCTCCACTTTGAAGATGCAAAATGAAAAACTGTAGAATGAATTGAACAGAGAAAAAGAGGTAGTAGAGAATCTCAACAATTCAAGTGAAGCCATCAAGTACTTTGAACAGTTGATGAAATTTCCAAGATCAGCCCATGATACATCAGGACTTGGATACAACAACACTAAAATTGGAGAATCATCAAAGAGTGTTGAGCAAAGAAGTGACAAAGGTAAAGATTCTAAACCTACTTGTCATTACTATAATAAAAAGGGGCATACTGCTAATGTTTGTAGGAGTAGAAGAATCAATCAGACAAACACACCCAAAAACAAGAGTTACTGTCACAAGTGCAACATGCAAGGACATATGACACAAGATTATAGATCCAGAGTTACAAGGAAACAAAGATATGATGGAAATTGTCATAATTGTAAGAAGTATGGACATAGAGCATTTGAATGTAGATCAAATCCTATGTGGACATCAAATCAACCAACAAAAACAAAAGAAAATGAAAGTCAACACCATTGGGATTACAACACTAGGTATAACTATCATTATTGTCAAGAATATGGACATATACTCCAGAATTGCATAAGAACACATTTCAAAGGGAATTATAGTAGGTGGCTAAGCCAAATCACATGTTTCAATTTCCTAGAAATTGGTCATATCAGTAGAAACTATCCTACAAGGTCAAAAGCACCAAAAATTCAATCAAACAAGGGCAAAGAAAAGATTGATGTGGAACACATTAGAACAAACATGAAGAAGACATGATAGAAAAAGAAGGAATCAAATACATCCAATGAAAGGGTCACTTCACCAACAAGGTCAAGTGATCATTTCTCATCCAGTTAATCTCAAGATGAGTCTATGGGGTTGATACATATAAGGAAGTATCATACATCAGCCCTTAACCATGAAGAAGCAATGCAAAGTATAAATCTCCATGAAACAAGATGCCAAGACAAGATTTTAAATGATGATGCTCAGTAGTCTTTGAATATCGAGTAAACTTCTAGTGGATGTTGAGTTCCTAATAGTGACCAAGTTGATGATTGATGCTGAGTTGAGTAACTCCTATGGAAGCCAAGTAAAATGAAAATGTAGTGCAAGTCGAGTTTGCACTTGAGCATTTAATGCGATGGAAATAGGGTATATTATCATGATTTCAATCATTTTTCCTCATCGTGCTCAAGAAGCAAAGAAGATAAAGAGTGCAAATTGACTTCATAGTAGAGAATCCAGCATTCCAAGTAGATTGCAACCTCTTACAACATGTTTTCATCGATCTTGAGGTATTTCATTCAAGTGCCGAGCCACGTAGAGTTTGAAAGCTTGTTTACATTTTAAAATCCTAGCTTAGTAAAGAATGACATCTGGGTCTAGAACCACTAAGGGGAAGGAAAGTCATGAAATACAACTGGTCAGTAATGAAGTCAAACAACATAAATTCAAGTCCATTCTAGAAGTCACCTACAAAAATGATCCTACTGGTGCATTATCCATTATTCCATCCAATGTAGTTATGGTGCAGGATGTAAGGAAGTGTTACAAATGTAAAATTGGTGCCATAGGTGATCTTGAAATTTTCCAAGCCTATGAAAAACTGTGTGAGAATAAAATTTTGAAGGATGACTACAAGATAGTCGAGAGAAAGGGTTTGACCAATGCCCTAGTTTATCCTACAGTATTCAAAATTGAATGGATATGGATTATTCTAAGTAGAATAAACAATGGATGTTTTTGGTTGGAAATAGGTCTAGTCAAGATTACTAAAGGGATAGTTCATAGGGTTATGGGTTTCCCAACCCTAGATTAAACTAAGACCCTGCGCAGTGATTCCAAATAAATCATTGAAAGAAATACAGTGGCAAAATGGAATAAGAGAGGTATGACGATTGATACCATCACTGATCCTCTCCTAAATTTTGTTGTGAGAATAGTATCCCACAAAGTCTATCAATCAAGTCAATTGAATAGTGTGCCATGCATAGCTATTGATGTAGCATTCAAAATGGTAGAGAAAGATCATTCATATGACTTGTTAGAACTTATGTTGCAATAGATAAATGAAAACTTAGGAGCTATAAGGGGATCAAAAAGTGCATAGTACAAATTTGGTTCAGTCCTTATGTGTATGTTCTTTTATGTTATGAAAGAGTTTCCTTCTAAAGGAAAGGTGAATTAGGAATCTAACAAAACTACAATGACACAAATAAATGAGTTCATTGATCAGATGGGTGATAACTTTGAAGCCCAAATGACAAGCTATTTTGAGGATTTCAAGAAATCTATGAAGCAAAGGGTAAGAATACTGGTTTCCTTAGTGGAAAAACACATCAATGACATATTTTTCCTAGTTGATGTTGATTCCACCTATATTCAAGAAGTAGTTCCAAGGATGAGATGGCTAAGGACATTTGGTTATGAATTAGATGTGGATGAAGCATCTGCAGCTATCACTGCTTTGCTTGCAGAAGGAATAGACAAGTCTACCGAATCTTTTGGCACATATGATATGGTCAAATCCAAGATTGAAATAGAATTAAAGACTACCTCTATAATTAAGAAGAAAGATAAAATGGTGAAGAAAATAAAGAATAAAATTTGGTAAAGGAATTGAGATAGCAGAAGAAGAAGATGAAGAAGATGATGAAGAAGATAATGAAAATGAGGATGAAAAAGAGAAAGGCCCAATGGAATTAACTCAAGGCCTAGGTGAAGACAAGGAGGAGGGTGTTGAGGAAGAAAAATCCAAGGAAACACCAATCCAAGCCGAGTCAAAGAAGAGAAAGGCAAAAGATCAGCCACCAGCTTAGCCCAAACCAAAGAAAACTACCACGCCATCACCCCAAAAGCCAACAACCAGAGCTACAACAAGGGGCCTCTACTCAAAAAGCTAAAGAGGAGGCTACAAAGAAGAAACCAATCAAGAAGACATAGGAAGAGCCAAGGAAAAGAAGAAAATATGTAGCTCAACTTGATACTAATGAAGAAGATCAATCTAAAAAGGTAAGCCATTTTTTAGTTGATACATTATGTAAAAATATTGGAAATGGAGACTTAAGAAACATAAATAAAGTTGATTTCAATAAGTCCAGTAAAGAAGAATAGAAGAATCAGTTTATGGAATGATGGCACAGTTCAAGTACACTCCTCTTGAACTAGATGGACAATTGCTAGATGAACTGTCTAAAATTTTAGAAGACAGATGGCATTTCTATTTGAGAATGGAGAAGGAGATGAGAGAAACAACCCTAGCAAGCATACTACTTGATTTAACTAAGGAGAAAATAGAGAAAGTAGTCAAAAGGCACAATACTAGGTTTACACCTAAGTACAGGGCATTCTTCATTCTCCAAAAAAAAATGGAAGATATTGTACAAAGAACAAAAAAATCATGGAAGAACTTGTACAAAAAGATTGAAGATTTTCTTGAAGAAGAATACAAGGAAGAAGCTACTGCTCCACCAGAAGAGAGAAGAAAAAGGAGAGAAGAGAAGAAAGAAGTAGAGCAAGGTAGAGAAGAAAATAAGGAAGAAGAAAAGAAACAAGAAGAAGAAAAGAAGGAAGAAGAAAAGAAACAAGGAGAAGAGAAGAAGGAAGAAGAAAAGAAAGAAATAGAGGAGGAGACACAAAAGAAAAATGAAATGGCAATAGCTAAGCAAGAGTAGCAACAAGATCAGAGTGTCCAAGACACACAATTGCCACCTTCTAGCCCTCCTCATGTACCCATCACAACTATAGAAACTATAAATATATAGGATGTTCCTGACACTTCTACTTAGAACATAAATCCATTAACTGTAGAAGATCTCAAAAACATCCTTGACCAATCCATGCAATAAGAAAGATTATGTGTAGATCCAGTATTGGTCAATATGGATGAATTACAAAAACTAGTAGAAAACATAATTAGAGATAAGGTGAATCCACAAGCACCACCTTCCTCATCTCTATAGCTATAGTGGTCAACTTCAAATGCCAATAGTTGTTTCAATAGGCATAGTTGACACCACAATTCAGAAGCCAAGTACAGTAGGAGAAAAAGAAACAGAACAAATAGGAAAGACTATTACATCTTATCCTACAACACAAACTCAAGGTGCACTTCCTAAGATTACAATAATTGATAAAAGTAGATAGCAGGAGGAGAAAACAAAGGAAACCCCTAAAGAGTAGGAGGCAGTACAAACATTGATAAATTTTCCTACCTTTGGGAATCCTTCACAAAAGCCATTACAAATATCAGCACTAGGATCAAGCTCTACAAAAGTTGCAAGGGTACTTCATTATGGAGACCCTAAACTAGATGAGGAGATAGCGTACCAAGTTATGACTCAAAAACAATAAACATTGATCAAATTAATGAGGTGCAGGAAGCATTAAAAAGAAGAAAGAGGCAAGAGATACTCAGGAAGGAGTACCAACAAAAACAAACTTTACATGAAATTAAAGACATATTTATGGATGCCTCTAGTATCTAGTCACTAGATGAGTCCAAGCATATCATGGAGCAATTATCAGATATTGTTGACTAGGTGATAAATGTAGACTAAGAGACAAATGCAAAACTTATGGAATGGTCTGAAAGAAAATTTCAAGGAAAAAGTTAATGAAAAAATATCTAGTGAAATAGCACTTTCATAGATTGAATTGGAAAAGGTCATAGACAAAGTAAAAAAGGTACTTGAGAATAAATTCTCATTGTACAAAACATTGTGTGACTTTTCATACTTCACATAAGAGACCAGCCAAAAGATAATGAGCCTGGAGAGAAATTTGAATATTTCTAGCATGCAACTATGAAAAGATATAGCTCAAAGTGAGAAGCATTTTGGTCAAATGCTTCACACTTAGAAAGAGATAGCTATATTAATAGTAGAAGAGGCCACCATCAAGGCAAAACTATTACCGCTCCAATCCTCCATTACCCCACATTTGGAAATCCTCCATAAAGAACAAGTCTATTATGAAATTGTTCTCAAGAAAGACCCTAATCTTTATACTTTAGAAGGACTTATTCACCTTGCTATAGAGACTTCCCTCTAACATAAATCATTGGAGATTGCTTTGCATAATTAGGATGTAGCTCTCAGGATGATTATGGAGGTAAAAAACACATTTTTGGTGAAATATGGTCTTAACCCTTAAAAACCTCTGACATATGTGTCAAAAAGGGGGAGACAAGATAAGGGGGAGACAAGAATGAGGGAGATGAGAGAATGGGGGAGATAAGATAAAAAGGCAAAGCATGATATAGAGCATCAAATTTTGGTTACCAAGATAGCACAGATAATGGCACAATCAACTCAAGGGGAGTTACAATAATTTTGAGGTATATATATTGTAAATTACAAAATTTTGATTAAGATTTTAAAACCTTTTTATGTACACCAAGTAGATTAGTAAATGTACTCATAAGGTCAGTTAAGTGTTTTTGTCACTCATCTCAAAGGGGGAGATTGTTAGCCTCAAAATAGTTTTTGACACTTGAGTGCCAACACACTTAACCACCTTCTACATTGGAGCCGAGTACACCATGTATGCTGAGTGACAACATGAGCCAAGTTAGGAAAGCCTTCAAATGCCAAGTGATCTTTAGGTGCCAAGCAACCTTTAGGTGCTGAGTGAAGATCAGGTGCCAAGTGAAGATCAAGTGCCGAGTGATCTTCAGGTGCCAAGCATGATAGAAGTGCCAAGTGGTATTTGAGTGCTAAGTCATAGACAATGTCGAGTAATACAAAAATACAATAGAAGCTGAATAAGCTATCTTGTTACATATTTCAAGCATCTGGAATCAGTAAATGAAAAGCAACACAGAATCCACATATGAGTTTGTAACTTTACAAATGCAGATGTAAACCATTTTCATGGCCAACATATGACGAATCTCGAAGGATTAAATAATAAAATCAAATATTTTGTCTTTCCTATGCAATCTACATGCAGCCAATAAGAAAAATGGAGAAGGCATGCAACCAATAGTAAATGTGAAAGGAATGAGCGGGAAACAGAGATTCAATATGGATCATAGATCCATACCTAACCATAAGTCTTCAAATATCTTTATAAGGAAGACTAAATCTAATTTTATGTGTGGATGGATGAGGGTGTGTAAGGGAAACTATTTTCAGAGTGAAGATTATCAGATCATAGAGGATCAAGATCAGAGAAAGAAAATCAAGTGCCTGTATTTAGCAATCAAAAGATTGTAAGCTATCAGGTTTATTATACCTAATACTCTCTAACAATTGTATTAGAAAAGAAACCCTATTGTGATAGGTTAGCTTAAAATCTATTTTGTAGATCCTTTCAATAGGTGATTAAATCCTTTAATAGGGTAACACTTCTTGTAAAGTGTTTGTAAATCCTCTAACAAGGTCACATTTAAAAATGTGTTGTAGCCTTTAACAGGGCAGGCCTTTAACAAGGCAGACCATCAGAAGTGGTTAAACTTTATTATTGCAGTAATTTTGTGGGTATCATCCCCACTGCAGTTTTACCTTCTTATTTTTGGAGGGTTTCTGGGTTACCAAAATTTCTAGTGTTATATGGTGATGCATATATGTGTTTCTCATAATTGGTTGATATGTTTAAATACATGCAATCTATTTTCAATTAAAAGGTTTTAATGGTCAAAGTACAATACTTCTAGTTCAACCCCCCCCCCACCCTCAGAAGCATTATTCCTATTTGAATATTCCAACACTTAGAACATGATGACACAAAATTGATAACTCTTTGAAAACAAAATGAGATCCTAAAAGGATATCTTAATGAAGTTGTTGGTCCCTTAGATCCTGAAAATCCTGAGGAGACTTTGAATGCAACATTGGAGAAAAGAGATAAGGAGATAGTGCAACTTGATCCATTTGAAAGCTTGTCAACAATGGTGAGAACGTTTTGAATAAAAAGGTGTGTAGTTTATATAGGGAAATCTTAAACTGCTACATTGTATGCAAGATGATGTGGATAAGCTAGTGGCCATTTTGAACTAGCATTTTGGTTTAATGGATGAAGTACATACCTAGGGCAAGGAATTGCAAGCACTATAGTCGATGAAGGGTCCAAGGTATCAGATGTTAATGGAGGTATATATAGCAAAAGAGTTAGATAAATTTGATGATTGGATAGAGAAGATTGAGGATGGAAATAAAGTAATAGAAACATTACATGAGGACATTCATAAGCTCAAGGATCAAATCCAAGAGAAAATTTTGGAGGTAGAGAAACATTATTGTGATGTGTGCTTAGAAATTTTTGAAAACTATTCAAGGGAAAAACTGATGACTATAGAAGTAGTTATTGAACAATTTTGAAAAACTTTTGAAGAAGCTTCTAATGATGATGATATTAGATAAGCACTTAGGACTAATGAAGCATTAGTAGATTTAGATGTGAAACGAGGAGATTTTACAGAGACTCGCATCAAGATGGGAAATTATAGGCAGAAAGTGAAGGATATGTATGAAGCTTTAGATTTTCCTAATGAAACCCTAGGCATAGAGATTATTGAGAAATTCAAGAGAAAATATCTAGACATGGCTCTAGTATAAAGGGGAACAAAATCTAGAAGTTAGAATGTGAAATTTTGTTTTTTTTGAACTTTCTTCCAAGGTGCACAAGTGTGCCAGGTGCGTAGGTTTCCAGGTGCATTTTTTCAAACTAGAAGTTTTTGAAGTCAAAGGTGCATTGACTATTAACTACTAGTTCTAAATTTAGAGTTTTCCATGCATCAAAAACATATTTTGACGACAGTTTAACTCCTATAGACACCTACTTAACATGGAGCTTCTATTTTTGATACTTCTAGACACTCCTACATCATCTAATGACCTTATTCTTCTTATTTTATCACACTTTCTTTGTTTCAAGATATGTAAAGGCTCATGCATCCATTTAATGATATAAATATGGATGAAGTCCTACTAAGCACCAATTAGAGAGTCAGTTTGTACATAAATAGATTTATTTTATTAGTTTAGAAGCATATGTTTTCATAAAGAGATATTCCCTCTAAAATTTTTTTTAGAAGATTTCCTATAAATTGAGGAATGTAATATGTATTATGGGCTTTTATTTTGA
This sequence comes from Cupressus sempervirens, assembly GCA_028749045.1. Classification (NCBI taxonomy): domain Eukaryota; kingdom Viridiplantae; phylum Streptophyta; class Pinopsida; order Cupressales; family Cupressaceae; genus Cupressus; species Cupressus sempervirens. The sequence continues at coordinate 691,586,993 of CM053791.1, read as the reverse complement.
TGTAATAATATATGCTATTGGTGCTTCCATTTGGAGTGTAGTGATTCTTACCTAAGTGTGTCATATTTTGTGAATGTATGCTCATGGAATGTAATTGATCCAACAATTTTATTGCATTATTTTGATTGTGCATTCTTTTAATTTTGGTGTTTTCTTTAGGTCTACAAATTCTACTAACATACTTAGTTCGAGAAGAGATCACCCTTATTGTTCTTTCATAGCTTTCTATCTCACATGAGCACACTTTCCATGGCCTTGCAATTTGATGAAAAGTGAAATATCTAACAGTTACTAAATTTCCATCGATGATTGCATCAATGGAATTAAGGAAGTGTTTCTCTTATTTTCATTTGTTACCTAATGATCTATTCAAAGGCTTAACTTGCAGATGTGTTGTTTCCATAGTTTATGTCCATTAGGAATTTACTTTTTAAAGTTATTTTCTTAAACTTCTTGTTACCCTATCTTCACTATTTCTTTTACAAACACTTGGTTAATTTAGGAGTTCATATAGTTGCATTGTTAGATTGCATTCATTAAAAAATAGAAAAATAGAAAAATAGAAAATACATTTCTTTTGGTGTGTTTTATTCTTTTGAGATAGCAAGTAGATTCTACATCTTATCTGAATTGTTCGAACTAGCAAAGGCCTCACTATGAAAAAATACATTTATCTTCAACTGAGTGGATTCTAGTAGGTCACAAGATCACCTGAAACCTTAGATTTGATACTATATTGGCTTTTCAAGAGAGGAGTTTAAAAGGATTCTTGTCATTAATCATCATGCAAAATGACAAATCAATAGGTTATCCTTTAGTGGGGAGTCCCATTGACACTAGAGATATCTCTCTATAAGTGAACCAAAATGGTTGAGCTTTATCATCACCTAAGTTCCATGAATGACAAGGAGACAAGATACACATATAAAAAGTTTGATTCATATCAATTAGATTAATGGAGCTAGTTGTAAAGGTTGAATTCATTCTTACTTGAATATCCTCTAGTCATAAATCCATTAGCCTTATAAAAAATTACATGAAACTAATCAAACCGACCAGATCATAGTATTTACAAGATTAAAAGAAACTTCAAATGTTTATATCTTTTCTAATTTTTCATTATTTTATAAATCACATTTTCCATTCATTGTATTGGACCATACTATTTTTGGTAGGGAGAAAATTCATTCAACAAAAATACAAATATTTTTTAACAACTCTATCATGCATTAATGAATGCATTAATTACAACTTTATCTTTTCCACATGACAATCTGATTAGCTTTTTCAAAAAAAAATCATTTTTATCTTCCACCTCACACAACTTTAGACAAAACTGAATGTCTAACCAATATTAGTTATCACAATCTATTTTTCTTAGCAAGTTCAAATATAGAGTTAAATGTTTTATATTCCTTATTTTAAATATATTTATTAGTTTTACATTGATGTTTTTTTTTATAATTGTAAAATACTGTTTCTTTAAGTTTACACTATGTTTTACTAGCTACTATTTTACAATCTTGCTCTAATTTTCTTTTATACCATTTGATAAATTGTAAAACTAGTACTACCTCTCAAACTTACTAGATATTTCGGTAGTTTGAATTAAGTAATCAACAATTAATTTTTTGAAATTAAACATTATAACTTATAATTGAATTGGTAGAAATGAGTAGTTCATTCATATAATATAATTTTTATTGTTATTTATATATTTTTCTTAAAATAATATAATTATTAATATTTTTAAAATCTCATCCAACTCTCTCTATCATTCTACCTTCACTTGTCCTTGTAAAACATATCATTCTCTCTTTTAGCTCTCTCTTTAGATCCTTCCTTTCTATCTATAAATCTCTATTTTCTTTGTTCTCCAATTATTGGCAGGAATTTTGATGCATTGCGTTTCTTGTTAACTATCATAGCATGCAATGGTTTTGTATTTCTCGATTGTTCATCCAAATTTTAGATTCATGAGTTGGGCTTTTTGGTACTTCAATGACAACTTCCATACCAAAGAAACTCCAAATTCTTAAAAGATAAATCATTGTGCATTATATTATTAGTTTTTGTGTATCCTTATACACACATATACAATATTACATATTTATTAGTAGCCTTTGTCAATATCACCTACAATGCTGATTAGATGTCTAAGTGATTGATTATAGATGCCAAGTTCTTTTGCATGAAATGTTTCAACCTTATTTAAATGCATCTATTGTAGAAACCTTTTGATCTATTAGAATGATCTCGATTTTTTTTACATCATGTATTCACTACATTCAACCATGACATCTATTTTAAGAAATGTAGCTCCTTAAATTTTTTCCACTTAATATCTTATGTTCCAGATCTATATGTTACACATAATTTCATGTATTTAATTTGATGTCTTCAAAACCACAAAATTAATCAATACTTTATCATTTGAATTTTAACGAATTGTATGAATTCTATACTTTTATTTTTTTGTGGTTATTATAATTTATAACACTTAAATCTAATGTTGTCTTGGTAATTTATTGGAGGAATAACTATTTTACAATCCAACCATGTCAACACTCCAATTTAACATTTTATTAATCATATTGGAAAATAACATTGCATAGCTCAATTATATGGTACAAATAGGGAATACTAGGGGGAGGAGGGGTGGGGTGGGGGATATGGATTCCAACAAATTTTTCCTAATAATTGATTTCAGAAACAAACCATAAACTTGCATATATTAATGAATTGAATAACAATAACAAGCATACCACAAGAAAACTCATAACACCATACTTTGTTAACTAGGGAAACCATAGCCAAGAGAAAACCTCACTGGGGATGATATCCACAAAATGATCCACTAATCAAAAGTACCTTGTAAAAGGTTTTAACCCTATTAGGAATCTATTACATACATATAGTATATTTTTTCCTTGTTAGAGGACTTGAACTTGCTAGAGGCCTCAACAATGTTTAGAATTGTATTACAAAATTTGCTCACAATAAAGAAGTACCAAAAGCTTAACTATACTAATATCTCAAATATAGGAGTAGTCATTTGTTGTTTCTTGCATCTAATCATGATCATGTACATATTCTCTATTTTGATTACCAAAACATAATCTAACTAGTATAAATAAAGTTTGCATATCATGAACATATCATATCGTAATTATTGGCAACTTCGCTAATAAGAAAACCTTCCTTTAGACCCTTTTTCTCAATTATTTGTTTAATCAACCTCAATAACTGACTTACACATGAAATTCAAAATCTTATTCTTATAATATGATAAGTAAGGGTTAATATCAAGGATGCCATCCCTATATTTCCAAGTCCTTGAATAGACAAGTAAACTCAAAGCCTTAGCCAAAATAATCAATCTATCCTATGGGCTCTACCTTTGTGATGAAAAACTATCTTCTAAGTATTCATCCAATACATATACTAAGTGTCATACTAAATAAGAAAATATACATATATCATGTGTACTATAAATCCAATCATATTCTAAAATCATAGCTTTTTATATGCTTCCAATAAAGATCACTGATGATAACAATCTTATTCTACCTATTTTCTTCTATCATACTTAGGCAATTTTTCACTTCATCATATTAAAAATCTATCTTTTATTATAAGTAAAATTAACCATGAATAGTATTTACGTAGAGGAAAACATTCCATTACTTACTTTAGCTAACTTCTCAATTCTCTTCCCCTTTGACATTGATGGCAACACTTAGTGAAAAATTGGCTAAGTGTTCAAAAACACCTAAATTTTTAAAACTATCAAAATTATGGCCATACAAAATTTATATCTTTTACCCTCATACATATATTATCCTTACTAATCTTTAATGATATTCTTTCTCCCCTTTTCTTATATATTTTTTGCACTCTATCACTCCCCCTTACCTACCAATGAAAAAGGTGAGTCACATAAGTACAAGACAAAATTAAGGATGCAAAAAAATTCTTCAATTAACATACTTTGTGAGATCTAAGAAATTTATTCTCAAGGTGTCATACTCAATATATATTGACTTCTTCATTGATTTTTCTATATGAGTAAATACACAAATAGCATATGCAACTATCTCTACTTCATTTAGGTCCATAAGAGTGAATGCCTATAACATATCCAGATTTGGAGTCACTAAGATTCTCAAGTCATCCTTTGATGTCTTTAATAAACTCATCAATTAATTGAATATTATTAGCAATGTTCGCAAATACCTTTTGAAATTATGCAGATTCAAACTCTTTTTGTTCTCTAATATTAGTATTCTTTGATAATGTGGTAAAACATTATCAAATTCATCAATTACTTTGTCCAATTTCTCTACAATATTTATCCCTATCAATTATCTTGGAGTAGGAAAAGCCTTTTTCAGTATGTCCAATGCCTTTTCAAGTATTTTTTCCATATTTTTCAAACTTCTTCTCAAACTTCTCTTTAGCTTTAGAAAATGCAAATAATGATATTTTCATAAAACCATCTTCATCCATATCTTCTTTAACTAATGTTTTAAGACCCTCATCAATATTTCTACTTTCCAACAATGACTCAAGTGATTTTCTTGGTGTAAAAGGTGTATCCTTCATCTTCTCAACTGATCTCTGATCTATCATAATGGGTTGAGTTTTCACCCTATTTTCCTCTATTATCCTCTACTCTTTCACTATTATTTGTGTATCCTCTTTATTATCATTATCTATTATGGTAAGTGAAGATTTATCTTCATTTTCCATAGATGGAAATTAAGTTTGATCTATGTTCATGTCTTTCTATCCTATGTCCTCTTCTTCTCCCTAAATATCCTATTGATTTTATTACTTATCACTTTTAGTGATACTATTAGTAATATGACCTACCATGTTCACAACCTCTATCATGATATCAACTATGCCACATTTATTATCCAGTCTATCTTATTTCTTATTCTACTCCCCCTCTTCTAGTGTGGCATCTAGGGTGATAGGTACTCCACTAATAACAAAATTAGGTTTCTTAATAGTGCTAATAAATTGACTTGTGTCATCATCCTATATAGTGTTGATATTAGGCTCATTGATCGTTATTGAATTCATTTTTTTTCCCTTGGTTGTAACCTTTTTATAATGAGACCATTTAGTACCTCTATGAGTTCCTTTTCTATATAAATTTGTACCTCATCATAAAATCCAACCATTAACTAAAAAAGTCTCACCTTGGTTATTAGTTTAGGTTTCACCTGATCAAGAATTTCATGCACATCATCAAAATAGCTTAGACTACATAGTTCTCCTACCTTATCCTCTCTCATTTTCTTTTCTTCTTCCAAGGATCTCAATATTTTCTCTTCTAATTTATTGAATAGATGTTTAGGAACACTACCTTGAACCTATACCAAGTCCTTCTTTAAGTTTAATAAATGTTTGATAATAGAAATCTCAATCATACCTTGTTGTTTCTCAACATATCTCCAGGGTAAAAGCATAGATCTGTGTCACCATTTGTGCTACCAAAACCTATTTTGGTCAAATCTCATTTCTCTATCAAAACTCAATTTTTTTCAAAAACTAAAAATACCCTTTTATAGATCTTAGATTCAATATCATTATTATATAAATTTTTGAGTGTTTTGATAAGTTATACTATGTTATAATCTCAAAGTATTATAAGTTGATATTTCAACATTTCAGAAGATGCTCCCTCAAAAACGAAAAAAAATAGTAAATCATATCAAAAAAATTAAAAAATTATATTTATCTCTAGAGGAGAGAATCCTCTTCATGAATATGTAATTTTTTTTCAAGCAGGTATAGATTTGATAGGAAATTTTTGACGGGAGGAAAAAATTGTTGGATTTTGATAAGGTCAAACTTGAATGCTTATAACAAAGAAAATATATGTCAAAAATAATTATTTCTTTTTTTGTGTACTAGCTATACATGTCATCTATAAGATATTTTCAAATCAGAACAAAAAAAGATGATTTGCATATACTTGTTTGATGGGAACTACACCCTATATTTTTTACAATTAAAAAAGGGACTTCAAAATAAAATAAAATGAATAAATTCCTACTCAAAAAAATTATAAAAATTATAGGCATAAAATTCATCCAATTCTACACATTTCATCAGTTTACATCATCTTCATATTTTAAACAAAAATACCATTTTTTTGTCACTAATGTTGAACTTTCACATTCTGATATCACGTTTCTTTATAAAAGGTGACACAGGTTTGTGCTTTTACCCTCCAATAAAAATTTTGAACTTGGTCCAATTTTCCATCATGTTTTACTCTTTCTATTATAGTCTTGATATATATTTTCCATTTTGTTCTATCTTCATCAAGGTTAATATTATGTTCATCTTGAGTCTTTGCTATCTAAAGTTCTGCATCACGTTCTTCATCTATTTTCTCTATTTTATTTCCTCTTCTAGTCTTCTTTCTTTCTATAGTCTTTGATCTTTTAGGGATAGGGCCTTGGATCATTTTCTTCTACCTTGGATCTTTCTTAGAATCACTCTATATGTGTTCTTATGAATTCAAGGAATATACCTTGTAGATCTTCTAGGAGTACTATTAGTTTAAGCTACAACTTCTACCTTTGTAATCTCTACGTAATCTTCATCTTTTATGCTCATGACCTATGAATTAGGCTCTTTAACCTAGTGAGTGCTTATGCCTTCAATCTTGGCTCTTGTGAGAAATTATGTTGATTTCCATTTTATTTCTTACCACTCTCCCTTAGTTATCCCACCTTCCATGGAAATCCTCTCTACCATCATTTCAAAATTCCTCTTTCTTGTCCCCCTGTAGATTTGTTCCCTAACTAAGATAAATTTATATACTCCCAATGTTTCACAACTTATTTCCCTAGGTGATCCAAGAATCACCCTTTATATCCTTCCAATAACTACTAAGTTACTTCATAACCCATATAGGATGTATGAATATTTCTTTGGGCTTAACATATTCCATGAATGTTTTATCAATTTCCACCATAAAGGAAATAGTCTCTAATATTTTTTAACTACTGACCTTGGTATCCTATATCTTTGTTTCATTTCCACCTAAAACCTTTAATATTTCCAAATATCTCTACTATAATATTTTCTTTATTATGAATGTTGTAGTGTTCAATTATAAGATCCATAGTACATCTATCATTAGTCCATTCTTTAGGTTGTATATTACGAAACTTATGCATTATATCAAAGAATATGTACATTATCAGTGGTCCAAATCTAAATGGATGATTTTTTTCAAGTTTTATTCTTCTCAAGTTTTCAAGAAATTATTACATTAGAATCTCACATATAACAATATTCTCCATTTCAACAACCATTTTATAGGTAGTTTGAGCAACTCCTACTTATATTGAGTTTGGTATTGTGTTATAATGCATTTTAGATCCAAGTATCTTGCAAGCTAATATTACATCTATTTTAGTTATGTTAAACATGGTCATTTCCCTCAATCCCATTTTTTTCCAATATTCTTCTCTACTTCCTTCTTCACTAATTTAGTAGCCATAGGAATTGTGTTTGCATTGCATCTAGGACAATCCCTAGGTTAAAAATTTCCTCAGTAATCATTGTAAGATTGGTCACCTAGCCAAGATATTTGATCATGTATCCTTCTTAAGACAATTCTAATCCATTCTTGTTCCTCAAATTCTTCATAATCTACATATTTAAGAATGTTTAGGTTTGCTAAATGTGCTAATCAAGGTTTTAATTTCTTGTCATCATTATAAAACTTGTTTAAGTCTGACCCAATATCACTATCACTAATTGACTCTATCTTATGGTAGATGTAAACACTAATATTTTCAAAATAAAAAGAAGCCTCTTGGGTTTTTAAAAATGCACCAGATGGGTCATCTTCCATTGATATAAAAGGATGTTTCTTTAATTGATATCTAGGCCTATCCTTCACATTATAGAGTTGTGGGTTGTCCATAACTTCCTAACCTCACAAATAAATTATATTAACAGCTTAAATTCACTTTGAAATAGATAAATTCCTTGTTACATTTTACATTAGGACATCCAACATAATCATTATAGTCACTTCCATATATCCTTGCAATCATACTCCAAGCTCTCTGTCTTCTCCAATTACTTTAATGATGAAGAATGACTCCATTTTTGTTGTTAAATCTTTGTAGAAATATTTTAAAATAATTGCAAATTGTAAAAGTACAAAAAGATGACTAAACTCACAAAATACAACAATTTTCATACTAATCTTTGGATTCTTAGAATCAACATCTATGAACTAAGATTCATGATCAAGAACACTTATCATTTATAACCAACTTCACATAACTTAACACTACAATTTTGGGATCTTTTTAATTTACTATTAAATTGACCCCCTTATAGGTTCAATATCTATTTAGATTGAAGTAGAAGGTTTAATGTTGGGAACTACATCTTCATTGATCTCTATAAATCATGTACCTTTTCCTTCCATTCCTTAGTGTTTACAATACTTGATTTCTTAAAAAATGTCTTATCAATAATTTTATACTATGTGATGTTTACATTATCATTCATTTTTCCACCAAGATTATTCCTTCTAATATTAGGTGTCCTTATATTTTTCATGACATTAAATATATAGAATCTTGCTATAAATCCCAAATTATTGTAAATGTGACATCTAATTACTGCATTTCCATACCTTGTTCTAAAATAATTAAACTAAAATATCTAGAAATGTATCCAAATCTATTGAATTTATAGCATATGAACCCATTATTGATGACATTACTCATTCTCAGAGGTCTTCTATTTGTCATCTCTTTCATTTTTCCTTACATTAGATCTCTTATCAGGCTTCATGCATTTGTGTGATTTGTGCCTATAAAGAAAGAAATTGAAATAACATTCATTAAAGTGTTTAGTGTCCAAGTTACCTCTAAAATTATTCTTCATGTACCCATATTTATTGCACATGTAACATATTTCATTGAATGATATCCTTATATCTCTAGGTTTCTCAATATTATCTTTAGTTTTGTTGATTTGACCTTATAACTAATTCGGTGCCTATTCAAATTTTTGTTTCATTGTAATCTCTAATCGCTTATGTTGGATAATATTGTCCTTGATGTCACAGAAATTTCATATCAATCATTAGTCTCAAGTTCATTGAGCTCAGACAGTTTGCAATGCAATCTACAGTGCCAACCGAGCTCACTCGGTCATCAAAGGAAATGTGAAAGACAGTGTTAACCAAGCTAACTCGGTCAATAAAGGAAAGGTGAAAGACAATGTTCACCGAGATCACTCGATCAAAAAAGGAAATATGGAAGTCAGTGTTAACCGAGCTTCACTCGGTCTCCAAAGGGTAGTTTCCACCAAGCTCACTCAATCATCAAAGGAATCATGGAGAAGTCAGTGTTAACCGAGCTTCACTCGGTCTCCAAAGCGTAGTTTCCACCGAGCTCACTCGGTTATCTCAAGAAACTCAGTACTTACTGAGTTCTCTTGATGATTGAAGGATTGTCATGAAGTTTGTTGTATTAACCGAGCTCAGTCAATTAACACAGGAATTATTTTCTGAACAAAGTTTACCATGCAGGGTCGGCCAGTATAGGGATTTGCAAATTAATTACTTCTAGCTGACTGTTGTAATTGTTTGTTTAGTTAGTGATTCGAGCTGACTAAGATAATCTGAAAGCTATATATGGTCATTCAATTTATGAATTAAAGTGTGTGTGAGATTGTGAAAAAGAAGTTATGAATGTGAATTATAGTATGAAATGAAAAGGTGAATGTTGAGCAAAGTCTGATGAAGCATTAGATGTGTTGAAGGAGCTGTAAAGTTGCATTTGATCAGTAAAGATCCAATCAAGCATAACAGAGATCTGTAATTAGAAAAGATAAGTTTTACATTATATTAGGTCACTTCATTGTTGCTTTCTAACCATTGTAATAGTGAATTCAAAATCTCTTAACAGAGTTGGTTTAACAGCCATTCAATAAATCCTCTAACAAGGTGACAGTTTAGTTAAATTTTTCTAAAGACCTCTAGCAAGGCCACTCCTAACAGGGTGATTAAATCATTTAACAGGGTCACACCTAATAGTGTGTTTTTGTAACCTTTAACAGGGTTGGCTCCTAACAGGGCTCACTTCAAAAGAGTAAAAAATAGTATCTAGTTACATTGGTGGTTTTCCCATATTGGGTTTCCACGTTAAAACTGGTGTCTCTTGTGTTCTTAATTACTGAATTTCTTTGTGCATGATAACATATCAGTTCTTAATATTTATCATTTACTGCATTATCAAGTTTCAGCATTTTATATTAATCAGATCAAGGGTATATTCAGACATCTTAAGGACTATGGAAAGTTTTGTTGTAACTGATTCACCCCCTCCCCCTCTTAGTTACTCTATTCTCATTTCCAACAATTGGTATTAGAGCTTTTGGTGCTTGCAAGAAAACATTTCAAGGATCTAAGACAAAGATCAAGATGTCTTACAAAAGAGAAATTCCAAAACTCAACAGAGATAACTTTTTTGCATGGCAAGGATTGTGATGCAGGAGCATCCAGAGGTATAAGGGCAATCCTGTGTCACCCAAAAAAATGTACTTAGACTTAGTTTCTATTTTATGTCTTTGCATTTTTGGATACCCATTTGGCTCAAATAAAGGTTCCAACTCTCATAGTTCAACTATCAGTGCATTTAAAAATCCCGAAAAAATAGGAGCATGCAATTTGACCATCATTTTGGTGACCTAGAAGGTGTGACTTTGCCAGATGAATGTAATCGAGATTTAGAGCATTCCAGAAAAAGAATCAGGTCAAAAGGCCCCACGGTTTGAAAGTTATTGCAGTTTTTCGAGTTTTGGAGACCCCCTAAGAATGCTTTAGAGTCAGATTTGGGGCATTAAATGACCTCGAAAAGGGTCAAAAAATGGGGGACGAGCAAAGCTGGTCCATAGGGCTATAGAGCACTTCGAGAGCTTTCCGAAAATGTAAACGGTTCGTCAATCGGAGTTACGGTTCAAAAGTTATGCCTCCCGGAAGTTCGGCTACCGTTTCTGGACTCTTCTAGAATTGCACCGACTTCTAACGCAGCTTCCGGAACCTTCTATTTTGTCGGTGGATGCCTACTAGCACTTTCTAGAATGTACTCCTAGTCCTTAACCCTTCGGGGTCTATTTAAGGAGATTTCTGGCATTGTAAAAGGCAGTTCGGATTGGAGCTTGAGAGGAGGTGCTAAAAGGAGAAATATTCTCCAGATTTATGCTATTGTAAGCCCGCAGGGCATGTTTTGAGTTTATTTTCGCTGCACTGTTTGTACCAGCTTATTTTCTCAGTTAATATAATTCCCCCTTCCTATTGTGTCTATTCTGGTTGTTGGGTTGTGTCCCCATCAGATTGATGAGACTTCATCTGGCTACTGTTGGTGATACTAGATTGAAATACCTTGAAGAAAAATATGAAGAACCTTCTGGCACATTGTTTGTCAATGACATTGCTGAAAAGAAGACTCAGAACAATATGATGATAGACATAGCATCCACTCTCAGTTATGAAGAATTTGATGACATTAAGGACTGCAAAATTGCCTTTGAGATGTGGAACAAGCTAAAAGAGATCTATGGAGGAGATGATAATGTAAGAAGAGCAAAAGCTGAAATTCTAAGAGGATAATTTGATCAAATGAGGATGAGAGAGGATGAAAACATTGAAAAGTATGTTGAAAGAGTTAAAGCATGTATGAGTGCAATCAGAGCATCTGGAGGTGATATCAAAGGAGAAATAGTTATAAGCAAAGTTCTCAGAACCTTGCTTTCCCATTTATGCAATCAGAGTTTCTGCAATTCAGGAAAGAAGGTGTGAAGCAAATCATCAGATAAATCTTGAGGCCATAGTTGGAAGACTAACTGTATTTGAACTAGATAGCTTTGACAACTATGTTCCAGCCTCCAAGAACATTGAATTAGCATTTCAAGCCAAGCTCTCACTCAAGGAGAAAAAAAAAAAGGAGAAGGAATCTCAGTCAGAAAGTGAAAATGAATCAAGCCAAAGTTCAGACAGTGACCTCAAAGTAATTGAAGCTCTACTAGCAAAGAAATATTCTAGAGGCAGAGGAAAATACAAAGGTAAAGTTCCTCTAATCTATTTTTCTTGTGAAGAAATTGGTCATATTGTAGCAAGGTGTCCAAACAAGAAAAACAATGATGAAAAGAAAGATTACAAATGGAATGGAAAGAAAGACTTCAAATCATCCAAAAAAAAAGGTAAGAAATCATGCTTCATGGCTAAAAATTCTAAAGATTCTGATAATAGTGAGGATGAAATTGTTTATATTGCCGTTAAAAATGATTCTGATAGTGATGAAGAAGATAAAATGGCACTTGTTTCTCATATAAGTAAGAATGATACATGGGTCATAGATAGTGGTTGCTCACATCATATGACTAGTGATAAAACTAAGTTTGATCAGTTTGAAGACTATGATGGTGGCAGTGTAAGGTTTGGTAATAATGAACCTCATTTCATAAAAGGAAGAGGGAGAATCTATCTAACCAAAGAATTTGTATGTAATAATGCCTATTGGGTTGAAGGTCTTAAACATAATTTTCTAAGTGTGGCACAGTTACTCAATACTGGATTCAAGGTGGAATTCATGCATGGAAAGGCAAGACTGTTGAATGAGCAAGGAAAGCTGATAGGATTTGGCACCCAAACTAAAGGTAACTTGTTCTATCTAGAACTTGGTGAATGCTCATGTTTTATTGCTCAAATTGAAGAAAGTTGGTTATGGCATAAAAGGTTGTGTCATGTCAATTTTGATAATATGGTAAAAATAAGTAAATTCAAGAAAGTGAGAGGCATTCCTAACATTAAGAAACCTGAGGTTGGTCTATGCAAGAATTGTCAGATTGGTAAAATGGGAAAGACTAGTTTTAAAAGTAAGAACTATCATTCTAAAGATATATTAGAAATTGTGCATACTAATTTATGTGGACCCATTGGAATAGAAAGCTATACTGGAGAAAAAAATTTCATTCTTTTTGTTGATGGCTACTCAAGAATGATGACTATCATGTATCTAAGGAATAAATCAAAAGCATTTGAGAAATTCAAATGGTATTTGGCAAGAGTAGAAAAAGAAATAGGAAAAAGACTAAAATGCTTAAGGTCAGATAGAGGTGGTGAATTCATCTCACATGAATTCAACAACTTCTGCATTGAAAAAGGTATTAAAAGACAGGTCTCAACACTAGGAACTCTTGAACAAAATGGAATAGCTAAAAGAAGAAACAAATCAATCATGGATTGTGCAAGAACCCTAATGATAGAAAAGAACATTGCTATCAAATATTGGAAGGAAGCCATCAGCACTGCAGTTCATACCTTAAACCAAGTACAGTTGAAGAAGGGCTCATTCAAAACTCCCTATGAATTATGGTATGGCTACAAACCCAATGTAAGTTATCTGAAAGTATTTGGAAGTAAATGTTATATTTTAAAAGAATCTAGAAAAGGAAAATTTGATATAAAAGGTGATGAAGGAATATTTTTAGGATATTCTTGCAAAAGCAAAGCATATAGATGTTTAAATCTATCCACTCACAAAGTCATATAAAGTGCACATGTGAAAGTTGATGAGTTTGCAGACAAATCTGAAGAAGAAAGCAAAAAGGTACCTAAAGATTATAGAAGATTTATTTACATTGAACCAGATACTATACCAAGCATATCGTTCACTCAAAAATCCTCAGCTCCCAAGTCATCAGTAATCGAGTTGCAAAAAGTTCAAACCGTGCCACAACAACATTTAGACATTACCGAGGAAGTGTCTACCGAGTCTGAAGCGCCCGAGCCAATTCTTACCAAGCCAGAACAGCTTGAACATGAAATTGAAGCACACGGAGATAGCAATGAAACTCATTCAAGAGGCAAAGAACATATATTAGATAAATATTTCAGAAGACATCATGCACCAGATCAGATCATTGGAGACAAGTCTGAAGGAACCTTGACAAGAAGCAAGCTGAAAAATACTTGTTTACTTGCTGATTTTTAACCTAGAAGCATTAAAGATGCATTGAAAAATGATAGTTGGATTGAGGCAATGAACGAGGAAATAGAAAAAATAGAGAAGAACAAGACATGGACTCTTGTACCTAGGCCTAAAAATAAGAATGTAATTGGAACCAAGTGGTTAATCAGAAAAAAGTTGACTGAAGATGGTAAGGTATCCAGGAACAAAGCTAGATTGGTATGCAAAGGATACTCTCAAGAAGAAGGCATAGATTATGGAGAAACCTTTGCTCCTATTGCAAGATTGGAAGGAGTTAGAACCTTACTTGCATATGCTGCTCACAAAGGATTCAAAGTTTATCAGATGGATGTCAAGTCAACATTCCTCAATGGAATACTAGATGAAGAGGTTTACACTGAACAACTTGAAGGTTTTGTTGATCCAGATAAAAAGAACATGGTCTACAAATTACACAAGGCACTATAAGGTCTGAAACAAGCCCCTAGAGCATGGTATGAAAGATTGCATAACTATCTTATTCAGATTGGTTTTCAAAGAACTAATGATAATAGTAGCTTGTATATAAAGGAAGGACCAGATAATAAGATTTTCTTGGTAGAAATATTTGTAGATGATACTGTTTTCATAGGGCATGATGATCTTTGCAAAAAAATTTTAGAACAAATGAACAAAGAATTTGAAATGTCTATGTTTGGTGAAATAAAATTCTTTGTTGGTCTTCAAATTCAACAAAATAAGAATGGCATCTACATCACTCAATCAAAATACATCAAGGAGATATTGAAAAAAAAATGTATGGAGGACTGTAAACCTGTTGGAACTCCTATGTGTACTGGATTGAAACTTACCAAAGATGATGAATCCAAAGACATAGATCAAACATTGTATAGATCTATGATTGGAAAATTGTAATACGTAGTTCATACCAGGCCAGATATTGCCCTTGCAGTTGGTATTGTTGCAAGATTTTCAGCAAAGCCAAGAGAAACTCAGCTGATGGCAATCAAAAGAATAATGAGATATTTGAAAGGAACTGAAGATTATGGCTTATGGTACAAATTTGGAGGTAATTTGGATTTGAAAGTGTTTACTAATATTGATTGGGCAAGAAACCTTGATGATAGAAAAAGCACATGTGGAGGAGCATTCTTTCTTGGAAAAAGATTGGTTTCTTGGACAAGCAAAAAGCAGAATTGTACATCCCAATCTACAGTAGAGGCAAAGTATGTTGCTGCAGTAGTAAACTGTTTGAATATTGTTTGGTTTAAGCAGTTATTGCAAGGAATGAAGATGGAAATCAAAGAACTAGTTGTGATGTTCTGTGAAAATACTAGTGCAATCAACATATCTAAGAATCCAGTGATGCATTCCAAGACCAAGCATATTGCAATAAAATATCATTTTGTCAAAGAATTGGTGCAAGACAAGGAGATCAGATTGGAATATGTCCATACAAAGGAACAAATTGCTGACATATTCACAAAGCCTTTACCTAAGGATGCATTTTTTTATCTCAGAGGTAAGTTAGGGGTCATTCCCCTATCTAAAGTCCACTAAAAATAAGTTCTAGTGATGCATCAATGCATACAAGATTGAAGATCTATATGTTGATGCAATTTTATCAGAAATCATTGCATATGAATCAGTACTAAAGGTACACTAAAATTCACTTAACTTCTGTTGTCTTTGGCATGTGTTGTCAAAGAGGGAGAGATTTACTGTCATATCCTTCTGAAATTTGTGAGATTTGAAAAGTTTTCCATGAAGTCCCTTAACAGAGGGAGATTATTGAAGGAGGGAGAAGTCTGTTACCTTGTTGGACTTATTTTCAAAATTTCATTCTGTTATGACATGTTGTGTTGCCATAAATGCCAAAGAGGGAGATTGTTGGATAATGTTGTCCTTGATGTCACACAAATGTCATATCAGTCATTAGTCTCAAGTTCACCAAGCTCAAACAGTCTGCAATGCAATCTACAATGCCAACCGAGCTCACTCGGTCATTGAAGGAAATGTGGAAGACAGTGTTAACCGAGCTAACTCAGTCAACAAAGGAAAGGTGAAAGATAGTGCTCACCGAGCTCACTTGGTCAATGAAGGAAATATGGAAGTCAGTGTTAACCGAACTTCACTCGATCTCCAAAGGGTAGTTTCCACTGAGCTCACTCGGTCATCAAAGGAATCATGGAGAAGTCAGTGTTAATCAAGCTTCACTCGGTCTCGAAAGCATAGTTTCCATCGAGCTCACTCGGTTATCTCAGGAAACTCAGTACTTACCGAGTTCTCTCGACGATTGAAGGATTGTCACAAAGTTTGCTGTATTAACTAAGCTTAGTCGGTTAACACAAGAATTATTTTCTGAACAAAGTTTACCATGCAAGGTCGGCTAGTATAGGGATTGCAAATTAATTACTTCTAGCTGACTGTTGTAATTATTTGTTTAGTCAGTGATTCGAGTTGACTAAGATAATCTGAAAGCTATATATGGTCATTCAAGTTATGAATTAAAGTGTGTGTGAGATTGTGAAAAAGAAGTTATGAATGCAAATTATAGTATGAAATGAAAAGGCGAATGTTGAAAAAAGTCTAATGAAGGATCAGATGTGTTGAATGAGCTGTAAAGTTGCATTTGATCAGTAAGGATCCAGTCAAGCATAACAAAGATCTATAATCAGCAAAGATAAGTTATACATTATATCAGGTCACTTCATTGTTGCTTTCTAACCATTGTAATAGTGAATTCAAAATCTCTTAACAGAGTTGGTTTAATAGCCATTCAATAAATCCTCTAACAAGGTGACAGTTCAATTGAATTGTTCTAAAGACCTCTAGCAAGGCCACTCCTAATAGGGTGATTAAATCCTTTAACAGGGTCACACCTAATAGTGTGTTTTTGTAACCTTTAATAGGGTTGGCACCTAACAGGGCTCACTTCAGAAGAGTGAAAAATAGTATCTAGTTACATTGGTGTTTTTTCCCATATTGGGTTTCCACGTTAAAACTGGTGTCTCTTGTGTTCTTAATTACTGAATTGCTTTGTGCATGATAACATATCAATTCTTAATATTTATCATTTATTGCATTATCAAGTTTCAACATTTTATATTAATCAGATCAAGGGTATATTCAAACATCTTAGGGACTGTGGAAAGTTTTGTAGTAACTGATTCACCCCCTCCCCCTCTCAGTTACTCTATTCTCATTTCCAACACCTTAGAGGATTCTCCTTCAATGTAACCAATACATATCATATCTCCTATAGGTTTTTGTGCTATTAAATTCTCATCAAGTTTGTTTGTTCTTAAATATACATTCTAAAGATGTTTCTTGGCTTGAACAAGTTATTTCACAATATTATTATACTTCTCAAGTTTTTTGTACTTCAACTTTGTATATACAAGTTCAAATGATGCTTTAGTAAGTCCTATCTTAAAATTTGTACTATTCAAGTTCAAATCTACTTCTACAATTCACTCACCTGAAATCACACTCATCTTTAATGATGTGATTTCAATTATGTTCTTCATTATTTCATTCTCCTTCTTAATCTTGACAACGAAATCTAATTTCTTAACTTGGTCTATTAACTCTTTCTATTAGATGTTGAATTTTCAATTTGATCTTTTAGCTACTTAATCAAATCATGTTCATCTTTAAGCTTTGTCTTCAATTGATGTCTTTCATCATTATCTTGATCCAATTCCTCAAGATTCGTCTCATAGTTTCTTTGTAATTCTTCTAAACCTATATTGATCTACCTCAAACTATTAGGCTTCTTTTGAGCAATTATTTTCTAATGACAAATTTTTAAAATAGGGAATACTAAGGCAGTGAGGGTAGCAGGATATAGAGGGGGTTGGGGGGTAATACTTTTTGCCCAATAATATATTCCATAAATAAACCATCAACTTGCATATATTCTTAATTGAATAACATTCACAAGAATTCCATAAAAAAATCATAACACCATATTTTGCTAACTAGGGAAAACCCTGATGGGGATTGTACCTATAAAATAGTCCACTAATAAAAAGTACCATGTAAAAGGTTTTGACCTTGTTAGGAATCTATTTCATACATATAGTGTATCTATTTTAGTTAGAGGTCATAAACATGTTATGGGTTGTATTAAAAAATGTGCTCACAACACTACAATGATATACAACTTTATAAATAGTTTAGAGAAAAACCAAAATCTTGGATTTACTTATATCTCAAATATCTAATTAGTCTTTTTCTATTTATTGCATTTGATCATTCCCATATAACCATTCTTTATAATGGTCATCAAAACATAATCTAACTAGCATAAATATCTCCCACATATCACAAACATATAATAGCATAATCCTTGCAAACTTTGGTAATTAAAATCCTTCTTTTATACCATTTTTCTCAAAGTTTTTTTTAGTCGTCCTAAATAAGTTAATTACACATTTCCAAGACTTATTATTAATATATGATAAGGGTTAACATATAGGATGTTTCCCCTATATTCCTAAGTCCTTGAATTGACAAGTCACTTTAATGCCTAAGCCAAAATAGCCAATCTGTACCATGTGCCCTACCTTTGTGATAATAATTTGTCTTCTGATTGTTCATCCAAAACATACATGAATTATCATACTAACTTATTTGAACATAGATACATCATTCATACTCTCCACTATATCATATTCTGAAATTATATCCTTGTATTTGCTTCTAGTGAAGCTCACTGATGAAAATAATTTGACTATACCCTATTTTATTGTGTCATACTTAGGTAATTTATTCACTGTATCATATCACATAACTATATTTATTATAATAGAGCTTAACTATGAATATCCTTTCCATAAATGACCTCTCATTATTTACTTTAGCTAACTTAGTAATAATGTAGTCATAAATGTATTATGTATCGTTCACATCATCAAATATAGTTGTAGATTCTACACAGTATCTAGTGCTTGGATTAGATTGTTTTCTCATATGTTACTATTTTTAGTTTTGGTTTGCTTGTAGAAGGATACATCAAATTTTTATCTAGTCTTTTCATGTATTTTAAAAAAATTGGTTCTTTCTATGTTCAAGAAGTTTCTTCTCAAGTAGCTCACTAGCATGTTAACTTATTGTTGAGCTAATTCTATTTGGAAGAGGAATTTTATTCCATTATAATATTATTCTATAGTTAAATTGGTCTAAATATAATATCCGTTCTCTACAATTTAAAGAGAATCCTAGGACCATTTTTTACTTGGTCATATGAAATATTTATCAGAGATAACATTAGAATAATTTTAAGTGTTAAGATATGATTCTTTTTTGATAAAATATAAATTTCTATTATGGATTTATAGAAATTTTCATTTTGTTGTCTCCAAATCATAAACTCATATGTTACACGAATTTAGAATATAAAAGCATTACATGGTTTTTATTTATTTTATTCTTTATGGAAAAAGTGGAAGACCACTATATATTTATATTAGTGTTAATTGGTCCAAATGCTCCTGATGGAAAGAATCAAAAATAATTCTCTCATTCATTACTCGTATAATACAAATAACCCTAGACTATAAAAAACAATGATTGAAGATACTTAGAAATTACCACATAAATGGCCATACATAAAACTCACAAATAAAACTAAATGCCTAGTGAAAGACCTGATGAAGTGTGTTGACCTTAATACCATAAGCAAATATCAAAAACAAAGAAATAAAAATAAAATACGAGAATAAAATATGGGTTTTTTATTATTTCTACAAATGAAAAATTACAAAATTTAGGATTAGAATATGATAACCTATGACATGGGCACCTTCATTACAGTAATCTGCAAGACAAAGATGTGAACTATCACCTAGAGTTGTCTTAGACAATTTATGTGCATTTCTTAAATAGGAAATTATATGCTACTTGGGAAGGTTCTAGACACTCAAACTTAAAATCTAGGGCTGACATACCCTAACAATACATAGAGAGTTGGTCAAGTACATTTTTGATATTAATTTTGGAAGATTTGGTTGGCCCAACTTTGGAAGGCAATAACTTTCAAACCATCACTCTAATTGTCTATTATAAACACTTTTGATGCAGAGCATCATAAAAAATCAAAAAATAAATAGGATCCATGCTGATCCCTTCAAAATATATGACATAATTCCATTAACTAGAGGCATCTCATGAGGCAAAACAAAGTATTTTTCAACACTAAAACATCAACCTTTCTCCATTTAGATATCCTGATTTCTATATTTGATTCCATTGTTCATAACTTTGGTTCTAAACATCTTCTTGAAAAACCCCTTGGTGGAATTGTTCTAAATTAGACTTGCTAAAACATATCTAAATCTAAATAGAATAAAATAGACCAATTAAAAATTATGGTGTCTACATTGAGACCCATTTTTTCTGTCATAAATGAGAAGTAAAATATGTAACCTTGCTTAGGGCATCAAATATCTCTCACAAAAAAAAAATCAAATAAACCTAAAAAAATTTCAAATTACCCATTTTGAGTCTAGTTTCCAAATATATAAGCCATTTATTTTTCCCATTCATAAATCATTATATCAGACCAAATCTTTGTTTGCAACACCATTGAAGGCATTAAAAACCAATTTTCACTTGAATATTCATAACTTTCACAAATCTAAGTGAAAATGATTCAAAAAATTTTTAAATGAAATTTAGTTCACACATCTTTCCAATGGATATTATAAGAGGTCCCAAGTCTCCAAAATGTGTCTATACCACATGCTACAACATGACTATATTCAAGGAATCTCAAATTTGCAAATACCCACTTTCACCAAAATGCTCATAACTTATTCATTTCTTCATAAAATTGAACCAAATCAAAAGAATGAAAAGGAAGATTCATCATTCTATCTATACATTACTATATTACATGATTTATAGGCTATACAAGACCATAAAAGGCTTGGAAACAACCCTAAAACTAAAAAACCAATCAAAACCACAACAATAGAATGCACAAAAAATGTATCAAAGTATTTCCTCTTCTCCAATTTTTGATTTGGTTCAACCATACAATGGTATTCATATCCATTTGATAGTTAAAAACCTTCCTAACTACCCCCAAGACCAACCATATACCTTTTTACATCATTTTTGTAATGTTAGCAACTTTCTCAATGTTGCATTTTACAATTTTTTTATGCAACTTTTACATTTTTGACAAAATGGCTTCATAACCTTTACTATTGGAATGTCTTAATGGGAAGAGTGCTTCTAAGGGGGGTGGGGGTGAATCAGAAGAATAGACATTTTATCTTGTTTTAAATCCTTAATAACATATAACTAAAATTAACATGCATGCATATAAACATTAAACAATCATGAGAAGAAAACATGCATCACCACATAACACTTTAGATTTTGGTGACCTAGAAACCCTCCAGGAACAAGAAGGTAAAATTGGGGTGGGGATGATACCCACAAAATTATTACAGCAATTGATTTTAACCACTTCTGATGCTTTGTCCTATTAAAGGCCTGCCCTGTTAAAGGCTTGCCCTGTTAAAGGCTGCAACACATTGTTAAATGTGACCCTGTTAAAGGATTTCTACACCCTGTTAGGAGTGTGCCTTGTTAGAGGACTTAAGAAAATTCAACTTAGAATGCCACCCTATTAAAGAATTTACATAGAGTTGTTAAACCCACCTAACTCAATAGGATTTCCAAATTCTTAATACAATTGTGAGAGAGTATTAGAATAATACACCTGATCTAATGCAATCTTTAATGCTAATCTGAAGTACTTGATCTACTCTTCTATCACCGATCTCTGCTAGATTTGATCTACTGATTGTGTTCCTTGTTTTGTTCTGATCAACTAGATGTGTAAATTCCATCCTTTCCACTAAATCTTTGACACCAATGTTCTATAATGACCTTAATAATAGGCTCTTCTTTTCCTTCTTTTTCCAACTCTCTTCTCTTCTATGTTCAATGGCGTCAAGACTCCCTTATAAAGATTAGTGGTTCGTTATGCATCCTTGATTCAAGTTTTCTTGCTCAAACCTTTGAAATTCACCCATTGGCTGCACACAGTCTCCAATTTTTTGATTGGTTGTATGAAGATTGCATAGGTGTTTGGGAGGATTTGATCTTATCCTTTTATCCTATCATGAGTCATGCATAACCATGTCACATCATGGCTTGCAATTGCACAAAATTTCATGCTGATCCTATATTGCTTGGAACATGAAGTAATACTGATGCTTAGTACCATCTATTCTAGATTTCTCGGCATCCACTGTGTTTCCTAAATTACTTAGCTCCTATAGAATTACTGTGTCACTCGACACCTATAGAATTCATGTGTTACTCAACACCTGTTAACTTCCTATGTTACTTGACACCTATTAACTTCCTGAGTTACTTGGCACCTATTAGTTTCCTACATCACTCAGCTTCTACTAATTCTTGAATCACTCAGCTCCTATTAACTTTGTAATGCTTAGCACACATTAAACTTTTTCCTTTCTTGACACATATTGTCTTCTTATCTACTCAGCACTGTTTGTAACTTGGCATGTATTAGAGTTCTAGCTCAGCTTCCATTATATACTTGACATGTATAGTGAAGATGGTTAAGTGTGTTGACACTCATTTTTCAATCTTACTTATTTGATCAAAAATCTCCCCCTTTGACATGTGTGTCAAAAACACTTAACTGATCATTCATGATCCAATCCTTGTGTGTCCATTCTTCACTTGCTTAATTTACATACAAAATTTCAAAAATATATTGTAAACAACAATATACCTTATGACTCCCCCTGAGTTGATTATGCCTTATCATGTCATGAATTCTAATATCTTGTGCCATTGTTCCTAATGTTCTCTATTTTTGTCATGTTTTTTCCTTTTGATCTTGTTATCTCCTTATCTTCTTACTATATGCATTTCTCCTCCTGTAATTCTCCTCCTTTTAATATATCTCCCCCTTAGAATATTATCTCCTACATTATCTCCCCCTTTTTGACACTAATTTCAAAGGGTCCTAAATACTAATGCCATTCTTGGCCAAAAATGTTTTATTAACCTCAAGGCATATTTTGAGAGTTGCATCCCACTTATTCAATGCAATATCTAATGAATTGTGTTGGATTGCAAGCTCTGCTATTAGATCAACAAGTCCTTCATGTGTAGAAATATTTGGATCCTTCTTGAGGACTATTTCAGCATACATTTGCTCCTTGTGTAAGACTTCCAAGTGAGGAGTAATTGAGGCTTGTATTCGCATCAACTTATCTTTAATAATGGCCTCTTCAGTTGATAATGCAGCTGATTCCCTCTGAGTATGAAGCTTTTGAGCAAATTTCTTCTCACTCTATGTAGGATTTGAGGGTAGTTGCATACTGGAGAGCTTTATTTTGCTCTTGAGGTTTAGAATTTTTGGATTTATTTCTTGTGTGAACCTAGAAAAATCACACAATTTTCTATAAAGGGAAAAGATGTTCCCAAGTACAATCTTTACCTTATCCAATTTCTTGGCTAGGTCAATCGGCCCCAAAATAATTCCATTAGCTATCTTTTGGTTGACCTTGACTAGAAACTTCTTTTTTGACCATTCCATGAATTTTACATGTGTATCATGGTCTTCATTATTTACTTGGTCAACTATATCAGATAGTTGCTCAAGGATTGGCTTGCTTGAATCTAGAGGTTGTAGGCTAAAGGAATCCATGAATATATCCTTGATCACGTTCATTTCCTGCTTGTATTTGAACTTTTTCCTCAATGCATCTTGCCTCCTTCTTTTATTTAATGCACTTTGTATCTCATTCATATTTTCCTCAATTAAAGTGCTTGAATCATAATAGGGTATTTGAATTTCTTCATCAAGCTCAAGAATACCATAGTGAATGGTCCTGGCTACCCTAGTAGAACTTGAGCATGGTGTCTTGATTTGTAAGGTCAACATGTTAGTACTTGACTTCTAAATTGGTTTGGTAGGAGTTCTTGTTTTTGGCAATTCAACCAAAGTTTGTATTGCATACTCCTCCTTATCATGCATTTCTTCCTTATCTTCTTCTTCTTGTGTCACTATGGCCGGGGGTGTAATCACAGTCTGTACTATTATACTTGTATCTGCCCCTTTTGTTGCACTCGACTCTTGATGAGCTTGCATGGCTATTCTTGGTGGTGATGAAAGTCTAGTAATTTGAGTGATTTGAGGTGGTTCTTGTGGTGACACCTTGGCTTCTTTGAGTTTATCTACTAATTTTTGGAGCTGATCTATACTGACCAATATGGGACTTGTACACAATTGTGCTTGAAGAGTTGTTTGGTCAAGGATCTTAGTGAGATCCTCTATAGTTAATGGGTTGATTTTTTAACTTGTGGTATCAATAAAATCCTTAATCTTTGTTATTTCTGTAGGTGTGGTAGTAGAGTGAGGAGGACTAGGAGGTGGTAGCTATGTGTCTTGCACACTTTGGTCTTGCTGCCCATTAGTAACCCTGTCTTCATCTTTTCCTTCCTCCTCTTTTTCTTCCTTGTTTTCCTCTTCTTCAACCTTTTTCTCTACTTTTGTCTTCTCTTCTCTCCTTTTTTTCCTCTCTTCTAGCTTAGTAGTAGCTTCTTCTTTTTATTCCTCTTCAAAGACATCTTTAGTTTTCTTATATAAATTCTTCCACGATCTTGTGGTTCTCTGTACAAATTCTTCTATTTTATTTTGAAGTAGGGAAAATGCCCTATACCTAGGTGTAAACCTTTTATTATTCCTTTTGACTACTTTAGTTATCTATTCCCTTGTCAAATTAGGTAGTATGCTTGCTAGGGTTGATTCTCTCATCTCCTTCTCCATTTTTAAATAAAAATGCCATTTGTCCTCTACAATTTTGGACAATTCC
This sequence comes from Cupressus sempervirens, assembly GCA_028749045.1. NCBI lineage: Eukaryota > Viridiplantae > Streptophyta > Pinopsida > Cupressales > Cupressaceae > Cupressus > Cupressus sempervirens. The sequence continues at coordinate 691,562,086 of CM053791.1, read as the reverse complement.
TTTGGCAATTGTCCATCTAGTTCAAGAGGTGTATACTTGAACTGTGCCATCATTGCATAGACTGATTCTTCTATTCTATTATGTTTCTCTTTAGTGAAATTATTGAAATCTATCTTTTCTATGTCACTTAAGTCTCCATTCCTAATCTTTTCACATAATGTATCAACTGAAGATTTAGGAGGATGACTTACCTTTTTAGATTGATCTTGTTCATTAGTATCAGGTTGAGCCACATATCTTTTCCTCTTTCTTGGCTCTTCATGTGCCTTCTTGGCTATCTTCTTCTTCTTTGTAGCTTCGTCTTTGGCTTTTTGTGTGGAGGCCCTTGTTGTAGCTCTGGTTGTTGGCTTCTTGGTTGTTGGCATGGCAGCTTTCTTTGATGTAGGCTAAGAAGTAGGAGGTGTCTTTAACTTCCTTTTGATAGCCTTACCTTTGATGGGTGCTTCCTTGGCTTCTTCTTCCTTAGCATCCTCATCTTTGTCTTCACCTTGGCCTTGTGTTAATTCAAGTGGCCCTTGTTCTGGCTCATCTTTATTTTTCTCATCATCACCTTTTTCTTCATCTTCACTAATTTCTTTTGCTTCTCCTACTGCACTAGTTTCTTCAACACCAAATTTCTTCTTTTTTTTCTTTACTAGTTTGTCCTTCTTCTTGACTGTCATGGTTGTCTTGAGTTCTATAACAACTCTTTATTTGACAGTGTCATAAGTTCCAAATGGCTTGGTATTTTTGTCCATTTCCTCTACAAGTAATGCTATAATAGTTACAGAAGCTTGATCAACATGAAGCTCATATTCGAATGGCCTAAGCCATCTTACTCTTGGGAGGATTGCTTGGATGTAAGTATAATCAATGTCAACAAGAAAGCATATGTCATTCTCATGTTGATTCATTAATATGACTGGTATCCTCATTCTTTTCTTCATTGCATTCTTGAAATCATCAAAATAGAGAGTCATTTGATCATTAGAGCTATCTCCCATTTGGACAATAAAATCATTTATTTGATCAACAATTATTTTATTCTGACTCCAGTTGACTTTTCCAAATGAAAGAAATTCCTTCATCACATAAAAGAACATGCATACCAACGCTGACCCAAATTTGCATTGTGCTCTCTTAGACTTTCTAATTGCTCCAAGATTTTCATTTATCTACTACAACATGAGCTTTGCAAGGTCATAGGTGTGGTCTTTCTTTACAAGCTTATATGCCACATCCACTACTATGTAGCTATGTAGGGTACACTATTCAATCTATTGGATTGATAAAACTTATGTGATATGATCCTTATAACAAAGTCTAGAAGGGTATCAATTATGGTGTCTATGGTCATGCCTCTATTGTTCCACTTTGCTCCTGTGTATTTCTCTATTGATTCCTTCTTATCACTTCTCAATGTCTTTGGTTGATCTAGGGTTGGAAAACCTATGACCCTATGAACCATCTTGTTATTAATTTTAACTAGTCCTTGCTCTAACCAGAATGATCCATCATGGATTCTGCTAAGTACTATGTGTATCCACTCAATTTTGAATATGATTGGAAAAACTAGGGCTTTGGTTAAACCCTTTTTTTCTACAATTAAAAAATCATCTTTTAATATACCATTATCATAGCTTTTATCATAGGTGTTGAAGATTTCTAGGTCTCCTATAGCTCCAATCTTATATTTGTAACACTTATGCACATCCTGAACCATAACAACTTTTTCTAGAATCATAGAAAATGCACCTATGGGATCATTTTTGTATGCTACCTCTGGTATGGGCCTAAACTTAGTTTTCTTAACCTCATTACTAACCAGTTGAATCTCATGGCTTTCCTTTCCTTTGGTGAACTTTGAACAAGATGCCATTTTTAATTGAACTAGGGTTTGACATTTAAAGTAAACTTTACAAAGTGTACAACTTGACACCTGAAGGAAATACCTAGTTAAATGCTTGAATCACCTAAAGGAAATCATTGCAAATCACTGATTGAATGCTTGAAAATTGCTTAGTTGTGCTCCTAGTAATTTCTCTTCATTTGAATGGCTCAAAATGAATCAATTTTCACCTTTAAGTGGCTCAAAAAACCTTGTATTAATGCATTTTTGTACCTTCACCTATCACTCAGCTTCCAAAGGTTTTCAACTTGGCATCCATTCCATTATACTTAGTAGCCATTCTCACTCAACATCTACTAACTTTGTTAATAACTCAACAACCACTTACAGGCTTTGCTCGGCTTCCACTTGACTTTTTAACTCGGCTTCCAAAGTAGTTTCATTTGGCAACCAAAGACATCTTGGCATCATCATTCAAATTTTGTTTTGGCATCTTAACTCATGTAGATTTATACTGTGTAGTGCTTCTTCTCTATTTTGGGCTAATCTATGACACTTCCTTATATGTATTAGCTCCATGGGCTCATCTTATGATTAGTTGGATGGGATATGATCACTTGGCCTATTGGGTAAAGTGACCCTTCCATTGGATGTACTTGGTACATCTTTTTTTTTCCATGTCTTCTTCATGTCTATTCTGATGTGTTCCTCATCAACCTTTTCTTTGCCCTTATTTACTTTAGTCTTGGGTGCCTTGGCCTTTGTTGGACAATTCCTGCTGACATGTCCAATTTTCAAGAAACAGAGGCAAGAATTTTCATTCAACCATCTTTTATAGTTCCCCTTGAAATGTGTTCTTATGTAGTTCTGGGGTATATGTCCATACTCTTGACAATAGTAATAGCTTTTCCTTGTATTGTAGTCCCAATTTTAATGGTGTACATAGTTGTCCCACCTTACATGCTGATTTGGTGTCCACATAGGCTTTGATCTACACTCAAAGGCTCTACGTCCATACTTCTTGTAATTGTGGCAATGTCCATCAAATCTTTGTGTCCTTGTGACTTTAGACCTGTAGTCTTGTGTCATGTGACCTTGCATGTTGCACTTGTGACAACAACCCTTGCTTTTGGGTGTGTTTGGCCGATTGATCCTTCTACTCCTACAAACATTAGTAGTATGCCCCTTTTTATTACAGTAATGAAAAGTGGGTTTAGTATCCTTACCTTTGTCACTTGTTTGCTCGGCACTCTTTGATGATTCACCAACTTTAGTGCTGGTGTATCCAAGTCCTGATGTATTATGGGCTGATCTTGGGGATTTCAGCAACTGTTCAAAGTACTTGATAGCTTCACTTGACTTGTTGAGATTCTCTATTGTTTATTTTTCTCTCTTCAATTCATTTTGTAGTTGTTCATTCTGCATCCTCAAAGTAGAGATCTCAATATCTTTCATATTGAGTTTATGATGAAGATTCATTAATTGGCCAAGTGTATCCACCTGCATGTTTGAGATCCTTGTTAATTTAGTACATTTTTCTTCAAGTTTTTTTGCAAGATTTATTTTTTCATCTTCCATCATGACTCTATCCTCAACTGCTCTTTTCTTTTGCTCAGTGATTTCACATAGCATCATGGCCTGTGATTCATGCTCCATCTTAAGAGTTCTTATCTCTTCTGCTTGAACTCTATTTTTCTCCATCAGTTATGCTATTTCTGTATCAAATTCTTTGGAATCTTCTTAGGAAAATACTTATGTGGTGTCAATCTCCTTGTAGTGAATATCATTTTTGGCTATAGCTATTTCCTTCCTTCTTTTTAAGGATTTTCTTAATTCCTCTCTAGCTTCCTCTACCTTGTGTAGAGCGAGATGCACATCTATTACCTAGTTCTCAATAATCTTCCCAAGTTTGAAGACTTCCATCTTCAAATCTTTTCCTCCAAGCTATTAAGCTTCTTCTTGAGAGAACTTGGATCTAATACCAATTTTTGGAATGTCTTAATGGGAAGAGTGCTTGTAAGAGGGGGGGTGAATCAGAAGTATTGACCTTTTATCTTGTTTTAAATCCTTAATAAAATATAACTGAAATTAACATGCATGCATATAAAAATTAAACAATCATGAGAAGCAAACATGCATCACCACATAAAACTTTATATTTTCATGACCCAAAAACCCTCCAGGAATAAGAAGGTAAAACTGGGGTGGGGATGATACCCACAAAATTACTACAGCAATTGATTTCAACCACTTCTGATGGTTTTCCCTGTTAAAGGCTACAACACACTGTTAAATGTGACCTTGTGAAAGGATTTCTACACCCTGTTAGGAGTATGCCTTGTTAGAGGACTTAAGAACATTTAACTTAGAATGCCATCTTGTTAAAGGATTTACATAGAGCTGTTAAACCCACCTAACTCAATAGGATTTCCAAATTCCTAATACAATTGTGAGAGAGTATTAGAATAATACACCTGATTTAATGCAATCTCTAATGTTGATCTCAAGTACTTGATATACTCTTCTATCACTAATCTTTGTTAGATCTGATCAGCTAATTGTGTTCCTTATTCTATTCTATTCAACTAGATGTGTAAATGTCATCCTTTCCACTAAATCTTTGACACCAATGTTCTATAATGACCTTAATAATAGGCTCTTCTTTTCCTTCTTTTTCCAACTCTCTTTTCTTCTATGTTTAATGGTGTCAAGACTCCCTTATAAAGATTAGCAGTTTGTTATGCATCCTTGATTCGAGTGTTCTCACTCAAACCCTTGAAATTCACCCATTGGCTGCATGCAGTCTCTAATTTTCTAATTGGCTACATGAAGATTTCATAGGTGGTTGGGGGGATCTGATCTTATCCTTTTATCCTATCATGAGTCATGCATAACCATTTCACATCATGGCTTGTGATTGCACAAACTTTCATGTTGATCCTGTATTGCTTGGTACATGAAGTAATACTGATGCTTGGTACCATCTATTCTAGATTTCTCAGCATCTACTATGTTTCCTACATTACTCGGCTCCTATAGAATTACTACGTCACTCAACACCTATAGAATTCTAGTGTTACTCGACACCTATTAACTTCCTATGTTACTCGGCTCCTATTAATGTCCTATGTTACTCAACAGCTATTAGCTTCCTACATTGCTCGGCTTCTACTGATTCTTGAATCACTCGGCTCCTATTAACTTCACAATGCTTAGCACCTATTGAACTTCTATTAACTTCACAATACTTAGCACATATTGAACTTCTACTTTTCTCAGCACATACTATCTTCTCATCTACTTGGCACTGTCTATAACTTGGCATGTATTAGAGTTCTGGCTTGGCTTCCATTGTATACTTGGAATGTATAGTGAAGATGGTTAAGTGTGTTGACACTCATTTGTCAATCTTACTTATTTGATCAACATTTACAGCTTGACCCAAATATAATATAAATGACTCAAATGGATTTAAATATCCAAATAAGAAATCTTAACTTTCTCATGTTCTTGTACTTTAGGTGCTCTTGCACCAACTTTTTAGAATCCTTGGCTCCTAATCTAATGACTTGGATCCATGCAAGTGCCAATCCATCAAGTTTTTAGGCTTCATCCAAGCACTTTTATGCCTCCAATGATGAGTGTAAATTTTTTATATAAAATTTTCATGATAAAAATCTATAATAAATCTATGAATACTCATGACATGGCACTGTACCTCAACTAATAGTCTAAGATATCCAAGATGAATATCAACCTCTGAAATTAGCACTTTTCGAGCTCTTATGACTAACTTACTATGTAGCAAGCCTCTAGAAACAATAACTCTACACTAAGACAATCCTTATTCAAGAAACAAAAAGGAAATATTTTTAGGTAATGCAAGATTTCTCTTACACCCAAAATGCTCTTGCATCAAGACCCTAGACAAACTATCAAGGAGAAAAGATACACAATTGAACTTATAAATAGCCATTATAAAATAACTTCATCATAATTTTAAAACATAAAAAACACCCAAATATTCAAAACATACATAATACCCCTCCCCTTTTTTTAAATTTTATGATAGAAATAATAAACTAATCTACTATGTCTATCTCAAAAGAGGTTAATGAAAATGCTAGGTAGAGTAGCTCAAGTAGTCTCCAACCATATAGAAAATGCATAACACAAGTTGCACAAATTTATTTTTCCCATATTCTGAGGCTGGAAGCCCAATCATTAATGAAACTTGGCATTGAGCCAAATTTGTAGAAATTTTAATGCACAACTTAGTCACGCTACCACCTATTCTTCTGGAAAGTCGAAGCTTCCAAGTTACAATTAAAAAACCAACAAAATTGACCAAACCATATTGAGAATCTAGTCCATATATCCTCATGAAAACAAGAAATGGTGACTTTCAAGGTTAGTCAAGGAAATGGTAGATGATAATAAGGCTTCCTAATGTTAGCAAGCAACCCAAGTTTGTATTTCAAACCACTTTTAGGCTATATACATCTTGGGGTTGTGGATATATTTGAAAGATGTGATAAGACATTCCACCTTCTCAACAAAAAAGTCTCTCCTCATACTGTATGCACATGAATAAAAACCATAAAAAATGGGGAAGGAATTGAGAAAGAAGACATTTCCAATACTTCCTATAGATAAAAGGAAACCCATAAAATTGATATGGGAGGACATATATCTAGTGAATACTCAACAATCTAAATGTTTGTGAGCTAATTCATCATGATATTGTATAATTCAAATTTGCTTCCACAAAATCCATATTTACCAAATGAGTAAAGATGTGCTTATAACTTAAGACTAGGCTTGGCACTGGACCCATTCTGTTTCTACCACTTGAAAAAACTTAGTTATCTCTTCCATGTTAGGGTTTTCCATAGTACAATCTAGCTTCATTCCATCACAACCCACAATTTCTAAGATGTCTACATCAAAATTTCCCTCTCTATTTTTTTGATATGCGATGACTAATCAAGGAAGTACTATGCACTTTTCATAAATTCTTTGGGATTCGAGGCATCACCACAAGAAAAAATATTTCTAGTTGACTCATCAAGGATTTTAAAGTTGACTTGTCAACCATTTCCCAAGGTTGTCTCATCAAGGTTTTTTTTGGTTAACTTGTCAAAATTATCCACCCCTAATTTTGTAAGAGAAAAAATCTCGTATAAAATGGCTTAGGGTTAAGGATTTCATTAGGTGTGATGTGATAGTATCTTTTTGCAGTAGTATTGAGTTGTAAAAGGTTACATATTCTAATCACTAGAAAATAAGAATATTGGAAATGTTGTTTGGTGGATGTAACCTAGGTATTAGGTGATCCACATTAAATATTTGTGTCTTGTGTTCTCTTCTATGTGCTTTATTATTTTCTGATATTGGCTATATTTGCATGTAATTGTTATTTTTATCTCTTTAAATCATAACAAGAGGTATCTAAGAAAATTTGTTTTCAATTATCCTTTGTAGAAATATCTCATAGTTGAGTGGGAGCATTGGTAGACGAGGGAAGGCTGAAGGTTCAAAAGTTTAATTGGAAGAAATTTTAGTCATGGAAAATGGAAATTGAGGATCATCTTTATTAGAATGATTTATTGTAGTCATTACAAGGAAAATCCAAGAAATCAATAGCTATGATAGATTAGGACTATGATATTTTAGATAGAAAGGCACTTGGAAGTATTATCTTATGCCTAATATAACCAATGGAATTAAATATTACAAAATAAAATACAACTAAAGAGTTGATGCGAAACCTAGAAAGGTTGTTTGAAAAGTCCTCTTCTTTGAACAAGGTATTTCTCATGAAGAATTTATTTAATGTGAAGATGATAGAAGGTGGATCAGTTGTTGGTCATTTAAATGATTTTTATATGGTTATTCTCTAGTTATCTTTTGTAAATGTCACTATTGATGAAGAAATTAGGGCTCTCTTAATTTTGTGTTCTTTACTAGAAAGGTGGAATTTCTTGGTGTTAACCTCACTTTTATTTTGACAAGGCAATGGAAAAACACTTAAGTCATTACTTAACAAGAACTCACTATGTGCCAAGTAAGTAGTATATGCTGAGCAATATACATAGTTAATGTCAAGCACTAGTATGTGCTAAGAAGATGGTATGTTTCAAGTCACTCAAGCACCAAGAAATTCATATATGTCGAGTGATTCAAATGCTAGTAAAATAGTGGATGCTGAGCCATTCAAGAGCCGAGTTACAAAATCAAGGGTATAATGAATATTGAGAATCAGACCTTTCAAGTGCCAAGTAAATAGTTTTTCAAATATAGTTGTTTTTAATGGCACAAACTCCTATGTAAACCATTTTTTGGCTGAGTTAAGGATTGTCTTACGATTCTACAAGATATATACGATGGTATGTTGAGAATCACTCTATAGTACATGCAACCAATTAGAATAAGGGATGTATTAAGTAAAAAAAGTGGATGAATCACAATCATTGATTCCTACCTAACCTTAGCTCACCCAAGTCTTCTTAAGGAGGAAAAACCCTAAAGATTTTGCAAGTGTAGATGAGAAGATAAGGACAAATGCTAAGTATAGAGAGAGAGCATTCATGGTGACTATGGAGGTTGTGAGAGAGGAATGAATTGTAGAATCAGATAAAGGAGAAGATAATAGAGTAGAGAGGACAAAAGAGATAAATACGATCATAAGGATCAAGTAAACATTAGGAAAGAGGAGATCTAATATCTAGCTGAGAGGTGTTAATCAAAGAATCAATGCTAAAACATTCTAACAATTGAATCAATGAAAAGATAACTGAGTAGTCTTAATAGGATTTTTTAAATCCTTTAACAGGATTCTTGTTTTATTGCAAGTTTTAAGTCCTTTAACAAGGTATACTTTTAGAAGGATGTTGAAATCATTTAATAGGGTAAGATTTAATAGTCCTTGTAAGCCTTTAATAGGATAGACCTTTCATAGGGTAGCTCATAGTTTATGAACAAACAATTGTAACCTTCATTGGATACACTTTACAACCATATTAGTGAAGATTTGTGGGTGTCATCCCCACCCTAGTTTTATGCTCTCATTAGAGGTTTTTTGCGTAAAAAAATTATTGTGTTTTGTGTTATTTGTTTCATTCTATCGATGAACATGTGTAGGTAACTACTTTAATTTACATGCTAAATTGTGAGATGGATGTGTGGTGAATTTTTTATGGTTAAAGTTTTAAAGTACTAATTCACCACCATTGTGCCCCCCTCCCCCTTAGTTTAATTTCTCATTGTTTATTCCAACCATTGGTATCAAAGCCTATGTCTCTAGAAAGGAAAGCTTTGCAGCTCCAAGGAAAGATTTTGAAGATGGAAGTCTATAAGTTGGGAAAGACTATTGAGAATAAGAAGATTGAAATCCATCTTGCACTACACCAACTTATAGAAGCAAGAGATGAATGTCAATGTTCATTGAGAACAAGGAAAGAGATAGCTACTAAGAAAAATGACACTTTTTACAAAGGGGAAGAGACTACTAGATTGTTTGAGAATAGAAAATCAAGTGAGTTTGATGCAACAATTACAGATCTGATGAAAAAGAATGGTTCCCTAATTGAAGAGGTCAAAAATCTTAAGATAAAAAAAGAAGACCAATAAGTATTGCTATGTAAGATGACTAAGGAGAAAAAGAAAGTTGAGGAAGAAAAATTCATGATTGAAGATGACAAAAGAACATTGACCAATAGACTGGAAGTGAAGACATTAGAGGTGAATAGGATTGCTCACATGCAACTGGAAATAATGAATCAAGTGATGATTTCAAATCATGAATTGAATGGAAAGGACATTCAAATCACAACCCTGAAGTTATAGAATGAACAACTAAGGAATGAACTAAGGAAGGAAAATTAATTTGCTAAAAGTTTCAATAAACCTAGGGAAGCCATAAAATTATTTAAATATTGATGAGATCTCCTAGATCCAATAATGATACTACTAGATTGGGATACACTAGAATTGAGGAAAGAGAATCATCTAAAAGTGGTGAAAAAATAAACAACAAAGGTAAGAACTACAAACCCACTTGTCATAATTGTAGAAATTTAGATCACACAATAGATGTTTGTAGGAGCAAAAATGCAAATCAAAACCCTAAGAAAAAATTCAAGGGTTACTATCATAAGTGCAACAAGCAAGGACATTAGGCACATGAATGCAAGACAAAGACCTTAAGAACACAAAGATTTGAAAGATATTTCCACAATTGTTAGAAGTATGGACATAAATCATAGGAATGTAGACCTAATGTGAAGTGGACATAAAACAAGCAAATGAAGGTGCAATACAATGGAAAATACTTGAATTGGGATTACAACACAAGGTATAGTTGTCACTATAGTCAAGATTATGGAAATGTTCTTGAGAATTGCATTAGAAGAAATTTTAGAGGAAACTATAATAGATAGTTGAGTGAGACTCCATGCTTTAGCAATTTGAAGATTGGTCATATTAGTAGAAATTGCCCAATTAGATCACCAGTGTTGATTAATGGTAACAATAAAGGAAAAGGAAAGGTCAATGTTGAAAAGGTTAAAGTGCAGATGAATAAATCATGGAAGAAGAAGGAAGATTGCAACACACCAAGTTTAGATGAGGTCACTTCATCCAATGGATTAGGTGATCACATCACCCCCAACTAAGAAATCAAAAGGTATGTGTTTCTTTGTTATTTCAAAGTTATTTCATACCTCAATTCCAAGAATCTAAGTTTCGAAAAGATCATATATGCATGAATTAAGATGCAATGTATTGGTTAGAACCTATAAGGAATCTATAGTTTTTTGAGTTTTCATGTTATTTTAGAGTGATGGAATAATGTTAGTAGTAGCAAACCTCACTGTGGTTTCTAAGCATAGTGGAAATCATGTATAAGCTGAGTAAATGGAAATCCTATGATAGCCAAGCTTACAGTTGTATAAGTAGTAAGCATTTATTGCCAAATATCAAGTGTTATATAGCTAATTTTTGAATCATTTGAAATTATTAGAGATCAAAGAGTATACAAAGAGCATAAGGAAAATTGGGGAGAAAGATTCAAGTTTTTGCAAATTAGATTTAGCTGCTACTCATTAATATTCTTCAGATTCAAAAGGCATTTCACTTGTATCGAGTTTCATTGTTTGAGTTTTGTAAACCCTAGTTACATAAAATGGTGTCTAGCTCTTCTGAAAATGTTAGAAAGGAAGGAAAATAAGTTTTTAATGTGCAATTAATCAATAGTGAAATCAAACAATCACTCTTTCAAGCTATTCCTAAGATAGCATATAAGGGAGACCCATCTAGTGTGCTATCAATGATACCACCAAAGGTTTTAATGATAGAAGATGTTAGATGCTACTATATAGGAAAGATAGGAGATGTAGGAGACATGGAAATAAGAGATGCATACAACAAATTATACATGATAATGGATTTTTGAGGGAAGAGTACAAGATTGTTGAATGGAAAGGGCTAAATCAAGCCCTAGATTTTCCCCAAGTTTTTAAGAATGATTGGATATGCATTGTCCTCAGCCGTATTATTAACGATTTAATTTGGTTGGAGAATGGACCCATTAATATCACTAAAAGGATCATCAATCAAGTGACAAGGTATCCAACCCTAGACATACTTAAAACTATTCAGAGTTTTGCAAAGGAGGTAATTGAGAAAAATATAAGGGTAGTATGGAATAGAGAGGGATGTCCATAGACATAGTTTCAGATCCCCTAATTGACTTTTTAGTGAGAGTGATTTCTCATAAGTTCTTTCAATTGAGCAGATTGAATAGTGTATCATGCATGGTTGTGGATTTAGATCACAAGATAGTGAAGAAAGACCACACTTATGACCTTGCTGAGTTATAGCTTCAACAATTATCAGAAAAATTGGAGGCTACAAGAAAGACAAAGAGTGAAAAATGCAAATTTGGTTCACTACTTGTTTGTATATTCTTCTATGCACAGAATAATTTTCCAACATTTGGTCAAATAGCATGGAAGACAAATAGGCTAGTGATAGTACAGACTTTAGAGTTTATTGAGAAAGTTAGAGAGAATTTTGTAACACTGATGACAAGATACTTTGAAGATTTCAAGAAGTCTATAAAGAAAAGACTAAGTATTCAAGTGTCACTAGTGAAGAAACATTATAATGATGTTTTCTTCTTAGTTGATGCTAATTTTACATATGTGTAGGCAACCATACCTAGGATTAGATGGCTGAAGCCATTGGCTTATGAAATCAATGTGGATGATTCATCTATAGCCATGAAAACACTATTGGTAGAGGATATAGAAGAGAGTGCCACCTCATTTGGAAATTATGAGGAAGCCAAGTCAAGAAAAATAATAGACTTGAAAACAACTACTATTCTTAGGAAGAAGAACAAATTTGTGAAAAAGCTAAAGGAGAGATTTGGTGAAGGGGAGAAGGAGAAGAAGAAGAAGATGAAGATAAAGAAGAGGAAGAATAGTCCAAGCCTCACTGGCACTCACATAAGGTCAAGGTGAAGACTAGGCAACAAATGTAGGTGGTGCAGAGGAAGAAGAAGTCAAGGAAGCACCCAAACCTGAAAAAAAAAGAGGAAGGAAAAAAATCTTGTAGTAGAAAAGCCAATGAAAGTTGTGAAACCTACATAATAGAAGCCAATAGTACCTATTAATAGGGCTAGCATAAGAGAAGATAATAGAAACAAATGAAGCTAGAAAACCTAAGGGTAAAAGGATTATTGCTACTGCAATGAAGAGTTAATCAGAAAAGTAAAAGAGAAGAAAGTATGTCACTCCAACTAAGTCACACAAGGAGAAGACAAATTCAGATTGCATGAGTCAATTTCAAGTGGTAAGCCATAGTCCCTTCTCTAACTTAGACAATTTGTGTGATAATATTAGGCATAATGTTGATTTGTCAGGATTCACACATGTTGAATTTGACAAGTTAGGAAAGTTAGATATGAATAATATGGAGAAAGCTATGTATGAGATAATGGCCACATTCAAGACCAAATCTATTGTGATTGATAACTTATTACCCAAAAGTTTATATGAAATAGTTGATCAGAAAAGGAAATTCAATTTACAAACTAAAAGATAGATCAAGGAAATGACTCTAGCCCAAGTCATGCCTAAATTTCCAAAGAAAATGATAGATGAGGCTATGGAGTTGCACAAAGGTAAATTTACTCCAAAATACAAAGCATTTAGTATCTTGAAGAAGAATATAGAGGTTGTGGTAACTAAGATTAAATATATATAGAGATCTCCTTACAAGTTACTCATTCCTACTATAATAGAAAAAGGTGAGCAAGAAATGAAAAACCCTAATAAAGATGAACAAAATAAAACAAAGACTACAAAAGATGTATCAGTCAAGGATGGCCATGTAGAAGCTACCAAGGAAATAATAGGAGAAGAGACCATAGGTGAAGATGAGAAGCAAGATGATAAAAGTTTACTTGAGGTAAAAGTGCCAAGTGTCAGTCCTCCACATGTAGACCAAGTAAGTCGATATGACTTAGTAAAAATCAAGGATGTTTTTGACAGTTATACTCAAAACATTAATCCCTTGACATATGACTATTTGAAGAATATTTTTACAAATTCTATCATCATAGCTAAATTATGCTCAAATCATGTATTGGTGAGAACAAAAGAAATTGAAAAGGTAGAAATGGAATCAATAGGGGAGAAGCAAATTAACACATCTAGTGTGCTCTCAAAGGTAAAAGTTACAGAAGAACAAAGTGAAAGCACTGAACAATAATGTATTATTACAACACTAGTTACATTACCTCTAGTGCCATTCATTTTTCATAAGCAAGGCTTAATTATAGTTGATAAGGATGGAACTAAAGTTAAACTAGGTCAAGAAGAAATTCTTGCACCTATATCACAAACACAAGGTGAAAAGAAGGAAGAGGCAAGTCAGATTGACAAGTCTGAAATTTTTTGGTGAAATAAGGTATGACAATTATGTCATCAATTTTGCAAATTTTGATTTTGTATGAAAGACAAGTAATGTATATAGATTATTTAAGTTTTGCACATAAGTTAGGTTATATATGCCCAACAAAGTTTTTTTTCCACTCATGTCAAATGGGAAGATTGTTGATCTCATTTTGGTTTTGACAAGGCAGTGACAAAACACTTAAGTCATTACTTAACAAGAACTCTATATGTACCAAATAAGAAGTGTATGATGAGCACTAGTATGTGCTAAGTAGATGGTATTGCCGAGTCACTCAAGTGTTGAACAAGTCATATATGTCAAGTGATTCAGATGTTGAGTAAAATAGTGGATGTCAAGCCATCCAGGAGCCAAGTTACAACATTAAGGATATAGTGAATGTCAAGAATCAGAGCTTTAAAGTGTTGAGTAAATAGTTTTTGACATAGTTTTTTGTAATGACTCAAACTCATATGTAAACCATTTTTGGGCTGATGTAAGGATTTTTTTACAATTCTATAATATATATACTAAGGTATATTGAGAATACCTATGCAGTACTTGCAACCAATAAAAATAGGAGATGTATTAAGCAGCAAAATGGATGAATCAAAACCATTGATTCAAACCTAACCCTAGCTCACCTAAGTCTTCTTAAGGAGGGAAAACACTAAAGAGTTTGTATGTGCAGATGAGAAGAGGAGGGAAAATTCTATGTGTAGAGAGAGCATTGATGGTGACTAAGGAGGTTATCAGAGAGGAATGAATTGTAGAATTAGTTAAAGGAGAACATAACATAGTAGAGAGGATAAAAGATATACATCTAATTAAAAGGATCAAGTACACATCAAGAAAGAGGAGATCTAATATCTAGCAGAGAGATGCTAACTAAAGGATCAATACTGAAACATTCTAACAGGTGAATCAGTGAAAATCTCTTAACTATGTAGTCTTAATAGGATTTTGTAAATCCTTTAATAGGGTACTTATTTTATTTCAAGTTTTAAGTCCTTTAACAAGGCACATTTTTAGTAGGGTGTTGAAATCCTTTAACAAGGTAAGATTTAATAGTCTTTGTAAGCCTTTAACATGGTAGATCTTTCACAAGGTAGATTATAGTTTGTGATCAAATAATTGTAACCTTCATTGGATACACTATACAACTACAGTAGAAAATATTTATGGGTGTCATCCTCACCCCAATTTTACCTTCTCATTGGAGGTTTTCTTGATAACAAACTTATTGTGTTATGTGTTATTTGTTTCATACTATGGATGAACATGTGTAGCTAGCTATTTCTATTTACATGCTAAATTGGAGATGGATGTGTGGTAAATGTTTTATGGTTAAAGTTTTGAAGTACTAATTCATTTCCCTCCTCTCCCCTCTTAGATTTTACTTTCCCATTTTTAATTCAAACACTTGGTAATGGCTATGAGTAGTTCTACTTTTTGTTCTAATTATCTAAAATTTGATGATATTGTTAGTATTATTCTAAGTGAGGAAACTCGTAGGAAAAGCTCTAGTGGATCTACATTATGAAGTGTCTTGAATACACAAAGAAGAGGCATACTAAATGAGAGAGAAAAAAATTCTATAGATCATGGGAAATCAAGAGGAAAATCAAAGGGAAAGAGTTCTCAATTTAGGGGAACAAGAGATTACTAGTAATGTGGAAAACCAAGACATCAAAAGAAAGATTGATGGACTCAAAAAAACAATGAAGGAGACACACAAGAAGGAAATAAGGACAAAAATATGGCAAGTAATAAATCTAAAGAGGATGATTTTCATCCTTCCTTAGAAAATGTTGATGATTCATGGGTTTTAGATTTAGGGGCTTGATTTCATGCTACTCCCCATATAATTTATTTTCTAGATTATGTTCAAGGGGATTTTAGGTTTATTTATTTGAGAGATAATTAACCCTTTCAGGTTGTTGGAAAGGAGAAAATTAAGTTGTAGAATGGGAATCATTGGCTACTACAAGAGGTAAGACATGTTCCAAGATTGAGTAGGAATTTAATTTTAGCAAGGGAACTAGGTGATGAGGGTTGCACAATTGTTTTTAATGATAAAAATTGGAAGGTTTCAAAAGGTTTCTTAGTAGTAGAAAAAGGTGTGGTAGTAGGCATCTTATATATTTTCCAAGACATATTTCTGTGTCTACTTTAATTATTTTAGAGAAAATTGAATGATTAGGAATAATTTCTGTAATTGAGTAGGTTGAACAAACATTGCTATGAATTTTGAAATATCACTATGGCACAAAAGACTTGGGCACATGAGTGAGAAAGGTATGTTTACTAGGTCTAAAATTTGTCAATATGGATTTATGTGAAAGTTGTGTTTATGGAAAGAAAAAGAGAGTGAGTTTTGCAAAGAGTGAGAGGGATAAGAAAAATGAGAAATTAGAGCTTGTGCATATAGATGTATGAGGGCTAGCTTAGGTACCTCCCCTTACTGGCTATGATTATTATTTTACATTCAATGATGATGTAACTAGAAAAGTAAGGATTTATTTTCTTAGAGAAAAATTTTATGTATTTCAAACTTTTAAGAAAAGTAAATTCTTGGTTGAGAATGAGACTAGTAAAAAGATAAAATGTCTCAAATCAAATAATGGTGGTAAGCATTCGAGTGAATAATTTGTAGATAATTGTTTAACTAATTTTATTCATAGATAGGAAATTATTCCAAGGACTCCATAAGAAAATGGAGTGGCTCAATGCATGAACATGAAAATAATGGAGTTTATAAGGAGTTTGATGCTGCATTCTAGACTTCTCTTGAACATGGGGGAAGAGGTTATTAATATTGTTGTGTATTTGATCAATAGGGGTCCCTCTACTCATTTGGATTGTGGTATTCTAGAGGAGGCATGAACAAGTAAGAAGGTAATTTATTATTTTCTTAAAACCTTCTACTATGAAGCATTTGCACATATAGATTTTGGAAAAGAAGCCAAGTCAAAAGCTCTATCTAAGAAGTGTATACTTGTTGGATATTGAATTGATGAATTTGGTTATAAGGCTTTAGAATTTTGAAAATCATAATATTGTAAGAAACAAGGATGTCATATTCATTGAGAAAGTTTTGTACAAAGATCTATTGCAACAACATAAGAAGAAATAAAATGATAATGTAGAATAGAATGGTAATAAAAAGGATGATGTTCTAGGTATCCATCATACTTTGCAGCAACAAAAATAATGAAAACAAGAACAAATACCACAAACCTCAATGAATGCTAGATGCTAAACAAGGCTAAGTAGACTTCTAGAAAGTTTTTTTACCTTTTTCTATTCTGATTTATTAACAAATGCTTTTGAACTTGTATGCTATGATGAAGATATGTGGGTGGATTCAAAGCTTCAGTGATAGTCTACAATGATAAATGAAATGGACTCCTTGTTAAAAAATTAGACTCAGGATTTATGTTAGTTTCTTGTAGGTAAAAGGGATTTACAAAATAAATAGGTTTATAGGCTAAAAGAAGAGGATGGAGGAAAGAAAATATTTCAATTCAAGTTAGTTGTAAAAACATTTGCATGGAAAAAGGAAATTGATTTTCATGAGATATTTTTTCCAGTTGTTAAAATGACTTCTATTTGTACTATTTTAAGTATTGTGGTATTGGATATTTGTAATTAGAGTACCTTGGTGTAAAAAAAAAAATTCTTTATTTTGATTTGGATGAAGAAATATATATGGGACAAACATTGGGATTTGAACTCAAAGATAAGGAGAACTTAGTGTATAGATTAAAAAAAAATTCTATGTGGCTTAAACCAAGCACCTCAGAAATGGTATCTTAAATTTAACAATCTTACAAATGAGCACAATTATACTTGATGTCATTCTGACCATTGTGTTTAGTTTAAGTGGTTGGATGATGATAACTACATAATTTTTTTGATAAATAGTCATTTTCTATTAATAAATAATATACTTAGTTACAATTCACAAGAAAAGGTGGGGGGATAAAAAATCACCTCACAAAAGTTTACATGGCCATAGATAGAATAAAAAAATATTCATCAAATTTTTTTTATAACAAACAACCCTTAGATAGTGAATGAAATGCCAATTGAGGGTGGTGGTTCATCTTGATCATGAAATCCCTAGTCATCCCTAGGATTGGTAGGTGGATTGGGAATAGTCCATCCATTAGTAACATCATCGGGGGCCTAGTCTTCATCTTTGGTATCAATCCATAGAGGTAAAATAGCCAACACTAGGCAAAAGGGCCATTTACTATAAACAACACCCTAAGCACAAGGAGGCGGAGCCATTGGGCCTAGGGATTAGCTTGTGCAACCATGGGGCAAGGAAGCCAAACGATAAAACTAATCACCATCACCACCACTAGGAGAGTAGTGATAAGAATCCTATAAGCATGGCATGTGTGAGTGGTGGCCAAAAGAATTGCACCCTTGATGGTAGCCCCTTGGTGGAGTAGTATCAACCAAAGCATCTAGAGCCACTCTGGAAACTCTACAAGGACCATTACCCTAATCATTAAGAAGATCTTGAAGGTGGGCCATCTCTAGAGCCACCTTATTGGCTTGTACTTGAATTTACATCATTACATTATTACAAATGTGAGCTTTAGTGTACATAGAAACATTTATGTCAAGAAAATTGTGAGTGAAAAGAGAAAAATTTCTATCTTTCCACAAAGTAAACAAAATCTCCATCTTGAAAGTATGCCAAATTTGGGTAAATTGTCTAGGTAACCTAGAAGAGTTACCCAAAATAACAATATGATAGGAAAAAGGTTCAGGCCGAAATGACTTAAAAAAATCATGAATCTAGTACCAATAATATTGAACACATTTACAAAACCAAAAATCATGCAAAAAAGTCTCTAGCTGCCTGCAAAAAGGACACTAGGGATCCAGACCCCCATTATGCTTGAGTCAAGGCCCAAGGTGAAGACCTTGAAAAACCAATCACCAAGAAAAGTGAGAAATCTTGGGCTTTGTAATGGCACTCCATAGTGTTGAAACACTTTCTCCATTAAGAAAGGGAAGACTACAAATGCTAGCACTAGTTGAGGGTATCCACCATCAAAAAATGGCAAGAAAGCCATCAATACCCCAACCTTGGCTTGTAGCTAGTAAAGGGAGTGGAAAGATACCACTTCCAGTCTATCCACCAAGGTTCAATAAAATGAATACCCACCTTGTGAATTAAGTGTTTTGGAATTGTAGAAAGCAATAGATCAAAAGTTTGTCAACTTGAATGAGCAAGACAAAAATGGACTTGCATATCTTCCCAGGATTTGACTCATAGAGACCATAGAAAAGAGTTCCTTAGGATTCTTGATGCTATGTTTGAAAAAATGTAGATGGTTAAGAGTGCTCCCTTAATACCATAAACTCATAATAGAAATAAAGAAATAATAGAAAATGGGAGAAAAAAAATGGACTTCTTATTTGCACTGCAAATGTAGAATTATAGAATTCACAAGTATAATATGTTAACCCACATGGGCACCTTCATTATAGTAATCTGCAAGACTAAGCTACGAACTACCACCAAGAGTTGTTCTAGACATATTTAGGCCTTCCTTAAATAGGAAATTTTATGCTGCCCAAGAAGGATCAAGACATTGAAACTTAATACCTAGGGTCGACAGACCCTAACAAAACATATAGAGTCGACCAATTACATC
Source organism: Cupressus sempervirens (assembly GCA_028749045.1). Lineage (NCBI taxonomy): Eukaryota > Viridiplantae > Streptophyta > Pinopsida > Cupressales > Cupressaceae > Cupressus > Cupressus sempervirens. The sequence goes on along the minus strand of CM053791.1, from coordinate 691,542,616 downwards.
TTTGACAATTATTTTAGAAATTTTTAGTAACCTAACTTTGGAAGGCCATAACTCACAAACCATTGCTCTGATTGGCTATTATAATCAATTTTTAGAAATGTCAATTTCTGATCTATAGGCTCACTACCACATTAGTGCCTTCTGTCAAGCTTTCAAACCTCATTTGGGTACTCTAAAGATTCCAATAGTGAGTCTAAATATTTTTTTACAAATTTCTCCACCAAAAATCTGTAATAACTTCTCTGATACTTATGCTTGAGCAATGAGATTTTCATGGTAGGGTTACAAATCTAATAGAAAATGAGAACATTCTAAGCTTGTATGACAAACTTAATAAAAATAACAAGCTCCTAGAAATAGAAACCCCCTGTCTACTAGTCCTTATTAAAATAGAAAAAAACTAGAACACAAACTATTGTTGGGTGATGCAAAATTGCTCTTACACCCATGATGCTCCTACATTAGACACCCAAGGTAATTTGAGAAGTGACCTTGTCACGTCTTAGTTATTTAGAGGAAAACTAAGTCAATTAACCTCCTTCTTTGCTAGCTATGATGAATCCTCTACTGGTCTCCCTTTTCATTTGACTAGATATTCCTCATAAGTTCTATTCTTGGTACTTTTGCCAATATGATTATCTAGTATCTCCTCAATCTCCTTTATAGCCAAACTAGCTACTAGAACACTCCACTACGCTTTTGTAGCTTCATCTCCATCACCTCTTTCATAATACTTTGTCAAATCTAAAATGTTAAACACTGGAAAAATATTCAATTTAGTAGGTAACTCCACATCATACGCATTGCCAAAATCATGCCTTCTCACTATCTTGCTTGGTCCAAACTTCTTCATCTTCAGCTTATTATATGTACCTAGTAAAAAATATTTTTTTCTGAAAAGAACCATGACTTCATCCCCAATCTCAAATTCCTTATACCTCCTTTTCACATCTACTTTAGCCTTATATTGTATATTCATTTTTATATTGTGCTTCCTCACCTCCTCGTGGATGTTCTTCAAATATTCAAAAAATTCTTCTTCATCAGTACTTATCTCTCCTTTATCCAACTTCCTCAATTTAGAAGCATTTTTGGGAATATTTCCATATACAATATAGAATGGTCATTTACTAGTACTCTTGTTGGCATAATTATTATATGAAAACTCCACCTATGTCAAAATCATATCCCATCCTTTTAGTTTATCTCCAACCAAACATCTTAACAAGTTTCCCAAACTACAATTCACAACTTCTACCTATCTATCAGTTTGTTGATGATGTGATCAACTAAACTTTAGATCTGTCTTCAATTTCTGCCACAATTTATGCCAAAAATACCCAAAAAATTTGGTATCTCGATCTAAAACTATACTCTTTAGCAGACCATGTAGTTTCACAACTTCTCTGAAAAACAACTCTGCCACATGAACAACACCACTAGTCTTCTTACAAGGAATAAAAATGTGACATATTTGAAAACCTATCAACCACAACAAAAATAGAATCATGCATGTGCTATGTCCTAGGTAATACTAGAACAAAATCCATGTCAACATCCTCCCATGCCTTCTCTAGTATAGGTAATGGCTAATACAATCCTATAGTATGCTTCACTCCTTTTGTTGGAATTATAGATGGAGTAACTAAGAGGGGGGGTGAATTAGTTACCACATAATAAATAATAATTCACAGATCCCTTAGATATCTTAAAACTTAATTACTGTTGTAACTCGGTAGCCACAAAAATATGTTGTAACTCGGTAGATTAACTTGTTACTGATCTTTAAGCATTCACAATTATTAACATGCATGTAAAAAAAAATAACATGAACAAAAGAGACAACAAATTTAATGTGGAAACCCAATATGGGAAAAACCATCAAGTAACTAGCTACCAATTTTCACTCTTTTGAAGTGAGCCTTGTTAGAAGCCAACCATATTAAAGTTACAAAACACACTTTTAAGTGTGACCTAGTTAGAGGATTTAATCACCCTATTAGGAGTGGCCTTGCTAGAGGTCTTTAGAAAAATTTAGTTGAACTACCCACCTTGTTAGAGGATTTACAAAATGGCTATTAGACCAACTCTATTAAGAGATTTAGGAATTACTACTACAATGGCGAGAAAGTAACAATAGGTGACCTAAATGAGATGCAACTAAACTTTTTTGATATAGATCTCTACTCTGCTTCAATAGATCCTTACTGATCAATTACAAATCTGCTCCTCCTCAAGGATATTTAATCCTTTTTCAAAATTCCCTCACACTCATTCTTCACAATCAACTCATTTACATACTCACTCATTCATACAACCATTCATACTTTTGAAAACAAAACTTGACCTTTTATTTATACATTATAGATTGTCAATTTGGCTCATTTAAAAGTTACATTTCCAAAAATGATTTCCAGTGTTAACCAAGTGAAGCTTGGTAAACACAATGAAATCTACAAAATCGTTTGGAGACTAAGTGAACTTAGTAAGAATTGATTTCCCTTTGCTAACCTTGTGAGCTTAGTAGAAACTAATTTCTACCATAGAAGCCTTCAGTGCCCAAGTGAGTTCGGTAAAGATTGACTTCATAGTGTAACCTCAAGAAATGCTTGGTAGCCTCTATAATTCTCTTTGCTAACTTTTTGAGTTGGTAGACTCTGTCTTTTTCCTTTCTAACCAACTGAGCTTGGTAGATTTTGACTGATAACTGATATGACATTTGTGTAACATCAAAGACAACACACAATTGAATAATTGTATCCAACAATCTCCCTCTTTGGCATTGATGGAAACACAAAATGTCATAGCAGAATAAAATTTGAAAACAAGTCTTTTTATGATAGAGTGTTTTTCCCTCTTATATTTTATTCTAGAAACTCCTCAAATACACTAATCTCCCTCTATGAAGGAATTACATAGCTTCTTTAAAAACATCAAATTTTAGAAAAATATGATAGTATACTCTCCCTCTTTGACAACACATTGCAAAGACAACACAAACCAAATGAGTAGTATTGTATCTTATGTACTGATTCATATGCAATATTTCCATGATTATTCTACATTAATTGAAAGATCTTCAACTTGATACCTATTGATGCATCACTAAAACTTTATTTTAGTAAGATTTAGATACGGGAATGACCCCTAACTTACCTCTTAGATACAAAACTTCATCCTTAGGTAAAAGCTTTGTGAATATGTTAGCAATTTGTTCATTTGTATGGACATATTCCAATTTGATCTCCTTATCCTGCACCAATTATCTGACAAAGTGATACTTTATTGCAATGTGTTTAGTTTTTTAATGCATCGCTAGATTTTTTGATATGTTAATTGCACTTGTATTGTCACAAAATATAACAACAGGTTCTTTGATTTTTTTGTTCATACCTTCCAATAACTGTTTGAACCAAACAATATTAGAACAATTTACTGTTGTTGCAACATACTTTGCTTCTACTGTGGATTGGGATGTACAATTTTTCTTTCTACTTGTCCAAGAAACCAACCTCTTTTCAAGAAAGAAATCTCCTCCACTTGTACTTTTCTTTCATCAATATTTTCTACCCAATTTGCATCAGTAAACACTTTTATATCCAGATTACCTACAAGTTTGTACCATAATCCATAATTTTTAGTTCCTTTTAGATATCTCATGATTCTTTTCATTTCCATCATGTGATTTTCTATTGGTTTTGATGAAAATTTTGCTACAATACCAATTTCAAGGGAAATATCTAGCCTTGTATGCACTACATATTGCAACTTTCTAATCATAGATCTATACAATGTCTAATCCACTTCCTTTGATTCATCAACCTTGGTAAGTTTCAATCCAGTACACATAGGAGTCCCAACTAGTTTGCAGTCTTCCATACAAAAAAAATTTAGTATCTCCTTGATGTATTTAGATTGAGTGATATAGATTCCATTCTTACTTTGCTGAATTTGAAGACCAACAAAGAATTTGATTTCACCAAATAGTGACATTCCAAATTCTTTGTTCATTTTCTCTAAAGATTCTTTGCAAAGATCATCATTTCATGTGAACAAAGTATCATCCACAAATATTTTTTCCAAAGCAATCTTATTGTCTAGTCCTTCCTTGTTATTAGTTCTCTAAAAATCAATTTGAATAAGATAGTTATGAAGTCTTTCATACCATGCTCTAGGGGCTTGTTTCAGACCATACAATACTTTTTGTAATTTGTAGACCATGTCCTTCTTGTCTGGACTAACAAAACCTTTAGGCTACTCAATGTTCACCTCCTCATCTAGTATATCATTGAGAAATGTTGACTTGACATCCATTTGATAAACTTTAAATCCTTTGTATGCATCATATGCAAGTAAGGTCCTTACACCTTCCAATCTTGCAATAGGAGCCAAAGTCTCTCCATAGTCTATTCCTTCTTCTTGAGAGTATCCTTTGCATACTAGTCTAGCTTTGTTCCTTGACACCTTACCATCTTCATTTAACTTATTTTTAAATACCCACTTAGTTCCAATCACATTTTTGTCTCTAGGCCTGGGTACAAGAGTCCATGTTTTATTTTTCTATATCTGCTCTATCTCTTCATTCATAGCCTCAATCCAACTTTCATTTTCTAATGCATCTTTGACACTTCTAGGTTCAAAATCAACAAGTAAACAAGTACCTTTCAACTTACTTCTTGTCACAGTGCCTTCAAATTTGTCTCCAATGATCTGATCTTGTGCATGTCTCTTGACATACTTAGCTAATATAGGTTCCTTGCCTTCTAAACACTTTGCATTCTAATCCTCTAGTATTTTAGCTTTAGGTTCTGGCTATTCTATCTACTGCTCAGGTCCTTGAGCCTTGGTAGGAATTGGCTTAGTAGCATCAGAATGTGACTCAAGTTCTTGTAGCTTGGTTTGAACTTCTTGTAACTCAGTTATTGAAGACTCAAGAATAGAATATTTCTGATTGACAGGTGTATCTAGCACTGTATAAGGTTTAATGAAAAAAAATCTCATGTAGTCTTGTTGTTCCCTTTTGCTTTCTTCTCCAGTTCTTTTTGCAAACTCATCAACTTTCACATGTGCACTTTCTATGACTTTGTGAGTAGACAAGTTCAAACATCTAGATGCTTTACTTTTGCAAGAATATCCCAAAAATGTTCCTTCATCACCTTTCACATCAAATTTACCTTTTCTAGATTCTTTCAAAATCTAATATTTGCTTCCAAATACTTTTAGGTAACTTGCACTTGGTTTATAGCCATACCATAACTCATAGGGGGTCTTGAATGAATCCTTCTTCAACTATACTTAGTTCAAGGTATGAACTATAGTGCTAATAGGTTCCTTCTAGTATTTGATAGTAATGTTCTTTTCAATCGTTAATATTCTCACACAGTCCATGATAGACCTATTCCTTCTTTTAGCTATTCCATTTTTCTCAGGATTTTTAGGGGCTGATACCTATCTTTTGATCCCTCTTTCAATGAAAAAGTTATTGAACTCATGTGAAATGAATTCACCACCTCTATCAAACCTCAATCATTTTAGTCTTTTCCCTATTTCCTTCTCTACTCTAGCCAAACACCATTTGAACTTCTCAAATGCTTCTAATTTCTCTCTTAGGTAGATGATAGTCATCATTCTTGAGTAATCATTGATGAAAAGAATGAAGAACTTTTCACTAGTATAGCTTTCAATTCCAATAGGTCCACATAAATTAGTAAGCATAATTTCTAAAACTTCTTCAAAGAAATAGTTTTGACTTTTGAAGGTAGTCTTTCCCATCTTACCAATTTGACAAGCATAGACCAACCTCAGGTTTCTTTATATTAGGAATGCCTCTTACTTTCCTAAATTTACTTATTTTCATCAATTTATTAAAGTTCACATGACACAACCTCCTATGCCATAACCAACTTTCTTCAATTTGAGAAATAAAACATTAACATTCACCAAGTTCAAGATAGAACAAATTACCTGTTTTTTGAATGCTTGATCCAATCAACTTTCCTTTGTCATCCAATAGTCTTTCTTTTTGATTAATGAATTCCACTTTGAATCCATTATTGAGTAGTTGTACCACACTCAACAAATTTTGTTCTAGTCCTACCTAATATGCATTATCACATATAAGCTCTTTGGTTAGTGAGATTCTTCCTCTTCCTTTTATGCAACAAGGTTCATTATTACCAAACCTCACACTACCACCATCATAGTCTTGAAAATGTTCAAACTTAGTTTTATTACCAGTCATATGATGAGAGCAACCATTATCTATAATCCGTGTCAGATTCATTATCAAATTCATCGTTCATAGTAATGTAAATAATTTCATCTTCTTCATCATCATAATCATTAGAATCCTTAGTCATGAAACATGTTTTCTTACCTTTTTCCTTGAATGATTTTAAGTCTTTCTTTCCATTGCACTTGTGACCTTTCTTATCATCCTTGTTTTTCTTATTTGGGCACTTAGCAGCAATATGTCCAATTTCCTCGCATGAAAAATAGACTAGAGGAACCTTACCTTTGAATTTTCCTTTGCCTCTTGAGTATTTCCTTGTAGTAGAGCTTCAACCACCTCAAGATCATTATCAGAGCTCTGCTTTGATTCTTCTTCACTTTCTAACTGAGAATCCTTTATCTTCTTGACTTTCTCCTTGAGTGAGAGCTTGGCTTCAAATGCTGATTCAATTTTTTTGGTATCTGGAACATAGTTATTTTAGTTGTCTAGCTCAAATGCAGTCAATCTTCCAACTATGGCCTCTAAATTTATCTTATGATTTACTTCACATCTTCTTTCTTGAATTGCAAAAACTCTAATTGCAATAAATGGGAAGCAATGTTCTAAGAACTTTACTTATAACTATTTCCTCCTTGATATGTCCTCTAGAAGCTTTAATTGCACTAACACTTGCTTTGACTATTTCAAAATATTTTGCTATGTTTTCATCCTCTCTCATCCTCATCTAATCAAATTGTCCTCTTAAACTTTCAGCTTTGGCTCTTCTCACATTATCATCTCCTCCATAGATATCTTCCAACTTGTTCCACATTTCAAAGGTAGTTTTGCAGTCCTTGATATCATCAAATTTTTCATAGCTTAGGGCAGATGCAATCTCTATCATGAAGATGTTATGAGTCTTCTTCTTAGCAATGTCATTTGCAGATAATGTATTAGAAGGAGTTACATATGCTTCATATAGATATTTCAATCATGTGTCTCCAATAGAAGCCAAATGGAGTTTGATGAGACCTTGCCATCCTGAAAAGTGATCCCTATTAAGCCTTGAAATTTCCCTGTTGTAAGAAATCTTGATCTTTAGCTTAGATCCTTAAAATCCTTCATGCAAGCACCAAAAGCTTTAATACCAATTGTTGGAATTATAGATGGAGTATCTGGGGGGGGGTGTGGGTGAATCAATTACTACACAATAAATAATAATTCATAGATCCCTTAGATGTCTTAAAACTTAATTTATCGATGTCACTTGGTAGCCACAAAAATATGTTGTAACTTGGTAGATTAACTTGTTACTGATATTTAAGAATTCACAATTATTAGTACGCATGTAAAAGAAAATAACATAAACACAAGAGACACTAGATTTAATGTGGAAACCCAATATGGGAAAAACCACCAAGTAACTAGCTACCAATTTTCACTCTTTTGAAGTGAGCCTTGTTAGGAGCCAACCCTGTTAAAGGTTACAAAACACACTATTAGGTGTGACCTAGTTAGAGGATTTAATCACCCTATTAGGCGTGGTCTTGCTAGAGTTCTTTAAAAAAATTTAGTTGAACTATCTACCTTGTTAGAGGATTTACAAAATGGTTGTTAGACCAACTCTATTAAGAGATTTAGTAATTACTACTACAATAGTGAGAAAGTAACAATAAGTGACCTAAATGAGATGCAACTGAACTTTGTTGATATAGATCTTTGCTCTACTTCAATAGATCCTCACTAATCAAATACAACTTTGTTGCTCCTTAAGAATATTTGATCTTTTTTCAAAATTTTCTCACACTTATTCTTCACAATCAACTCATTTACATACTCTCTCATTCATACATCCATTCATACTTTAAAAACACAACTTGACCTTTTATTTATACATTACAGATTGTCAAGTTAGCTAATTTACAAGTTACATTTATGAATAAATCATACATTAGTTGGCTACAAACATTACATTAAACAAATAAATTTTGTCCACCAAAACAATGAAATCTTTCATTGGCTGACCTAGCTTGGTAAAGACTGCTCCAAAAATGATTTCCAATGTTAACCAAGTGAAGCTCAGTAAACACTATAAACTCTGCAAAAATCCTTTGGAGACCAAGTGAACTTGGTAAGAACTGATTTTGTTAGATTGCGGTGATTGATCAGGAAAGTACTATTCATACTTCATAAAAATAATTTGGGCTCTATTTTATCAGGATTTTGGGTTGACATTTAATTATTAATTATAACCCTAAAGTTATTAAAATATTTGAGCGTTAGGGATCATTTTCATAAGATGTGATGCAAAATTGGTTCTTGTGGCAGTATTGAGCTGTAAGGAATTATGGATTGTAATCACTAGATCATAAAATATTGGACTTGCTATTTGGTGGACATAGCCCAAGGATTGGGTGAACCACATTAAATTTTGGTGCGTTGTGTTATTTTCTATGTGATCTATTATTTTATGTTATTGGTTATATTTTTAAGTAATTATTATTTCTATATGTGGTTTAATCCTAATAGATTTCCCTTTGTTGACCTTGTGAGCTCGGTAGAAACTAATTTCTGCCATAGAAGCCTTTGGTGCCAAAGTGATATCGGTAGAGATTGATTTCATAGTGTAATGTCCAAAAATGATCGGTAGCCTCTTTAATTCTCTTTTCTAACCTTATGAGCTTAGTAGATTCTATCTTTTGCCTTGCTAACCAACTGAGCTTTGTAGACTTTGACTGATAACTGATATGACATTTGTGTAACATCAAAGACAACACAAAATTGAATAATTCTATCCAAAACCTTTCACCATCTGACAAACTCTACAACTTTGTACAAAATTCTTCACATATTTCTACAACTATGGCCAGTAATAATTCTCAACAACCAAATCTATGGTTTTATCTCTACCAAAATGTCTAGCCAATCCTCTACTATGCTTCTCCTTGATGAGTTTCTTTCTCATTTAGCTTCTAGGAATGGACAACTAGCTTCCTTTGAACAACATACTATCCTAAATCATAAAATCCAACCACTTTGTCTTATCAAGTGTAATAGGTTTTGTACAAGCCTTCCACACTTCACTAAAATTAGGATCATCTGGATACAAAGTACTGAGTTCCTTGAACCCAACCACCTTTATTTGTATTTATGTTAGCAAAACTTTTCTTCTACTAAGAGCATCTACAACTTTGTTAGACATCCCACTTTGTGTATTTCAAAATAAATGTATAACTTTACAAAAACTCAACTCACTTTAAATGTCATTGGTTCAATTTTCCTTGACTATTCAAATATTGAAAATCTTAATGATTAGTATAAAAAACAAACTCCTTAGGAAGAAGATAGTGTCTCCAATTCTTCAATGCTTGAACTATAGCATAAAATTCCTAATAATAAATAGAATATTTTGTTTTTTCATCATTCAACTTCTTACTAAAATAAGCAACAGGTCTATTGTCTTGGCTCAAAACATCCCTTATTGCAATACCACTAGCATTATAGTCTACTTGAAACACCTTGTTAGAATTAGAAAGTGCTAAAATAAGCTACTCAGTAACTTTCTATTTCAATAGATTAAAACTCTTGTATTCTCATACAAATTAAAACTCTTATATGCTCCTACAACCACTCAAACTCTTTCCTATCCCCTCTTCTTGTTTTAGTCAAGGGTCCACAAATACTGCTAAAACCTCTTACAAACTTTCTGTTAAATGTAACTAGTCCATGAAAAGATCTTACCTCTATCACACTCCTTGGAGTAGGCCATTCAAGGATAGCCTTCACTTTCTTTGGGTCCATTTTTAGACCTCCTACTAAAACTACAAATTCTAGGTACACCAACTCCTTTTTTACAAAACTAGACTTCTTTAGGTTTATCAACAACCTTTCTTCCCTCAACTTATTAAACACCTTGCAAATATGGATCAAATGCTCCTTCAATGTCTTACTAAAGATCAAAATATCTAGGTAAACAATGAAAAACTTACCCAGAAACTCCTTCAGTACATCATTTATGAGTAGCATAAAAGTTCTTAATACATTGGTTAGCCCAAAAGGCATGACTAACCACTCATATAGTCCTTCTTTGTTCTTGAAAGTAGTCTTCCACTCATTACCTTCTCTGATACGTATCTGATGGTACCCACTCTTTAGATCTATCTTTGTGAAATACTCAACTCCACTAAAACATTCCATTATATCATCGATCCTTGGAAATGAAAATTTGTACTTGATTATGATCTTGTTAATAACATGAGAATCTATGCAAATCCTCCATTCTCCATTCTTATTTGGTACTAATACTTCTAGTATAGCACATGGACTCAGACTCTCTTGAATCAACTCTTTCTACAACAACTCATGAACTTATTTGTTTAACTCTTCACTTTTTGCTAGTGTCATTCTCTGCACTACCTTGTTTAGAAAACTAGCTTTTGGAACCAAATCCATCTAGTGATTGATCTTCTCATTAGGGGCAATCCATCAGGTACATTATCTGATACAATATTAGAAAAATATCACAACATATCTACAACTTCTGTAGGCACCTCCTCTACTTCTTCTTTACTATATTTTAAAATTGTAGAAAAATAAATATGCTCATGCTTCAAACCTTTGAGAAAATATTTTCCATCAACAAAACATATTCTAGTAGCACTACATTCTTTTTCTTCTTTCTCCTTCAATGACTTCAACTTATGTTTCACTCCATCCTTGGTCAAAGTGTAAGTATTTTCTTGGCCATCATGTACAACATGCCTATGAAACTACCATATCCTACCCAACAACATATGACATATGTTCATAGGTATGATATCACAAAGTACCTTATCCTAGTAGCTTCCAATCTTGAAATTCACTGAACACTACTCATTAATGATGACCTTGTGGACATCTTTTACCCAAGCAATATGGTATGGATGTGAGTGTTTCTATCTCTTCACCTTCAACTTGGTGACCATCATTTTAGACACCATATTGTCAATACTTCCACCATCAATGATCACACCACAACACTTATCTTCACATTTTCACTTTGTGTAAAACTAGCTCCCTCTTTGATCAGGTTTATTCTCACCACTCAACAAGACTCTTCTATCAACTAGGACTTCTCTTTTAGCATCTTTAGAATGTGAGGATCTAGCATCTTTATCAACATGTGCAACTCTAGCCTACCCTTCTCTTCTTTGATCTATCCTTCTTTGACACTAGGTATTTTCAAATACTTTACATCCTTCTCTACAGTGAAACCATTTTCCACAAAAGCCTCCTCTTCTAGATCATTTTCCTCTACCTCTTCCTCTTTGATCTCTTGTTCTGATCATAGAAATGACTGGAATTGTTTCCCCTTTGGTTTTGACTAGTACTTATAGCCTCATCCTTCTTGTTTTGATCATCATTATGGCCTCCATAAGATCGTTCACCAGATCTTCCATCGTGACCTCTTCTTCTATTCTTTTTTTTAAACTTCTTGTTCAACTTTTCTTCAATTCTTAGGGTAAAATAGTATGCCTCCTCAATACTGTTCATTCAAACTAGACTCAACTCATCCTAAATGCTTGGCCTTAACCCATAAAGATAATGGGAAACATTTTCCTTATCATCTTTTTCATGGCTGGTTCTAATGAGAACTTGATAGAGCTCTTTAGTACACTCTTGAATAGATTTTCTCACTTGCTTCAACCTTACATTTTCTTCAACAGATCAAGCTCATAATCCATAGAAATTAATTGTTGCTCTAGTTTAGCTATCATCCAATCCCATTTTTTTATTTTGTCATTTCCCTTTTGATTTCACTCCAACTGAACCTCCTGCCACTAGATCTTTACATGTGCCTTTATTTTTTCCTTCACAACTTGATCCTATCCAGATCCTCAGTATCTTCATACTCAAATTACTCCTCCAATTCATTGATCCAATGAATTAGCTCCTCTAGGTTAATATTTCCCAAAAATATGGGAACTTCAAACTTAGGTTGTTTTCCAATCTTGGAGATGGCCTTAAAAATCCTTTCTTCCTCTGGATTTAGAACTGCCTCTACTTTAGCATTTTCATCTACTATGTCCTCATCCTCACTTTCATCTCTTATAGGAAGATTTATTTCTCTATGCATTTGTTCTTCTAATTCTTGCATTTGTCTTTGGAGGGCTCAAAAACCCTTAGGTGTAACACCCACAACTCTTCCACCATGCTTTCTTTGTGGAGGCATTTTCATGCTTATACTGAAACCCTATTGCAAACTACCTCACAATTGGTAATCTGTCTACATGTTTAGCTCAAACCATTGTTGTGGTGCAAACTACCTCCCAATTAGCAATATATCCACACACTCAAGAACTCTAAATTTGATACCACTTCATTAAGGGTGCTCCCCTTAGTACCATAAACTTATAACAAAAATAAAGAAACAATAGGAAATGTGAGAACAAATTATGGACTTCTTATTTGCACCGCAGATACAGAATTATAGAATTCATAAGAATAATATGCTAACCAACATGGGCACCTTCATTATAGTAATTTGCAAGACTAAGCTATGAACTCCCACCTAGAGTTGTTCTAGAAAATGTTTAGGCCTTCCTTAAATAGGAAATTTTATGCCACCTGAGAAGGTTGTAGATATTAAAACTTAATACCTAGGGCTGACAGACCCTAACAAAACATATTGAGTTAGCCAATTACATCTTTGGTAATTATTTGAGAAATTTTAGATAGCCCAACTTCAGAGGGCTGTAAATCACAAATCATTGCTCCAATTGGCTATTATAAACACTTTTTAAAAATGCTAGCTTCTAATCTACAAGCTCAAAACCATGCTAGCACCCTTGTCAAGTTTTTGGACCTCATCCAAGCACTCTAAGGTCTCAAACAATGAGCCTAAATATTTTTGTACAAATTTCTCCACTGAAAATCTACAATAACTTCTCTAATACTTATGCTTGAGCAATGAGATTTTTATGGTATGCTTATAACTTTGAAATGAAACTTCCTATAGAAAATGAGAACATTTTGAGCTTGTACGATAAACTTACTGAAAATAGCAAGTTCCTAGAAATAACAACCCCCCTATCTACTAGTCCTTATTAAAATAGAAAAAGGCTAAAATAAAAAATATTTTTGGGAGATGCAAGATTGGTCTTACACCCAAGATGCTTCTACATTAGTAGAGCACTAGCACCTTGAGTCTTGGCTATAGGAATACCTTGGATGGAAAATAGTGAAGACCACCAAATGCTCTATTGGCTCAAAGAGAGCACATCATGGAACTCATCACTAGATCATCAAAGCCAAGGCTTGAAAACTTCTAAAGCTTTCAATACGCTCTTAATAACAAAAGAACCCTATATGTGCATAGGTTTCCACATGATGAGAAGGGTTTGAAAGCCAATCCCCTTCCATGTAGGCCTATTAATAGGGAATGTAGAAGAAATGCAATAGTGAACTAGAACTTTCCAAGCTTCATCTCTAGTAATGGCACTTATAACCCATTTGGCACAAAGAGTGAGAGTTTGCTTTAGTGTGGAGAGAAGGCCAAGGCCTCCAAACTCTTTGGGGAGACAAAAGAAATTGTGAGAAACTTTGTAAAAGCCATGATGGTTGGAGCCAGAAGTGCAAAGAAAATCACAAAGCAATCACTCTAATTTTAGATAAGAGGCTTTGGAAGGAGCTCAATAGGAAGAATAATAAGCATGCATGGCTGCCAGGACCTTTGAGCAAATCTAAAATTTTCTCGCAAGAGAAAGGGGTTTAGTAGGCCAATAGTCAAGCTTTTTTACAATCTTGACAAGCACAACATTCCACAAATCAACTAGCAAAGCTTGAAAGGCAAAAGGAATGCCTAGAAAGCAAAAAATCTCCCTATGCATAACCCATTTCCATTAAAACTGGTCAAGCCAAGGTAGAGTTTGAAAAAAAGATTGCCTATAATAGAGTGTTTTGTGCCATTAAATAGCTGAGCTAGAGGCTTGACAGAAGGTGTCTAGGCATTCATTATGTTTTCCTCGTAATCCAAAAGAGTGAGAAAGGAATCATTAGAAAAGTGAACATTAACTAAATGAAAAGAGGAATCTAGCAAGGAAATACCATGAACCAAACTACAAGAAACAAAGTAGGCTAGCAAATAACCAAACCCTTCAGCAGTAAGAACATATAAAGCTAGAGCCAGAGGGCAACCTTGTTGGATGGAGCAAAAGAGCCCAAAGGCTTTAGATTGAGAGCTATTGATAGTAATGCAAACATTAATATATCCAAAAAGCATCTCCATAGACTAAATAAAATTGGGGCCAAAACCAAGAGCTTGGAGCATAGTCAATATGAAAGGCCATTCAATCTAGTCATAGGATTTGGAAAAATCAATTTTCAAAAATATAGCTGGCTAATTGGATTTGCGAGCCTACTCCATGCCTTCCTAGACAACAATGATGTTGTCAAGAATATACTTGGACTTAGTAAAGCTAGTTTGCTTTGGCCACACAATTAAAGGAAGGAGATGGATAATTTTAAGAGAAATTGCCTTAGCAATAATCTTATGAATCCATTACCATGGCTCTTTAACCCTTTTGATGTTCATTTGCAAATTTATCTTTCAAAGCTTCATCATGACAACTAGATTGCAATTATCAAAGCTCTTCTCTATTGGTTGAAGGTTGGAAATAAGTCTTCAAAGGAATTCTTTTAGGCTCTTAAAGCCTATCATACCAATATTGGGATTAAGATAAAACAAGGCACTTTTTTTTTCTCTCTAGTCTCCCTAACATCCTGCAAGATTTTTTTCACCATTATGAATTGTGTTGCTAGGAGAAAGCCCTTAGAAAGAGTATTTTTGTTACTCCAAACAGCCTAGCGGTCAAGCAATGTGTTTTCTATGAGCAACTTCTCACCATTTAAGAACTCAAAGAGGCAATTTTCCATGGCTAATGAAAAGTCCCTTGGGTGTGATGGGTTTTCCCATGATAACTATATTATTTTATGTTTATATGTTGATGATATTCTTATAGATGTGTCTAACATGGATCACATTAATAGATTGAAATAATAATTAACACATTCATGTAGTATGAAGGATTGGGGGGTAGAAAAACAAATCCTTGCTATGAAAATTTGTAGAGATAGGAAAAATAGGAAATTGACTCTATCTTAGGCTAATTATGTTTAGAAGCTGTTGCAATATTTCTCCATGGATAATGCCAAATCTATTAGCACATCTTTGCCCAGTCATTTGAAATTGACTAAGGAGATGTGTCCAAGGACATAGGAAGAGGATGATAAAATGTCCAAGGTACCTTATGATTCAGCTATAGGAAGTTTGATTCATGCTATGGTATGTAGTAGGGCATATATTTCACATGGAGTGGGAGTTGTTCGTAGATATATGATGAATGATAACTGAGATGGTGGTAGGGGTGTGTTGAATCAGTATGTCTAGTTATCTCATAGTCCCTTTCCAACATTTCAACACAAGAAAAGCATCATAAACATTAAAAACCATAAATTCAATTATAATGTTCCAACTCAATACTTAACCCATTCATTCATTTCCTTGCAAACTATTATTAAACTATTCCTTGCATTAGTGTACAATAGTAAATTTTAGTTATTACCTAGTGATAACTTAGTTATTACCAAGTACTAAATTATAAAACATATAAAAAAACTTGCAACACAAATAAAAATCACACGATTAACACCAATATTTGAACATGGAAACTTTGTTAAGGGAAAAATAATCTAGGACAAGAAACCTAAAAATTTCACTCTTCTGAAGTGAGCTCTATTAGGAGAAAACCTTGTTAAAGGTTACATACACTTTGTTAAAGTGACCTTGTTAGAGGATTTTACCAAAAGATCATCTAGACCTTATCACTCCCCATTGTTGACTAAAAAGAGTAGCTCGATTATAAAGGACACACAAGAACCACTAATTATCTTTACCATATAGGATTTCATAGAGTGGTTAGGTCCATTCAGTACTTCCAATACTTTATCCTACAAAGGTTAAAAAATAGTAGAATAAAGTGATCTATTAAGAATAGAAACTACCTTTTCCTATTTAGATATCTTTTTTGGCTCATTCACTATCTCTGGCTCACTTAGCTAGTTCTCCCTTTTACCAATTTTGTTCCTTATATTTTCTCTATTTTGCTTGATTTACTTGGCTCAACTCTTTCCTCCTTTTCATTCAATAACTTCACATTCACTAGAACCTTCAATTAGATCTCTTTCAACTTCGTCAATGTTGGCAATATGGCTAGTTAGATGTCTGATGTATTGTCATTGATAGAAACATGTATTTATTATTTCATTTATGCAATTACAAATAGAAAATTATCTAAGTGTTAGACAAATTGTAGCAGTATAGAGATAGACACAACATGTACAGATGATTGGGTTTGAGATAATACATGCGCAATTAAGGATGGACAGATGACAATGTCATGATGATGTATGTTAGTGCATAGACATGTATGGATGGTATGATGCAAGTTATAATCAAGATACTAGTTTGGGTATTTAATAGAATAGAAAAAAGCATATTAGAGAATTGGATTGTAAAACTTAAGGAATTATTTTGGTGACAAAAAAATTACTAAGTCATGATGGGCCAACATCCTACATGTTTAACCTAAGATAGTTCTATATTATATCAAGTATGTGAAAGCATTTAAGGCTGATTAAGAAGATTTTTTAGTTATAAGTAAAGATCTTATCTTGCACAAATAATGTAAAGTGTAGATGTGATGTGAAATATTGTGAAGAAATCATATATGATATGTGAGCCTTGTGTGGTGTGAAGTCTAATATATGATCAAAGAAAGTGCAAGATACAACAATAAGACAATAGTTTATGCATAGCTACTCCTGTGAAGAAACTTTATTGTATAATTGCATGTTAGGGAAGTGGGATCTTCTTGCATACATTGTATTTAATTTACCAACTCCTAATAAGGTTGAAGAAACTCTTAAAAGGGGTTGAGGCTTTTAATAGGGCCTAGTCCACTAACAAGGACTCAAGAAACTATATGTCTTTCATACACTCCTAATAGGGTCAATATCCTTAACATAATTCTTTTGTTTAGTGGATCATCTTGTGGGTATCATCCTCATCACAGTTTTCCCTTGGCCTAGGTTTCCCTAGTTTAAAAATAATGGTGTTATGAGTTCTTTTTATGCATGGTTATATTTACTATTCAAAATTATTGGTTTACTTTCATATAGAAGTTATAAAGTAATTAACAATATTCAGTTGTGGGAAAAAGTTTATAGAATACTGATTCAACCCCCTCTCTCAATATTATCTATCTCTAACAATTGGTATTAGAGCACAATTACTTAAAAGAGGCCTAAAATATTGAGTAAGATCCCTATAGTTATGGAACAATTCAAGAGAAACCTTGAAGAAGCTCTTGAACAAATTGATCTTCTTATAGAAGGAAAAAATAACCTAAAAGATAAGTATGAGGATGCAAAAGTCTACATTGGTAAACCTAAAAACAAGATTGATGATCTAAAATTTGGTGAGAAATAAAATGTGTAGATTAGCAACAATGATGAAGTAGGATTTCTTAAGAAAGAAAATGAGATTTTGAAGCATGAGTTAAAAATTGTTGAAGTTAAGTTGAATCTTAAGAAAGATGATAGTAAGAATGTACCTGATCTAAAATCTGAGAATGCAGATCTTATATCCCAGTTAAGTCAAGTAACATCTAAATTAGATTATATTAAGATTGAGCATGCAAAATTAGAAAATTACAAATACCATTGTGAAAGGATAATTGACACAAGCTAAGAAGTAGCAAGAAAAGCTTTATTCTAGTAGTGAGAAAATTGATGAACAAATATTTCACAAGACACCTTCATATGACAAGATAGGTCTTGGATATATTATTGGAGAAAAGTCAACAAAGAAAGTTAAAATTAGAAAACAACCAGATCAATTTTTTGAGTCCCCTAAAGAATCTAATATAAGTAAGATTGAATGAAGCAGTACTACTAAAGTATCTTAAGAGATTGAACTAGTTGATTTGTATATAAAACATGGTGAACCAAAGGAAAAAGAGAAAGTTGATAAACCTAAGAAAGATGAACCACCCAAGGAAGTTAGACATGAATTTAGAGGTAGTTTTTTCATATGCAATGAATTTGGTCATATAAAAAGAGATTGCACAGGTAAGTCTTTTAGACCTATTACTAATTTTTATTGTTATAATTGTCATGGTTATGGACATAAAGAAATAGATTTTAATGCCCCACCAATAGATCCTTGAAACAAGGACAAATAAAAGCTAATACATTTTTTAATAAAAGATAAAGAATGGATACATACAACATCAACAATGTAATTGATCATAAAGATCACAATGGAAGACTTAACCAACAATCCAAGCAACCAATGATCTCCAAGTGCCACTACTTACCAATGCATCCTACACAAACAAAAAACTATTAATATCTAACCTATTGGGACCTAAGAAGCAGTGCAACCTGAAAGGATATCCAAAACACTCTTTGAATCTCAATCAACAAGTCTAGAAATACCTGCTATTTTTTGAAGCAAGATTTTACATAAAAATTAGGTGATACTTTTCTAGTGTCGTACGACATTGTAAAACAATACCAAGTGATACTTTTCTAGTATTGTGTGACATTTCTTACAACTACCGAGTGATAATTTCTAGTATTGTATGATAAAATTTACTATTAGAATGTGATACTTTACTAGTGTTGCATGATATAACTTTCTACTATCATGCAATACTTTCTAGTGTGGAATAATATTTCTTCCTATAACCATGCAATACTTTTCTAGTATCCCCCAATGCTAAACCGATGTCACCCAATTTTATAAGGAAAAAGCCGAACAACAATTCTAGAAGGAAGATAGAGATAAAACCTCCATACTAGGGAGTACCAAAACCACTTTAGTCAAGGTGTGAACACTTGAAAGCATAAAGGAGATCAAATATCTCTAACATCTAATCCACAACATATAATCTAATCATGCAAAAAGAAACATTGCAATGAATATACATGTACATAAATCAAATATGATAAAAAGGAAAGCACAAGCAATAAAGCACCAAACTAAAAAAAAATTATTCTCATTTCCTCCCATCCATAATAGCATCATGAGAAATCAAAGGCCCTAGCCATTCCCCAAGCATTAATCTCAAATTTCAAACAAGATAGCTAGATTAGTGTCATGAGATCATTCTTATCGATACTATCAATAACAACATAAGGGAAAAATACATCCAATCATGCCTATCTATCAAGAAAAACACTATCCAAAGCAATGGTAAGGAATCTCATCTAGCAATATGATACACAATCATGGTAAAGGAATTTTATAATATATATTCCACTGATTTAAGTTGGGAGGAAGGGGGGTGAATTAGTTATCCAACTATTATCAAAATTATCAACCTTAAACAAACTTAACTATATGAGAAATATAAACTAAAACCACAACAAGATACTCATAAACAATAACACTACATATGTTTTCTGGAAATGATTGAAAATCTCATGAATGAAGAGTATTGGAACTGGTAAAGAATTTTTTCAATCATTGTTTTGTCATTGATGTCAAACTTGCTACTTACAAGAATGACAATTTCTTTAGTGATCCAAATACTATGAGGAGGCAATCAATAAGATGTAACTAGAGCACCTAAAGAAAGGTTGAAGTTATGATGTTATAATGAAGTATAAGGATCAGCTAAGCCATTGATGAAATAGTGTATTGATGTCATACTCTAAGACACAAAGAATGGGCACACTAAAACACATCAAAGATGCAAGGTTTATCTAAGTCATTTGTAAAGCCTAACTAAGTTCATTAGAGAGAACCAAGAAAGCTAATTAGTGCCAAATAGATTCTCAATTGAAGCTGAGAAAAGTTCAACTTAGTGTGTGTCGAGTGATCTTCAAGTGCTAAGTAGTCTTTAGGTGCCGAGTAAGTTTTCAAGTGCCAAGCAAGATATAAGTGCCAAGTGATATTGAAGTGCTGAGTGAATTTCAAGAGCCATGTTTCACATAATTTCTTTAGGTGTCAAGCATCAACAAATCAATAATGTTAAGTTGCTACAATATTTTGAAAATCGAAGATTCACCAGATTTGAGCCGACATGGTAGTTATCTAGAATTTTGTGAATCAAATAGAAGGTAAGAATGATGAGCTGGTGGCATAGAACACTATGTAAAACATTTTTGGAAAATACAATTAGATTCTAGACAAAGTTTCTAGATAAGAGCAAGATATGGGATAGATACATTGTATCCTACCTAATCTATTGAAACCCTAAAGTTGGAGAGGGAAAATCAAGCTAGAAAGGTATCCCAGATTTCTATTTAAGGAGTCATAAGGTCACAAAGCATAGAGATGGTCAAGCATGAAAGCATGAAGTGTTGAAGAAGGTGCTAAGGTGGAAGAGAGCATAGATACTCTACTTTGATAGGTGACCATAGATATGATTGCCTTGGTATGATGAGCAATAAGACTCAAGGTGATGAAGCTTGAGATGACAAGCTATCAGAGCTATAGTGATTAAAGCCAACCAAAGGATTGAACTGAAGTGTGATATGTAATTTGTAAGATATGTTGTAAGTTGTATAAGATCAAAAGCCATTATTATTGCTCTCTAGCAATTGTAATAGTTAGAATAAATCCTATGGACTTAGGTTGGTTTAATAGCCATTTTGTAAATCCTTTAATAGGGTGAAATTCCAAGTGAATGTTCCAAAGTCCTTTGACCATGCCCATTCCTAATAGTATGGTGAAATCCTCTAACAAGGTCACATTTAACAATGTGTTGTAGCCTTTAATAGGGTAGGCCTTTAATAGGGCAAACCATTAGAAGTAGTTGAAATCAACTACGTAGTTATTTTGTAGGTATCATCCCTACTCCAATTTAACTTCTTATTCTTGGAGGGTTTCTAGGTTATCAAATTCATAGTGTTATGGTGTGATGCATGTTTACTTTTCATGATTGTTTAATGTTCAATTGCATGCATGATAATTTCAATTATGCGCCATTAAGGATTTATAGAATAATTTGCATTGGACCTTGAATAATTGATTCATCCCCCCCTCTCATTTATTCTAAAGAATTATAACAATTGGTATCAAAGCATTGTTGCTGAGTTAGTTTAAAGGGACTAGAAGTAGATAAGATCAAAATTCCTAAGAGAGAAGTTTGGAAGCTCAACAAAGACAACTTTGTTGCATGGAAAATCTTGATGAAGCTACATCTTGGATCCATAGGAGATTATGCACCAAATTCAATTATTACTAAACATTTTGATCCAACTGGTACTCTTACTATAGAAGATTTGAGAAACAAATAGGAACACAATCAGACAATGTTACAAATTGCTTCTGCACTCAATTATGCTAAATTTGATGATATCAAAGGATGTGACACTACATTCAAGATGTGGAAAGCCCTATTAGATATTTATGGAGGAGATCAGAATGTCCAAAGAGCAAAAAGAGAAAGCCTTAGAGGAAAGTTTGATGATATGAAAATGGAGGAAAATGAGAATACTGCTCAGTATGCCTCTAGAATAAAGGAAGTGGTAAGTGTAATAAGATGTTT
Source organism: Cupressus sempervirens (assembly GCA_028749045.1). Taxonomy (NCBI): domain Eukaryota; kingdom Viridiplantae; phylum Streptophyta; class Pinopsida; order Cupressales; family Cupressaceae; genus Cupressus; species Cupressus sempervirens. The sequence continues at coordinate 691,520,806 of CM053791.1, read as the reverse complement.
GAGTGGTCAATTAGATGATGATATTGTTAATAGTAAGTTCTTAAGAACCTTGCTCCCTATCTATGCTATTAGAGTGTCAGCTATACAAGAGCTAAGATGTGTACCAGGAAACAATCTAAGTTTTGAAGGTATAGTGGGTAGACTCACTGCATTTGAGTTATCTAATTTTGACAACTACAGACCTGAGAATGTTGAATCTACTTTCAAAGCCAAGCTATCATTAAAAGATGTTGAACAAGTGAAATCAAAGAAGGGAAGAAAGATGAAATATGTATCCAATGACAGTAGCACTGATGAGGAAGATGTGGAACAATTAGAAGCTTTACTAGCTAGAAGATTTCATAGAGGCAAAGAAAAATTCAAAGGTAAGCTACCTATCATTTGTTTTAATTGCAATGAAGTAGGACATATTCCTACAAGGTGTACATAGAAAAAGGAATACAAGGAAGGCAACAAATACAAGTATAGAAGAGAAGATGATAAGAAAGATTACAAAGATAAAGGCAAGAAGTGCTATATTGTTGAAGAGGATTCTAATGATAATGATGATGAAGTTGTTTATGTGGCCATGAAGGATCAGTCTGATGAAGAAGAGACTACAACACTGGTAACATGTATGAACAAGAATGACAAATGGATCATAGATAGTGGATGCTCACATCACATGATAGGAGATAAAAGTAAGTTTGTTAACTTTACTCAGTATGATGGAAATTGTGTTAGATTTGGTAATGATGCTCCATGTCAAATCAAAGGAAAAGGCTCCATTAAGCTTATAGAGAAAATTTCGTGTGATAATGCATAATATGTTGAAGGACTAAACTACAATTTGCTAAGTGTCTCACAGTTAGGCAATGTAGGGTGCAAAGTAGAATTTGGACATAAAACTACAAAAATCTATGATACTGATGGTAAATTGATAGGAAAAGGAGATCAAACAAGAAGTAATATGTTTTATCTTGATATGGAAAATGCTTCTTGTCTTGTTGCAAAATTTGATGATGTGTGGTTATGGCATAGAAGGCTATGTCATGTCAACTTTGATAATCTAGTCAATATCAATAAAATGAAGAAAGTCAGAGGTTTACCTAAACTAAAGAAGCCTGACAATATCATGTGCAAATAATGCCAGCTAGGAAAGATGACCAAGTCAAGTTTCAAGAGTAAAAACTATATGTCTAAAGAAGTACTTGAATTAGTCCATACTGACTTATGTGGTCCAATAGAAGTACAAAGCTACAAAGGAGATAAATATATAATATTTTTTGTTGATGACTATTCTAGGATGATGACTATTATGTTCTTAAAGAAAAAATTTGATGCTTTTCAAATGTTCAAGTGGTATGTGGCTAGAGTTGAAAAAGAAACAGGAAATAGTTTGAAATGCCTAAGATCAGGCAGAGGTCATGAATTCGCATCAAATGAATTTGAGATATTTTGCAATGACAAAGGGATCAAGAGACAAACATCAGCTCATAGAACTCCCCCACAGAATGGAATTGCTAAGAGAAGAAATAGATCTGTGATTAATTGTGCCAAAACATTAATGGTGGAAAAGATTGTTGCTCTAAAATATTGGAGAGAAGCTGTAAGTGTGGCTGTTCATACACTGAACCGAGTACAAGTCAAGAAAGGTACAAGTGCAACACCTTTTGAATTATGGTATGGTCACTCACCCAATATAAAGCATTTCAAAGTATTTTATTGCAAATGCTTGATCCTTAAAGATGCTAGAAATGAAAAATTTGATGCAAAAAGTGATGAAGGCATATTCCTTGGTTACTCCACTAGAAGTAAAGCATATAAGTGTTTAAATACTAACACTAACAAAATTGTGGAAAGTGCAAATATAAACTTTGATGAGCATACATATGTCCAAGTTGAAAACCCAAAGAGAATGGATGATTATAGAACCTTTGTGTATTCTTATGAAGGAATGCCTATTGATGAGGATGGTATCAATCAAATTGGGATTCAACAACAAGTTTCAGTTTCAGCCGAGTCATAACAAGTGAATGTTGAGCTGCATTTAGAAGCCAAGATGTAGAATGAAGGAAATGTACATTCTAATTCTAAAGTTAGTACACATGATAGAGATATAGAACTACCTGACAATGAAGTGCATAGTGACCCTAAATATAAAAGATCAAACATGGAAACAAGGATAGAACCAAGGCTGTCCAAATATATGAAGAGGCATCACCCTACTGAATAGATAATTGGTGACAAAGATGCAAGACCAATGAAAAGGAATAGACTAAGAAATGAATCATGTCTATTAAGAAAATTTGAACCTAAGATAGTGTATGATGTGTTACAAGATGGTGACGGGTATAAAGCTATGGAAGAAGAGATTGATCAAATAAAGAAGAACAAAACCTGGAGTTTGGTTCCTAGACAAGTTGACAAGAATGTGATTAGCACCAAGTGGGTATTCAGAAACAAGCTTGATGAGAATGGTGAAATTACTAGAAACAAAGCTAGACTAGTATGTAAGGGTTACGCTCAAGAAGAAGGATTAGACTATGGGGAAACATTTTCCCTTGTTGCGAGAATGGAAGGAGTAAGAACTTTACTTGCATATGCTACCTATAAAGGTTGTAAAGTCTATCAAATGGATGTAAAGTCTACTTTTTTGAATGGTATATTAGAAGAGGAAGTCTATATTGAACAACCAGAGGGATTTGTTGATGAGAACAATAGGGATATGGTTTGTAAACTACATAAAACACTCTATGGTCTAAAACAAGCACCTAGAGCATGGTATGAGAGACTTCACAAGTATCTAGTGCAAATATGATTTGAAAGAACTGATGATAACATCAACATGTACATCAAATCAGAAGAAGGTAAGGATATTATTATATCTGAAATATTTGTGGCTGACATAGTGTTTGGAGGAAAGGAAGTGCTTTGCAAAAGTTTTGCTGACAAAATGAAACATGAGTTTGAGATGTCTATGTTTGGAGAGATCAATTTTTTTGTTGGATTGCAAGTACATCAACTAAAACATGGTATATTTATGACACAATAAAAGTACATCAAAGAGATACTTAAAAAATTTGGATTGGAAGACTCCAAACTAGTCAGCACACCAATGGCAACAGAACATAAGCTATCCAAAAATGATATATCAACTGAAGTCAATAAAAAAAGGTACAAATCCATGATTGGAAAACTACAATATGCTATACATAGCAGACCCAACATATCATTAGCAGTTGGAATAGTGGCTAGATTTTTTACTAATCTTAAAGAAAATCATCTCATAGCAATAAAAATAATAATAAGGTATCTCAAAAGAACTGATGATTTTGGCCTATATTATAAAAAGAATGAAAAGTTTGAGCTCAATGCATACACAAATGCAAATTGGGGAGGCAACATTGATGATAGGAATAGCACAAGTGGAGGATCATTATTTTTAGGTAAACAACTAGTTACTTGGACTAGAAAGAAATAAACATGCACATCTCAGTCCACTGTAAAATCAAAATATGTGGTAGCAGCAGTCAATTGCACAAACATTGTGTGGCTCACACATCTATTGAAAGGAATGAAAGAAGAGGTAACCAAAATTGTGATATTGTATTGTGATAATACAAGTGCTATAAACATATCCAAGAATCCAGTAATGCATGTGAAAACCAAGCATATTGCAATCAAATATCACCATGTCAGAGAATTGGTAGAAGACAAACACGTGAAGATGGAGTACATTCACACAAAGGAACAAATTGCAAATATCTTCACCAAACCATTGCCCAAGGATGATTTTGAATATCTTAGAGGCAAGTTGGGGGTAATGCCCCTAACTCAAGTAGTTTAAAGCAACAAAGAAGTTTCCCTGCATCAACATGACAAAACCATTAAAATATTAGAAGAATGATGTAGAGGATGACAAAAGAAGTAGAAACTCCAAATCAGTCACAAGCATGGTGACAAAGGGAGAAAACATGAGATGCAAAGCTTATATTTCACATGTTAAAGATGCTACATCTTTGGCATTTATGTCAAAGAGGGAGATATATGTAGAAAATTGATCAATACAAAGTAAGAGGGAGATATATATGAAAGAGGGGGATTTATGAGAAACTGAAAGGTAAAGATATGGACATATATGAGATTAGTAGTAAAGGATGCAGCAGTCAAGCAAGAAGCAAAAAGTAGCAGAAAACATATATAATTTTGGTGGTAACTAAGTTAATCAAGTGATCAATTTGGTTTGCCATCAATGCCAAAGAGGGAAATTGTTGGAAATGATTGAAAAGCTCATGAATGAAGAGTAATGGAAATGGTAAATAATGTTTTCAATCATTGTTTTGTCATTGATGTCAAACTTACTACTTGCAAGAATGAAAATTGCTTTAGTGATCAAAATACTATAAATTGGTTGATTGATAAGGAGGAGGCAATCAATAAGATGTAACGAGAGCACCTAGAGAAAGGTTGAAGTTATGATGTTATAATGAAGTATAAGGATTAGCTAAGCCATTGATGAAATAGTGTATTGATGTCATACTCTAAGACACAGAGAATGGGCACACTAAAACACATCAAAGATGTAAAGTTTAGCTAAGTCATTTGTAAAGCCTAACTAACCTCATTAGAGAGAGCCAAGCAAGCTAGTTAGTGCCGAATAGATTCTTAGTTGAAGCCAAGAAAAGTTCAACTTAGTGTGCGTCGAGTGATCTTTAGGTGCTGAGCAGTCTTCAGGTGCCAAGTGAAGATTAGGTGCCAAGTAGTAGAAAAGATAATAGGTGCCGAGTAAGTTTTCAAGTGTCGAGCAAGATATAAGTGCCGAGCTAATTTCAAGAGCCATGTTTCATAGAATTTTTTTAGGTGTTGAGAATTAGTAAATCAATAATGTCGAGTTGCTGCATTATTTTGAAAATCAAAGATTCGCCAGATCTGAGCTGACATGGTAGTTATCTACAATTTTGTGAATCAAATAGAAGATAAGATTGATGAGATGATGGCACAGAACACTATGTAAAACATTTTTGGCAAATACAATTGGATTCTCAACAAAGTTTCTAGATAAGAGCAAGATATGGGATAGATAAATTGTATCCTACCTAATCTATTAAAACCCTAAAGTTGGAGAGGGAAAATAAAGTAGGAAAGGTATCCTAGATTTCTATTTAAGGAGTCACAAGGTCACAAAGCAAAGAGATGGTCAAGCATGAAAGCATGAAGTGCTAAAGAAGGTGCTAAGGTGGAAGAGAGCACATATACTCTTCTTCAATAGGTGACCATAGATATGATTGCATTGGTATGATGAGCAAGAAGACTCAAGGTTACGAAGCTTGAGATGACAAGCTATCAGAGCTACAGTGATTAAAGCCAAGCAAAGGATTGAACTGAAGTGTGATCTGTAATCTTCAAGATATGTTGTAAGTTGTATAAGATCAAAAGCCATTATTGTTACACTCTAGCAATTGTAACAGTTAGAATAAATCCTATGGACTTAGGTTGGTTTAATAGCCATGTTGTAAATCCTTTAACATGGTGACATTCCAAGTGAATGTTCCAAAGTCCTTTGACCAGGCCCATTCCTAACAGTATAATGAAATCTTCTAACAAGGTCACATTTAACAATGTAATGTAGCCTTTAATAGGGCAGACCATTAGAAGTGATTGAAATCAATTGCGCAGTTATTTTGTGGGTATCATCCCCACTCTAGTTTTACCTTCTTATTCCTGGAGGGTTTCTGGGTTATCAAATTCATAGTGTTATGGTGTGATGCATGTTTACTTTTCATGATTGATTAATGTTCAATTGAATGCATGATTATTTCAATTATGCACCATTAAGGACTTGTAGAAAAAGTTGCATTGGACCTTGAATAACTGATTCACCCCCCCCTCCCACCTCTTAATTATTCTAAAGAATTATAAAAATGTTAATTAGGGAAACCCTTGATCAGAGGAAAAACCCTAGTGGAGATGGTACCCACAAGATGATGTACTAATATAAATATTACTTGTTGGAGGATGGACCATGTTAGGAGTCTATGAATACATTTGGTACATATGAGTCCCTATTAAGAGACTTCAAATACCTCTTAGGAGATTCCAACCCTATTAGGAGTTGTTGAAGACAATCAGACCCACTGTCCAAATAACTTCAAAGGAAAGACCAATGAATGCACTGTCCAAATGATCTCTATATTATTCCTTGGATAATAATAGAAATGAAATGTACTTTTTTGGTGTTTGAAACTACTAAACAACAAAATGCTCAATACCAAAATGATAACACACATATAACCTAAGGAATAGCCAATTCCTATAATCAATTACATAAGTAAACCATTTGGACCCAACTTTTGCAAAACCAAGGATGGTTTCCTACTCTTTAGGCTCTACAAAATCAAGGTGGGTATACCTAGGGATGATTCTAATGCAAAATTTTGTATGAAAATTATCATAGTTTCATTTTGATTCTCATCTTCTATCCTTAGGCACATACATAGTTTACCAATTTCCTTAATACTTACAAGTTTATATCCATCCCTTATAAGTAGATTTGGTTATAATTCTCCTAGAATTTACAAGTATTTCTAGAAATAAGAATTACTTAAAACTCATAATCTAAATGTAAATGAGTGGTGACCAACATTATAACCTTGAACAAAATGCAATGAAAATGACTTTGAAATTATATTTTTTTTGACATGTAGAAGTAGAATTTACTCTCAACCATTTCTAACTTACATGACTAGTGCCTCATCCATTGGGAGAAAAAGAGTCAACTATTGGCAAGAGACCTTGTTTAATTAAATTTTAATTGAATTTATCAAATGTAACCACCTATTTCCATTCTTATAAGATATCATTTTCATAAACTCATGAATTCCACTAATTTACTGAAGCATTTACATAATTCATTGAATTCAGAGGAACAATATAACCAATATACAACCCATCCAGACTGCATTCAATCAATTGAACCTTATTCAAATGGTCTCAAAACTAATAAACTCATGAAATGGAGACAAAAAATGGTGACATGAATTTAGTGTAAATAACCTTTTGTATTATCCTTTTTGGTGACTAATACAATGACCAATAGAAACTCAATGAAAACCCCAAAAATTAATATTGATTTTATCATTTCTATTTGTCATCAAAAAAGTACATGACTAGAAATAAACTCAAAAACAACTGCAGATAATTGGACCGATTGTACTTTCTTGAAAATGAGAACATACAAAAATTTGGACCCTCACAATGCATTGAAAACTCATTTATATAACATGAGTTGCAATAAGAAAAGGGAAATTGTGATTGATAGGTATCCTCTTATAATAATAAGTACAACAACCTTTTTCAAAATATCCTAGACACCTTAATTCAAAAGAAACAACGAAAAGTAGTTGTAGATGATAGCTGGAGCATAAAATCTTTAACTTTATCTTTTTCTCTAACTACTCCCTATTGGTAAAGCTTTTATTTCTGTGATTTCTTCCTAGACAATGACTTCTCTCTTACTAAGCCCTTCACACATCTTGGTTGTTGTTAGTTCACGAATAGGTTTATGCCACCTGGCATCAGTGATCACTTTCTCTTTTGTGGTAAACCTATTCATTTTAGTTTCAATATTGAATAGGGTGTCAATTAGTTCATTGAAAACACATTCATCAATATCATCTTGGAAAATGGATGCCACCTATGGTAAGTCTACAATATGGTCAAAAGAATTAGACGATTCATTGAAATGCTTTACTTTCTTATCATAATCAAGGACAGAAAGAATTATAGAATGGAAGCCACTTGTTAATACTTTCATTTTATTCTATATTGCTGCCAGTTTCCCTGTGAAAAATTGCAACAGATCTTTCACTTTGTCCATGACTTCTTTGACAACAATAACTTTATCTAGTAGATCTGGCTTTTTTGCTAATAATGGTATCAATCTTTCAAAGAATTACATTTATGGTCCCCATTACTGAAAGATTGGATCAAGCCATTATATTGAATCCTTGCATACATGTTCTGTAGATTGTAGATTGATGAATGCACTATAGGTATCTAGAGATATTCTCTTCAAAAAACTTATTCTATGGCTTAGTACATTTATCATAACATATTTCTTAGTTGCATTGTCAGCTTGAGGAGCTTTTATTTCCACATTAACCACACATACTGGCACTATTACCCCTATAGGTATCTCCTCTTTTTGGGCCTCTACTTCTATAGTATGCCTTTCTTCTTCCATCTACCTAGGTGCATATTTTGCCTCTATTGCAGCCTTGAGTTGCTCTTTGAGGGATACCACTTCTACTTCTAAACACTAAATTTTTCCCTCCAATTCTTCTATTCTCTAATTTTGCACATAAGTCATTTTGAGCTCCTCTTCATACAATTTTCTAATATCTAGACATTCATTGTATACAACAACTAGCCTATCCTCAATTTCATCTACCTTTATCTCATTCATGAGTTCAAAGTGTTTGACTAGGCTAGAGATTTCTTTCCTAGTAGTATTTTCTAATGTCCACACAATCATGTTACCCTATGCAGTTTCTTGTATATCCATCATTCTATGCTTTTTGGTGTCAGGGGAAACACTCCACACTACTAGTGTTTTTTTTATCTATGTTAAATCCTAACCCCCTCTTTAGTCCCTCACTACTACTAGCTTCATAACTGATGGCTTTGTCTTGTCTTCTCATTTGACCAAGAACAAAATCCCTCTCAATGTCCCAATGTGGTATCAAAATCATACCACTCCTATGCACCAACTCCTTGGCTTCTGTAGGGGTCATTCTCTCACTCTCGGGATCATAAGCTAAAAGTTTTGCAACTAATTCTTTATTCTTATATGGATCCTCCCCTAGCATGAGGCTCAATGTGAGCTCATTCTATTTCATTTTATAAAGAAAGCTTTTAAAATTTGATGATTTAATGAAATCATCATCTGCCATAAATTTTTTAGATTGGATGATCTTGTCATCCAATCTTGATGTTGCAATTTGGAGATCACTAGAGGCCTTTCCTACCTCTTTAGCCCTTTGATGTAAATAATTTTTCCTAATATCAGCAAAGTATTCATCATTCCCTAGCATCACTTGTAAGGCTCTACTTACAACTCTCTCTGGGATGTGCATTGTTTTCTACCTTTTATAGCCCTTTGGCACCCATGTTGAAGTTGATGGTTGCTCCTCCAACTCAACCTCCAACTATACATCTAGCTCAAGGGATTCTCTATTTATAGTGGCTTCCTCTCCCTCTAGCTCATGTGCCATCTAAGACATGATGTGTTCAAAATTTTCTACCATCTTTCTTAGGTTACCAAGGTAGGGAATCTCTATGTAAAAACCCTTAAAATTAGGGTTGGTCCTTCTCAGGGCCTCCTCTACCTTCCTTATCTCACCATACTTCCTTAATAGCTCATCAGCCTCCCCTATTTTCACTATGTTAGCAATTAAATCCTCCATAGGGATTGGCTTGCTTGGAAGTAGGATGTATCCCCTAATGGCCTTTACCTCATTTGTAATATAGTTTTTAGTGTCATACATCCTATAAGGCCTAGTAGAAAATTTTTACTAGCCTAGGTACTTGCTCAACTCCTCATATGCATTTTTTCCCTATTTCAAAATCCGCTACCTTAAATGTTCTACAAACAAAAGTGGGCTTGTGCAGAGAAGGAGGGATATTGGGGTAGAATGTGAAGAGGCTATGGGCATGCATATATCCTCATCAATGTGCACTCCTATGATATAATTTAGTTTTCTCATCAAAAAATGAAGGTCTAAGCAAGGTCTTAAAAACATTTGGTGCCCTAAAGAAAGTGTGTTCCAATTTCCTCATACTAATAGAACTAAACAAATTAAAGAATACAAGTGCATTTGAATAATGGAAATTCTTATCCCAAATGTGAGTCCAAAGTTGCATAGGTTACTCACTAAATTCATCTGAAGTCTAATCGATGAAGTCCAAGTTGATGTAACCAATGTTGTAATATAGGATAAGGTGCATCTATAGTGAGTAATGGTGGAACTTGAAATCTTTCATTTCTCCCTTCTTTGCATTGACAATTTGATTTTGCATGTTGTCCATGATAAATGCTACATAATAATAATCTTTGTGGTGGAAAGGATCTTGTATGTCACATGCCATCAGGAATAGGGAACCATAGACACAATCCTCTACACCATCACTTCCTAGCACTTTTGTAGCCCATGTACTATGTTCTTGAAATAATTCTTGAATCTTCTCAATGGAAAATGATCCCCCACCTTTTTTGGAATCAACCCTGCCTTTTTCACATTATAAGGGATGTGGGCAGCATGACATTGTTTACAAAATAGGTTTTATTGCTCCCAAATCTCCTTTGTAAGTCTTTAATATCAATAGGCACATCCATCTACCCTTCTAGTCCAAAAGACTCTATGAAAGAAGTTATATCCAATGTGCACAAAAAACTCCCATTATGTCTTTGGAATGTCCTAGTGAATGGATTGTAGGAATTTATCAATGCTTTCAATAGGTCCACATCAACAAACACTTCTAGGAATATCAACTTTGCCATGTTCCTATTCCATGGGTTAGAAATTGGCACATTTTTTGTTTTGTTTTAGTAGAAATATAAAAATAGATTGAAACCATCAATTCTAGTGCATTTTGCATCCCTGACCAGGAAGTAAGGGTCTTTGAAAATGTGGTGATTAGCTGAAATTGTTTTTGATGACCCTAGAAGAATTTTCAACCAATATTTGACATGCTTATTTGGTTTTCTAACCCTTGACTTTTTCTTAGTTTTGGCAACACCTTTCTTCCTCTTTCCTTCAATAGTGACTTTTACAACATCGTCACCCTCATCTTCAACCTCTACCTCTTCTACAGACACCTCCTAAACTTCCTTATTAGCCATTTTCTCTATAATTATACTTTAAAATCTTGCACAATAACGAAAAAATCACAATGCTATGCATACTTGTAAAAAAATTTAAAGTGAGAACACAAATTCTTTAGAATGGAAATTTTTTTGGATGTTCAGTCAAATACTTATGTTTTAATCATGCAGTCTACCAGCTTTTTAATAAATTCTACATGCATGAGTTTTTAATACCACCCTCGTAGGCTAACAACAAGGAATATCGACCGTGAAATTTGATTTTGATGTCCTTTTTAGTGTTTTATTTTACTTGGCCATGGTGAATTTTTCCTTTTTTTTGAACTGGCATGACATCTTAGCTGCTTTCTTTTCAAATTCTAGTCTTCCACTTTTACACTAAGTCAAAATATTTCAATCTTTGTAACCCCAAAAACACCCTTGGTGAGCCTTTATGTTCATTTGATAATGCTTTAGAACATCCCAAGTGTGGAAGCATTAGGGCTCCTTTAGCACTATATTGAAATTTCCTTTACCCTCTTATGCAGCCCTTTACACCATAGAATCTCAGGTCTCCTCAATAGGCACCTTCATTCTTATGCTTCAAACCTTTCTCATATAAGAATAAATCTTTTACTATAACATTCACTTTACCCTTTAGACTCAAACACACATGTATCAACAAAAACCTTAAAAAATTCCTTTATGCTGCTATATGCTTACTTCATTACCCAAAATATAATAACTCTTTACATATCCATCCTCTAGTCATATGCTCAAGGCTTTACCCATGGTATCGTAATGCCTCTTACCTTTTATTTATTTCTCCTTTATGCCTACACGAGTTACCTTAATCTTGTAACATCAGAAAGCTTTTACAAATGGCATCCCACTCTTACATTTCACAATTCTCATAATAGCATAAAGCCTTTTCTTCATTCCTCTGTCTATTCTTTTATGCTTATATGCTCAAAATTAACTCATAACCATGGAGAAAGAAATGAAACAACTCTTCATTCATATGCTTACCATGCAATCATAAAGGCATAATGAGAAATTACACCTTTCACTTATCAATGACCCAAATTGAATCTCAAAAAAACATAAAAAACCATATCCATTAATTTTAAGCACATGCAAAATGAAGAACTTAAGTTGTCTACCATGCCGGTTGGGCCCATCTGATATGTATGATGTGTTACCACTTGATTTTCTCACATCAGGGCCCATCTAAGAACTTGATAAGTCCCACTTAGCATGATCACTATTATAATATGGTTTTATTGTCATCTACAAGTTCAAGAAGTGAAAGCATGTAAACACAACTAAACATCGCTTTCATTCTTACGATCTCCTTTTATATGTAGAACCATAAAAAACTTTATGCCTTCTCATAAACCATCCTTTATGCCATGCTAGGTTATTACACCCTTACACCATTCATTAGAATGTAGGTGTGTAAATCAAAACTCAATACCTTTCTGCCCCTCTGCTCAACTATTTACTTGTAATCCTATAAAGTGATATGACACATCTCCTTTAAAACCTTTTACACTCACATTCTTAACACTTTAACATATGAGTGGGAATACCAGTTCAAGCTCCTTTTTCTCCTTCACTCAGTTGCTTATGGTAAAGCTGTAATACCACTTTCAAAGCATAAAACCCCTCTACGCTTCTTTTCCTAAAGATCAAAAGTATAATTGGGGAACCTGAAAATGAACTGTTCCACTATTATGAAAAGCAAAACCATATCCTCATAAAACATGAACTCCTTTATGCCTTTACACTGTATGATAAAATGTGACCATAGAAACATGAGTAAGAAGGTATTTTGTTCTTATGTGAAACTCTATACTGTAAGACTGTAAAGGGAAAAACTTAAGTGCTTTACAAACCCTTTTGAAAATTTGAAAAGAGACCTAGGGTTTTTACATACTTAGGGTATTTTAATGGATATGTTGATGAAAAACCTTGAGAATTTAATAGAATTCAAACAAGACATGAACCAAGGCATGACTAGGGTAACCAAAATATTTGAAAAATTATAAGGAACGAAACCCTAATCTGCCTAGAACATTGACTTAAATGGATTTTCACTAAAATTTTAAAAATTTCTCTACATTGTGAAAATTAGACCAATAGTGGCTCTAGCTAGGGGTGATAGACTACTTGAGTCTATGCAAGAATTCAAAATCTATAAAAGAGTATACCACATACTTGGCACATGAATGAAAACTTCTTCAGAGAGCACATAATTGGACAACAGAATAGGGAACCAGACTATACAGAGATATTAAAAGAGACCTACAAAACAATACAAAATGTACAAGAACACAAGGAAACCTAAAAACTACTATTCATGGAAAATAGATACTTTAAGAAAAGTGCCTCTTCAAGAATTTTCCATGAACTGGAAATTCAAGAATATCTCCAGTTAAATCCTTCAAAAAATATGAATCTTCTCAATTTGTATCACAAATGTTATATGGGCCAAGCCAAATTGGGTCAAACTTACCATGCTTTCCTTTGTCTTCCATTCTAGCATTCCACATCAATACTATGTCACCTATTTCAAATTTCCTCTCAATGGCCCTTTTGTCATATAAGTGCTTCATTTGTGATTGTAACTTGGCATTTTGCATAGAAGACTATCTCCTTGCTTCTTCTAGTTGCAAAATATCATGCATTCTGAGTTGCATCTCATCAATGATATCATCTTCATATAATTAAACAAATTTATACATTTCTTTTAAGTTATTCTTTGGAAGTATAGCCTATATAGCATAAACCAAATTAAATGGAGCACATCCAATGGCCTTTTTCATAGTAACTCTATTAACCCAAAGAGCTAATGGTAGTTTTGAATCCTAGACCTTCTTGTTTTCTCCTAAAATCCTCTTGATGATTTTCAATATACTCTTATTACTTGATTTTTCTTGACCATTTCCTTGGGGATGATAAGGTGATGATGTGTACTCTGTAATGCCATACTTTTTACAAAAGTATTTTTATTCCTCTAATCTAAAACACATAGCATTATCAATTATAATCTTTTGTGGGCATCCAAGCTTGGTCACAATATTATTTAGAATGAAATTAATCACCACCTTACTTGTTGCAAATGTTCTTAGTAGTAATTGCTTCAACCCACTTAGTGAAGTAATCAGTAGCCACCAGGATCCAAGAATGTCCACCACTAGACCTATTTGAGATCTCAGCAATGAAATCAGTTCCCCATTGTTGAAATGGTGCCTATATTTCAATAGGTCTTAATGGTAAATTCCTAGAAAATTTTAGCTTTCCACTAAACCTTTGACAAGCATCACATGTCTTGACAAACTCATGAGCATCTTTGAAAAGTGTTGGCCACCAAAAGCTAGCCCTAAGAACTTTATGAGCAATGATCTTAGCCATATAATGACCACCACACACACCTTCATGCATATCCTTTAAAATATTTTCATACTCAATTTTATCTACACACTTCAAAAGTACCCCTTCCATATTTCTCCACCACAATTGACCCTACACTATAACATACCTTATGGCTTGTAACTTAAGGGATCTTTCTAGTTATCTATTAACTTTGATGGAGATTTCATGTTTTGCAAATAATAAATTACATCTCTGTACCAATAAAAAGTATCCATATCACAAAGATTATCCTTGCAACTATCATCAAGTTGATTGATTTGGTTTGCCTCTAGATTGGCTTATGCCATCAATTTGGCCAAACCTTGACCCCTAACCAATTTGGTAATCTGAATATCAATGTTAAACTCTTGTATCCTATTAATCCATCTACATCTCCTACTAGATACCTCTTGTTGTGAAAAAATATCCTTCACAGTAGTAGTAGAAAGAAAAGAAATGATAGTGGTTCCCATTAAGTAACATCTAAAACCTTTTACCCCTTTCACCAATGCATATGCCTATTTTTCATTTGTATCATACTTAAGTTTTGTTGCTCGCAAAGACTTGTTGAACAATGCAATGGGCTACTCATAACCTTCCTCATTTTTCTATAACAATACAATAGAAACAATGTGAAATGAGGCAAAAAAAAAATATGCATTGGTTCACAATAATTAGGTCCTCTAAGAATAGGGGCATCTTTAATAGCTTGCTTGATCTTCTAGAATGTGATTCTAGGTTCACCTTCCCATTTTATCTCAAACCCTTTCTTTAAAATCCTAGATATAGGCCTACTAATCTCTATAAAGTTGGTCACAAATCTTCTAAGAAAGTTGATCTGTCCAAAAAATGACTGAATTCTCTTAACACTTTTAGGTTTATGAATCTTGTGTATTGCCTCTACCCTTTCAGGGTCAATCCTCACGCTATGCTTGCCAAATAGATGTCCTAACAATCTTCCTTTAGTAACACCAAAATTACATTTCCTTGGATTTAAAGAGATACCATACTTAAGGGCTCTAATAAATACCTTTTCCAAATGTATGCAATGATCATTCTCGTCCTTGGAATAAGCAATGAGGCCATCTTGATACACAACTAGAAATTTATCAATAATATCAGAAAAAGCCACATCCATAGCCCTTTCTAAAGTAGCCCCAACATTAGTAAGCCCAAAAGGCATCCTGATATAAACATAGGTACTCCATGGAGTAGTAAAAGTAGTCTTGAACTATTCTAATTCTTTAACAACCACTTGATTGTAACCTAAATATCCATCCATTGTAGACATAATTTTAGAACTAGTAACCCTTTGCAACATAGCTTCCATATTTGGCAATCCATAATTATCCTTTAATGAAGATATATTGAGATTCCTAAAGTCAACTCATAACCTTATGTCTCCATTTTTCTTCCTAATAGGGACTAAATTGGATACCCAAGAGGAATGCCTAATAGGCTTTATGATTCTTGCATCTCTCAATTTGGCTAGTTCCTCTTGCATTTTGGGAGCTAAAGTTGGATTTATTGGCCTTTGTTTCTATCTAAAAGGTTTAGCATCTAGTTTCAAAGGGATCTCATGCCGAAAAAGAGCTTCTCTATAGGCTTTTAGGTCATCATATGACCATGCAAACACATGTCTATACTTCCTTAGTAGATCTATTAGATCTTTCCTAATTTTAGGAGGCAATTTCTTGCCAATATATACCTTTTTTGGTGTTTCCTTAGTTCCCAAATTTACCTCCTATAGGTCTTTATCATTATATTCACTAATATTCATTTGTGACCTACCTTGGCTATCAAAAATAGTCTAAAAAAAAACTGGACCCTTTGGGATTTTGTTTGTCATCAATTACACAACTTCCTACCCAAAAAAAGTATCTTTTCCATTTATATTCTCTACATAGGTTGCACAATCAATTTCTTGTCCTGACAACATATTCTCTTAGAAATCTTAGGATATCGTTATCATCTTCAAATACTTGCCAATTTTGAACATTATCAGGGACAAAGGGCCTAGTTTAAATCTCAATTTTAGATACACCAGCAAATGTGATATCATTAGGCTTTATTGCTATATTTGCTAGTAAGTTTTCCATCTTATTATTAGTCCTATCTTTCAAAATTATCCCAAATGCATCAAAACATTCAATCATATCCCATACAACATTTTTGTATTTTCTTAATCTTTTGTTCTTTGACACAAGCATTTCTTACTTGGGATACAACCAATTCAGAGTCTTCAATAATATGTAAACATTTTATCCCATGCTTATGAGCTCATCTAAGGCCTAATAGTAAAGCCTCATACTCTGTTATATTATTGGTACATGGGAAGCTTAAAGTAAAGGAAAATGTGTATATTACCCCTGTTGGAGATATCAACAAAATGCCTGCGCCAGATCCATGCTTGCAGCATGCACCATCAAAAAACATAGTCCATAGATCACCTTTGTCTTCTTTTGTGTTAGCTTCTATTTTGATCTAAGACTTATGCTTGAATTTCTTTAGAGTCAAAACCTCAGCTTAGAATGCATTAATATCTATATCCACAAAATTTTTCATATTGTTCTCTACATCTTCTTCTATCATGTATATACTTTAGGCTCCCTATTTATTTTTATCAAATTCCCCTCAATGTTAAAAATAGAAAATGCAAATCACACTGTAGACTCTCTCCCATGGCAGCACTCCACTTTCTAGATAACTGTTGTCACTTAGGTTTGCACCCTTGTCCAAAGTCTATGCATGAGGACAACCTAGTGAAACATGGAAACAACCTCCAAGCTGTGGGACTTGAACTGTAATGTTAAGTCTTCAGAGAAGGCCAGCTTCCTCTTACTATCAGGGTGCACCTAACTACTCTTAGAGGGGAAAAGGGAGAAGGAGAGCATGAAACAAATCTACCTAGCCTAATCTAAAGAGGTGATGCACCAAAATAGAGTGTTCAGACCAATCTCTGCCCATAAATGCACTATTGAACCAGAATGAAACTAAGGATACACACATTTAGACTTGCTTTAATCAGATAACCACATGCAGATCAAGATGATCAAGATGAATGTCACAAGGAAAGAGAGATTCAATTATATACCATTCACAAGCCAACATATATATAGTCCTACAAATTACGGACTTTCACAAAACAATGACGAAGGCAAAGAGTTCTTGCACTTTCATAGCAATGGTTGAAGGAGATAAAATAGAGAATCATATAGTTTAGAGGCACAGGGGAATTTACACTAGAATTGTAGAACACTAGCAGAGAAAAGCCAGAAAAAAGTCTGACCTCAAGAAAATCTACAAAAGTTGCCTTTATAGTTCAGGAATAACTAAGATCTCTTCCAGCTGAAGTGACTTCACAGCTACCTGCCATTAAGTTCTGTAGAGAACAATCAAGGGGAAATCTGATCTGGATGCGGATCTAGACACAATGATTTGGAACAGGCCCTGAGAAGAAAAAAATGGTGCCATAACTACTATCTGACCTGGTAGATGGATCAAAAGATGGGTGGTGGAGTGTTCTTCTCATTCTGCATTCATTTCATGGTAGTTGGAATCGATCATGAAGATGAGATCATGCAACAAAATCGATTACCTTCATTTTTTTTGAGTTGTGAATCAGTAGAGTCAGCGAGTCAACCTATTTTTGTAAGTAGGATGGACCAAGTGGACCAAAAACCTCTTTTTATTTTTCCACCTTACAGAAGTCCTACATAGTTGACCATCTCTTCATCACTAACTGCACCAACACCTCAAACTCTAGCTACAATGGTTACACTAACTGCCATCCGTTAACTATCAACCTTGGCTGGGCCCACGAGAGACATATCACCAAGGCACTATGTCGCTATGGTTAAAATTCTCAGAGTTCTCCATAGCGAGATAGTGCCCATTATTGATCATTCTTAATCTGATAATTGTGGAGACTCGTTGTGTTTCACACTTTGCTTTTCAACTTTTGGGCCCACAAAATGCTATCAACACACCTGGTCTCTACCTGGCACAACCTGGCATCATCCTTGAGGTTCACAAGATAACACAAGCCCATCTAACATGTGTCACTGAGGTGCTATGTCACTATGGTATATAGTGTGCAACTTTCAATACTGCAATAATGCCAACCATCGATCTTCCTAAAATCTGACGATTGTGAAGACTCATCATAATACTATGCTTGTTCCTACCCAAGCCCATCATACTTGATGCCATCTCAGCAACTGCACCACACTCGAATGACACCTGGAAATCCTTGGCACACATACCTTGGCAAGACCTGGCCCCTTGATCCACATGGCAAAAGGGCACTATGTCGCTATGGTTAAAATTCTCACAGTTCTCCATAGTGAGATAGCGCCTGCTATAGATTTTCCTTAGATCTACAATGATCCACAAAACTATACAACTGTGTCACACGCTGACTGAATGGACCAATGAAAAAGATGCCACCGTATTTTGACCCATCTGACAACTGCCACTAAGGATGAGATGTACTATCACTTTGAAGAAGGGCGGGCCCATTACGTTATCTATGCCACACATCGTTGAGGTGTTATGTCGCTATGGGTATCTATTGTGAAACTCTTAATAGTGACATGACACCAACCATGGATCAAATTCACATCTACGGTGCTCAAACTCTTTGTAGGACTACATACTTGGTTAATTGGATGGGCCAATAAGATCTGCCTACGTACTCTAACCTGTTTGACAGCTGCCATGGAAGACAAGCCACCTGTTTATCCTGCAGCCCACAAGATGAAAATGGACCCACATGCCATGCATCACCGAGGCACTATGTCACTATGGTTAAAATTCTTGTAGTTCTCCATAGCGAGATAGCACTCATCATTGATCTGAACTGATCTAATAGCAAGCAAGATAGATCTGACTTCTCAGTGCATAGCCAATAGGAACTAGCCACGTGCCAACTGTCTGATGAACCCTTGTCTGCGACCTGCCAAGGAAAGTAGGACCCATACTCCATGTAGTTATACTTAGCCGATGAAAAGATGAATCCACCACCAATGTGTCTGACAAATCCTCACTGATATTTGATAGGGCACACCTGGGACCCACCATACTTCCAAACCTTGCTGTAGGATCACTTTCCATCTAGGCGCTATGTCGCTATCGACGAGAAGCTTAGATTTTTTGATAGCGCCATGGCACCCACCATGGAACCGGCAGAAGCCGACATCAGAGAAAAAATCGAGGAAAAGGGGACCCACCTGACATGCAATAGAAGGGTGCTATGTTGCTAACGTATCCATCGTGCAACTTCCCATGGCGAGATAGTACCAACTGTAGATATTCTTTAGATCTCACAATGGAAGACTTGCAGGCCAAAAAACATATTATAAGGTTTGATTAGTATTTAAAATAATATTAACTCTGCACACTAGTCGTTGGTAGGTAAAACATTTGAACTTCGAATCTTGGTGGGGCGTAAAAATGATAACAATAACATCATGCCATGCTAAGGTGGAATATCAACAACCAATACACTCATAGTAAGTTCTTTGTTAGGACAGGCTATTAGTTTATATGGTAAAGAATTAATAGTACCTATGACTGTCACTTCTCTTTTTTCCATAGCACAACATCTTCCTTGAGTAGTATCTACCTTCAAACCTAATTCCTTCATTATTTCAAAAGGCATCATAATATTGGAAGCACCAAAGTCAATCATGCAATTTTTTAATGGTTTACCATTTACTAAAATACTTAAGAAGAATGGCTCAACATTTCCCAAACACTAATTTAAAGAATTATCCAAAAAAGCTAAGGAATTTGAAACACAACTACTTCAGCTTCTTTGTCCTTTACCTTTTCTTTGCTACTTTCTTTGGGACTATGATTTTCATTACACTCATGTTTCACCTTTATACCAATATCTCCCAACCATGCTAAAGCTTTATTTCTATGTTCAGGGATTCTTAAAAATTCAGACAAAGGGACTTTGATGGTGAGTTGTGATAACATTGTAGTCATATCTATAGAAGAATCTGATGGGCTATCAATGACAACACTCCTTTTATCATGATGTTTATCAAAAGTATTTACAACACCTTGGTGATTCTTGTCACTTATAATGAGTGCTTTTGGTATCTTCTCATCTAACTTCTTTGGAGCATTATTTAGGAACTCACAAACCTTGGGATTATCCTCCTTCTTTGGTTCCCATTTTTTTATTTGTAATTTTAAATTTCTTAGTAGGGATCTCTTTAGGCTTCACAGCTTCCCCTTTTTTAGGCTTAACTCCCTTTATAAACATAATAGCCACCTTGTCATTACCCTCCTTTTGAGCCATGTTTCTAGTCTATACTTGAGCTATCATGCTTGTAGTAATTTGATCAACCTCTTCCCTAGAGGGCTTCCTTAATGTGATCTCTTCTTTGACACTTACCATACTACACACATTATCTTCAACATCACTCTAATAAGAGAATACTTGCTATTGCACTTTATTCTGAAACTGCCTTTTCTCATTTACATCTCTGTCATAATCCTCACAATCAAAATAATCATAGTGTGACTCAAACATTTTACACCCTACATCCTCATTGTTTTCTTTATGTTCTTGAAATTTTTCTACTACACTCTGATTTTCAGGGAAAGACAAGGCTACTACACAAGATTCAAGGGCATGGGGTAATTGACACACACAACACCATATAGGTTCAACAGTGAATTCAGGATCATCTACTAAATTTATAGATTTTTTAGATAAAGGATTAGGGGTGACCTTGTTGTTAGTATTCTTGGGGAGAGAGACATTAGGATAACCATCTTTTAAGGTGGTAGTATAAGGGAAATTTGCAACCTATTTGGTCTATTGAAATTTGACTGGTAAGGGACCCTATTTTTAGTGGGATTCCTATCATTTTTTACCTGAGGGATATTTAGATTCTTTATAGCACTTAGAACTTGATTTATCTCACTAGGCTCTTTCTTTTTTCCACCTCCACCCTTGTTATCCTCCTTTTTGTTTCCCTTGTTTCACAACAATTTGGGGTCATCTCTTTTATTTTCTAGCCTTCTTGAAATTCTCAAATTGTTTTCCACATTTAAAACAATTTTGAAAGCATTTCTCAAAGTCCTAGGTTCTTTATCCCTAAGCTGGTATACAATTTTTCCATCAAAAGCATTCAAATAAGTAATCAAACAAATATTGTCATCAACTCTCATGGCTTGCATGAGCTTATACATTCTATTTTGGAACCTATTGTTAAATTTAGTGATAGATTCATTAGGTAACCTCTTAATATTACTGAATTCACTTAGGATATAGCTTTGATTATACTTGTCACCATATTGCTCTTTGAAACAGTAGTCAATGTCCTTCCAATCAATAATAGATAATTTAGGAAGTCTCTTGAACCATTCTCTACCATCTTTAGTTAATGATTGAACAAAAAAAATTATAATAACATCCTTAGCCTCAACCTCATAATCACTCATCATATCAAGAAAACTCTTCAAATGGTCTTCACAAGTGATAGCATTGTTCCCAAAAAATTTAGGAAACCTTTTCCTTACCTCTCGTGGGATGGGGTTAGGGTAACCAAGGATTCCATCAAAAATTTCCTATAACCCTCTAACTAGATAGGTCTTCTTTGTAAATCAATCTTAGGATGATGGTTAATATCTTTCCTAGTGTTACCCATGGTATTACTAGTGCTAGCATCACCAAAAAATTTGTCAAGATCTACTTTATGTGAAGATGAGGATAAGAAAAGAATAGGTACCTTAGTATTATTTTGATTTTCATCATTAGATCCACCATCATCTTTGGGCATAATTGTAGATTGCCTCCTAGAATTCTCCAAGAATTTAATCTTGTTGTTCATTTCAGCTATGGCTACCTCATTCTTTGCAATTTCAAATTTCTTAGCCAAAGCATCCTTTTCTTTCCTTTTCTTCTCCAGCTCAATATCAAAAAGTGACATGGAATCATGGATCTAAACAATCTTTTTTGGTTCATTAATCTTAACACCCATCTCCTTTTGTTTCCCTTTATCTTTAGCCGCAATAGCATGCCCTACATCTTTATCTTTGTTGTTGTTAACTTCTAGGGCACTATAGTTCTTAATCTATTGTATTATAGGTCCTTCTAGGTTCATATTTTGAGTTTCCAATAGCTTTTGTTCTTGTATCTTAAGCTATTCAACTTGACCTATAATCTTTGGTTTCCATGCATTAGCTACTATTTCATTTTTCTTCTTTAGGGTAGCAATTTTCCTAAGTAATGTCTACTTTTCTTCATAAACCTTCATGATATTTTCCTCCCTTTCCTTCCAAAATTTCCTATCAATAGCCTCTTTCTTAGTGAGCTACATTCTCAACATTTCATTCTCATCAAGGTCAAGAATAGTAAACTTAGAATGAGAGGTCTTCTCATCATTGAAACTTTCATGCTCTAAATGTTTTGGTCTTTCCCTTTTAGGAGAGTAATCTGATATGAAAGGGTTTGTGCTATGCTGGAAAATATTGTTACTAGTCCTATCCTCTAAACTAAATGCATGTGGTTGCACAACTTTTTTTTGACATATCATTTCAGGAGTATTATAGAAATCATCAGTAGATAAACAAGGATGTCATCTAGGACCCTTGCAGAAAGGTTCCTTTTCAGCAACAGAAAGACTGGTGTTTTGTTCCCTTGCCATTTTCTCATAGGAATAATTTCCCTTCTACATTTGAGCTCCTTTCATAGCCCAATTTTTCTTTCCTCTAGGAGGAAGATCAGTCTATAACTTAATAGCTAGGTTTTTCTTCACATTTTCCTGCATGTTTTTCACACTTCTCATGATCTAAAACATCCTTAAATTTGAGACTAGTTAAAACCTCTCTGAATTGCCACCCACCTAGGGAAAATTAATGCAATAATCCTATTGACTTAACAAAACATCATAGGATTATCAAGAAAGAAATAGACAAATAGAATGCAACCAATTAGAATTTGTTTTTGAGACTGTTACTCTTTCTTAATGGATAAGACACCTTTGCAAGGACCATACATGTCAATGTACATCTATGGTGTGGGGTTTGTTCTTCTTCTTTTAAATTCTCAAGGCTTGTCACTAGAAAACTCCACTAAAACCATAGATAACTCCCAAAGGATCTGACAGTTTTAATATTGACACTTATCCCTAGTAGAGTTGCCATTTTGTTGGTGTTTGAAACTATTGAACAAAAATATGCTCAATGCCAAAATGATAACACACATATAACCTAATGATTAGCCAATTCGTATAATCAATTACATAAGTAAACTATTTAGACCCAACTTCAACAAAACCAAGGATGGTTTCCTACTCTTTAGGCTCTACAAGGATGAGGTGGGTATACCTAGGGATGATTCTAATGCAAACTGTTGTATGAAAATTATCTTAGTCTCATTCTTATTCTCATATTCTATCCTTAGGTACATACATAGTTTACCATTATCTTTAATACTTATAAGTTTATATGCATCCCTTATAAGCATATCTAGTCATAATTCTCCTAGAATTTACAAGTATTTCTAGAAATAGCAGCTACTTAAAACTCAGAAAGTAAATGTAAATGAGTAGTGACCAACATTATAACCTTGAACAAAATTGAAAGAAAATTACTTTCAAATTACATTTGTTTTGACATGTAGAAGTAGAATTTACTCTCAACCATTTCTAACTTACATGACTAATGCCTCATCCATTGGGAGAAAAAGAGTCAACTATTGGTAGGATACCTTGTTCAATTAACTTGTAATTGAATTTATCAACTGTAACCACCTATTTCCATTCTTATGAGATATCCTTTTCATAAACTCATGAATTCTATTGATTTATTGAAGCATCTACATAATTCATTAAATTAAGAGCAACAATATAAACAATATACAACCCATCCAGACTACATTCAATCAATTGAACCTTATTCAAATGGTCTCAAAACTAATAAACTCATGAAATGGAGATAGAAAATGGTGACACATATTTAATGTAGATACCCTTTTGTATTATCCTTTTTGGTGACTAATAGAATGACCAATAGAAACTCAATGAAAAACCTATAAATTCATACTAATTCTATCATTTCTATTTGTCATCAAAAAAGTACATGACTAGAACTAAACTCAAAAATAACTACACATAATTGGACCGACTGTACTTTCTTGAAAGTGAAAAAATACCAAAATTTGGACCCTCACAATGCCTTGAAAACTCATTTATATAACATTAGTTGCAACAAGCAAAGGGAAATTGTGATTGATAGGTATCCTCTTACAATAATAAGTACAAAAACCTTTTCCAAAATATCCTAGAAACCTTAATTAAAAAAGAAACAACAAAAAGAAGTTGTAGATGATAGCTGGAGCATAAAATCTTTAACTTTATCTTTTTCTCTAACTGCTCCCTATTGGTAAAGCTTTTATTTCTGAGATTACTTCCCAGACAATGACTTCTCTCTTAGTGGCCTATTTGCACGTCTTGGTTGTTGCTAGTTTAGTAATAGATTTCTACCACCTAGCATCAATGATCACTTTCCCTTCTATGGTAAACCTATTCATTTTAGTTTCAATCTTGAATAGGTTTTCAATTAGTTCATTGAATTCACATTCATCAATATCATCTTGTAAAATGGATGCCACTTGTGGTAAGTCTACAATATGGTCACAAGAATTAGACCATTCATTGAAATCCTTTACTTTATTATTAGAATCAAGGATAGAAAGAATTAAAGAATGGAAGCCACTTGTTAATAATTTCATTTTATTCTATATTGCTTCTAGTTTCCCTGTGAAAAATTGCAATAGATCTTTCACTTTGTCCATGCCTTCTTTTATAGCAATAACTTTATCTAGTAGATCTGGCTTTTTTTCTAACAATGGTATCAATCTATAAAAGAATTGCATATATGGTCCCCATTGTTGGAAGATTGGATCAAGCCATTCTATTGAATCCTTGCATACCTATTTTTTAGATTGTAGATTGATGAATGCACTATAGGCATCTTGAGATATTCTCTTCAGAATGCTTATTCTATGGCTTAGTACATTCATCATAACATATTTCTTAGTTGCAATGTTAGCTTGAGGAGCTTCTATTTCCACATTTACCATAGGCACTCGCACTATTACCCCTATAGGTATCTCCTCTATTTGGACCTCTGATTCCATAATGTACCTTTCTTCTTCCATCTACCTAGGTGCATGTTCTACCTCTATTGCAAGTCTTCAATATCAATAGGCACATCCATCTGCCCTTCTAATCCAAAAGCCTCTATGGAAGAAGTTCTATCTAGTGTGCACAAAAAACTCCCATTATGTCTTTGGAATGTTTTGGTGACTAGATTGTAAGAATTTATCAATGCTTTCAATAGGTCCACATCAACAAACACTTCTTGGAATATCAACTTTTCCATGTTCCTGTTCCATGGGTTACAAACTGGCACATTTTCTATTATGTTTTGGTAGAAATATAAAAATAGATTGAAACCATCAATTCTAGGGCATTTTGTATCCCTGACTACGAAGTAAGGGTCTTTGAAAATGTGTTCATTAGCTGAAATGGTGTTTGATAACCTTGGAAGAATTTTCAACCAATCTTTTGCATGCTTATTTGGTTTTCTAACCCTTGGCTTTTTCTTAGTTTTGGTAGCACCTTTCTTCCTCTTTCCTTCAGGCATGACTTCTACAACATTTTCACCTTCATCTTCAACCTCTACCTCTTCTGTAGACATCTCCTTGAGTTCCTTGTCAGCCATTTTGTCTACAATTATACTTTAAACTCTTGCAAAATAATGCAAAACTCACAATGCTATGGATACTTGTAAAAAATTTTAGAGCAGAATGCCAATTCTTCATAATGGAAAAATTTTTGGACATTCAATCAAATACTTATGTTTTAATCATATAGTCTACCAACTTTTTAATAAATTCTACATGCATGAGCTTGTAATACCACCCTCGTAGGCTGACAACAAGGAATATCGACTATGAAATTCAATCCTAATGTCCTTTTTAGTGTTTTATTTTACTTGGCCATGCTGAATTTGTCCTTTTTTTTGAACTGGAATGACATCTTAGCCACTTTCTTTTCAAATTCTGGTCTTTAGCTTTTATGCTAAGTCAAAATCTTTCAATCTTTGTAACCCAAAAACACCCTTGGTGATCCTTTACATTCATTCGATGATGCTTCAGAACATCCCAAGTGTAGAAGCATTAGGGCTCTATTAGCACTGTATTAAAATTTCTTTTACACTATTATGTGGCCCTTTACACCATAGAATCTCAAGTCTCCTTAATAGGCACCTTTGTTCTTACAATTCAAACCTTCCTCATATAAGTGTAAAGCCTTTGTTGCAACCTTCACTTTACCTTTTACACTCATACACACACGTATCAGCAGAAACCTTAAAAAATTCCTTTACGTTGGTACACTTACTTCATTACCTAGGATATCATAACTCTTTACATATCCATCTTCTGGTCATACCCTCAAGGCTTTACCCATGACATTGTAATGCCTCTTAACTTTTCTTTATTTCTCCTTTACACCTGCATGAGTTACCTTAATTTCATAACATCAGAAAGATTTTACAAATGACATCCTACTCTTACATTTCTCCTTTCTTGTAGTAGTGTAAAGCCTTTTCTTCATTCCTCCATCTATCCTTTTACACTTATACGCTTGAACTTAACTTATAACCACAAAAAAAGAAATGAAACAACTCTTCATTCATATGCTTACCATGCAATCATAAAGGCGTAATGAGAAATTTTACCTTTCACTTATCAATAACCCAGATTGAATCTCCGAAAAACATGAAAACTATAGCCGTTGATTTTAAGCACATGCAAAATGAAGAACTTAAGTTGTCTTCTATGCAGATTGGGTACATCTGATATGTATGACATGTCACCATTTGATTTTCTTGCATCAGGGCCCATTTGACAACTTGATAGATCCCACTTAGCATGATCACTATTGTAATATGTCTTTATGATTGTCTGCAAGCTCAAGAAGCGAAAGCACGTAAATAGAATTGAACATCATTTTCATTCTTATGAGTTCATTTTATATGGAGAACCATAAATCACTTTATGCCTTCTCATAAACCATCCTTTACACCATGCTAGGGTATTATGCCCTTACACCATTCATTAGAATGTAGGTGCATAAATCAAAACTCAACACCTCTCCACCCCTCCGCTTAACTATTTACTCGTAATCCCGTAAAGTGACATTACACATCTCCTTTAAAACCTTTTATTCTCACATGCTTAACGCTTTAACATATAAGTGAGAATACCTCTTCAAGCTTCTTTTTCTCCTCTACTCAGCCTATTACCATAAAGCTATAATACCACTTTCAAAGCATAAAATGTCTTTACGCTTCTTTACCCAAAGATCAAATGTATGATCGAGGAACATCAAAATGAACTATTCTGCTATTACAAAAAGAAAAACTGTATCCCTATAAAACATGAACTCCTTTAGGCTTTTATATTGCATGATAAAAAATAATCACAAAAACATGAGTAAGAAGGTATTTAATTCTTACGTGAAACCCTACATTGTAAGACCATAAAGGGAAAAAATTAAGTGCTTTTCAAACCCTTTTGAAAATTTGAAAAGAGACCTAAGATTTTTACATACTTAGGGTATTTTAATGGCTTTGTTGATGAAAAACCTTGAGAATTTAATAGAATTCAAACAACACATGAACTAGGGCACAACTAGGGTAACCTAGATTTTTTAAAAGTTATAAGGAATGAAACCCTAATCTACCTAGTACAATGACTTAAATGATTTTTCACTAAAATTTTAAAAATTTCTTTGCATTGTGAAAATTAGACCAACATACTTTATTCCTCTTCCTCTTCCTCTATCTTGTCAACTGACCTATGCTCCTTCTTATCTTGTAACCAGATCACAAAACTAACATCCAATAATCCCTTGGATTTCTTACACACATTAGGAAGCACTTTGATACTTTTCACACTTCACACTTCGATAGATTTTTAACACACTTACAAACAAGGAAAACATCTTTTCTTCATACCATATCTTCATTATATTTCCTTGAGTTGGTCTTGAGGCTTTCTTAATTAATTATAATAAGATAATTAATTAATTAAAATTAAAATAGCACTATCTACTCATAATCTATAAAAAAATTCACACATGTGATACTACGGCTTGTCTAGTTGCTAACATCTTTAACTAACTATCCTCAATCATTGCCTACCTAGACACATTCTTACTACATCTCAGATGTAATGTAGTGAATGAACATCAAGAACCTCTTTCCCAATACTCTACCTTTGAACTTCTCTCTATAAATTAGGTACAACTTCTATACATGTCATCAGGTCACTATGTCAAACATGTCCATAACTACCCATCACCAGACAATCAAACCATTGTCTAAACCATTAAGATCTCTATCTGCTAGTTTGCTAGTCTTTATAGAAACCATGCTATGTTGACATCAATGAAAATTATAGTCATGAATGCAACATATCAATACTCTCCAATGTTTAGGATAATCCCCAAAGTAGTATCATCAGCATTCATGTTAACAATTTCCCCCTTTGGAATTGACAGAAACATAGATGAAAAAATATCTAAGTTCCAAGAATACCAAACAATGTTTTGTTGCTATTGTTGACTAGCATCAATTTCCTACACTCTAAAAAGTCTTAATACAAAAGGTGCATACTCTTATTTCTTACAAATCAGTTGTTTACTTTACACTAGGTGCACATTCCTTCTTCCTTTTATGAATATGTATAAATCTCTTTAAAGAGATATCTCTCCTTTATGCATATCTCTCCCCCATAATTAGAAGTTATTTTTTATGCATATTCTCTCTCCCATTGACATCAATGTTAAAGGCCTCAATATCAGTGTTATAACATACCAATTGTTAAATATCAATTGCTAATATTCTTCTCCAAGACTTCAACCAAATCGAGTGTCCAAAGACATTATTAAAAACCAAATACCAAGGGTTCTCCATAACTCTACTCATCATAGATACTCTCCCATATGGGAAGCATAAACATTCAGTCCAAGCTAACAATAGTGCTTTGTACCACTAGACTAATGCACTCTCTGCATCATCTACTTAGAAATAGGTAGGGACATAACCCCAAGGATACTTATGAAGTACTCAAATGTATCTTTAGGAAATGATTTGTAAAGATATTTGCAATCTAATCTTTATTAATCGCATACTCCAATCTGATCTCTTTTTCTATTGCTTTCTCTCTTATCACACGATACTTATGTTGGAATTATATGTGACAAGCTAAGTTACTGAGGGGGGGGGGGGGGGGGGGTGAATCAATAACCAATAAAACTTAATCTTTTATGTGTATTCTGATCTAATTGCATGCATGAGAAATTGAAAGCACTAAAACATTCATAACATTTTGACACACAATATGGTGACCTAGAAACCTTCCAGTTATAAAGTAAAATTGGGGTGGGGGTGATACCCACAAGCTTTAGTACTATAGTATAAAGTTGGCCTATTAAGGCTTATAATGATCACTAATGATGATCTACCTTGTTAGAAGCAATAGGGACTGTTAGGTCCACCTTGCAAAAGGATTTAGAAACATATAATGAAGTATACACTCAATAAAGAGATTTAAAAAATATTGTTAAGTATACTTTGTGAAAGGATTTAATTGATCCACCTATTAGGATGAAGTAATGGCCGATCTTTGATCTACAACTTGGTTTTCTAAGTGAGGTTCCTTTGAATGTAATGATCACCTTGCTATGATAGATAAATCTTTGATGCTCCTTATATTATTGTATCCTTTTAACTTTTCACTTCTTATCTCCTCATATTGTTACCCTAATTTCATTCTTTATACTTCTTTTGGGTGAGATATAATACATTACATATACACCAATCCAAATTACAATTCAATAAAGTCGGCTACAATACAAGTTTACACAAAATACACAAAGTTGGCCCAACTGTAGGAACTCAGGTTTTGAAGACTGACTCAATGAGGTTATGATACTCAACATCCACTATCAATGCTCAACATCATCATGCACTTGGTAGACATAGAAGCTCGGTCCATACATATCACTTCAAAGTAGTCTTGAACTCAGTTTAGACTAGTGACTTGGCGAATACTATAAAACTTGACATATAAACTGAATCACTTGATTCACACTACATAGATGGGTCAATGCTATCACTATGAGCTCATTATAAACTAAACTTGTTTAACATTGAGTGGCTCAGTCAATACTATATTCACATCACTATAACTACAAACTCAATAAGCACTGTACAACTCAGTTTGCACTAAGAAACTTAGTAAACACTAAGAATCTCAGTTTAAATTGTTGATCACCAACTTGGTATAAATTGCTTGGTGCAAGCTAAATACTATTCCTTGAATTTGGTGGCAACTATAGAACTTGATAAAGTCTTAAATTATTGGTTAACACTATTAAATATACAATATGCTCGATAGATACTAACTGTCTGAATAAATGTGTGTCACTAATAAAAAACATTACTAGAATGTCAACAATCTCCCACTTTGGCATTAGTGACAAAAACACTAATCAATCAAAACTAAATTCTAAAAAAGTTTCAAACAATCTTTATTCTCCATCTTGTGTCTTCAACTAGGTAACATACTCTATTTTTGAGATTTTTGAAAATTGCTTTTGTAAGAGATGTTTTTCTGAATATATGTATATGTATATAATATGATGTTGCTCCCCCATAAATTTATATTTAATATTATATAAATCTTCTCATATTTTCCCTTTATACATCACATCTCTTCCTCCTTTACATATGCTTTACATATATACATTTACATCTTCCCCCTTTAACATATGTTACATACACATCATCTCCCCCTTTTTGACATAAATGTCAAAGGTGTATTCTATACAATAATACCAAAATGTGATAAGAAATTAGAATGTACCTTTAGAATCAGTTC
The DNA here is from genome assembly GCA_028749045.1 of Cupressus sempervirens. Classification (NCBI taxonomy): domain Eukaryota; kingdom Viridiplantae; phylum Streptophyta; class Pinopsida; order Cupressales; family Cupressaceae; genus Cupressus; species Cupressus sempervirens. Next base: position 691,489,565 of record CM053791.1, on the reverse strand, counting down.
CATTGTCTTGTCCCAATTTTCTTGCAGCACCTTACTTGTGTGCAATGCAATCTAAACTTTTGTTGATAGTTCTATCATGTGGTCTACCATAGAGAAACTACTATCATGAATGAGGGTTTTAGTATGTACAATATGTTTCTGCAATGCATCAATCTTTAGGAGAATTATGCCTTGTATGTCTACTATTCTATCTCTTATCTTGGCTTCTTCTCTTAGCAATTTTTCCTACATATCAATTTGTTGAAATATTATTGCAAAGACCATACAAATCATTATTAAGAGGGAGATTGTTGAAAAAGACTAGATATTTTAATCATTGTTTTGTCACTGATGTCAAACATGCTTTTTGCTTATAAGAAAACTACTTATAAGATTCAAGTACTATCACTTAGTTGATTGATGAAGAGAATTTGATCAATAAGAGGTAAGAATAGCACCTAGAGAAAATTTTGTGTTATGATTATGTAATGAAGTACAAAGATCAAATAAGAAAATGATGACATGATGTATTAATAATCTACTTAAGATTACAAATTTTTCCTACACTAAGAAAGTTTAGAGGAAAAAGTTACACAAAGTTTTTCTACCAAGCTTGATTGAGTGGATAGTAGGTGCTGAGAAAAGTCAACACAAGTCAAGTAGAAAGTCAGTTGGAGCCGACTAAAAGAAAATTCTAGTGTATGCCAAGCAAGATAGTTGATGCTAAGTAAAGTTTAGTTGATGTCAAGCATTAATAAACTTTAGTTGATGCTGAGTGATTTTATAGTTGATGCCAAGCATTAGAAGATTAATAATACTCAGCTTCTACATTATGTTAAAGATCGATGATTTTTTGACTCTAAGCTAACAAGTTTGTTTTCTTGAAACTTGTGAACCAAGAGAAAGATAAGGTTGATGAGCAAGTGACACAGAACCTTATGTAAACCATTTTTAGGAAAATTCAAATGGATTCTAGGAGAAGTTTCTAGAAAATACAAGATATGGGGTAGATACATGGTACCTACTTAATCCATCCAAAACCCTAAATTGGATGATGGAAAATGAGTAGGACAATATTCTAATTTCCTATTTATAGGAATGTTGGTCACGAAGAAAAATTTTCATTTGCAAGAACCTAAGGAGGAGGAGTTAAGGGTTTTACTTCATCAAGTGACCCAAAAGAAAAGTCTACAATGGTGTGTTAACCAAGAAGGCTTAAGGAGATGAATTCTTAAAGGGTGAACAAGCTATCAGAGCTGCAAAGTATGAAGGCCAAGAAAAATTGAGGACTAAATAAAGATCTAAAATTTGTAAGAAAAGTTGTAAGTTGTATTAGATCAAAACTCTACTATTACTATATATAAATTATATCAGTGTAGGGTAAATCCTTTGGATTAAGGTTGATCTAATAGTCATTTGTAAATCCTTTAACCAAATGGCATTCCAAGTGAATGGCCTAAAATCCTCTAACAAGACTCACTTTTAACGGGTGATTGAAATCCCTTAACTATGTCACTTTTAATAGTGTGTATTATAACCTTTAACAGGGTTGGCCTTTCACATAGCATCACTTGAGAAATGTGAAAAGGAGTAGCATGCAACTGGCAATTTTTTCCAAACTGGGTTTCCACGTAAATCATTGTGTCAAGTGTGTTGATGAATCTATTATGTTTCATGCTTTACATTTTTGCAAGTTGATTTGATAGTAACATAAAAGTTTTAGTGATTACATAATGGATGCATGCATGGGTATGAATGTTTTATGGGTTCACTAAGTTGTGAAAAGTTTTATTTATACATCTACAGCTTGGATAATTGATTCATCCCCCCCTTCTAGTTATTCTAATTTATTTCAACAATTGGTGTTAGGGACATATATTTAAGAGGAGTAGTTTCAAGGTACTAGAAGCACAAAGATAAAGATGTCTAAAAGAGAAGTACCCAATCTCAATAGAGATAATTTTCCTACATGTCAAATTTTGACAAAGCTACACCTTGGAGGACTTGGAGATCATGCAAAATCCACCATTATAGTGGAACATGTTGATCTAGTTGGAGCCCTAACTACTAAAGATATGAAGAAGAAGAAAGAACATAGTCAGGTGACGTTGGAGATTGCCTCTACCCTAAGCTATGCCAAATTTAATGATATCAAAGGTTGAGACTCTGCAAATAAAATGTGGGATGCCCTACACACCATCTATGGAGGAGACAAAAATGTACAAAGAGAAAAATCTAATAGTCTCAAAGGTAAGTTTGATGATATGAGAATGAAAGAAGGTGAGAATATTGCTCAATATGTTGCTAGAATAAAAGAATTTGTTAGTGCAATAAGAGGAGCTACTAGTCATATAGATGATGATACTATGTTAAGTAAAGTCTTCAAAAAATTACTGCTTGTTTATGATGCAATTCAAGAACTGAGATGTATTCCAGGAAATGATCTAACCCTTGAAGGTTTGGTATGTAGAATCATTTCTTTTGAGCTGTCTAACTTTGATAATTACAAACCTGAGAGCCTTGAATCTGCATTAAAAGCCAAGTTGTTATTGAAGGGCTCTAATAAGGTGAAGCAAAAGAAGAAGAGAAAGATAAAATATGTATCTAGTGATAGTACTGATATAGATGAGAAAGATGATGAACAATTGGAAGCACTACTGGAAAGAAGATTTCATAGAGCTAAAGGAAATTTCAAAGGTAAGTTACCCATCATTTGTTTCAATTACAATGAGATTGATCTTATTGCTGCAAGATGTACATAGAAGAAGAACTATAGAGATGGAATCAAGTACAAGAATAGAAGAGAAGATGAAAACAAAGATTATAAAGACAAAGGCAAGAAGTCATGCTACATTGATAAAGAGGAAAACATAGATGATTATGATGAACATGATGATAAAGTGGCATATGCTACAATGAAGGACAAATCTAATGAGGATGAGGCAACTGCACTTGTGACTTGTGTGAAAAAAAAAATGATAGATGGATCATTAACAGTGGATGCTCACATCACATGAATGGAGACAAAAGTAAGTTCACTATCTTAAATTGTTATGATGGAAATAGTGTAAGATTTGGTAATGATGCACCATGTGTGATAAAAGGAAAGGGAAAAGGTTCTATCAAACTCATAGACAAGGTTTCATGTGAAAATGATTACTATGTTGAAGGAATAAATTATAACTTTTTGAGTGTGTCAAAATTGAATAATCTAGGATGCAAGGTTGAATTTGGAAACAAGACTACTAAGATATATGACACAAATTGAAAACTGATTGGAAAAGGTGATCAAACTATAAGTAATCTATTCTATCTTGATATAGAGGATGTTACTTGTCTTGTTGTAGAATTTGATGATGTATGGCTTTGGCACAAGAGATTATGTCATGTTAACTTTGATAATTTGGTTGGTATTAGTAACATGAAGAAAGTTAGAGGTTTGCCTAAGTTGAAGAAGCCTAATAATGTAGTATGCAAACAATGTCAACTAGACAAAATGACAAAGTCAAGCTTTAAGAGTAAAGCTTATACCACTAAAGAAATACTAGAGATTGTTCATATTGACTTGTGTAGACCAATTGAAGTAAAAACTTATAGAGGAGATAAGTACATAATGCTATTTGTTGATGATTATTCTAGGATGATGATAGTTATATTTTTGAAAAAGAAATATGACACTTTTTAAATGTTTAAGTGGTACTTGGCAAGAGTTGAGAAAGAAATAGGTAAAAGTATGAAATTCTTGAGATTAGATAGAGGAGGAGAATTCACATCAAATGAGTTTGAGGTGTTCTATAATTATAGAGGAATCAAAAGAAAAACATCTACTCCTAGGACCCCCCCACAAAATGGGATTTCTGAAAGGAGAAATGGGTCAATAATGGACTGTGCTAGAACACTTATGATGGAGAAGAATGTTGCTCTAAAATACTGAAGAGAAGTTGTAAGTACTATTGCATATACCTTGAACCATGTGCAAATCAAGAAAGGTACTCATTCAACACCTTTTGAACTATGGTATGTATATCCACCCAATGCAAAATACTTTAAGGTATTTGAAAGTAAGTGTTACATTCTCAAAGATGTTAGAAATGGAAAGCTTGATGCAAAGAGTGAAGAAGGTACATTCCTTGGATACTCTACAAGAAGTAAAGCTTATAAGTGTTTAAATACTAACACTAACAAAATTGTAGAAAGTGCAAATGTGAATTTTGATGAATTTATAGAGGTACATGAGACTTAATCCACAAAAGAACCAAAAGAATAAAAATTATTTGTATTATTTTATGAAGGAATGCCTATTGAAGAAGATGTTACAAATAAAGTTACAAATCAACAACAAGTTTCAGTGACTGTCGAGTCACATCTTGTGAATACTGAGTTGCTTTTAGGAATCAAGCTACATTTAGATGCTGAGTTATAGAATGAAGATGTACATTCTGATTTTGAGATTAGTACACATGAAAGAGATGCTAAGATACTTGACAGAGATGTACATAGTGATTCTAAAGCCAAAAGACAAAATGAAGAAACAAGAACTAAACCAAGACTGCCTAGATATGTCAAAAGACATCATCGTTCTGATCAAATCATTGGAGATAGAGATGCCATGTAGTGCCTACCCCTACATGACATTTTTCTATCATTGTCGAACTCTTTTAGGGCTAGTTTTATGATTTTTAGTGACATTATTTGGAGATTATCCGATATTGTTTAAGATTCAGTTTCTTATATATTGAGATTATTTTGTACTCTATATTTCATGTATGCATGATGAGTATTCAGTGTTTTTAGGTATTGGTGATGAATAGTTAGATGATTTATTATCATATGTGTTTTCTTATGGATGATTACCCCATACTTGCATGTGTATGGTGTGCATGTTTGTTTTCTTTATGTATGGCATTTCTAATGTGGTTAAAGAAGGGAGTCATAGTCACCTGCTAGTAGGGATCTACATGATGCACCACTTCCTACATTGCATTTTTAGCTTAGAATATTTTTGTATGTACATGCGTGGATTTTATGTAGGTTGCAGGTACTGGGTATTGACTTCCCTGAATTGCTAGGATGAGCATACCCTATTGCATTATCTCAATGGTAAGAGAGGGGACATAAATTTTCAAGTCCAAATCCCAACCCTTTAGCCATTTGTCCTAATTGAAAATTAGGACAAGTATTTAAGTCGAATACCCTCCAAATGCATCGAATGATATAATTCGTGATATTAACCCTTGGTTTGATTTTGTATGTGTTTTTCTATGATGGGTTTTTGTATTTTACTTTATGAGTCTTTGGTGAATTCGCTATTAATTAAGTCTAATTAAAAGATTTAATTAATGATTTAATTTAATAGAAAATTATTATGATATTTTAATATTTAATTAAGTGGAAAATTAATTAAATAAAAAGAATTAAATCTTAAGATAAAAGTTATAAGTTTAGATTTGGAATATGATAATATTTATTTAATTTAATACTAATATATTTAGAGTTCATTTTTAAATAAATGCTAAATAATATTATTATTTAAGTTTCAAAAATAAATTTAGAAGTGGAAAAGAAATTAATTTGTTAAAAAGATTCTAGATTGCGTGATGCATGCATTTGATTAAAATATATTAAGATAAAACAAGTGGATTGAATAAAGTGAGTGCATGAGATTTAAAATTAATAAATTAAAAAGAGTCAAGTGAATATTAAATAAATTAATGTGCCTTATTTTAATATTTATTCACATAGGAGTATGTGAACTCTTGTGAGTTTTCATGTTGACAACATAGGAGTTTGCACTCTAATTATACATGTGTTGTCTACACTTGGGAGTTAGCACATTATTTGAGCACATGGTGTCTACAACATTCTAGACAACTCATCATGCTTATCTTCTTATCGTGGAAGATATGTGCTTAGTTGTCATGCTTATCTCCTAGTTATTTCTAGACACATTTTAGATGCATCTTAGAGGCTTTTATATATAGGCTCTCCTAGTGTGTATGGACATTCTCATATGCTTCTACAAGCACTCCTAGTCACTTGGGCGGGTTTCAATTCTTGGAGGAATTGCGAATGTTGGAGAAGGAAGGAATTTTCAGAAAGGAGAAGGTTCTGAGAGGGGGAGCTTCTTTACAATTTTCTGAGGCATAGAAAATTAGTATCAGTGTCCAGGTAGGCACTCGTGATTATTTTGCATATTTTTATTATGCTCTTTCCCTTCTTGTCTTCATTGTGTCTATTATGTGTGTCTGAATAATTCTCTATGAATGAATCTTCAATTTTGTAATTTGAAATTCGGGCATGCATATTGTTTCATCCAGTTATGAGAATTAAAAAAATATTATTGCAATCTTCCCTTAGTAGAATCAAGATTTGGAAATTGATTTGGGTTTGGGTTCGAATAAAAGTAGAATCTTATTATTGTGCATTAGTTTTATATGATTTATTAACTAATATAATATAATTAAATTTAACTAAGATTAGTTAATAGTAGAAGAAGTGTAATTAATTAGTAGTCCATTTTAGTAAATGGATTTTTAAATGAGGGAAAATTAAATGAAAAGAGATATTAATAAGTGTTTAATGGAATTAAATAGTTGAATTATTAATGAGATTGATTTTACTTAAAATCAATGAAGATTATTTTAAATAAATGATTCTTCTTGAAGTGTTTTAAGGAAATTGTAAACTAATTATTTGAAGGTTGATAAGTATTATTCTAATAATTTGAATAATGGGAGATGCTTCCTGGAATTATTAGTAACATTGATTTTTAGTGAAATAATGCGAATGATTTTATCTAAAAGTAAATGGGAACTAGTTCAATGATTTAAATAAGTATCTTCTGATTATTTTAGAATATTGTTTTAAAATAATGGAGGGATAATTCTATGTTTTATTCAAAGAGATAAATGGGTTGACTTGGAGATTAAATGAAGAATCTTATACACTTGAAATATACTTGAAACAAAAATTGAAATATGGATTTGCATTTTGATTATCTTGGGAAATTGAGTGGGGTGACTTTGTATTCTATTTGAGGAATTGAATGGGTTAAACTATATCGAGTAAGATGTACCTCTTTAAATTTAGAAAATCACACTGAAGTGAAAATTGAAAATTTACTATAAATTGACACTATGTATTCAAGGCTAAACCCAAACATGAAACTTACACTGATGTATGTATATTTTTTGTGTTTTTGGTTTTTGGGGTTGACTAGATTGTTGACCAATTATAGGTTGTTACCAGAGGCTTGGGGGTTATGAGATGTGATGGCATGTTGATGTTATTTGGTCTCAATTCTTTTTAAGACCCAACCATGGTAATGTGATGGTATACTCTATGAGATTTTTGATTTACTATTCGTTGATTCTTTTTAGTCTTCTTGTATGAAGCTGAGGTGTATGTGTATGATACACTTGACTTAACCATTTTTGAGTCATCGATCATGTTGGGACAAAAAATTGCATGCTTCAATTTTTAATCCCATTTTGAAATTTGAGAAATCAAGCCCCATAAATGCTTGTGTAATCAGTTGTACCTTTAAAGCCCTTAATATGTTCAATGTTTCTAACACCTTTCATTCAGTTTGCCTAAATGTTCCATGATGATAAATTGTCATTCTGAGTCATCTAAAAAAATCTTATTTTGAACCAATCCTAAATCTACTTTCTACCCCAATTAATATGCAGAATCCAGTCAAGAAAATATTGCTTTATGCAAATTTTCCACATCTTTTGAAATCCTTTAGCCCCTCCTCAATTTCTTGCTTAGGGCATGCCTTTTAAACCTTAGGTATTTATGAAATAATATTTTGTTAAATCTTTTTTAAGTTTAAGGTAATCATGGTTTACGTGCTTTTGAATCTAAAAGAGTTTCATTTTAAACCTTCCATGCAAGTCTCAGTGATCGTTGATCTTGTCCAGATCAATGGACCTTGCATTTTTGCATTTCTCAAATGCGAGGCTGTTACAAAATATGAGGAAGTGAGAAGGAGGCACGTAGCACAGTTTGATTATGTGGGCCCAATATAATTCAAAAGTATTATCTTTGCTCTCTGCAATGTGGATACGTCTGACCAAGTGGCACCTTCCAATTCATCAACACAATGTGAGGAGGTAAAGTAACATATGCAAGGTTGATTCATCGTTGATCTTAGGTAGATCAACGGATGCCGCTTACCCGCAAGATGAAGATGAGCTTGGTTTAAACAAAGCAAGCAAGTACCCTAAGTGATAGCTGTCCCTTGTGAAGACACAAGGGGTATTCATACAAATGAAGAGGAAAAGTTATGAACATTGTCAATCTGTGAGAGATCGACGGATGAAGCATACCCACATTTTCAAGATGCACAACAGATGAACATTGCGGGATTGCCACCTTGCGATGTGTGGCACAGTGGGAGTGAGCATGGAAGTGACAATGTTATGGGCACGGAAGTTTTGAATGTCGCAATTAGGTTTGTCAGAGCACGTGCATGAAAAGGTGATTTCTCATTGGTTAGGATCATTTTAGTCAGTCGTCAAATATAAAAATATTGAATCACCGTCGATTTAAGCCAGCATCAAGGGCTAGAATTTGCCCGCATTAAGGAATCACAATATGTTTTTAATAATGTGGGTAAATAGGTTGTGGACACGTATCACAATGGACCAAGTCATGTCATTTTGAAATGCCACGTGTTTTGTGATAAAGGAATAGTGCAATGGTTATTGAAGAGTTTTCCATCAGCTGTTGATCTTCTTTAGATCGATGAAGGGAGCTGCCCGCTTTATCAACATGCAAGGAGATTGAGGAAATCAAGAATGCATCATAAAGACACGTGTCCCTAGTGATATCAATTCCTACCTTATGATCTTACATAGGTCTTTCTCAGCCGTTGATCTTAGTCAAATTAACGGCTGGTGCATTTCAACTTTATAAAGATGCTCGCAAGATAAGAAATGCGAGAATGCACAAGCCTGACACATGGGATAGACTCAGTTTGTTGATTCAATTCAGATCTATGGCTCTTGCACATTTGCATTTCTTAGAAGTAAGAAGCACCAACTAGAAGAGGAATCACACACATGGCTAATTATGATTGGGTTATTTGGACCAACTTGTCTAGTGGATTTTGAAGTCATCATGTTCACAACTTTGACTTGTAAGATCTTCAGGATTGACGGTGCATATTTTACTATTGAAGGTGGTGGCATTTTGCACATTAATGAGATTTGAAAACCTTCACGTGTGAAAGTGAAGAACAGAATGTAATAGGTAAGATTTTCTCGATTTCAACTTGTGTGAGTAGAAATTCATGAGTCACCTCTAAACAGAAACAATTACTGCAAGGATTGAGATAAATTTGACACGAGTGTCAAGCAGTTGGCTCAAGGATAAAGTGCAAAGTTACAGAGATAAAAAGAAAAGGCTTCAGATAAGTTTGTATACCATAGTCTCTACAATTTTCAGTCTTGTGTGATTTATTGAAAAGATGATTCTAAAGATTTCACTAAGTCTGAGGGTGTGGATAGCAGAAGGATTTCTTGTCAAGAGTAATTGGTTCTGGAGCACTGATAGTTTGAAAAATGATTTATTTATTTTCAAATGATGGTTTTCAAAAGGAAAATGGTTAGCTTCATATGCCTATGTATGGTTTTTTGATAGAGGAAAGCTAGTAATCAGGTGTCGTAGTCAAGTCACTAGGGTGGTAAGAAGGACAAGGAACAGACTTGGTAAGCTAACAACCTATTCAGTAGTAACATCATCTCTTAAACAAATTTTCAAAATATCTTAGTTTGATGCCAGGGTAGCAGAAATATTTGAGACCCTATGCATAGTTTTGGAAGAGGGTGAAGAAGATTTTATACCCTTGGGTGTAGTCTTTTTCACTTTTTGTGTGGACGCCCCCTTTTTGTGTCAGTGGATGGAAATTTTGGCAAGAAGTTGGTTAAGGAAGCAGACATGGCTGGGGATCAGAGGATCCCTATTTTGTTATTTTTAATAGCCACATTATTTTTTGGCTTTTGTACTGCATGCTAAGTAATGATTTTGTTATTTCTGAAGCCTGGCATGATCAGTAAAGAGTGGGAAGTAAAGATGATTCTCACTCAGTAGTCATCTTGACAAAAACCATGGGCCTAGGTTGGTGTGTAATTTTTAGATTTGATTTTGTCATTGATGGGCCAGTCTTAGCAGTTGTGCACACAACAAATTAGTGGTGGAGCCAAGTCAACAAAAAATTTGTAATAGAAAGGAGCCTACGGGAGAATATTTGATCTATGTGATGTTCTATTAATCATTCTTCTTCTTCTTTTGTTATAAAATTGTGATATCTTTTGTAAGGGACACTTGTCAGTTCTCTATGCCTGAAGCTTGTTGCATCTCATAGTATTTAAGTGAGATCCCAGGGCTAGAGAAAGGTGGTTGGTTGGTTTTCTATTTTTTAGTTCTTGGAGCTCTGCTCAGGCTATGAAAGCTACACACCCAACATATCTTGTATGAAGAACATATGGATTTCATAGATAGTTCTAATACAGTAGTGTGATCTTGTATCTTGTTTTATGTATTCCTAATGTACTTATTTCAAGGAGATAAATACAATGTGCAAAAGGTTTTGAATTTCATTATAATTCTATCTCCTTTCTTGTTGAATTTGTAATTTTATATGTTCAAGAACAAAGAGCTTGAACCTATTTGCAATTGCTCAGTTGTATGTTTGAAGTTTTCTTTCCTTTGACTCAAGGAGTCATATAATTGCTTTTGGTTTCAGAAAAGGTTGCAGATTCATTAAGAAGGATGTGTGAAAATATGGGGTTATATTGGATATTGTTTTCTAATTCATAAGGTGAACAGACTAAACATAAATGTCTCAACATATGCCATATGTTGATTGATGTTCAAGGATGCGTAATTCTGGAGTATAGGATTTCCCTAATGGATAAGGCACTGGTCATTTGCAGTATCATTAAGTTTTTGCTGCATATTGGACATGTTGTCTTTTCTCAATATGAATCAATCATATTCCCTTCATGTTGAAGTGGACATAAAAGTTTAAACCCTCACTCAGTTTATGAATAATATAGGTTTGCACCTAGCTATTGTAGAATCTATGTTGTTTCATAAGACACTAGGATATATAAGGGGTTTTCATCTGCTTAATAGATTTAGTGTATGATTTGATAACTGGTACCATATAAAGAATCTATAGGTCTACCTACCTAGGTTTTGCAGAGCCTGAAGAAGAAGAAGGGTCAAGCCTTATAGTTGGCCTGGTGTCTAAATGGGCATGTTGAAAATGGGAATTAGTTGCCCCTAGATGTGTTTTGTTCTCATCAAGGTAATTGAAAACCCTCTAGATCAGTTATACTTGGGTTATTTTCTAGTCACCTTGATGGAACTGAAGTGTTTGTTTTGATCTTGATGATGTCATGTTGTGACATGCTTTGACTTGACCATTTTGGAGTCTTCGATCAATATAACTTTGAGATACTTTTTGGTTGCTTGTTGAGAATCGATGGATATTATGATTATCATTGGATGTTTTTCAGTTGCTTGTGGAGAACTGATGTGACTATTTTGATTATCTTTATGATGTTTTCCAGTCGATTGTATAAGACTGAGGTGATTTTGTGTTTTTTTATTTCATGAGCCTAGGGTAGTTTATCTACTTGTAGTGTCAAGAAGTGGCTTGCAATAAGGACTGTGGCCCTAAGTGGCTGCCAATGTAAATCATTGTAAGTTATTTAATAAGTGAAAACATTTACACTAAATGGAGATTAAAATGAACCTAATAAGATAATTTTATTTTCTTGCCCATGCCTCGAGTGCTAGTACAGACTAGGATAGGAGTACAGAGAATGCTTGGTTGTGACCTTGCATTCCATAGTATGCCTCATCAGTACAAGATGATACTAGTGGCCGCATAGGGATCACTAGGGGGCTAGGGTATATTGAGAGACTACTAAGCTAACTCTAGCATGATCCATGCGATGACACTTTCCCACTTACATAATAGGTTTCCTACATGTCTTTGTTGTGCCTCTAGGTATAGGTGTCGACCATTTTATGTTGGAACCTTGAGTTAGTATACTTTTAGGATTCCTAGATTTAAAAGAGTATTTGTGTTATGTGATTAGATATCCTTTTTGAGAATTGAGACTATCTCCTCCAATGCTATCTTTGTTGGCATTTACCTTCATTATGTTCTTGGATCATTATGATGGATGTTATAACTTGTGATGGATGTCATTGTTGACATGTTTCTTTATATTGATTATTAGCATGTGATAGATGATGTTATCTACTTTGTAGGATCATCTTATGCTTTATTCTTGCATGTTAGTTTTCTTTATGCATATGTTGTAGTATGTTTAGGAGTGACATCCCTATTTACTATAATACTAATGATCTCTTCGATGACTTGGGATGTTACACGCAGAGGGATGGCTAGGGCCCACAATGGTCTAATGATGCTATTGACAGTTGGGAGGAACCACACACTTAGATTAGTTGTGTTTTATGATGTATGGATATCTTTTATGATGGTTGTTATATCTTTATTGATGAATGGATGTGTCATGTATGTTAATAGTTTCATTTATTTTATGGCACTTGTATCATGGATTCCATGAGGATGATGTATCTTTATTTTTACATATGTTTAATCTGTTAAGCTTTTGATACCCTGTGACATGTACAGTGGATGATTGAGTATTTCAAATTTAATTGCCAAGAGGCATTTAGAAAAAATGTATAATATGGACTTTGTGATGCAGGAGCATCTAGAGGTATAAGGGCAATCCTATGTCACCCAAAAAATGTACTTAGATTTAGTTTCTGTTTCATGTGTTTTCATTTTTGGACACCCATTTGGGTCAAATAAAGGTTCCAACTCTCACAGTTCCACTATCAGTGTGCTAGAAAATCTTGAAAAAATAGGAGTGTGTAATTGGGCCATCATTTCAGTAAACTAGAAGGAGTGAATTGGCCAGATGAATGTAATTGTGATTTAGAGCATTCCAGAAAAAGAATCAGGTCAAAAGACCCCACGATTTGAAAGTTATTGCAGTTTTTCAAGTTTTGGAGACCTCCTAAGAATGCTTCAAAGTCAAGTTAGGGGCATTAAATGACCTCAAAAAGGGCTGAAAAATGGGGGGTGATCAAAGCTCTTCCATAGGGCTATAGAGCACTTTGAGAGCTTTATGAAAATGTAAACGGTTCGTCAATCGGAGCTATGGTTCAAAAGTTATGCCTCTCGAAAGTTCAGTTTCTAGATTCTTCTATATTTGCGCCGACTTCTAATGCAGCTTTTGGAACCTTCTATTTGGTCAGTGGATGCCTACTAGCCCTTTCTAGAATGTAATTCTAGTCCTTAACCCTCTAGGGTCTATTTAAGGAGATTCTTGGCATTGTAAAAGGCAGTTCGGAGTGGGGTTTGAGAGGAGGTATTGAAAGGAGAAATTATCTCCACATTTATGCTATTGTAAGCCCTTAGGGCATGTTTTGAAGTTTATTTTTCTTTGTACTAAATGTACTAGCTTATTTTTAAGTTAATACAATTTCCCTTTTCTGTTGTGTCCATTCTGTTCTTGGGTTGTGTCTCCATCACTTTGGATTTTTCATTATTTTTCCATTTGGTTGTGGTAGTTGTTAGACTTAGTATTAATTAGATTAAATGTGACTCAACATCTTGGGATCCTTAAGGAATGTAACCTGTTATGTATATTATGTATGCTTATAGTTGATTGTATGTTATTACTTCAGCTACTATGTGTTTGATATGAATGGTTTATCTTTCTTGTTTAAAAAAAAAATTTGTTTGGCAAACTTAGAAAAACTTTAGGTTAAATATTTTGGGTATGTTGGTGGGGTGTTACATCTACTATCAGAGCTTGAGTTTTTACATTGAGAGCTCTAGGTGTATTGGAATGCCACTAGTTGTGAACTAGTTGAACAAAATGAAAACTTTGAATTATCATGTGTATCTCTTTCAAACTAAAACTTGAAACTAGCTGAACTAAAACAAAACTTAAAACTATCACTTGTATATTTTTCATACTTCAACACTTAGGTTTGAAACCTAAAATTACACTAAAACCTAAACATGGGCAAAACTAAAAATTGAAACTTATCCTATTTTTAAAACTTATCCTATGCTCATGAGTATCTAAGAGGTAAACTAGGGGTGATACCCCTATCAAGGCCTATTTAAGTAATAGAAGGAGTGCCCTACATCAAACAAGCTGATGTTCATATAATACAAATTGATGCAGTGGGTCTTACATTAGGAGCTGCATAAAGTAATCAAAGAGCTAAAACTTCAAATCAGTCATAAGCAAGGTGATAGAGGGAGAAACTGAAGAAGTTGTAAAAGCCTATATCTACATATTTTAAGATAATCAATTAAGACAATGATAACAATATTATCGATAATCAGTTAAGACAATGATAACAATATTATCAGTTAAGACAATGATTGCATGATGTATTGATAATCTACTTAGGGTTACAAATGTTGGCTATACTAAGAAAGTTTAGAAGAACAAGGTACACAAAGTTTGTCTACCACGCTTAACCAAGTGGATAGTAGGTGCCAAGAAAAGTCAGTGCAAGCCGAGTAGAAAGTCAGTAGGAGCTGAGTGAAAGAAAATTTTAGTGTATACCAAGCAAGACAATTGATGCCGAGTAAAGTTTAGTTGATGTCAACCATTAGTAAACTTTAGTTTATGCTAAGTGATTTTATAGTTGATGTCTAGCAACATAGTATGTGATGAGCATCAGAAGATTGATAATGTCGAGCTACTATTATGTTAAAGATTGAAGATTCATCGAATCTAAGCCAAAAAGTTTGTTATTGAAGATTCGTCGAATCTAAGCCAAAAATTTTATTTTCTTGAAACTTGTGAACTAGGAGAAAGATAAGGTTGATGTGCTAGTGGCATAAAACTTATCTAAACCATTATTAGGAAAATTCAAATGGATTTTAGGAGAATTTTCTAGAAAATACAAGATATGGGGTAGATACATTGTATCCTACCTAATCCATCCAAAACCCTAAATTGGATGATGGAAAATGAGCACAAAAATATCCTAATTTCCCATTTATAAGAATGTCTGGTCATGAAGCAAAGTTGTCATGTGTGAGAACCTAAGGAGGAGAGGGAGTTAAGGGTTTTTCTTCATCAAGTGACCCAAGGGAAAAGTTTACAATGGTGTGTTAAGGAAGAAGGCTTAAGGAGATGAATGCTTGAAGAGTGAACAAGCTATTATAGATGCAAAGTATGAAGGCTAAACTAAATAGAGATATGAAATCTATAAGAAAAGTTGTAAGTTGTATTAGATCAAAGCTTTATTGTTACTCTCTAACAATTGTATTAGTTTAGGTTAAATTGTTTGGATTAAGGTTGACCTAACAGTCATTTGTAAGTCCTTTAACTGAGTAGCATTTCAAGTGAACGACCTAAATTCCTCTAGCAAGGCTCACTTCTAACAAGATGATTGAAATCCCTTAATTGGGTCACATTTAATAGTGTGTATTATAACCTTTAATAGGGTTGACCTTTCATAGGGCATTAGTTCAAAAGAGTGAAAAGTTGTAGCATGTTAATGGTGGTTTTTTCGAAATTGGGTTTCCATGTAAATCATTATGTCAAGTGTGTTGATGAATCTATTGTGTTTCATGCTTTACATTTCTAAAAGTTGATTTGATAGTAACATATAAGCTTTAATGATTACATAATGGATGCATGCATGGTTATGCATATTTTATTGTTAACTAAGTTGTGAAAAGATCTATTTATACATTTGGACCTTAGATAACTAATTCACCCCCCCTCTCAGTTATTCTAAAGTATTCCAACACAATTAAAAATCTAATCTTTGTATAGTGGGTAGAGCTGAAACTTAGGTCAAGTTGTAATTATTGTGCACTTTTCTTTAGATATTCATCAATCTTTGTAAGTTTATCTTTAATTTCCTTGGTGAAATTTTAAGTGTCATGGACTTTACTGAATAAAGAAGTTACATTGTTGCAAGAGGTTTGTAATGAGCTTAGAATAGTAGACAAATCTACTTGATAAATTGCAATCATTTGTGCTATTATCTCCAAAAATTTATTCTCTGCTCTCTATAATAATTTCTCTTGTCCATTCAAATATTCATTGAATTTCTAGACTACTTTTGCTAACTAATCCAAAATTGGTTGAGAAGTATCAACCTTTGTGCTCAGTGCCTCTGCAATAATGTTCTTGATATCTTCAAGCACTTGAAATTCTTTATTTCTTTCCTCTCTAAGCCTTTGCTTCTTAGCTTTCTTCTGAAGAAGTTCTCCTTTTATGTGCATTTGATTAGGATTAAGATTGGAGATATCCTAATTCAGGATGACTATCTCCTCATCAAGATCAAGTTCTTCTTCCTTTTCTTTTCCTTTATTTAAAACTTTTTTACTTAGTTAAGGCTTGGTCTCAACTATCTTCGTACTTATTAAGTGCATACTCAAAATGGAAACAATAGTAGAAATAGTAGGACTGGTAGAAAAAGTAGATAATGGACTTATTGAAGAAATACCTTGTGTAACCCAAACTAATGGTGGAGGAAGTGTTGACTACTTAGTAGATCAAGTGCTGGTCACTTTTTTCAATGAAGTACTAAGCTAAATAGGTGCAAATATTGATTGAGTTCTTGAACTTGCAATGTTTGACACAATCAATTTTGCAGTAGTATTCTCTAAGCTTGATGTCTTCAATCTTTTTCTCGAAGAATGAGGAAGTGAGGCTATGACCACTACTACATTATTCTTAGGGTTTCTCTCCTCAATGTTTTGAACCTTAGGGAGATCTTCCTTGGTAGATTCCTATTCTTTTTCCTATTCCTCATCATCTATATTATCATAGTGTGTTACTTCCTCATCATAAATTTCCTCATCCTTGTCATGTTTACCATCATCTTCCTTCTCATAGACATTAACAACAAAATCACTTTTCTTGTGAAGATTATAAATGTTCTTCCATGTGTTGGTGGCATTCCTTACCACATGTTCAATTTCATTGATCAATATTAGACAAGTATTGAACCTCACTATAAGGTTTTCTTAATTCTTCTTTAAGTATTTTTTTCACCTCTTTATCACTTAGACTCAATATGAGTTGCATCAAGGTCTATTGATATATGTCTTTAGTAGTTTTCCTTTTATGCTCTCATCTTGGCTTAATCTTCTCGATTAACTCATTTGGAATCTACTGAGTAAGTTGATCTGGAGAGTATTTCCATTTTCCCTATTTAGACATGACCATGTCTTCAACTTGCTACTTCTCTTTTTTAGTTCTAGTTTCATGCCTTAATGCTTTGAAGTTTTTTATGCTAGCACTAGAATCTATTTCTTTCAATCTTTCTTGAAAAGTGGGTGGAGGCTTGTTGAAAATTACATTTCCTCCTTGTTTTCTTCCTAGATGACCTCCTTGTAAATACTATAGTAGATGGTTTTGTAGGTTTGGTTATAATAACCTTACTTTTCTTCTTTATAGGCTCTTCTTTTGACTTTTCTTCATCTTCTACATCATCTTCCTCAATGTCATCTCTTTTTCCTTCTATCAATAGGAGAGTGGGGCTAGTTTGTTTCAATTTAGCTATCTTCTTCTTCACTTTGTTGACCACTTAAGGGAGTTTTATTTCAAGTTTAATTATTTCTTTTGCTTCCTCAAATGTGCCAAAATATGTAGCTTTTGGATCAACAAGCTCATTCAATAATGCTTCAATGATATCCTTGGTTTCATCAATATTAACCTCATAACCTAGAGGCTTGATCCATACAATTTTTGGTCTAACTAATTGTATATACACTTTATCACAATCAATCATGAAACAAATATCATCTTTGTAGTCCTCAACAAGTTTCATAGAGATTATGAATATGTTATTCATCTTGTCCTTAAATGCATCAAAATAGTTATCTATTATATTGACATAGTTTTCTCCCATTTTTGCTATATACTCATTTATTTGGTAAAGAATAGGTACATCTTTTCTCCACACAATTGTACCTTTTGATGGGAAGATATTTTGTACAAATAAAACTAGACAAGTTAAGAGTGAACTAAACTTACAAGGCTTGTTCTTTGAAGTTCTTATGCTTTCCATGTTCTTGTTGAACTGATTCAACATCAACTCGACTAGGTCAAATGACATGTTATTCTTGACCACTTTGAATGCAAGATCCATTGCTTCATACGATACACTATTTAGTTTTCTTGAGCTGTATATCTTATGTGCAATAACATGTATCCAAAACTTCAATTCCATATTTGTGACACAACTGATCTACATTCCCCTTCCATCCCACTTAGTAATGGTTTTCTTTTCTAGCTCCACCCGACTTAGGGTTTTGGTCATTTTTTCCTTTGTCAGCATAAGAATCCTTGTGATCTTATGGATCATTTTCTTTGTTATCACAGTGGGTTGCTCCAACCAAAACTACCCATTATGCACACAATTGAGGATAAATCTTATCCATTTAATCTAAAAATCTTGTGGCATGTGAGGAATGTGAGTCAAACCCTTCACTTTAGGTGTTGATTCTCTAGTTTATACACACCATTCACACATAGTTTTTCCAATAACTTATCCATCTCTAGAGTTCCTATTTCTTGGATAGAACATTGAAAATGCAAAAAAATATCATTAATCAATAGTACCTTAGATAGAATTTGAGATTGAACTCCAGTTGGATCCAGGGTTTCTACAACTGTTGTACTAAGCTTGAAATCTAGTGCTTTCCACTGAACACCTTGAACCAAAATTTTGAATCCTTTCTTTGTCCTTCTGCTAGAGGATGCCATTTTCTTAGTAGGATTTGCAAAGACACATAAATCTTCAACAATAATTTGCATAGATTGCTTGGATGCTCATAAATTGCTCTACACAAATAGCTCTTGAAAATTCATGGTGTTGAAAATGAATTTTATTTTGCCCCTTTTATTAAATTTCTCCTTTTAATCACCATAAATTCCTAGTATGATCATTTGCAAAATGATAGATTGTCTTCCACTCGACTTGCATTGAATTCTTGGCACAATCATCCATGACTCAGTGTCCACACAATAATTTAGTAGCTCCTGACCTTTCTTAGTGGGGTCTTGCAACTTGACCTCACTCAATAATGACTAGCATTTTCTTGAAAAACTAATGATCCCTTAGCATCTTTAATGCTGATATGGATCTTTCCCTTCTGCTAACTAGAACTGATTTAAGATTTCTTCTTTAGAATCCTAGTTCTAGTTCTCCTTGTAGGAGATCAAGTAGAAATTCTTGAGTGGCACTTGCTTCATTAATTGGACTAGCATTCTCAGAAGATTTTGGAATCCATTGTTATCTCATCTTCTTTCTAATGTTGTCATCCTTTTCCTCCTTTCATCTTCAATTCTTCTAGTATTCATACACTTCTTGGCAAGATGACCAAGTTTTATACAAATGAAACATCTCCTGGAGGAGTCTCTTGTCCTCATGTGATGTTTGACATAGTTCATTCTAATGTGTCCAAATTCTGCACAGTAATGACATCTGCACCAAGTGTTACAGTCCCAACCAAATATAGCTTTTATAATCTACTTTTCTAGATTCAATATCTTAGTTTTTCATTCAGAGGATTTGTGCCCATGCTTCTTCCCTTTTTTACATTTGCCTTCAAATTTAAGTTTCTATTTGCATTCATTAGCTCTATGACCATGTTGATCACAATTGTAGCATTTTCTATTGAATTTAGCTTTGCCATTGCTCCAACATTTGTTTGATGTATGACTTAACTTACCATAGTGACTGCAAGTAGGACTTTGATTCTTTTGAGCTCCTTGCTTGGATGATTCACATTCTTCTATATATCCAATTCTTGCTTTTCCTTTATGTCTATAATGGCTTTTCTCATTCAATTGATTCATGTCTACTTGAGATTTCATCATTCTCTCATTGGTTTTATTTTTAGTGTTTAAATCATTCTACAATCTTTCATTCTCTGATCTTAGATTCATGATTTCTTCATTTGCATTGGTGAGTTGATCAATGAAGTCTATCTATTGAAGAGATAGATGTTGAATTTTATTGTTCTTTCCTTCTATCTCATCTTATTTTTCTCTTCCATGACTTTACACAATCTTACTGACTGATTTATTGCTCTCATCTCATCTTTCTTACTTCTTCTTGAAGGTTACTATTTTTCTCTAATAGTTCTCTGATTGCTTCATTGGTTTCATCTCAATTTCTCTCTGAATGGATGTCTTCAAGTCTTTGTTCAATATAGAGTTTGTCATTCATCTGAATTGCAAGATATTTTCTTCTTTTCAAGGATTGAGAAAGTTTCTCTTTTTCTTTCTTGAGTTTCTCAATAGCCAATTCCAAATCCATCTTTTCATTGTCAATGCCTTATCAAGTTTGAATGCCTCCATTTCCTCTGATCATTTCTCAAGTTATTAACATTTTCTCTAGGAACCATAAAGCTCTGATACCAATTGTTGGAAATATATATGATAGGCTAAGTTATTGATAGGGGAGGGTTGAATCAGTAACCAATAAAACTTAATCCCTTATGTGTATTTTAATCTAATTGCATGCATGAGAAACTAAAATCATTAAAACATTCATAACACTTTGACACACAATATGGTCACCCAGAAACCTTCCAATTAGAAAGTAAAACTAGGGTGAGGATGACACCCACAAGCTTTAGTACTTTAGTATGAAGTTGGCCTATTAAGGCTTATAATGATATTTTCTAATGATCTACCATGTTAGGAGCAATAGGGATTGCTAGGTCCACCTTTCAAAAGGATTTACAAACACACAATGAAGTGTGCACTCGGTAAAGAGATTTACAAAAGACTGTTAAGTCTATCTTGTGAAAGGATTTAATTGATCCACCTATTAGGATGAAGTAGTGGCTAATCTTTGATATGTAACTTGGTTTTCTAAGTAAGATTCCTTTGAGTGTAATGATCACCCTACTGTAATAGATAAATCTTTGTTGCTCCTTATATTGTTGTAGCCTTTTAACTTTGCACTTTTGCTCTCCTTTGCTTGTTACATTACTTTCATTATTTATATGTCTTTTGGATGTGATATAATAAATTACATATATACCAATCCAAATTATAGTTCAACAAAGTTGGCTACAATATAAGTTTTCACAAAATAGACAAAGTTGGCCCAACTATAGGAAATTAGGTTCTAAAAACTGACTCGGTGAGATTCTAATACTTGACATCCATTGTCAATGCTCGACATCATCATGCACTCGATAGATGTAGAAGATCATTCCACACTAATTACTTCCAAGTAGTATTGAACTCAGTCTATACTGGTGACTTGGTGAATACTGTAAAACTTGGCATATAAATTGAATCACTTGATTCACACTGCATAGCTCAGTCAATGCTATCACTATGAGCTCAGTATAAATTGAATCACATGGTTAACACTAAGTGGCTTTATTAACATTGGATTCACATCACTTTAACTATGAACTTGGTAAACATTGTACAACTCAATTTGAACTGAGCAACATGGTAAACACTAAGAAGGATAGTTTACACTGCTGATCACCAACCTAGTAGAAACTACTCAGTGCAAACTAAATACTATTCCTTGAATTTGGTAGCAACTATAGAACTCGGTAAGGCTTGAAATGCTTGGTTAATACTGTTAACTATACAATACACTAGGTAGATAATAACTATTTGAATAAGCATGTGTCACTAATAAAAGACTCGACTACAATGTCAACAACTTAATAGATTTATGCTTAGTCTTAGAATGCAATATGTGATTTTTAGACATACTCACTATACTTGTGTTATCATAGTAAATGATAAAAAGTTCTTCAAACTCAATTTTGATATCCTTTAGCATCTGCTTCATCTACATAAATTGATTATAGTTATTTGGTGCTACAAAATACTCTATCTTAGTTGTACTCTAAGAAATGAAATCTTGCTTCTTTCTTAGCCAAGAAACCAATCTTCCTCCAAGAAAGAATGCTCCACCACTAGTGTTGTTTTTATCATTTATGTTGCCTACCCAATCTACATTAGTATGTGTACATAGAGTGAAATCACTTGATTTATTGTGTAGTGCCTACCCTCATTCACATCTTTTTTGGACATTGTTGTTATTATCAGACTTTGATAGACTAGTTTTATGTAGATGGATTAGTGGTATTGTTTTGACACTATCAGACATTATGTTATGGATTCAGTGGTTATATGATGAGATCATTTAGACTTTACATTTCATGCATACATGATGATCATTATACTATTTTCAGTTATTATTGATGATTAGATGGATGGTTTATTATCTTATGTGTTTTATTATGGATACTTACCCCATACTTGCATGTGTATGGTGTGTGTGTTTTCTTATTGTATGGCGTTTCTAATGTGGTTAAGGAAGGGAGTCGTAGTCACCTGCTTAGTCAGGATCTACACAATGCACCACTTCCTACCATTGTCTATTTAGCTTAGCATTATATATATTGTATGTACATGCATGTTTTTTTTGCAGGTTGCAAGTACCGGGTATCGACTTCCCTAAATTGCCAAGATGAGCGTACCCTATTATACTATCTCAATGATAAGAGAAGCGAGATAAATTCTCAAGTCCAAATCCCAAACCCTTAAACCAATTGTCCTAGTGAGGTAGGACAAGTATCTGGATATTTTACCCACCGAATGTGTCAGATGACATAATTCGTGATTTTTAACCCTTTACACTGATTTTGAGTGATTTGCTCTAGATGGGTTTTCATATTTTATCTTGGAAGTCTATGGTGAATTTTCTATTAATTAAGTCTTAATAAATAGATTTAATTAATAAATTAGTTATTTGAGAAAATTAATATAAAATATCATGTTATTTGATATTTTGATTATAATTAATTAAACATGAATTATTGAGGAAAAAGAATTAAAAGAAAATTAGAAATAATAAAATAATAATAAAGTAATAAATAAATAATAATAATAAAAGTTATAAAAATTAAAATAAAAGTTATAAATATTTAAATAGAAATTATGAAAAAGTAAATTGGAATTATAAGCTTGCATGGGAATTAATGCACTTATCTATTTCTCATGTGTCAACAACACGGGGGTTAGTGCATCAATTAAGCACATGGTGTCTACAACCCTATGGCTCATCTTGAAGGTTGGAAAAGACCCATGCTTAGTTGGTGACACCTTCCAGCTATTTCTAGAAGCATTCTAGATGTTTCCTAAAAGCTCTTTATATTCAGGCATTCATAGAAGCTTAGACATAGCGTTGGGAGAGCAATTGGAGCATAGGAAGACTCGAGAATTCTTAAGAAGGGAGGAGCTTGCTTTGCAGATTTTCTGAGGAAGAGCGATTTAGCATCAGAATCCAGGTAGATTCTTGTGATTTTAATTATGCTATTTTCGCATCATACATTCCCTGTCTTCTTCGTGTCTTCCATATGTCTTCTCAGAAGTTTCATATTTATATGCATTCTCAACATGGGTAGATTATTTTTATTGGAGAATTTTATATGCATTTTATAATGCAAATATTTTATACTTAAATTGTAGATATAATCTTGTGGAAAAAAAAAAAACATACATGATTATATATTTAGATCAGCATACATATATATATATATATATATATATGCATATGTACACATTTATTATGAATCTATTATAAAATTTGAATTTATATATACATATATATACATACATATATATACCTATGTATATTTATATAATGCACCGAATTGAGTGTTTGATAAATCATAGTGGGAAATTTAATAAATCACAACACGATTCATATCGCATGAAACAAGTATATATTAAAATGCCATGGGCACGATTCATAACCCACGCCTGCAGAAGGCAGAGACCTTCCATCATAGGTCTGTGGTGACAGGGGTACTACGTACTCGCTGTCGACGTAGTGCCTGCGACCGTAGGGACTACGTACCGCAGCAAGAGTTTGGGGGGGTTAATTGATGTTAATGTAATGCAAAAACAAAATGTTATGTTAAAATGTTTATAAATAATCGATTCTCATTGCTATATAATATGGTGTCAATCAAAATTGTTAAATCGATTTTATGAAAATGTATTAATATATTTACATATGTATGTATGTATATATATATTTAAATATATATATATATGTATATATGTAATATGTGAATATGTTATTTATAAATTTAAGTTATTATTATTTGATAAATGATTTATATTGAAGGTTATTTTCATAAGGTGACTCTTTAATAACTTTCAACTATTTAATAATTTAATTATTAAATAAGGAATTGATAGTTTGGTGGGGGATGTATCAAACAAATATTATTAATTGGAAAATGGATTTTTAGTTCTGTTAAGGAAAACTTATATCCAAAAACAATATATGTGTTCCTTCATTCATTCTTCAGACTTGGAAACTTAAACTGAGATCTCTACATTTAAATTCAAGTTGTAAAACCAAAACATGTGTTTACATTGTGTATTCTTTATGCTATTGTTTTGGGTTTTGGGTTGACTAGTGTTGACCAATATAGGACATTTACCAGAGGCTTGGGGATTATGTGATTGTGGTGACATGATGATGTTTTAATCTCAAACTTTATAAACCCAACCATGGTTACGTGATGGAATGCTCTATGTATTGTTTGTGATTACTGATTGTTATAGTTGAGATTCTTATGTGTGAGACACTTGACTTAACCATTATTTTGGTCATCGATCAGTTATCCTTGGTCATTTTCTAGTCACCATGATGGGACTGTAATGTGGATTTATTTTTGATGATGTCATGATGTGACATGTTTGACTCAACCATTTTTGGAGTCTTTGATCGGTATGATTGAGATATATATTTTGGTTATTGAGAACCATTGGATATTGATTATCAGTGATACTTCAGTTGCCAATAGAGAGCTGTTGTGTTCATGATTTTCTATGGATGTTAACTCATGGAGATTTGATGCTTTTATGCATATTTGATGATTTTATGGATTATTTTTTGTGATTTTGAGATTTATGAGTCCATGAGCATTAGGGTAGGATATCTACATGTAGTGACGGGAAGTGGCTTGTAATGGGGGCCAAGGCCCTAAGAGGCTGCCAGGGTAACTCATTGTAAGTTGGATTAATAATTGATAACATTCACACCTAATACTAACTAAATGAACCTAAAAAGATAAGTTTTTTGTTCTCACCCATGCCTTGAGTTCTTGTACAAGCTAGGATGGGAGTAGTGAGACACATGGTTGCAACCTTGCATTCTGTAGTATGCCTCGTTAGTATGAGAGGATACTAGTGGCCACATGAAATTAGTATGGACCCGTGGAGTTTAGCTAACTACCAGGGTAACTTGTAAATGATAATTGCAATGACACTTTCCCGCTTGCATGGTAGGTTCCTACATGTCATTGTGTGCCTCTGGGACTAGATGTCAGATTTTGTATTTGGAACCTTGAGTTAGTATACTTTTAGGATTCTTGGACTTATGGAGATATGTGCTATGTGATTTTGATAGCCTGTTTGGGACTTGAGATTATCTCCTTAGCACGGTGAGAGTGGACCACTTAGGTACCATGCAGTCGAGTTGTAGTGTATTTTCCACTCTTATCATTTTGAGATTCATTGAGGCATTGTGGCTAATGCATCCTTCATGATGGTGGATATGTATCCTTTTTCATTGATGATTAATGTAGGGCCCATTTTCCGTTGCACCAAAAGCCATGACTGTTAGTGAACATGGAACACCACATAATTAACCACCTGTGGGCAGGGGAGCGCATCGCATCACCCAACAATCTCCCCCTCAACGCGCATACCAAGTGCTTACGCGGGTCGGGATGGCACCGGGGAGATTTGAACCCATGACCAGGCCAAAACCAGGCTCTGATACCAATTGTAGGGCCCATTTGCCATTGCACCAAAAGCCATGACTGTTAGTGAACATGGAACACCACATAATTAACCACCTGTGGGCAAGGGAGCACGTCGCATCACCCTACAATTAGCATATGTTAGATGATGTTATCTTATGCTTTTATTTGTATGTTAGATTACCTCTACATATGATGTTGTATTTATTAAGAGTGACATTCCTACTATGTAATACTGATGATCTCTTCGGTGATTTGGAATGTTACGCATAGAGGGATGGCTAGGATCCATGATGGTCTAATGATGCTATTGATGGTTGGGAGGAACCGTGCACTTAGTTTATTATGTTTGATCTTTATGATGGATGTATATGTTTTCTATGATGTTGTATCATGTGATTATCTATACTTTGATGTATCATGGATTAGAATAGGATGATGTACCTTATTCTATGTGTGTATATTCTTTGAGCTTGTCATACCCTATGACATGTACAGTGGATGATTGAGTATTTGAAATATAATGTATAAACATTGGACTTATCATTATTATTTCATGTGGAAGTTGTACTAGATGGATTCATGTATGTAATTCAACGTTAAGGGATCTTAAAGAATGTAATCTATTATTTATGTTATGTTTAATTTTAGAAGGACATTACTATTGCTTCCATTATTGTGCATGATTTATATATATATGGTATTTATTTTCAAAAAAAAAAAATGCTACTAAACTTAGTGAAATTCTAGGTTAATTCTTTGGATCCCTTGGCGGGGCATTACATATTGTACCAAATTTCATGGTTAGATGTTCTTTTCAAATATTTAAATATTATCTTTACTGCTAAAAAATGATACTCCTTAGGATCAACGTTAAATCTAGCTACAATTCCAACTAAATTTTCTATATCTAGTCTAGTGCAAGTTAGATATTGCAAACCTCCAATCATGAATATTTACTTCTTCTACTCTACTGCAAGTGTCTCATCTTTTCTGGATAACTTGTGACCAATTATCATAGGTGTATCAATAGGTTTACAACTTTCTAAACTAAACCTTTTCAATAATTCATTCAGGTACTTGGCTTGTGAAATGAAAATACCATCATTTTTTGTATAATCTACAATTCTATGAAAAACATTATTTGTCCTATCATGCTCATTTCAAACTCATTCTTCATTTCTTTAGAAAACTTATCACTTGCTTCATCATTACCTCCAAAAATGATGTCATCAAAAAATATTACTATTATCAAAAAACCATTCTCAACCTCTTTCAAATATAAGTTACTATCTATTGCATCTTTAGCAAATCCAAGCTTTGCCAAATAACTGTCCAAACTTGCATACTAGGTTCTAGGTGCTTGCTTTAGACCATATAGAGCTTTATACCATTTCTTTTTCTTTTGATAAAGGAAAACATTTAGGGTAGTCAATATATACCCCTTCTTCAAGTTCTCCATTCATGAAGGATGATTTAACATCCATCTAATCAATCTTGAACTTCTTATTTACTGTATCAGTAGAGAACATCCTTATTGCTTCCATTCTTTCTATAGGTGCGTATGTCTCATCATAGTCTATGCCTTCTTGGTGTAAATATCCCTTGCATACATGTCTACCCTTGTTCCTTGCAACTTTTCCTTTCTCATTCATCTTTTTTATTAATACCCATTTGGTTCCTATCACATTCTTGTCTTTAGGCCTAGGAACTAACTCTCATGTATTAGTCTTCACAATCTGATCTAATTATTCCTTCATTGCTTGAATCCAATGATCATCTTTACATGATTCATCCATGCTCTTATGTTCAAATTGAGATATCAAACATATCTCCTCATTTACTCTATTTCTTGTCATCACACCTTTATATTTGCTTCCAATTATCTGCTTAGGAGAGTGATTTTTTTTTTTAGATTCCTATTAGAGGTAGGAGTTGACTTC
Organism: Cupressus sempervirens; assembly: GCA_028749045.1. Taxonomy (NCBI): domain Eukaryota; kingdom Viridiplantae; phylum Streptophyta; class Pinopsida; order Cupressales; family Cupressaceae; genus Cupressus; species Cupressus sempervirens. Next base: position 691,461,764 of record CM053791.1, on the reverse strand, counting down.
ATCATTCTATCTAAAAATTCTAGAGTTATCTTATTTTTCATTTAAATTATAATCTATCATATTTTCCTTAGTTTCAAACTTTTCATCGATCCTTACATTTGCACATTCAACTATTGTCTTAGTTCTATAGTTCAAACATCTATATGCATTTATTTCCAATAAATAACCAAGAAAAATACCTTCATGACTTCTTGGATAAAAATTACTAGTGTCATCATCTCTCTTAAAATAAAATTACTTAACTAATGGTGAATGACCAAACCCTAGTTCATAAGGTGTCTTGTTCATACCTTTTCTAATATGTACTCTATTCAAAGTGTATATTACTATATTGACCACTTCTCCCCAAAATGTCTTAGAAACATCATTCTCAAACAACATCGCTCTTGTTGCTTCTACTACTAACTTATTTTTTCTTTCAGAAATCCCATTCTACTCAAGTGTTCTAGGTGAAGATAGCTATCTTTTGATTCCATTCTCTTCACAAAACATGTTAAACTCTTAGAGGTGAATTCTCCTCCTCTACCAAATCTCAAAGACTTTTTCTTAACACCAAATTAATTCTCAAATATATTATTAAATATCTTAACCTTCTCAAAAGCTTCATATTTCTAGTGAAATCATCAACAAAAATCATAAAGTAGCTTTCACCATAGAATCCTCTTGTTCTAGAAGGATAACTTAGGTCTATGCATATGATCTCTAGTTTCTTTGTGGTAGTGAACTTCTTTCTAGGAAATGATACTTTCTTCTGTTTAGCCAAAATACATTATTTACACACAACATTGGTAGGATTTTTAATCTTAGGAAAGTCTTTGACTACAAATTTGCTACTAACCTTCACAACATTATCAAAGTTTATGTGACATAATCTTCTATGCCACAACCAATTGTTGTCCACTTTAGCTACCAAACATGTCATTTTAGTAGGGTTTAGTTGAAATACATTACCTCTGGATCTTGTGCCTATTCCAATCAGCTCACCATCTCTATCTTTGATAATGTAGGTCTTCTCAATAAATTACAACTAATAACCCTTCTCCACCAACTATCTAACACTCAACAAGTTTGCTTCAATCCATCAAAAGCAAAAAAATTAGTGTTAATTTTACCATCAAGAGTAATGGATCAAATTATTGTTATATGATAGGATGCATTGTTACCAACTCTAGAAATACCTCCATCATGATTCTTGAACTTAATGAGCTTATTCATATTACTAGTCATGTGATGTGAACAACCATTGACTATTATCCAATCAGATTTCTTTTCCACTTGGGAAATTAGAGGTCTTTCTTCTCTAATTTCTCTATCAAGATCATCTTCCCTAATAGCCACAAATCCCAATTCATCATCACTTTCACTTTGACCTTTCTCATTAGACTCTTTATCTTCATTTGCATACAAACATTCCCTTATATTTTCATCTTTATCTTCATTTTCTAGGCTTAAACTTTCCCTTGATTTTTTTTCTCTCTTTTAGGAAAATTTAGATGCATAATGACCAAATTCATCACAAGTTCAAGATTTAAAGACTTTCTTACCATCTTTTTGTCTTGTCACAAGAAGGACCATTCCTTCCTCAATCTTCTTGTCTTCATCAGATCTACTGCTACCAGCAAAATATCCATAAGTACTTGTACTCTTTGTCAGATTAGGTCAAATGTTCTGGGCTCTAAAAGTTGTTTTGATTCTAGCTACATCTCTAGACTATCTTAGATCTACTTATGTAGATTCTAATCTTCCAAGCAACATTTCCTTTGTGAAATCTTTAGTGCACGTAATTACTAGCTAAATCATATGAGCTACTTGCTTCAATGGTGGCATCAAAATTTTTAAGATCTTCCATATTAGTTCATCTTCTTCCTTGATTCCACCATGAGACCAAATTCCTATAGCAATTTTTGATATTCTACCAACATAACTTCTTACAGATTCATCTTCCATCATCTTAACATCTTGAAATGCACACATCAAATTTTGCAATCTTACTCTCTTTGCATGTGTATCACCTTCAAAAGTAGATTCTAATGCTTTCCAAATTTCATAAGATGTTTCAAGTAACTTTACCTAATTGTATTCATTCTTTAGAAGAGCTAATAGTAGAGCTTCTCTTACTCTCATGTTACACATGAATAGATCTCTCTCATCTTGACTACATCATTCAAGATTTTCTTCTTACTCTTTGTCAAGGTCCAATATCCTAGACCCATACAAAAAAAAATGAGTTTTCATCTTCTCCTTCCAACTATCATAGTTAGCCCCATCAAATCTAGGACTATCCTTTCTGAAAAGATTCACCATCAGTCTCCCAAAGTTGTTAAGCTTATCTTTCAAGGACCTAAAGCTCTGATACCAATTGTTAGAATATATAGTCCATTGATATAACTGAGGAGTTGGGGGGGGGGGGGGAGGTGGAGGGTGGTGAATCAATTATCCAACTATTATCACAATTATCAAACTTAAATGAACTTAACCATATGAGAAATATAAACTAAAACCATAATAAGATACTCATACACAAAAACACTAGATATATTAACTGGGGAAACCCTTGATCAGAGGGAAAACCTTGGTAGTGATGTTACCCAAAAGATAATGTACTAATATAAATATTCTTTGTTAGAGGATGGACACTATTAAGATTCTATGAATACATTTACTACATGAGTCCTTGTTAGGAGACTTTGAATGCCTGTTAGGAGAGTCCAATGTGCCAACTCTATTAGGAGTTGTGGAAGACAGTTGTACATACTGTTCAAATAGTTTCAAGAGAAAGACCAATGGACCCACTATCCAAATGATCTCCATTATCATGCCCAAAAAAAAAAAAAAGCAAAACACACACACAATTTTTTTTAAAAAATAATAATAAGGCTCTCAAAAGGTTTAAGAGTTTGATTTGCAAGAATGCATCTACTACATTCATCTTAAATTTATAAACATGTGAGGAGATACATTGATACAGTTAAATTCTCGTTATTAAATTGGTATCAACTTTTGGTTTGTCATTACCTTAAGTTTTCAACAATAGAAATGAAATTATTTGAACAACAATATAAATTGATCTTAAATTCAACTACGCAACCAGTTTACATTATCATATCAGTCTAGCATAACTTGTTATGTTTACAACATAATGACTAACTTCCTTAACAATTAAACTAAATTCATATTAAATCAATTTTCTACTAAACATTAATTAAGAGTGTAACATTTATTTATTCCAAAAAGAATATCACTAACTACAATTTACTAATCTAATCATGATAATATGATACATGAAAATAAATATTAAAATTACAACCAAGACAAAACTTAATTAAGTTTAAAAATTTAACTAAGATTAATATGCAGAACTAGCTAATATTATTCATAATTAAAATATACATATAAAATTCTAACAAATTTTAAAACTAAATTCTAGCTTAACAAGACTAACTATGACTAATGTAACACTTTAAAACAACTAGTAATATTAACATTTACTAAAACAAAGCATATTTCTTTGGTTACTGAAGCTAACTAAAATTTCATTATACTAGAACTAAATTACACTAATTAAATGATAATGAAAACAACAAATTAAATTAAATTAATTATACATAAGACTTAACTAACAACAATTACTCCATTACATTTATAAAAAAATATATCATTAACTACAACACTAACACCTAAACCTAATACTAACATTATTCTAAAAACTCTAGAGAATATTAACTCAACAAGTTAAAAAATAATCCTATATTAACATTTATTAACATAACTTTATTAATACTAACTAAATATAAGCCCTAACATTAATATTAGTATACCATCTAACTACACTATCCTAAATCTAAACTTAAATTAAAAGAAACTTTAAATGATACAAACTAAACCAAAAATGATAAACTAACACTCAACTTAAATCTAAAATTAGCTTAAATCTAATATAATCTAATTACATACTAATTATTACCATAAAACTGCACCACAAACTAACTATACTATTAACCTCCACACATACAAAAAAAAACTAACCTAAACTATACCCTAGCCAAGTGGCCTAGCCACCACTTGGCTTACCCCACCTACCTTCCACACTACCCCATACACCCTTACTCACTCCCCGCCTATGCCTAGTGGGCCTGCCCATGCGCTGCCCAAGGCCTGCGCATGGCAGGTTTGTCCCCTATCCTTGCATGGGGGATTGCTCACACAAGACCTGCCAATGGAGAGGGGAGTTAATAATTTGCACAATGTTGATTTTTTTTAAACAAACCTTATTTCCCTCCTCATTACAAGTCAATGCATGGGGTTGGGGAGAATAGTATAGAAAGATCTAGTTCATATTAATATTTTAATCATTTTCTTTCCCTCTTCTTACCATGATTCAACCCCTGTACTTGCTGGCAGGTGGTTGGGGACTTGAATTTTTTTAAATTTATAATATGATTTGACCTGTACCTTGCCCATATCTCTAAGCAACATGGGGTTTAATGCCCAAAAGTTTTATAGTTGAGATGTGAAATTTTAAAAGCATTAACATATATACTGATATTTTATATTCAAATTTATTTAAGTTAAATTTTTTATTGAATTACCAATTTTTTTTAATTGCAATTCAAAGAAGAATATCTCAAGGAATATTCTCTATGACAAGGGGGAATTAAAAACTTCTCCATACATTTTCCAGAGAGGGTTTTTAGACTTGGAGATGCACTTTTTTTTGAAAGCCAATTTTGACTAAGTGTTGGCATATTTTATACTTTTTGGTTATACTAGGAATGAATACTAACCTATTTACAACATTGATATCCAATGGACAAGCATACTAACAAGGATGTGTAAAAGGTCATATTTTCTCCCTCTCTCCTATAATTTATGTTTTATCAATCATTGTACATCAAGGTGTATGCTCCTTTTTTGAATACAATGAAATACATAATCTCTTGATCAAATTGATTTTGTTCATAATGAAACTTAACAATGAAAGTGGTAACTTTGTGCTCACAATGTATGATTTTCATTACATTTAATACTTAGACATCAATTTGGAAATTTCAACATACAAATTTTCCTTCCATTGACATAATTGAAAACTTGGAAAATTCATAATTCAAGAAATTATCTATCATTCTATTTTCTCACATACATATGCCAAAATTTGAAATCACATGAGAGCATTGCAAGGGGAATTTCATAATATTTTTCTTTCTCTATTATTCATCCTGGTTCAAGGCTCCATTGAGAAAGACCAGTAAGAAAACCCGATGTCTTTGCCAATACATCAAAATTCAAATACATTTTACATGATATTAAAATTCAAATGAAATCTCTTCAAAATCCTTCACAAGTGCTCTCTTCCAAAACCTTCAAAAAAACTACAAGGAAATACAAGGAGAAGACAAGAGCTGACCTAGGTGAATCATCACAACATCAAGAACAATTCAAGCATGCACCCTAACCTGATTTTGCACAATAGGTCCAAACATAGAACCTGACTAGGGGGGACGTATATTTTCTCAATGGGAGATGTCAATCACCATGCCATAACATAGCCCTTTTGAGGCTAAAACTTCAAGAACTTTTGTTCTTCTACAAGGCCCTTTCGAGGCTAATACTACAAGAATTTTCATTCCTTTCCATATTCAAGAATTCACAATATCAAACAAGGCATGTGATGACAAGTAGGGGCACATACACCCTACCCTCTTTCCCTCCTCTCACCATGAGAGGAGACTCTACACCATTGAGGTCCAACTAAGGCCCTACTCCTGTACATGACCACTTCTTCCCTATCCAAGGGTGAGTAATGCGAAAACAATCCCCATGAAATCCCCTCAAAAAAAAAACATCAAGACAAGCATAAGAATGCATCAAGAACAAACAAAAATCCCTACAAATCCATCCCAACACACAAGCAAGCAAAAACAAGAACAACACAATACTTTATTCAAGATTCAAGCATGAACAACATGAAGAACAAAACCAAATGAGTGAAGAAATCCTACCTTCACCAAGAGTTATGGTAAAATGGTAAGTTGAGAAGAGCTTTTCCCTTTCCTTCCTTCAATCAAGACACTTTCTCTAAAATTAGAGATTGGGTAACAATCCCAAAACTCCTCCAAAATCCTCTAAGTATGATCCTTAACTCAACTAGACTTCAAGCAAACTCAAGATGGAGTTTTGAGTCACCAACTCATGTAGATGATAATCAATTTTCACAATCCATCAAAAATAGGGCTTTTGAGTGACCCTAAAAGTCAAACTAAGAGGCTAAGGGGGTGGAAAGTACTCCCCACCCATACCCTTACCCTAGGGAACTTAAATTTGATATTTTTAAGCCTTAAAGACATAATAGGAATGATTAAAAGCTAGGAGAATAATAAAATCAAATAACAACCTTTTAAAGATAGACAATGCAAAGATAGCACAAAATAGACAAGGGGTTTAGCTTTGGCTTTCCATTGGATTTCCTGGCTACATGTCCTGCACACTCATTGCACACATTAGTAGGTTCAAGAAATCACATGCATTATGTAATTTACGTATCAGAAAAATCATATAAATTAAAACATCCATTTTTCTAATAATCAATTATTTATCTAATTCTACTCATATTTCTGATCATTAGAATTGCATAATCAAAGTGTTAGTTTTGCATTCATTTACTTTATCATCATACATGTTTGTAAAGCATTAAATGATAAAATCAAATATCTAAAATTAAAGCATCACACATCATAAATATCATAGTAATGTTCAGTGCATCAAATAATGTTCTGACGTATCGAGTCATGAGTATCAAAATAATAATGTATCATCGATGCTAGGATGGGTTGGGGAGAAGCCTCACATCCATATTATTCATTATAGAATAATAGAAATGAAATTTACTTTCTTCCTCCTTTGTCTTGTCAACTAGACCTCTATTCCTTTTATCTTGTAACTAGATCAAAAAACTTGAATTCAATAATCCCTTGGATCGCTTAAACACATTCAAAAAGAACTTTGCTCCTTTTTTCACTTCACACTTCAATAGATTTTTCACACACTTAAAAATAAGGAAAACATCTTTCCTTTATACCAAATCTTCATAATAATTCCTTGAGTCATCCTTGAGGCCTTCCCAATTAATTAGTTACAATTACAATAGCATTTTTGGCTCATAGTCTATAAAAAACTTCACATGTGTGATACTAGGGCTTGTACACTTGTTGATATCATCAACTAATTGTCCTCTATCACTTTCTAAGTGCACATCTTCTTACTCCATCTCATATGTAATGTAGTGAAAAAACATTAGGAATTGCTTTCCCAATACTTTGTCTCTAAACTATTCTCTATAAATTAGGTACAGCTTCTGTATGTCTTTGACTTAGATTCTATGCAATCAACCATGTCATTAGGACACTATACTGAACATGTCCATAACTATGCATCACTAGACAATCAAACCATTAACCATACCATTAAGATATCTATCTGCTACTCAACCAGTCTTTACAAAAACCATGCTATGTTGACATCAATGTTAGACACAGTCATAAATGCAACATATCAATAGTCTCCAATGCTTAGGATATTCCCAAAAGTAGTATCATTAACATTCATGCTGAAAGGGAATGTATCAAGTAACATACTAATCGTCATCTAAAAATGATGGGAAATTCATCCAAAGTAAAACATAAATCACTAGAGAACATACTTTGGATACACCAAGTACCAACTGAGTATCCAACATTGGCCTCAAACTGGAAAAAGATCATCTCTATACATTGGTCCCCAACAGTGGTATAGGTATCTATGCCTCCCAAAAACATGGTAACCAATAGGCCCACTCCTACCATGGTGATGGAGATAAAGACCTGCATAAAATCACACAATATAGTCATCCATCTTTGGCTGACACTCACACCAAATAGTATAGAAGACTAAAACCAAGAATATGAGACAAGGCAATACAACTATTCTCTATAAATTAGGTACAGCTTCTGTATGTCTTTGACTTAGATTCTATGTAGTCAACCATGTCATTAGGACACTATACTAAACATGTCCATAACTATGCATCACTAGACAATCAAACCATTAACCATACCATTAAGATATCTATATGCTACTCAACCAGTCTTTACAAAAACCATGCTATGTTGACATCAATGTCAGACACAGTCATAAATGCAACATATCAATAGTCTCCAATGCTTAGGATATTCCCAAAAGTAGTATCATTAACATTCATGCTGAAAGGGAATGTATCAAGTAACATACTAATCATCATCTAAAAATGATAGGAAATGCATCCAAAGTAAAACATAAATCACTAGATAACATACTTTGGATACACCAAGTACCAACTGAGTATCCAACATTGGCCTCAAACTAGAAAAAGATCATCTCTATACATTGGTCCCCAATAGTGGTATAGGTATCTATGCCTCCAAAAAAAATGGTAACCAATAGACCCACTCCTACCATGGTGATGGAGATAAAGACCTGCATAAAATCACACAATATAGTCATCCATCTTTGGCTAACACTCACACCAAATAGTATAGAAGACTAAAACCAAGAACATGAGACAAGGCAATACAACAAGTCTTGGTCGAACACTCTATGCATCTACTATGTAGGGACTCTAGTGGAGAGTAGGTTGCTTGGTACTCCTAAGCTCAACATCATTATGGTTCATTCTCCTCAGTACTCCCTTGGGAGGCCAACATGTTGCATCCTCAGATGAGCCATGCAGACAATGTATTTTCTTAATTACCCATGAATTTATTTAATTATCACTTAATTAGAAACATCTTCATGTATACATTGCTTGGAACATGACTTAGGGTTACAAGAGAAGCCCCTCTACTAACCCTACCCTACATACCCATTATCATCACATGATGAGTTCCTATAGGCAATGTAGTTTCCCAACTCAAGCCCAATGAACATAACTCAACCAACAAGTAACTGGGAGCTTGGGTCTTGCAAGAATCTAACATGTGCACACTCACATGTTCATCTATGGGTACACCAACTACATGATGATCATAAATAACAAGAACTAGATGAGAAATAATAAAAAACAAGTAAAACATGATTACTCAACCAACCTATATCCAAAAGTATGGATTTTACAACAATCCCAATGCACAATAAATCACCCAACATCATGAACTCACTCAACCGACCTAAATCTAGGAGAATGGATTCTACACAAATCCCAATGTCCATGAAGGGGAAACATAACATGCAAGGAAACATGAAATATAATCTATTTCTACCATTCAAGGAAACAATGCCAAAATCCCAACAAAATATAGTTGGCACACAAATTGAGACAAGAATAAAAAGCCTAAAAATAAAATTTCTCTGATAACAATGAAACTAAAACCTCAATTAAAGAATAGGATCAAAAGAAAAAGGATCTAATAAAATTCACCAAACTCACACAGATTCCAAATCTAGAAATTTGGCAAAAGATAGAAGTCCACAAAATCCATGATGGAAACACGAGTTCGGATCAGGAAATAAAATTCTCCAAAATCTAATATAACCATTTTGATCCCATGATCTTAATCATTTAGAAAAGGGCTACAAGATCAAAACTCTAAATAAGCCAAATAAATAAATGGACAAAAACCCTGATGACAAGCAAAATGAGAAAAAGCCAAAGCACCCAAAACTAAAACATATTAGAATTTGACAGAATTGAAAACCCATTGATAAAATCTACCCAACTTCACACTTTTTAAATAGAATCATGGACCTAGATACTTCATAGAAACCCAAAAACATAATAATACTTTAACTTGCATTTCTAATTTCCTACGAAATAGAAATGCCCACCCCTATCCAATCGAGTGATATGAATACAAAAAAATGGAGGTGAACACAAGTTCTCCACTCCCTAACATTTAGCAACAAAAAATAGAAGCTAAAATAGAGTAAAATCAATAAGACTTTAAAGCCCCACCTTGTAGCCAAGAGTGAAAAATGAGAAATAGAACTGTAAAATAACAGGGATGCCAAATTGAATGAAACCATTGGCATAGTGGAGCAATCTTGATACAAATCTAATAAGACTGATCTCACAATGATGCACTCAGCCAAATTCCCACAATAAGAAAAACTATGATTTCTCACAAGAGGGTTTGGAGGAATTGTATACATGGAAAACCTAGCTATCAAAAGTATGCTCAAGCAAGGAAAAGTTATTTGTACATGTTCATATAAGAAATATTCAAGCAATAAAACAACTAAACCACTTTTATTTTACTAAGCTAAACAACTGACAAATATAGTTCCCATGCAACCTCGAAGAAGCTCAATAAGGGCACCCAATATGAACCTTGTTGGTGTGCTCTAGTTGGAGGGATGTGGATATGCTCTCCCAAACACAATGATTTGAGTCCTAGAGTGATTGAAATACAATGCAAGATGAGATATGAATCTAACTAAGATAAGTGAGGGATGCTTCAAGAGGGGGCTATGGAAGAAGCCATTCTAAAAGCATCCTAGAAGTGGAGGTGAATTCAAGAAATAAAAATAAGCTATCAATGCAAGACTGAAATCTAACAAATACCAAAGGATTAGCAACAGTGCATAAAGATCACTAAAAGCTCTAGAATTATTCTAGCTTGATAACAATGCAAATGAGGGAGATGAGAAATGCTTGAGACAAGGGCTCTATTTATAGGTTTGGGAGAGGCTTTGGGGAGGTGGTATCTATGTGGAATCCACATAGGTGCCACAAGGGAGACACATGGGTTAAGGGGACAAGCCATGAAAAGGTCAACATAAGCCTTTTTGGTGAAAGGGATGGCTCAAAGTTTTCTCACACATATGTAAGAAACCTTGGAGAAAGGAAAGGGGGACAAGTGTGTAATAGTGTAAGAGACATTGAATAAAATAATAAAATGGAAGCTTTCTTGGATCTTGAGTTTCTCACACATGTGTGAGCAAACACTTAGGGGGTGAAGTGTGTTCAGAAAGGTGTCTAGGATTAGTTAAGTGGGATTAATTAATGGGCAAGCTTAGAAGGATGAGAGTGATGGGTGTAGACTAGGTTTTAGGATAGGATTAAGATTAAATTAAATAGGATTTAACTTAATCATATGATTAAAAACTTAAATAAAGTGGAGGGATTTAAATAAATTAAGATTTATTTAAAAGGAAATTTTATGGAGCAATATGTATTAAATAAATTTAATACATTAGGGAAATAAACCTATTTAATTAAATAAGTGGAAGAATGTGAAAAATATAATTAATTAATTAATAGATAATTATAATGTCAAAGGAAAAGGAAATATTAAATAAATTAATATAGTTTTCGGAACAATTTTAAGTGTCTAGAGGAATTTCCTCAAAAATCCTCAAATAACGAAGTGAGAAGTGAGAATAAAATCACTTTTAGCCAATATGTACTTTTGCAAAGTGACATAGTAATTAGATTATTTCAATTAAATAATATAATTAGCTCCCTTAACCCAGATTAAATTAGGTGATTCTAATTGAATTGGAATCCAACTATGGCAAATTAGTTGGCAATAAAATAAAGAGCAAATCAAATAATTAAAGTCCCTCTAACCCATTAAACATCATTTAATTTAATCTTTTCCACAACCAATGTAGAATCCTAAATGCATAGACATGCTCATAGTTCTAATCACATAATGCATTATGAATATGGATTCACAATAAATATCATCCATACAGGGATGATATTGGACCAACATGAAAGGTTTGATCAATAAATCCATGTGCCACTACTAGGGATATAAGTCCTACACAATAATGAATGCCATCAAGTGTAGATGCACAATAATAATAGTCAAAGTGACAATTACACAAAATCAGATAATTAAAGCATCTAATTAATTTTATTTAAATAGCCATTTGCATAAATTACTGAAATGAACAAGGTGAATATTCATAGCACATAACCAATGAATCCAACATCGACAATTCATTTCCAATTATTTAAGCATTGAATAATAGATTTAATCAATTATTAAACAACATAAAAAGGCACTTAAAACACATAAGTGAACATGGTCAGATACATGACTAACCACTGCTATAACTGTAGACACCTAAATTTGATTACACCGCTTTAGTAATCCTATTTAGTTATCTCTAAAGGCATCATTAATTAAATTCCTATTTAATTAATCCTTTGCCATCTCCTAGCTAATTAATTTAATTATTCATCTATAGTCCTAATTGATAAATTAAATAACCTATCATTTATCAATTAAATCCTATTCTTCTATCTAATTCCAAAAATCCCCATTTATTAAATAAATCCATTTGATAAATAAAATCCTCAAATCCAAAAACCCCTAACTTATCCCTAATCCTCCATTTAGCCTAATCCACCCCATCCACCCATACTAACCAAGCTTAACCACTAACTCACCCACCCTCATTAATGCCATCCACTTGCACATCTCTAACATCCCTAATCTAATCCTAGACCCAAGCCTAATCTGCCCCCTAATGTTGTCACATTCCCTAAACAAGTTTAAGACTTTTTAAAACCAAATCAAAGTCTCCCCTCAAAAATCCCAACCACCAAGTCATGAGTTCTCTTACAAACCATAAAAGACTCTTACAAGCCCACTCATGACTCTTACATCCATATTCCACACTCTTCCCTCTTCCACACTCATTCCTCTTACATCTCTCTTACATACTCAACCCCACTCATCATGACTTTAACCAACCCCTTACCCTACCCTCTCACACTCATCCTCCTTGTGGAAAGTGTCACCTTCCCATTGGTGCTAAACAAGCACAATCCATGTGCTCCCCTTTGAGTTCATCTTAGCCCTCCTTAACCATCTCTCCATCCTTGCATCTTAGCCCTCCATCCCTCAAGCCCTTAGCCTATAAATTGAACCCATCCCAAGCCAAAAAACAACAATCTTTGAGCTAAAGTTACCATGCTATTTTGAGAACCAAAGTCATCAATCTTACCCTTATAATGCCAAATTGAGAGCTCACATAGCTACCAATTTGCCATTACCCATCTCCACCATTGAAGCAATTGGGAAATCAATTGAGCATACATCCACATCAAAGGACACATCTACAAAATCAAGGAAGCATGGAGTGTTTTCTCTTTTGAGGTTTGCATTTCTTGTTTGCTTTCTTTGTCTAAGCATATATGTGAATTTAGTTTTAGTTTGTGAATGTTTCTCATATTGTTAATGTTCTTTGCATACTAGATCTTGTTCTGCAATAAAAACCTAGTCAAGTGTAGCAAGATAATAATACATAGTGCAATCTCTGCACACATATTAGGGTAATCATGAAACAACATCATGATACCACATCAATCATGGTAACCACTAGCACAAACCTTAGTGAAACCATCTAACACATCATAATCTCATAAATCAGCCATAAGCATAATCAATCCAACTGATACAATAACATAAATCTAATCACCCCAAGGGCGTAGACCACTCATGGTCCCCATCATGATTAGTGACAAAGAAAGATCAAAAAGATTGCATCCATCATGATGACATACATTAATTAAATGGGAGAGGCACTACATCATCCCCCCCAAAGACTAGGCTTACTCCTAGAAGCCTGTAATCCAAATATAGAAACAAAAAATACCAAATGTAAAATCAAAATTGAATAGTAGGAAGAACTCATTGCCTTCTCCACAAGGCAAACCCAAATCACTCCAACATTCACAAGGCAAGTTTTTGATTGCAAAATAGGTCAACCACAAGAGAATAGGTTATATACTAACACAAGGAACTTCATATGCACTAGGAAAACCCTTCTATCCATAAAGCCAACACTACAAGGTAAGGATAAATCCTCTTGACCTCATCAAAAGGTGCCCAACTATAACATGCATCTACCAAGTGACCAAAAAAAAGGTCAAAACACCACACAGTTCCAATAAGAGTTGGGATCATGGGGAATAACCATCCCAAAATTCCCAAAAACACTATCATGCAACACAAAGGATGATAGTTCATTATTAAAGTTGCACACTCCAGTAGGATACTTACCACTACTACCTACCAAGCATAAGAGAACTTAGTCTTTATGATATCATTGGGAACAATGGTTACTTAACCTGACTAGAAAAGTTGTCACCTTTCGACAAGGTTAAAAATGATTTCATTAGCAGACATAATCATGTAATAACTTCATACCAACTCATAAGATGGTAATATGTGTCCAATGATACCATGTCCCTCTAGCAACATGTTGGGAATACAACACCCAACCTCTTGCTAAACTCAATCACCAATCCTCAAGTTGACCTTGAAAGAGTAACTTGACCAAGATAGCATCCTGAAGATACAAGCTTAGGGAGAAGGAAAATAAAAAGTAAATGGACTGTGAGGGAGTCTCTCTCAACCTCTACACTAAATCCGCCCAAGATGCATTAGGGAAAAATCACATTTCGAACAACCATCAAAATACTCATTCAACATTAACTAAGTTAGTGGCATAACCATGCTAGTCCACTCTCTCCAAAGAGACAAGGATATGAAGATACACCAAATTCAACATCCAAAAGAAGGATCTAGAGCCACCAAAATACTGAGTCACTCCCAAATGACAAAGGAAACATCTACCCCAAGCAAGGGAATGCTCACAGTCTACACTTCACCTCACATAAGTGTGACAAAGTGTCTATTATTCCCCAAGAATTTTTTTATATCAACACAGTCTTGCATGAGATTTCTCACACAATCAAGCAAGATAATGCAATGTCCTAGGTGATAATATGCATGACAACATGTTTACTTGCATAGAATTCCAAATTAGCACAAAAATTGCCTTCACTCTGGAGGCAATAACTTTCACATCTAGACTCCAATTGACTCTATTCCAAATTCATCAAAAATATCTCAAAAATTCTTACAATATGATGGATTTTAGAGTCCTAAGACCTAAGAGTTTGAGTTACCACTCAAAATCATAGGAAAAATCAAATAGTCTTGACTACCAAGACAAGCAACTTACAAAACATCCAAAACAACCAAAGAGAAGACATGCCTAAATCAACATAAGATATGAAATGAATGGTACTTCACACATTGAAATCATAATTACTTCTCTTTCATAATTTCATTGGTTAACCATAATACAAGCATGAATGCACAATGAAACTAAAAGGTTTTCGAAGCAAGGGTTCAAGAGTCACTAACCATAAACCAAGTAGATATCTTTTCAAATTTCTTTCAAGAATAACATTACATTTAATTATCATTATACAATTTCATTTTCAATAACACATTTACCTCTATTAATAAACACATTAATATATTCTCTATGAAATTATCCCTTATATGTACTACTAGAGGTTCATGATGAACATGATAGAGTCACAACACAAGACTAGCCAGTAGTAGAAAACACATTTAGAATAGTCATCATGAACCAAAACAAAAAACCCAAATGGGGGAATTATCAACTCCAAAAATAAATCACCAAAGAGATCATTCCAACAATAAGTCAAGTGTTACAATAGCCACAAAGAGAGCGATAGAGAAATTTGATGAATAGTACAAGAAAGGAAAATACCAAAAACCAATGCCAGTTGAACAACATGAGGAAAGTACCTCCATCCAAATAAAATAAGGGATCAATAAAATCACAACACATGTGATGACTAAGAATAGTCACACAAGAGGGATAAATCACCACACAATGCTAAGGAATACATCATCCTAGCAGTGTTAGAGAACACACTCACGCACATCAAGTAGTATACCATTAAAAACCTCATGCATATATAGAATACAATAATTTCCTCAATTATTTTCTAGGAAATGAAACATTTATATATACAACAATTTTACTACAAATTTTATAAGCTTAAGATGCAATTAGTTTGGGGGCATAAGTCATTATTAACCCAAAGGATCTAATGCAACACCAACTTCTTATCAATGATTCACAATATACACTCATTTCTCAATGAAAGGAGACATTTTATTACTATATTGACATAACATGGAATCACCAATAAGATTTAATTATTTAATTACAATAGGAGAGTACAAAGAAAAAAATGCACCTTACTCAACAAGGAGAAACAAAAGAGACACTCAAAATTTTGCTTTTAGTGGTTCCGTAGGATTTAGACCATTTTAAGAATTTTTACGCATAGGAAAAACAACAAAAAAAGTTTTAAAAAAATTTCCCATAGTTAAGCTCTCATTTTTGAAGATTTTGGGTAACTAACTAAATTGCTTTTTTTTGTCTCATTGCAGGTTAGAGCACATATGGAACCACTAACCATGTTTCTTGCAGGTTCTCATGTTGCTAAAAAATGAACTTGAATGTTTAACCATTTGTCTTTGAATGCATGTTGCTAAAATGAACTTGAATGGTTAAACACATTTTCCATTGAATGAATGTTTCTCAAAACACACTCTTGAATGCCATGGATTAAAATCAATTTTCCTTGGAATGCATGCTTAAAACATCAAATCCAATCTTGAATGCCAAGGATCAATCAATCATTACAATATCAAACACTTCATTTGGTGCATTAAAAAGAACAAACAAATCTCTCTTTTGCATGCAATTTTGGGCAAAGTTTGATTTTTGGACAATTAAGAAACTTTGTTAAGTTAGATGCAAATTTGCAAAAATCAATTTGAGTAGTTCCTTGGACTCACCTCTTTTCTAATCACTCGTCAATTCAACCATTGGTTGCAATCTCAGTGCCATTTATGGGGATGGGTCTACTTGAAAAAGGTGTTAAATGTTCCACAATCTAACTAACTCACTTGGTCTTTGAACGTTTGCTTTAACTTTATCAAAATTCTTAAATGACCAAAACTCTAGATTAAATTGATCACACTTCAAGTTTGGGCACTAAAATTGAACAACAACTGACGTGGAGAGCCTCCGGGCACGCGCTTGAAATCGAATCTCACACACTTTTGTTTTGGGCTTAAAACAAACTCACACTCAATCTTGAATGCCTTAAATAAAATTAATCAATACTTAACGTGGAGGGCCTCTAGGCACGCGAATTTGCTTTTGTTGACCCTAACTCTTCTTATTGTTTGCATTCTTTGATCGATTTACTTTTTTTGGTGCTTCAAGTTGGAATTGAACATTGTCTCTTAAACATGAGTGTTTGCAAAGTCTAGATTAGCACACATACAAGTCAATTGGTAAAAGAACAAGCGTATTTTTTAGCCCAAGGTCATCCAAGTCTTCTCTCCCCTTGTCATCTTTCGAGGCCATCTTGGGTGCATAAGATTAGGATCCAAAACCTTATTTCTTTTCAGGAGGCCTGCTTGGGGATTTCATCACCCCTTGGATGACCTCAACTCCAGCGTTCTGACAGAGTATAAGAATCGGGAGGTGAATCGAAAGACACCTCTCTTGGGATCAAGATTTTGTCACTTGGGCTAAGCCTCAAGGAACTTTATACCCTTGAGAAGTAAAAGAAGAGAAGTGGGTTACCACTCCTCTCGGCTGTGTGACATCTTTTTGGTCTCATATATGGATTCGGGCCTCACATACCTTGCATATATCGAGGACTCCCTAGCTAAACCAACCGTTAGCCTTGTAGAAAACCATTTAGGCTGTTAATGTGTTTGAAGTGACTGATTGAAACATTTGTAGAACATACACACTCCTTGGCACAAGTATCACATTCTGAGAACCACAAACTTCTATCTAGGTGTTCCTATCTATTGCTTGATTTTATTTTACTTATTGAATGAATGTTTGCCAAACTTGGTCAATCCTAGCTTAGGGCACACTTAGTGTAGTCACTAACTATTTTAGAAGTTGAACAAGTTGAAGAAAAACAACTGAGATCTCTCAAAGCCAACCAAATTCAAGAATTTATGTTGGAACAACCCAAACCCAAACAGAAGTTTCACAAGGTCAAACTCAAGCCATCTCTAGCATACCAAGAACTTTTAGCCAAGAGAAAAGAAATAACACCAAGCCCACAAATTGCCAAACTCCACAAAGCAGAGGACAAAGCTACTGATGAAGCACTTCAAGAGGCCTGGTTAGAGTGCACCATCAAATTTAGCCAACATCCAGGAGTTAATCTTGCCTATGCCTTACCAACTAGACATGATTTCTATGATTAAACACCCTTGTTTCTCCACATCTTCTTGGATAAGCTTCACTTTAGAGTCATCTTTGTAGAAAATCCAGCCATCTTAGGTTATCCCCTTAAGTATTATTAGCTCATCCATCTCATTTAGAATCAAACCATCTAGCTAGCAATCCAAAATCTTCACATCCAATCCTTCAAAATTTGTTGTCACCTTGCCAAAAGTTTGCCATTCTTAAAATCTTCCAAATCCACCCATCTCACCAAGGTTATCCCTTTGACAGAGCTTTGTCTAGGGTAATCTAGCTTTGTCACTTGTTATCCCTCATCACCTTGAGCTAAAGGTTGGGATCCACAAGTGGTCAATCTCGTGTTCTTTCTAAAGGATCATCAGTCTATCCTTAAGTTGACACAATCACCACCAAGCTTGCACATAGGAAAGTAGACCTTTCATGGTTTGGCAACATATCTTTGAGGTTAGAATCCCCAACCCAATCCTCCTTAGGTTTTGTCATATAGCTTTGCCTCAACCTAGGAAATCATTTTCATAGAAAAGCCTTCCCCCCTTTTTGCATCCACCAGCATTTGTTGCATCTCATCCCTAGGAGAATTTTCATGCCACCCGTCACTCGCTTAGCCAAGAAGAAAGAAACAATGGAGCCCTATCATTTGGATTGAATAGCCTCACCCCCCTTGAGCATTCAGGCATCCTTCAGCCTAGAGAAAGCTATGTCATCACCTACTGACATTGAATCTTTCATGAACCAACCAGGAAATGCAGTATTGGTAAACGCCATTATAGACAAGAACAAAGAGACAATCATGGCTAATTTTTGAAGGGACAATGTAGGAACCTTTGACTTTGGAAGACCCCCTCCATTATCAGATCCATCTCACCCATTGTTTTGGCAGCTGCCACCACCCATAGGCTCTTATGATCCAAATTATCCTCAATATATGCCAAAAGAAGAGCCTCCAGCCAATCCATATGATCCAACAGACCCAAACATACCATCATCCATCCAAGTTGAAATCTCCATACCGAAAGCCAACCCAGGCACCACCACTCCATACTTGGTTCATACCTCTCCACTCCAAACCCCCTTTACCCAAAACACCTCACCGTTCACTCCCTTCACTATTGCTACTGCTGCTCCCCAACCCAACCTTCCAAATCCACCCATCTCCCAAATTAGTGCTAGCATCTTTGGCCAAACTCAGCAATATACAACAGGGATGCCACCCATGGGGCCAAGTAATCAACCTTTCATCACCCCCAACTTGTTCACCACAGCCCAAAGCACAATCCCATCATTTCCATTAGGTCTTGGGAGCTCAATACCATCAGCCACAAATCCACAAGCTACTACCCTCACTCCACAAAGCTATCAAATCCCACAAGCTACTGCCAATTTTCTGCCAAGCTTGCAAGTGACCCTAACTCCTGCCACCACTCTACCAAGCTTCCAAATCTAGCCACAAAGATATCAAACCCCATCGGTTCCATTCCCAAGATTTCAATTCCCACCACCTCCACCACCAACTAATCCATTACCCCCTATTACCAACTACTTTTCAATGCCACTCCTGGGAGGTAATCCACCACCCCAGCCAACCACCAATTATTTGCAGATACCATCCCAAATGGTGGCACAACCCACATATATTGGTCAAACCCCACAAGTCCCTCGATCCTTTCCCCAAGCCTCACAATCATCTTATACCTTACCCCCACAAAGCAATCCATTTATCCCACAGCCAGCTTATGTTCCTCAATCCCAACCTCAAATCCCATATCAACAGCAAGCCTCGTAGCACATGCAGCAATATGCACCACCTCCCCCTCAGCAACCCATCATCCACCATGCAGCTGCCCAAACAATGTACAATCCCTATCAGCAAATCCCTCATAGCCATCCATATTCAGTGGCCCCATCTAGCGCATACCTACCTCAAGACACTCCTACATTGGGGGCACCCCAGCCATCACTTTCTACTTTCGTGTGATACTTTCTAGTATCACACAATATTTCTTCCTATAGTAGGGTGATATATTTCTAGTATCACCCAATGTTGAACCAATATTTCCTAGTTTAACTAGGAAAAATCCCAATGACAATTCTAGAAGGAATACAGAGTTAGAACCTCCACACTATGAAGTACCAAAACTACTTTAGTCGAGGTGCAAACACTTGAATGAATAAAGAAGATCAAATATCTCTAACATGTAATCCATAACATCTAATGTAATCTTGTGGAAAGAAACATCACAATGAACATACAGGTGCCTAATTCAAATATCACAAGAAGGAAAGAACAAGCAATAAAGAACCACACTTAAAATAACCATGCTCATTTTCTCCCATCCATAATAGCATCATGAGACCTCAAAGGCCCTAGCCATCCCTCAAGTGTAAATATCAAATTGTGAAAAAGATAGTTGGAGTAGTGTCATGAGATCATTCCTACCAATACAATTAATAACAACATAAGGGAAAAATACATGCAATCATGCTAATCTATTAATAGCAACACTATCTAAAGAAATAATAAGGAATCTCATCTAGCAATATGATATGACATCAAGATAAAGGAATGCATCAAGTAACATACTAATAATAATCTAACAATGATTGAAAATATATCTAAAGTAAAATATAAAACAATAGAGAACATACTCCAAATACACCAAGTACCAAGTGAAATCCAACACCAGCCTCAAGCTACAAATAGATAATCTCTATACACTAGTATCTAAAGTGGTATAGGTAGATACACCTCCCAACCACATGCTAACCCTTAGGTCCACTCCCATTGTGTTGATGGAGATAAAGAGCCATACATAATCACACAATATAGTCATCCATCTATGGCTAATACTCATGCCAAATAGTAAAGAAGACTAAAACCAAGAGCATGAGACAAGGAAATACAACAGGTCTTGGTCAGACGCTCTATGGGTCTAATATCTAGGGACTTTGGTAGAGATCAGGTCGCTTGGTACTCCCAAGCTTAACATCATTACAAACCATTCCCCTTAGGAGGCTAATGTGTTGCATCCTTAGATGAGCCATGCAGACAATTCTTTTTAATCTTAGTTAATTACCCATGAATTTATTTAATTATCACTTAATTAGAAACTTCTTCATGTATATCTCACTAGGAACATGACCTAGGGTTATAAGAGAAGCCCCTTCACAAACCTTACCCTACATACCCATGCTCCTCACATGATGAGTTCCTATAGGAAATACATTTTCCCAACCAAACCCCAATGAACATAAATAACCTACAAGCAATTGATAGCTCGGGTCTCGCAAGAACCCAAAAAATGCACACTCATGTGCTTGTGTGTGGGCACACCAACTACATGATGATCATAAATAACAAGGGATAGATGAGAAACAATAAAAAAATTTAAAACAAGATTAATCAACCAATCTATATCTAGGAGTACGAATTCTACATGAATCTTAATGCACAATAAATCACCAAGCACTAATGTCTCACGTAACTAGCCTAAATTTGGGAGAATTGATTCTACACAAATCCCAATGTCCATGAAGGGGAAACGTAACATGCAAGAAAATATGGAATACAATCCATTTCTACCATCCATGGAAACAATGCCAAAATCCCAACAAAATATGGGAGACACGTAAATCAAGGCAAGAATAAAAAGCCCAAAACTCAAAGTTCTCTAGTAACAATGAAATTGAAACCTCAATTCAAGAATAGGATCACAAGACCAAGGGTCCAATAAAATTAACCAAATAGGCACAAATTCCCAATCTGGAAAAGCCGGTAAAAGACACAAGTCCATAAAATCTACTATGGAAACATGAGTTCAGATTGGGAAATAAAATAATCTTGAATGTCCTATAACTATTCCCTTCCCACAATATTAATCATTAAGGCAAGGGCTACAAAATCAAAACTCTAAATAAGCCAAACAAAGAAATAGGCAAAAACTTTGAAAGTACACAAAACGTGACAAAGCCAAAACACCCAAAACTAAAACATCTTAGAATTTGACATAATCAAAACCCCACTAACACAATCTACCCAACATCAAACTTTTCAAATAAAATCATGGAACCAGATACTTCACGAAAATCTAGCAGCATAACAACACTTAAACTTGCATTTCTAATTTCCTACAAAATAGAAATGCTCACTCCCATCCAACTGGGTGATATGAATATGAAAAAATGGAGGGGAACACTAGTTCTCCACTCCCTAACATTTAGCAACACAAAACAAAAGATGAAATGAAGTAAAATCAATAAAACTCCAAATCCCTACCTCACAACCAAGAGGACAAAACAAGAAATATCATCATAAAATAATGGGAATGCCAAATTGAATGAAACCATCAGCATAGTGGAGAAACCCTGATATGAATCCAATGAGACTAAGCTCACAATGAGCAAAACTCTAATTTCTCACAAGAGGGTTTGGAGGAATTTCCTCCAAAATCCTCAAATAACAAAGTGAGAACTGAGAATAAACTCACTTTTAGCCAACATATTCACTTTTTTAAAGTGACTTATCAATTAAATTATTTCAATTAAATAACTTAATTGGCTCCCTTAACCTAAATTAAATTAGTTGATTTGAATTGAATTGGAATCCAACTATGGAAAATTAGTTGCTAATAAAATAAATATTAAGTAAGATAATTAAAATCCCTCTAACCTATTAAACATCATTTAATTTAATCTTTTCTACAACCAATGTCGAATCCTAAATGTAAAGACACACTCATAGGTCTAATCACATATTACATTATGAATCTAGATTTACCAATTACTAGAGGATTAAAATAACAATAAAGATACATCACCCATACAGGGATGGTGTTAGTTCAACATGAAAGGTCTAACCAATAACTACATGTGCCACTACCATAGGTATAAGTCCTACACAATAATGAACACCATCAAGTGTAGATGCAAAATAATAATAGTTGAAGCTAAAATTACATGAAATCACGTAATTAAAGCATCTAATTACTTTCATTTAAATAGCCCATTTGTGTAAATTACTAAAATGAATAAGGTAAATATCCATAGCACATAACTAATGAATCCAACATGGAAAATTCATTTCCAATTATTTAAGCATTTAATAATGGTTACTAAACAACATAAAAGGCACTTAAAACATATAAGTGAACATGGTCAGATACATTACTAACCATTGCTATAGGAACCTAGTCAAGTGTAGCAGGATAATAATACACAATGCAATATTTGCACACATCTCAGGATAATCACATAACAATATCATGATACAACATGAATCCTAGTAGCCACTTGCACAAACTTGAGTGAAACCATCTATCACATCATAATATAATAAATCAACCATAAGAATAATCAATCCAATTGATACAATAACATAAATATAATCACCCCAAGGGTGTAGACCACTCATGGCCCCAATCATGATTACTCACAAAGAAAGATCATCAAGGTTGCATCCATCAGGATGACTTACATAAATCAAAGGGGAGAGGCACTACATAGATTGTAAGAACCCTAAGTTTGATAGTAATAATGCAAATAGTAGAATTTTTAGGAATACTAACCCTATAGGTAATGAAAGAGGAAGATCACAAAGTAGATCTAATGATGGAGAAATATCTAATGGACATATTGCAGATCTAACATGTTGTATGTTACAAGTGTAACAATCTTGGACATAATGCAAGAAATTTCAAAGCACCTAAAAATTAGAATGAAAGTAATCAACGAAGAAATGCACTCATATGTTAGTTATATAATATCATTGAACACACAACAAGATTCTATATAATGGACAAAAGGAACTTCGACATGAATCCTAATTCTAGAAGGAATAATAGGAATGATAGAAGGAATGACAACAAAAATGATAACAATTAGAAAGAAGTAGTAATTTAAGAACATGTTGTTGAATTTAAAGAATTATTTGTAAAAGCTAAGGATTTAGAAAGTTCTTATACCATTTTGGAGGAACAATATTTTGATGCACTTGGTGAAAAATTGAAGTCAAAAATTATCTATGACTTATCTTATGTGAATTCAACATTTGCACTAGAGGTAGTGCATCATCTAGTCAAAACTCATGTTGGAAGAAGAATTAAAAGTTGCACAATTAACAAAAGGTAGAAGACATCAAGAGGAAGCTATGGTGAAGTGTGTAAGCTTAGATATGATCATAGGAAGTTGTAAGAAAGAAAGGAAAAGTTTACTAGTAAGCAATGACATCTTTTTGAAGTAGAAGTGGATGCACATTTAATGCAATGAAAGATTTGAAATTATTTAAGGAGTGAAAGAAATATTGTGATTACCATTTGGTCACGCGAGGAGTTTATGATCAATTTGATAGTGAATTCGAGTGTGAAGAAAGGTGTTTGAAGTGTGAATTATAGAAGCCCTAAAATGTGACATCTAAGGTATTTTACAGAGCCCAAATTTGATTTTTTTAGTGTAAACAATTAAGAATTATGGCAAGTCAAATAGTGTATGATGTAAGTGAGAAACTAAGGTATAAGTTCAAGAAAAATGCATTTGTTTCTCTTATGGATGATCTGCTAGGAGTGTTTTCCCAAACCCCATTGAATGTGCTTCATGTAGAAGATGTTTGAAGCTAAATTCATTGTAAATTTGAGAGCATTGGAGATGAGGAAAAACATAATGATTTAGGATTTATGTGCAATAATGACCCGACCCTTAAATTTGAGTACTCACACCTAAATTAGCCAAATTTGATTTAGTATATGTTCAACAAAGAGTTTGAAAATCATGAGTAGACTACGGTTATCTTGAGTCAAGTTCATGATGAGATGTTTTGGATAGGTGATATACTAGTTGCAACTGAAAATGACCTAATTCACAAGGTCACGGGTTAGAGAAATGGGAAATTCCACCTAGTGAATGACAAGAATGTAAGAAAGATAGATGAGACAAACCTATATACTAGGTTTGATGGAAGAACATGAAAGTGGACATGATTCAGGATAAAGGAGTCAAGGTATTGAGTAAAATATTATGATACAAGTTTAACCATAGTTCTAGATTAAACTCAGTACTATCAAGATTTATCCATGCAACATATTTTATGGAAATACAGAGAAGGAAAGTAAACTTATGTGAGATAGTCAGAACATGGCTATTGGAAAATTTTGCAAAGCTGAAGAAGACCATGAATACAGTCTTTAGATTTGAGTCTCTATTAACTCATCTATTCTTCTATGCAACCAATCAATTCCCTTGTATGACTAGTTGATAAAGTGATGAATGTTCTATGAAGTTGGTAGCAAAATGTTACAAGGTTAGATTGGAGAATGTTAGAGATAGTGAGATTGACATGATAATGAAGAAATTTCACATTGAAATGAAACAAAGATATAGAATCCCTCCTTTCATGGTGGAAAAGTATAAAGATGAGATATATTTTATGGTGGAAATTGATACTTCCAATATGGAAGCCATAGAACCCAAGGTGAAATTCATTGAACCTATGGGATATGAAATGAGTAAATAACTCATATAAGGGTATGCATAGATCATACTCTAGCTAGAGAAGGACACTAAATGCCCTAGATGGGGTACAAATGAAGAAAAGGTAAGGGAAGTACATTTTGAATTTCAAAACAAGGAAATCAAGAAGAATGTGGAGAAGAAGATACATTCCATTCTTAAGGAATCAAGTATGACTAGAAAAGAGTTTAATGAGATTAAAGGTATTATTTTAGAAATGAAAGCTAGTGGGTAGATTGAGGTGGTAGTAGCAATACCAATTTCTATTGCAACACCATTCAAAGGTATAATAATTGCAGGACCTAGTGCATAGATACCTACTACACCCTATGCAGTAGTTGTGCAAGTACAACTAGTTAGAGTGCATCATGATCAACCTAAGAAGAAATTAGAGGGTGAAACTTATATTATTTAGAGAAAATATGAGAGATTGGTGAAATGCAAGTAGGAATCTACACCAACCTCTAAGAAAAGGGTTAGGTCAACTACTAATGGAACCAAGAAAAGAAGAAAGACATTACAAATCAACAATTCTAAGGAATCTAATGATGAATTTGAGGAGAGACCATTTGAGAAAGAATTAGAAGAAGGAAGGACTTAAATAGGCAAAAAAACATGGAAACCTAAGGTAGAGAATCTGAACAGGCCAATTATTGATGATGATAATTTTGCATAATTGAATAAATATTATAGCTTGTATAACAATATGTATAGAAGACAACTAGAGAATGATATTGTAAGGAATATGATCTTAAGAAATAAAATATTTGATAGCATACAAGGTAAGATCCCAGAAGATCTTTACAATAGGCTACTAAAAAGAAAGAGGAGAGTGGTAGAAGAAGACACCATGTTGAGAGAGATCATAATTAAAAAATTGTGGGAAGTGAACACAAAGGAAGATTTGATTAGAATTTTGAATGACATTGAACCCTTGTTGAGGAACAAAAGAAGAGCTATTCTTCTGATGGGAGGCAATTATGAACATAACAAGAAAGAAAGTAATGAATTCATAGTAAAATACATGAATGTTTTACTATTGTGGTTTCACAATGCACACCCCATTTATCCTAGAAATGGGGACCCCTAGTAATTTTTCTATTTTCCTAGACCCCTAGTTTAGGGCCTAAGTCAATTTTGGGACTCCATGTAGGGTCAGGGTTGAGTCCTAACCCTAAAAAGAAAAAACCATATCCCAAAAATGGGAAATTTTGGTCAAAGAGTGAGTTTCTAGTGTTAAAAGGCACACTTGCACACCTAGAACACATGTGAACCCTTCCAGGGTGTGCAAGTGCACTAAAATATGCAAGTGTGCTAAATGTGCAAGTGAGCACTTATCTCCCTTTGGAGATGCACACCTACATACATGCACATATGTGCACCTCCAAGGCATGCACACTATCCCAGGCCTATAAAATCTAGGGGCACCTTTCTCTTCTCTGCATTATTCTCTTAGCATTGCATCGACCCACACTCCACACCTTTAGAGGCACACCAATCTCCAAACCTACAAACACAAATAAAGACATAAGTCATCAAAGGTGTGCACATGCACACCTACCAAAAGTATGCATGTGGGTAGCTTTTCTCACACTCAAAACATAAGAAGGCTAAAAATAACTAACTAAGGTGAAAACCATTAAGAAAAGGTGCACACATGCACACCTTTCTCACATAAGAAAAGACCACCAAAGATAATGGTGCATAGATGTGGACCTTGTCAAGGTGCACATCTGTGTATCATTTTCTACCCTTAACACAAGACTAAGTAAGGAAATACACTTACTCCCATACTCATTGGGAGAAGTTGCATTTAATTGGTATGTTAATTTACAGCCAGGATGTGTCAAAGACTAGGACACTTTTGAAAAAATGTTCTTGGAACAATTCAAAACTTTGATCAATCCAGTTGTGATACATCATCAATTCATATCAATCAAAAGGGACCCATTTGAAATAGTTTCATGCTTCAATTATTGCTTTCATATGGCATACCACAAATTGGAAATGACATACACTATACCAATTAAATCTATGATTCAAATTTATCTAAATTCTATGGACCATCTTATGGATATTTTCTTAAGAAGACTTCATGTTGCAAATATCGACACATTGGATAAGGTCTTCTTGGAAGCAATTACCTTCACCAAATAAGCCAATCCTAATGGAGATGATTGATGCCCCTAGCTCAAGCTATCACCACAATACCAACATCTCATTTTAGAGCACTAGTGATGCCTATCCAATTCATACCAATGAATCCAACTCCACTATAGTAGGCACCTACTCCACAAGTTCTAGCTTTAACATAGCCAAGATATGAACCTCCAAAAGTTTCTTTCTTTAAGAAAAAGATAGAAACATCCACTAAAATAGAGAATAATGTTGCATTTAAGCTTGGTCAAATGAAGAAAACCATGTCTCAAATTACCAATGAGCTGACCCATTTGAAGTTTTTTCAATGATAGAAGATCAAATGCTAGTCCCTAAAACAACAATAATTACAATCAAAACTATAATAGGATTTTTAGAGGAAACAACAATGCCGGAAATAACAATGTGGGAAAAAATAATGGAGGAAATAATTCCAAACCTCTTGATCACAACAATGGTTTCCAAAGATAGAATCAACAATAGAACACTCTTCTAAAGAGTGGAAGCATTCCTGCTAATAATAACAACAACAATCCCAATACATGGACTTCTATTAGTATGACAGTAATCAAAATGTACCTAACGATGATAGATCATATTACAATCAAAATAAAAAAGTGAATCAATATTCATAGGGCAATAGTAATGAGTTCCCTATGCAATTCAATGCTATAATGCTAGAATCATATGATTCTTCACAAAACATGGGAATGAAACAATAAGCCAATGAAAAATTTTCTTTTCCATTTAGTCATGAGCCAAATACTCAACTAGAAGAAGTGTTTTCCTTCTAAAATGATAATCAAAATACCTAAAATTTGTAAAGTCAGAAGGAACCCATGACCAATGATATTCCTCTTGCATTACAATCAAATCCTCTAGATCTGAGAGAAAGTAACAATCTAGTACATATCAGATCTCCGTATGGAGGAAAAAAAATCAAAATCAACGAAATGTGCCTACAATCTTGAAGAATACTACATGGTCTACTAAATGGTATAGTGCAATGCAAGATTTGAAATAAACAAAGTTGAACATGTCCACGTTCAACATGGTACAAAATTTTCCTAATCACTAGGAAGCATTGATGAAAACTCTCGATCATTTGAACAAACCCCATAATGCAAATATTGTTTAAGGACAAGGTTGAGGTACCTACCTTTTTGCTTGGCATTAGAATATATGGGAAAAATCTTCACAATTTCTTAATTGACTCAAGAGATTATTTTAATGTTATGCCACTTTTGATAGCACAAAGGTTGGGAGTCACTCCTTAGCCATGTAATTGAATAGTGATACAACTTGACAAAATAGAAGTGAAGGTTATTTGTGTTTTGAATGATTTTTGGATATAATTAATAGTCAACCCTTGAATTCAAGACATTATAGATACACATGTGGTTGAAATTCCTAAAACATATGGATTACTACTAAGTAGGGAGTGGACAAAATGCTTAAGAGGATGGTTTTCAACTAATTTTACCCAATTGTGGTTTCTTGGAAAGGGTTGAATAATTAGATCAAGATTGATGTTAAGCCAAAATTGAAAATATTGATTACAAAATACAATGCACCAAATCAGATGGAATTTCTACAATATGATATAGTCTCATGCAAAGTGATGGATTTTGAGACAACTTCAACTAAAGCATGAGATTATCAAAATGAAAGGACCATGATTCCAATCCCAAAAGAAGAGATTGTGACATAGTTCATAGATAGCATGGTGGTGAATTACAATGCCTAGGTGAAGAAGTAGATCCAAGTATTTTGCTCCTTCCTAAATTTTGTATATTGCACAAAGTAAGTCATTCAGAGTTTGAATGTTCACATTTCCAAGAAGTAGTTGCTCAAGTATTAATTTAGATAATGGAAATAAAGAGTGACCACATTCCAAAAGAAGTAGCAATGAAAAATCCAAGTTCCACATACATATTTGAAGCTGTGGGGAAAGATGGAGAAGAGGTAGAAGATCTCAATGCATCATATAGTGATACCTCTTTAGATGGTGGAGGTTTGTTTTCTCCTCCACTAGGAATGATTAATATCCAAAGAAGGAGACATTTCATAAAAATTTAGGGTTGGACTTTGGTAGTCATTCATCATAAGCCTAAAGTTGAAAAAATTATAGAATTAATCTCAGGAAATTCAAGATTGAAAAGAGAAATATATGCTGCCACAAATCAAAGATAAAAAATGAAAAATCATCAAGTCCACTATGTGAAATATTACAATGGATCCCAAAAAAACAGTCCTTTAAGGTTAAAATAAAATAAAAGGTATGAACAAACAAGCATAAGTCTAGGAAGCCCAAAGAAGATCTAATCTAGACACTTTGGTTCAACGACTCTAAATGAAAACTAGGAGCTGATGCAGGTATTGAATTAATCAACCCAAAAAGTAGGTCTTTTTATGCAACATATTGATTACAATTTAGATGTACTAACAATGTTTTAGAGTATAAAGCCTTGATTCATGGACTTCTCTTTACATTAGAGAAGGGAGTTAGAGCTCTCATAATTGAAGGAGACTCCTAGTTGGTGATTTGACAAGTGAAATTAATTTATTCTTGCAATGATAGGAGATTACTTGCTTACCAAAAGAGAGTATGGGATATAATGGATAAATTTGAAGCTTTTAACATAAAGTTCATCCCCAGAAGGAGAAACATGGTAGAAGATGCCCTAGCAATTTCAGCTACTACATTACAACTTGTAGAAAGAAAAAAATTGAAAAGATTTTTAGTAGAATTGGTTGTTGCCCTATCTATTCCTAAAAACATTATGAATTTCCAAGTTTTCTAGGATGGTCAACACATACATGAGTTTATCATGTGTAATGGACATTTTAAAGGGCAAGACATTGATGATACTTTGGATGAAAAGCCTGAAGATGAAGAATTTGAAGATGAAGATGGGATCATCAATTTGAAAACCAACACTATCCCTAAGGGGATGGTTGAGTTGGAGTGCATTTTTTATCAGATTAATCAACACTTAGCAAGAGAATGATCAAAGAAAAAGGGATCAAGGAATGTGATTCATATAATCTGGGTATAGATGAAGATCATAAAATGGTAAGGATTGGAAAGATGTGCAAAACTTAGAAAAGGTAAGAGATTCTCCATTTTCTTAGGGAGTACAAAGATGTCATTTCTTGGAGTTATTAAGAACTCAAATGTATTATTGTAATATCATATCATATGACATTCCATTAAAACTAGATTATGAACCTTTCTAACAAAGGAAAAGACTTGTTAATCCCTTTATTGAACCATTGATAATGAAGGAGGCAAAAAAAGTTCTTGACAGCAAGATCATCTTCCCCATTTTTCATTCTACATAGGTGGTTAACTTGTTTCCAGTGAGGAAAAAGACTAGAGAGATCTGACTTTGCGTGGATTTTTGTAATTTGAACCTAGCATCTCAAAAAGATAAGTATCCTTTGCCTTCACTTGAGGAAGTATTACAAATTGTCAATGGATCCAAAATGATGTCTTTCTTAGATGGATATTCTAGATACAACCAGGTGATGGTTGATGAAGAAGATAGGTTGAAGACTACTTTTATAGTAAAATGGGGGACTTTTTCTACAAAAGAATGTCCTTTGGTTTGATCAACACAAGGGCTACTTCTAATGAGCCATGGACAAATATTTCAAGTGTCTAATAAAAAAATGTATAGTCATCTACATGGATGACTTAACTCTCTTTTCAAAGGATTGAAGCACTCATATTGCTGATTTAAGGTAGGTGTTCAATAGATATCATAAATATGGCATATCACTTAATCCCAAGAAGTGTTCATTGGGACCATTAAAGGAAAGATCCTAGGTCACATTATCTCTAAAGTCAGAATCCCTATTGATCCTAAGAGAATTGAAGCCATTATAAAGTTATCGCCTCCACATAGTTGTAAAGAACTCAAATCTATCTTTGGGAAGATAAATTTTGTACAAAAATTCATAAGTGGATTTGTTAAGATAGTTCACCCCCTTAATGATTTTCTCAAGAAGAGAGAAAATATAGAACGGGTTCCAAAAATTAAGAAATCATTTGAAGATATCAGAGTGGCTATTTACACAACTCCAGTACTTGCTAGTCTAGATTATGAGCTGCCATTTTAAATATACTCTTTTGCTTCATAAATTCATGTGCTAGGATTCTTATGCAGAAAAAAAATGAAGAAGATGAAAGATCCCTTTCTTTCATGAGTTCTCCTTTGAATAATTTTGAGTTGAACTATTCTAATCTTGACAAATAGTCTTTTTCATAAAAGAGGTCAATAAATTCCACCATTATATACTAAGAAGCAAGGTGTATGCAATTGTACTTAATCCTATGGTTAAGACATTACTGATGCAAAAAAAATTGGGTAAAGGATAAGGAAAATAGATGGAAATACTAAAAGAATTTGATTTAGAGATTCAAGTAATGAAGTTGGTGAGAGGACAAGGATTGATGAAGATGATAGTCAATAACAAGATCATAAATGAGAATAAATTCAAATTTGATGATGAAACCAACAAAAAAGCTCAACAAAATAAGATTATAGTATCTCAAGTTGATGTTGATCAAGGTATAATAAAAGATGTTTAATATTAGGATATTGTTTACTATCTTTTATAAAATCAATACCCCAATTGGATGAATAGTTCCCAATGTAGAAGTCTCAAGATGAAGTGTGAATCTTACATGTTGTAGAATAGGAAGCTTTATAAAAGAAACTATGATGGAATCTACCTAAATTGTCTAGGACAGGAAGAAGTAAAACAGGTAATCTAAGAAAGGTGGTGTTAAGAATGAAAGGTTCCACAT
Source organism: Cupressus sempervirens (assembly GCA_028749045.1). NCBI lineage: Eukaryota > Viridiplantae > Streptophyta > Pinopsida > Cupressales > Cupressaceae > Cupressus > Cupressus sempervirens. Next base: position 691,429,195 of record CM053791.1, on the reverse strand, counting down.
GGTCTGAGAAAGGTAATCTGACAGTAGGGTTATGCATTCCAAAATGGCTATCTAGTATCTATAAAAATTACTTCATGGAAGAATAAAATGGAATGATGCAAGCTTTGTGAAGAAAAATTTAGAAGATTAACAAGGACATCAAAGAAAAAATGATAACCCATTAAGAGCCCTTAGAACAGATTCTCTCATTTGGTCAGATAAGTGACAAATAAATAGGTTTTGCAAGGATTCCTGATGAATAGAATGGTGGGATGAAAGATTGTCTCCAAGTTACTAGAAGCTCAAGATAGACTATATTTTGAGATGTCAAAAGAAAATGAATACATTGAGCACACACTGAGCTTGAAGATTTGAGATTCTAAAGTTTTAACTATGAAGCAACTCAAAATATACTTTAACTATTTAGGATTTAGTTGGTATTTGACACATGTTAGAAGAATGCTTGTTGATGAAGTAATTCCTTTGTCATTTCTACCCTTTTGTTGGGGCTATTTGTTGTGGTTCTCACAATGCACACCCCATTTTTCCTAGAAATGAGGACCCCCTAGTGTTTTTTTTTTCTAGACCCCTATTTTGGGGCTTAAGTCATCTTTGGGACTCCATCTAGAGTCAGGGTCCAGTCTAATCTCTCAAACAAAAAAACCCAAATCCCAAAAATGAGAAATTTTGGTCAAATAGATAGTTTCTAGTGCTAAAAGGCACACTTGTACACCTATCACACATGCACACCCTTCTAGGGTGTGCAGGTGCACAAAATGTGCAAGTGTCCAGTTATCTCCCTTTGGAGATGAGCACCTGCATACATATGTAGGTGCATAAATCAAAAGGGTGTGCACTATCTCAGGCCTATAAAAGCTTGTGAGCCCTTCCTCTTCTCCCCATTATTCACTTAGTGCTCCATCAAACCACAACTTTTCACCTTTAGAGGTGTGCCAATCTCCAAACTTGCAAACACAAATAAATATATAAGTCATTAAAGGAGAGTACATGTGCACTTGGAAAAGGTGCACATGTTGAGAGATTGTTGGAAGTATGAACACTAATGATATTCCTATGGGGGAGTATTGTAGATATGTTACTATGATGATATTTTTACATTCATGATTGAGTTTGTCATTGATCTCAACATAGAAGTTTTCTGTGGAATCTAATAGAAGAACAACAAAAAGATCAAGATGGTATGGATGGTTAGTTAAGTATTCTAACTATCTGAGGTTATTGGAGATACTTTTGAGTATCTAATATATACGTTGGAAGAAGAAATGATAAGTTTGGAAGAAGTTATGTAAGTTTTAGTGATTTTTGATCTGAGTTAAAGTTTATAGAGGCATGTTTTGGTAAACTTGTTATATCTCCTAGAAAAATTATTATTCTAAGAATCAAGGTTGAGGATGTGAAGAAGACATGTTGGTGATGATGTGGCTGAGTTCATGTTGGTGTTTTCTAAAACTATTAAGTAAGAAGATACTCACCACCAAGATAATGAAAGCACAAACAATCTAATGATCAACTACTTCCTATAAACAATTGAATGAGTTTCTTATCTAGACCCAATTAAAATGAAGTTTGGATAGATTTCCTACTCTTTATGCTTTATAGAACCAAGGTGGGTATACCTGAGGGATGGTTCAAATGAATGCTACTAGATGAGAATCTCTTAGTTTCATTTTTATTCTCATCTCCTATATCTGACATATAGATAGTTTGTTCATTCCATGACACCTTAAGATAATATAGATCCCTTATGAGAAGATTTGGTCATGATTCTTCTTAGATTTACAAATATTTCTAGCAATAGTAGCTAACTAAGGCTTAAAGATCAAATGCAAACAAGTTCTAACTAACATTGATAATTCTTTTGAATAGTAAAGTAAAATTAATTTTTAAATTAAATTTGATGATTTCCTATGATTTCTTCACATATAGATTGATTTTAATAGATTGGTAGTTTATCCCTTGGGCTCTAGAGTCCATTCAATTTCTAGATCTGATTGATTTCTTTACAATCAACATTAGCAATGATTCTCACTTAAAATCATACTTGCAAATATCCCTCCTTGTACCATGGAGACGCTATCAATACCACTAAAGAATTTATTTAATTCATTGAACTAATAGCAATGGTGAATTGATATACAATTTTATTCAATTGCATTCAACTTGACAAGCTTTGCTTATACAACTTCAAAATAGGTAGGCAAGAGAAATGGATACAAGATTCAACCAGAAAAGATATTGTGACAATTCATCTTTGTATTAATTTCATTTTGAAAATAATTGTATAATTTTTTTTTGGATTTAGAATGGCCCTAGACAAAACATCTAAATCCTATCAAATTGATGCATTCTCATTAACCTGGAGAGAAAATATATCATATAGTATTCACATCAAGACATTGGACTGAACATACCTAAAAAATAGACTTAACATAAGCTAAACATGATACAACTATTCAAACCCTTTCTCTAGCCCTGAAATCTCACTTATATACTGTGAGATGCAACAAGCTTTAGGCATCGAGAAAATGATAGTTGTCCCTTAAGACAAAAGATATTTACATTGTAATGTCATAAAGACAAAATTTTGTGTAACATAAAACTTATACATCATAGTATTCCTTTAGCAAGTCCCATTTCTATTACATCTCCAAATGCTACTGATTCCATGATTGGCTCCTATGTTATTCTAGCTCTTCAAAATATGTAGCTATTAAACTAGCCAATGCGGTGTTTTGTTTTGGTACTTGTAAATCAACCTTAACTCGAGGGTTTTCACTATTTTCATCATGAACTGATAAAACCACCTTTATTTCTACCTCTTCCTTTTCCATGTCATCATTTTGGGCTTCTGTGCCTACAACTGCAATTGGTTGCTTGTCTTTGTCCTCCTCTTTCTTCTAATCCCCTAAAGATGCATCAATGATTTGTACCTCATCTTGATCCATCTCATCACCATCACTTTCACCTTCTCCCCATTGGTCTTTAGAAGCAATATTTTCCATCCACTTGTCAAAAAGTGTGTCATCTAGCCAATTAAACTATAGGATATTGTTTTACTTCTTAATCACATATTCAACCTCTTTATCAATGTTAACAAAACCTTATTTTAAAGAATCAAAGAATAACTAGACCTTCACCATTTCTTCTGTTGTGGTTTACCTTCACCATTTCTTCTATTGTGGTTTCCCACCATGCATGTCCTTTTTTGTTTATGCCTTTATTTATTCTTAAACAAAATAAGTCATCTAATTCCTTGGCCCACTCATCTTTACTTTTCAATTTATTCTTTCTTTGGATGAAGACTATCTTTTACACATTTGTACTTATCCAAGTAACTAACAATTCTTCTTTGTAACCCAACTATTCTATCATAAAAATTTGGGAGGACATTAGTAATATCAAAAGTTTTTTCAATGTAGTCATGAGAAAATTCTAGAATAAAATAACAATGTAACCTTTTTCCTCCTCTTATTCTACTTATTAACAATGGGTTTTAAAGTCTCCTCACTTGCTTTTATTTCCTCCCATATTTTTATTACCCTTACTAACTAATCATAGAATAATGGCCATTCAATTTTATCAACTAGGTACATAAGAGCCTTCCTCAATTTATCTTCATATTGCACATTTAACTCTACATGTAGTGCTCATAGTTTTCTCTTCTCTCCTTCAAAATCTCCAGCCCTATAGTATTGTGGCCTTTGTGTAGTATCTAGCATTTCAATAAGGGGAGTGGATTTAAAAGGCTCCACTAGTGGGTGAGGGTATGTAATCCTTGGCCTAGAAGACCATCCCATCACTTTATTTTCAAGTTTAATCCTTTTTTGAACTTCTTTATTGTAAGCCTCCAAAACTCTCTCATATTTAGCCTGTAATTCCAGCCTTTCTTGCATGTCATCAATAATATCTTCATCATATTGTTGGATGTAGTTATAAAAACCCACTAGATTGTTCTGAGGCATTCTTGCCTAGATTCCATACACAATATCAAAAGATTCTACCCTATAGCCTTTTTTATACTCTTCCTATCTGCCCATATTGACAATTGCAATTTAGAGTCCCATGCTTTCTTATTATCATCCAATGTTCTCTTTATCACTTTCAATAAACTCTTATTTGTAGATTTAGTTTTTCCATTTCCTTGTAGATGATATGGAGAAGATGATGATCTTGTAATCCCAAACTTGTCCCAAAATCTTATGAATTCCTTAGATCTAAAACACATTGTAATATCTATCACAATCCTTTGAGGGAAACCAAATTTGGAAATGATGTTATTTAGCAAAAAATTGTTGACAACCTTACTAGTTGTGTTTCTTGTAGGAATTGTGTCTACCCATTTTGTAAAATAATCAATTGCTACCAGTATCCATGAATAATCAGTACTGGATTTAGGAGAGATTTCTCCTATGAAGTCGATTCCCCATTTTTGGAATGATGCTTGAACTTCCATTCACTTCAATGGAGTATTTCCTAAAAATTTCAACTTACCTGCAAATCTTTGATAGGCATCACATTTTCTAATCATTACCTAAGCATCTTTAAAAAGAGAAAGCCACCAAAATCCAGCTCTCATCACCTGTGTGTAGTGGTCTTGGCCATGTAATATCCTCCACAAACTCCAAAATGCATTTCCTTCAATATTTCTTTTGATTTTTCTTGATCAACACATTTTAGTAGCACTCCTTCAAATTTTCTCCACCATAAATCATTTTGGACAATAATATATCTAATGGCTTGTAACTTGGTGCTTCTTTCTTCATTCTTAGTCAAATGGGAAGGAGCTTGCATATGTTGTAGATAATAAATGACATTAGTGTACCTTTCACAATGATTCATATCACATACACCTAATCTTAAGTCATCCATCACTATATTTATTTGATTAGCATCTAAGTTGGATTTAGCCATAAGTTTAGCTAATCCTTGACCTCTTATCAATTTTTTGATTTGAATTTCAATATTAAATTATTGGATCCCATTGATCCATCTACATCTCCTGCCTGATACCTCTTGCTGAGAAAAAATGTCCTTGGCAACTGCACTAGGTACAAAAGAAATAACAATAGAACCTACCAAATAACATCTAAAAGCCTTAACAACTTTAACCAAATCATATTCTTGCTTCTCATTTATCTCATATTTTAGTTTAATAGGTTGTAGTGATTTACTAAAAAAGCAATACGTTGCTCATGTCCTTCCTCATTCTTCTACAATAAGAATGCAACTACAGTATGGAAAGATGGAAAAGAGAATATGTGCATTGGTTTTTTGTAATCTAGAGTCCTAAGGACTGGAGCATTCTTTATGGTAGTTTTAATATCTTGAAATGCCTATGAAGGTTCACCATCCTAGTTGATAGTAGCTCCTTTCTTAATCATTTTTGAAATAGGTCTACTAATTTCAGCAAAGTTTGTAACAAACCTCCTCAAAAAATTAACTTGCCCAAAGAAAGATTGTATTCCCTTCACATTTTTTGGCTTAGGCACCTTATCAATGGCTACCACTCTCTTAGGGTCTATCCTTAAACCATCTTTTGACACTATATGTCCTATTAATCTACCTTCTATTACCCCAAATGTGCATTTATTTGGATTTAAATATACTCCATATTTCAAGACTTTGATAAAAAAAACTTCTCTAAATGTCTACAATGGTCTTCAGCATTTTTGGAATAAGTTGTAAAGTAATCTTGGTATACTACCATAAACTTATTGATATAATCATGGAAAGCTACATCCATAGCCCTCTGAAAAGTTGCACTAGCACTAATCAAGCCAAATGGCATTCTTACATGCACATAATTTCCCTATGGAGTTGTAAATGTTGTCTTAAATTGTTAGTTTTCTTTTACAATAACCTAATTGTATCCTTAAAACTCATCCATCATGGACATTAACTCAGAACTAGTTACTTATTGCAACATAGCTTCCATGTTTGGCAACCCATAATTATCCTTTAGATATGCAATATTTAAATTTTTGAAATCTATACATAATCTTATATCACCATCCTTCTTTTAGATAGGTACCAGATTTGAAACCTAGGTGGAATGTCTAATTGGCTTAATTATCCCTCCATCCCTTAGCTTCATCAACTCCTCTTGCATTTTGGGGGCTAAAGTAGGATTAACTGGTCTCTATTTCTATCTGAAGGGTTTTATATTATCTTTCAATGGTATGACATGTTGAAATAAATATTCTCTATAAGATTTGAGGTCATCATGTGACTAGGCAAAAATATATCTATACTTCCTTAGCAAGTCAATCAGTGGTTTTCTAATTTTGGCTGACAATTTTTTGCCAATTTAAACTTTCTTGGGAGCCTCAGTAGTACCAAGATTTACTTCTTCTAATTCTTGAAGCTTAGAGTCCCTAGTTCCAAGTTTTACTCTATCTTGATTATTAAAAATATTCTCCAAAACCACTAACCCCTTAGGTACGTTGTTAGTTTTCAACTGTATAATCTCCTAGGCAAAAATAGTTTCCTTATCATTAATGGTTTCAATTAAATTAGTACAATCCATTTGTTGACCATGATAATTTGTCCTCACTCAACATAAGGCTTAAAATATCTTTATCATCTTCAAAAACTTGCCAATTTTTAATATTGTCAAGTATTGAAGGTCTAGTGTTTTGGACCTCTATTTGTGAGATTCCTACAAATGACACTTCCTTAGGCCCGATTACTACATTTTCAAGTAGGTTTGCCATTTTATTCTAACTTCTATCCCTCCATGAAATACCAAATGCATCAAAAAATTCTATCTGATCCTAGACTGCATTTCTATATTGTTTCAACCTTTTATTTTTTGAAGCATATGTTTCCTTTATTTTTGAGATGACCAATTTAGAATCACCTATGCCATGAAACCTTTTTATCCCATAGTGGGTGGAAACCTTCAATCCTAACACTAGGGCTTCATACTCTTCTATATTGTTGGTACAAGAAATTTTTTAAGTAAGTAAACATCTAAAGGTGTTCTTCTTAGGAGAAACAATAACTACTCCTACCCCTAAACCTTCTTTGGAACTAGCCCCGTCAAAGTACATGGTCCATAGTACTAGTGAATCCATGCAACATTCCATTTCATGTTCAGTTATAGCAGGAAGTTTCTCTACTTCTTGAATGATCAATTCTGCCCTAAAAACATTGACATCAGTGTCCAAAATGCAAGTTGAATCCTTATCAATGCCTTCTCCTAGAATTTTATTGACCCTTGGTTCTCTATCAACCCTAACTGCTTTATCACCTATATGGAAAGTTGCATAAGATAAATCACATTGCAAGCTACCTCCCATAGGAACACTCCATTTCCTAGAAAGAAACATCCCATAATGTGGAGGAATATCAACCACAAGGACTTACATGGTCAATTCTACCTCAGGGTGTGCAACTAGCTTAAATGGTAAAGCATTGATAGTACCTATAATTGGAATTTTAGTAGCATCCATACCTCTACATCTTCTTTTCTTGGCATCTACTTTTAGATCTAAAGGTTCCATAAACTTGAATGGTATAACAGTATTAGAAGCTCTTAAATCTATCATTAAATTCATTAGGTTTTTTCCTTTTATGATCAAACTAAGAAAAAATGGGTCAATATCTTCTATGTATGCTACTAATGAATCATCCAAAAACATCTAGGGAATTTGAGACATAATACCACTATCCTCTAGTACTATTGGGGATTGTTGAGTGGTGCTTGGTTCAACCACACTACTATTAATTCCTATCCCACCCAACCATGACAAGGCTTTGCTCTTATGCCCATCAATTTTAAATAATTCAGACAAAGGTACTTTGATAGTAATCTATGAAAATGTGGATATCATATCAATAGGCTTAGATGTAGTAGGTTTTACAAGCATACCTAGAGTTGAAATCCTTTGAGTAGTAGGCACTACAACCTGCTTGAATAAATCAGATCCTGAATTCTTTTCTTGCACCACTGCTTTAGGGATATGACTTCATTGAAATTGCACTTTCTTTTTAGGCTCCCACTTTTTGGTCTTAGTATCTTTGACCTTTGTTGTGTCTGCCTAATTTTTCTTGCTATCATCCTTCATCTTGTGTGTAATATCCTTCATGAATATACCAAAATATTTTCCAACATCATTATTGATTGTTTGATTTCTCAAATTGTAATTGCTATGAGCTTGGGAAATCATCTCTATAGTAATCCTATCAATCTCCTCCTTAGAGGGCATTCTCAAGTTTACATGGCAAACTTAAGAAGATGTAACACATACCTTCTCTTCATCATAACCTTCATTGTTTGAAAACATTTGCTGATGATATAACTAATAAGCAATTCTCTAGTGTGCAATATCATTTTTAGGTTCTTCCAAATCATAATCTATACAATCATCACATATGCTAACCATATTATAGCTTACATCATCATGACCCTTTTCTTCTTCATCCTCTCCACCTTCTACAATTTGATCCAAAGCAAATGATTGAGCAACTACAAAATAATCTAGAGAGTTTGGTAACTGACATATGATGCACCATGGTACATCATCATTCATATTAATAGAATTTCTTTGTAAAGGATCTAGTGTACCCTTATCCTTCACATTTTGGGGCTGGTTAGGAATTGGTTTTCCATCTTTGCATTGAGTGGTATAAGGATAGTTCTGCATTCTTGGCTATTTTTTGAAATGGTTATTATTCAATGGGACCTTCTCACCAACATTTGACTTATGAGTATTGAAAGTCATTGGGTTCATCTTTTTTAAAAAGTCTAGTACCTAACCTATTGTGGGTTCTTTAGGTTTCTTACCTGTAGGAGTTTTATCAATTTCCCTTTTGTTGTTACTCTTGGGAATGAATAGTTTTGGATCATCTCTCCTCCCAATCTTACCAGATGCTTTTCTATTATTTTCAATATTCACTGCAACCTTATAAGTATCCCTCAAAGTTTTAGGATCTTTATCCCTCAACTAATAAGCCATTTTGTTGTCAAAAGCATTAAAGTACATTGTAACAAAAATATCCTCATTCAATCTCATAACCTGGAACAACTTATAAATTCCTTTTTGAAACCTTACACTGAAATCAAATGTAGATTCATTATGATTTTTCTTTATATTATTGAAGTCATTCAACATGAAACTAGTGTTAGTATTGTCACCATATTGTTCTTTGATCAATTTCTCCAAATCACTCCAAGAACTGATGCAATCATCTGATAATCTCCTAAACCAATCCCTAGCATCTTCTATTAATGAATGTACAAACAATTTCATCACCACATCTTCATGCTCGACTTCAAATTTATTCAACATATGTACAAAGACTCTCAAGTGTTCCTCTCTAGTGACAACATTGTTCCTAGAGAACTTAACAAATTGATCTCTTAGATCAAAAGATATGGGATGAGGGAAACCAAGAATTCCTAGGAATGATATTTGTCTAAATTTATCCATATATATAGGCCTTTTAAGATGTCCTTATATTTATTTTTCTTTCATTATCTTGGTGTTGAGTATCTTTTTACTTAATAGTTTGAAAAAACACCAATAGTTCACTCATCATAATATTATGTGTATGTAAAGTTATTCAAGTTGCAAGGTAGAAGATTTATGTTATCACTAACTGTAATGTGTTCTTAATGTGGTCCTATAATGATTAATTGAGAAGGTCTAACAGCCAACTCAAGGAATTGTTTTATGGACTCATTATAAAGGAAGGATATTTTCCTTTATCAAGAAGAATGGTATTGTACAGAATTGAATTGATGTGAAGTAATTATAAGTAGCAGAGAAAGGTAAATGTGAAGTTGAGCAAAGCAGAGTGGAAATGAAAGAAACTTTATTGATGAGGTTTTGTTGAGTGATCTGAGGTTTGATATTTGGATCCAAGGTTCATGACATGGTCTACAAGGTCTAACAGTGATTGGTTTGGTTGAAGAAACAAAGGAAAGAAGAACATAATAGTAAATCTCATGTTTGAACAGTGAGCTCTTCTTGTAGTTGAAATTGCATGTTTGGGCAACGGGCTCATCTTGCATACATTGTACTACAACTCCTAACAGGGTTGGAATCTTCTAACAGGGATTCAAAGTCTGTCAATAGGGCTCATATGTGCTAAATTTTCTAATAGACTCATAATAGGGTCCATCCTCTAACAAGTAATATGTATATTAGTATGTCATCTTGTGGGCATCATTCCCATTGAGGTTTACCCTCTGATCAAGGGTTTCCCTAGTCAACAAATCTAGTGTAATTGTCGATGTACATCTTTGTATGGTTGTTTTTGACTTTGGTTGAATGGTTAAGTTTGTTTAAAGAAGATAAATATTTTAACTATTGGATAACTGATTCACCCCCTCCCCCCACCTCTCAATTATCTTGGTGGACTATTGTTTCTAATAATTAGTATCAAAGCTTTAGGTCCTTGAAGATAATCTTTAACAACTTTGGGAGATCCATGGTGAGCATGTTCAAGAAAGATAGTTTGAAATTCAATGGAACAAATAATCACAATTGGAAGGAAAAGATGAAGATGCATATGTTGTGTATGGGTCTAGGATATTGGATCTTGACAAAAACAATGAAGACAATCATTGCTGAAAATAATTTGGAAACTTGTACCAAGGTAGAAAGAGATCTTTTTATGTGTGATATGAGAGCTAGAGAAGCACTATTGACTGCACTCCCTAAAATTGAATATACTTAGGTAAAATTACTTGCTCTTTCAAATTTGATTTTGAAATATCTAGAAGATAGTTTAGAAGGAGATGAACACTCTAAGAAATTGAGGCTATACATTTGGATTTGTGCATTTCAAGATGCTAAGATAATTGAAGATGAATCTGTAAGAATATTTGTACACAAAATATTAGAGATCACTGCAGCTATTAGATCTCAAGGAGGAACCAAAGAAGATGATGAGTCTATATGGAATATATTGAAAAGCCTAACACCACCATTTAAGCCAATAGTTCAAATTATATTTTCATTGATGTCTTGTACCAAAGATTTCACAAAGGGGACATTTCTTAGAAGACTTGAAGTAGTTGAGAATGAGTTTAGACAATCTAGAGAATTGCCTAAAATAGGGAAAACTTTCGATGCCTTGAATATTCAACCTAGTTTATCAAGGAGCACAAGTGATAGAGGATATTTTTCTAGTAGTAGTAGATTTGAGGAAGATAGTAAGATTTAAGAGGGAGTAGCCCTTCTGGTAAGAAGAGAAAAAGGAGGTAAAAAAAAAATTAAATGCTAGACTTGTGATGAATATGGATATTATGCATCCAATTATCCTAAAAGAGAGAAGTATAAAAGAAATTCCAAAACTAGAAGAGATAGAGAGTGTTTGTATGCAAATGAAGAAAATGATTCTAATGAACAAGTAGTGAGTGCTAGTGATGATGAAATAGGATTTGTGGCAATTAAAGAAGAAAGTCTAGAAAAGGTAGCTTTGGTGTCACAAGTTGAAAGGAAATGTAATTGGATAGTTGACAATGGTTGTTCACATTGTATGACTGGTGATATGAAAAAAAATTTTGACATCAAAAGTCAGGATGGAGGCATGGTCAGAGTTGGAAACAATGCAACATGCCAATTTAAATTTATTGGATCCATAAATATTGATTGTAAAACTAACACTAAGGATGTATATTTTGTTGATGGTCTAAAGCACAATATTTTGAGTGTTGGACAACTAGTAGATGAAGGTTATTAGTTGTAGTTCATGGAGAAGATGTGTATGATAAGAGACAAAGATGGAAAGGTAATTAGAATAGGAACTAGATCTAGAGGTAATGCATTTTAATTGAATCCTATTGAAATGACATGTTTAGTTGCAAAGGTAGATAACAGTTGGTTATGACATAAAAGACTTTGTCATATAAAATCTAACAATATTGTGAAGACTAGTAGTATGTTTATAGTTAGAGATTTTCCTAAGACTGTAAAGCCTACTAATACAATTTGCAAGGAATGTGTGTTGGCAAAGCATAACACAACTTCTTTTCCCAACAAGAAATTTACTACTACAACAAAGTTGGAGATTGTTCACATAGATCTCAGCAATGTTACAAAGACTAAAGTATTCTATGGTGAAAGGTATTTTATGATTCTAGTTGATGAATTTTCTAGAATGATGTGAGTTGCATTTCTTAAAGAGAAAAATGAGGTATTTGATAAGTTTAAGATATTCAAGAATAGAGAAATTTAGGATACAAGAGAGAATAGTTGATTATAATTTAGATGATGATGTTGTTACTAAGCCAAGGAATGATAAAGTATTTCTTCAGACTAATAATGATTTGTAAAATGAAGGAGAGCTAAGGTAGGAATAAAGCTTGGAACCTTTAGTAGAGCCAAGAGTTGAGATAGAAACTCCTACTTTGGGAAAGAATATGATAAAGAATCACCTATCCAAGTAGATCATTGGAAGTAGAGATAAAGGTGTAATGACAAGAAGTAGAATCAATGAAGAACTATGTTTGATATCTCAAGGTTAACCTAAGAATGTAGATGAAGCATGTAAAGATGATTATTGGAAACAAGCTATTAAAGTGGAATTAGGTCAGATAGCAAAGAATGAGACATGGGAATTGGTCTCCAGACTAGAAAACAAGAATGTGATAGGAACTAAATGATTATTCAAGAATAAGAGCAATGAACAAGATGAAGTTGTAAGAAATAAGACAAGATTGGTATGTAAAGGTGACTCATAGTAAGAAGGAATAGATTATGATGGGACCTATTCCCTAGTGGCTAGAATAGAAGCAGTAAGATTATTCTTAGCCTCTGCAACACAAAAGAAATTCAAAGTATATTAGATGGATGTCAAGTTAGCATTTTTGAATGGAGAACTTGAAGAAAAAGTGTACATAGAGCATCCTAAAGGTTGTCCTTTGACAGATGATAAGAACATAGTATGAAAACTAAAGAAAGCATTATATTGCTTCAAGCAAGCATTGAGAACCTGGTATGTGAGGTTGGACAAGTATTTGACAAAGCTTGGATATAGAAAAGGTATGGTAGATAGTAATCTCTATTGGAAATAAATTGATGATGGTTTGATGATTTTGGTAATATTGTTGATGATATCATATTTGGAGGAAATGATGAAGAAAGTAAGAAGTTTTCAATATATAACTCACAAAAGGCCGAATATAGAAAATGTAGTTAGAATTGTTGCAAGATTCACAGATGATGTTAGAGAAGAACATTATGTAGTAGTCAAAAGTATATTTAGATATCTAAAGAGAAAATCTAATTTTGGATTGTGGTATGACAGATCTAATAATTTTATTGTAAGTTCTTATACTTGTGTTGATTAGGCAAGCAATCTGAAAGATAGAAAAAGCTCCAGTGGTGGAGCCTTCATTCTTGGAGGAAGATTGGTTTCATGGCTAAGCAAGAGGTAGAATTGTACATCACAAAGTACAATAGAAGAAAAATATGTTGTAGCAGCAAACAATTACAATCGAATTGTTTAGATGAAGCCAATGTTGAATGATATAAGGATAGAAATCAGTGAACCTATTTTCATACATTGTGACAACACAAGTACAATACATATGTCTAAGAATCCATTGTTGTATCAAGGACTAAGCACATTTCTATTAAGTATCACATGTTGAGAGAGAAAGTTGAAGAAAAGGAAATTAGATTGGAGTACGTGAGCACAAAGGAGTAGATTGTAGATATGTCCACTAAGCCTCTTCCCAAAGAGACTTTTGAGTATTTGCAAGGTATGCTAGGGGTTATGCCCCTTCCTAGAATAGAGTAGAATATGCAAGAGTGCATCAGTCTAGTGTAACAAAGCACCATTGTTGTTTGGACTGAATGTTGATGCTTCTTGTATAGGAGAGTATCTGCGATGGATAGAGTCATCTAGGACTCTTGTTGGATGTTGTTTTGAATAGTGTCTTTGGACACTTGAGCTAGTAAGAATTAGTTGTTGCAAAGTTTGATAGTTTCTAAAACCTCTAACATTGATGTCAATGGGGGAGAAGTATTGTTTGAAAAACATCATGGGGGAGAAGTGACGTACAACATAGAGTAATAGTTTGACAAAAAGTGCATTGAGGTATATCAATGGGAGAGAATGATTAATGAAGAGGATTTGAAAAGAAAGATGAACAATATTTTCTTGGTATTCTTGGAACTAGATGTTTTTCATCTATGTTTCCATCAATGCCAAAGGGGGAGATTGTTGGAAGCATGAATGCTAATGATATTCCTATGGGGGAGTATCGTAGATTTGTTTTTGATTAAGGAAAATAGGTTTTAATGGGGCCCTAAAACCCTTACACAATAAAAGTTATACTTAAAAGGAATTCTTAAAGTAATAGTTTAACTAAAATAAACCAACTAAAAAAGGCCCCCACAAATATAAGAAAGAAACTTGAAAAAGCTAGGGAGGGTAGGACAAAAAACCAAGAGTGGCAAAAAAGCCAAGAAGGTAGCTCAGTTGATTTCTCTAAGAATTTTTGCTGCATGGATTTTTAGCTCTAACATTCTTCTAGCCTGCCCCTTCATGTCAGAGATATCTTTATCAAGTTCCTAGATATCCTTCTTCTTCATGCTGGATCTAGTTTGTTTCCTTGAACTATCTTCAAGGGACCTGTTCTTGGCATTGTTGGGAGAAAGATCTTCCTCCTTGTTGGTCCTATATTCTACCACTTGGTAAATGAGCACTGTTATGTTCTCATTAGCCTCTTTGAGAATGTTATAGCTTTATTTAGCTATATTCTACATCAAGCTCTCCATAGTTTGGACATTGCTCTTCACTTCCTCCACTTTGTTATCCATGTTCTTTTCTTCCTTTGTTTTCCTATTATTCAAGCTATAGTTCTCTCTCTCCAAGCTGCTCACTCTCTATTTGAGCTCTTGAATTTCATGAAAAATCCATTTAGTTTTGTGAAAGTTGTCCACCATGTTGTTTTTAGCATTTTTGAGAACATCCATTTGAGGATTTTCCTTAGTGGTGTCACTAGAAATCACAAGGGCTAGGTCAATCAATTCTCCAATTTGGATTTTTCCCTCTTTATTCTCTTTGACCAAAGTTTTGATAAATTCTCTATTAATCCTCATTCTACTAGAAATAGTGTCAAAATTTCTCCACACCACATTCTTATCCTTGCCAGTAATCATGCATTTTTATTGGCTAGTATCGAATCCCTCATAGTCCTGCTCTTGCACATCCCCTTCACCCTAATCAATGTCCCCCTCTACCCTTTCTATCTCCTCCCCATTATTTTTCTCCTTGAACTTAGAGACTTTCCCTCTTTTCTAGCCCCTAAAGGTATAGACATCTTCCTCTTTGTTTATTGACATTTTGATGGTAATGTTTCTATAACCCTTTTTCCTCTTTGTGCTCTCCCATTCTTTGAGATAAGTCTCCTCCTCACTTTTAGCACTATCCCCCTCCATGTCCATGCCCTCAGCCCTTTCATTATAGTCCCTATCTAAAGATATGTAAAAACATTTTTTAGGTTTAGTTACTTCTTTTTCCTCCTTCTTTTTCATTTTAATGATTCTTTTACCAGAAATGTGTTGTGGGGGCTCTTCCTCCTCCTAGTATGAGTGCATCTCATGGTTTTCATCAGTATCAAAAGGCATATAGATCCTCTCCCAAATCTTCTAAGTCCCCTTTTCCCTTCTTTCCCTCCTTCCTATTCTTACTTTGTTTCCCCATAGACCTAGCCTTACAAAATTCATAGATTAATAACAAAAGCCCCTCATGGAAGGTAGGGTTGCTAGAATGCTTCTCCCTATAATCATTTTCATTTTCATTAATAGAAGAGTAGAGGTGGAAGGGAATAGATATTCTTTCCCCATGCCTAAAATGGTTGAGAAACAAAAAATGGTAGGTGTAAAGGTGATCAAATCTGGTATCAAGGGAGATGTGTCTGAAGATATGTCAAAACCCTATTTAGGTTCAGTTAGTGCTTTTTTCTCCTTTCTTTCTATTTTAATGATTCTTTTACTAGAAATTTGTTATGGGGACTCTTCCTCCTCTAAGTCTAAGTGCATCTCATGGCTATCCTTAGTATGAAAAGGCATACAGTCCTCTCTTGACTCTTCTAAGTCCCCTTTGCTCTTCTTTCCCTCCTTCCTATTCTTAATTTGTTTCCCCATAGACCTAGCCTTAAAAAATTAGCGGATTAACAAAAAAAGCCCCTCATGGAAGGTAGGGTTGCTAGAATTCTTCTCCTTATAATCATTTATATTTTCATTAATACAAGAGTAGAGATAGGAGGGAATAGATATCTTTTCCCCATACCTGAAATGGTTGAGAAGCACAAAATGATGGGTGCAATGAAAATTGAATCTAGTATCAAGGGATATGTACTTCATAATTACCTGCAACACAAACCTCCATAGGAACTTAATGGTGCTCAGTAGATAGTAAGTGCCCTTCTTCACCAATGACTTCTTTTCCTCTAAATCCTTGATGAATTTGGCCATCACCTACCCTAAAATCTTTCTATCTCTATAGAATTTCTTCCCCATAATGGGAATACCAATCACTATGAAGATAACGTCCTTTGTCATAGTGAAATCCACCCTATCAATATTAATAATTCCCTCATTCCAACTCTTTACCATGCTTTGGGTAATAGAGGGTTTCCAACCATGGAAAGTATTGTGGATATGTTACTATGATGATATGTTACATTCATGACTGAGTTTTTCATTGATGTCAAAATAAATAGAAGAACAATAGAAAGATCAAGTTGGTATGGGCAACTAGTTAAGTATTCTAACTATCTAAGGTTATGGGAGATATGTATGAGTATCTAGTATATGTAGTTAATGTTGGAAGAAGAAACGAGTTTATAGAGGCATGTTTTGGTAAACTTATTATATCTCCTAGCAAAATTATTATTCTAAGAATTAAGGTTGAGGATGTGAAGAAGACATGTTGGGAATAATGTAACTAAGTTCACTTTTCATAATATTACATGTATGTAAAGTTATTCAAGTTGCAAGGAAGAAGATTAATGTTCTCACTAAGTGTAACATGTTATTAATGTGGTCCTATAATGATTAATTGAGAAGGTCTAACAATTGACTTGGGGAATTTTTTAATGGGACATGTGATGCGGACACAACCCAAGAACAAAATGAACACAACAGAAAAAGGGAAATTGTATTAACTGAAAAATAAGCTAGTACATTTAGTATAGAGAAAATAAACTTCAAAACATGCCTTAAGGGCTTACAATAGCATAAATCTGGAGATAATTTCTCCTTTTAGTACCTCCTCTCAAACTCCACTCCCAACTGCCTTTTACAATGCCAGGAATATCCTTAAATAGACCTTGGAGGGTTAAGGACTAGGAATACATTCTAGAAAGTGCTAGTAGGCATCCAATGACCAAATAGAGGGCTCCAAAAGCTACGTTAGAAGTCGGCACAAATCTAGAAGAATCCAGAAATGGTAACTAAAATTTTGGGAGGCATAATTTTTGAACCATAGCTCCGATTGACGAACCGTTTACATTTTCAGAAAGCCCTCAAAGCACTTTATAGCCCTATGGACAAGCTTTTCTTGTCCCCCATTTTTGGCCCTTTTTGAGGTCATTTAATGCCCCTAACCTAACTTTGAAGCATTCTTAGGAGATCTCCAAAACCTGAAAAGTTGCAATAAATTTTAAACCGTGGGGCCTTTTGACCTAATTCTTTTTCTGGAATGCTCTAAATCACAATTACATTCATTTGGCCAATTCACACCTTCTAGTTTACCAAAATGATGGTCCAATTACATACTCCTATTTTTTCAGGATTTACTAGCTCACTGATAGTGGAACTGTGAGAGTTGGAACCTTTATTTGACCCAAATGGGTGTCCAAAAATGAAAACACATGAAATAGAAACTAAGTCTAAGTACATTTTTTTGGGTGACACAAGATTGCCCTTATACCTTTGGATGCTCCTGCATTAGACACCCATGGTAGATTGAAAAGTGACCTTGTCACTTTATGAATGGTAGAGGAAATCCCAAATGAGAAACCTCAGCTGCTAAAATCCAAGTTGAGTCCTCGATCGGTCATCCTTTCCATTTGACCAAATACTCTTCATACTGCTTGTTTCTGGTACTATTACCCACATAATGATCTAGAATGTCTTCTATCTCCTCCTTCTTAGAAGCAGGAATTAGACATGGCTCTAACACCAGCTCCTCATCTGCACCATCATCATGATACTCTGTTAAATCTGCAATGTTGAAAATGGGAGAAATTTGAATACCATTTGGCAGCTCCACCTCATATGCATTTCCTGAGTCATGTTTCTTCAAAATTTTGCAAGGGTAAAATTTCTTCATTTTCAGCTTGTTGTAAGTACCGGCTGGAAATCTTTCTTTTCATAAGTGCACCATGACTAGATCCCCTACTTGGAATTCCTTATGTCTTCTCCTTTGATCAGCCCTAACTTTATACTCTTGATTTATCTTGGTAATGTGTGCCTGAACCTCCTCATGTAGATGCTTGATATGTTCAGCAAATTCTTTCGCTTCAACACTTGTCCTCTCCCCTTGCTCTATCTTCCTCAATTTTGGTGCAGTCCTTAGGCTATTCCTATATACAATTTGGAATGGTGATTTTCTAGTACTCCTATTTATGGAGTTATTGTAAGCAAACTCTACTTGTGGTAGAATCAAATCCAATCCCTTGGGCTTATCCCCAACTAGACGTCTCAGCAAATTGCCTAGACTTCTATTTACCACTGCTATTTTGACCATCAGTTTGTGGGTGATGTGTGGAACTAAATTTCAAGTTAGTTCTTAACTCTTTCCACAATGTCCTCTAGAAATACCCCACAAATTTAGTATCTCTATCAGAAACTATGCTCCTTGGAAGACCATGTAGTCTTACCACCTCTTTGAAAAACAAGTTTGCAATATGGACAGCATCATGAGTTTTGTGTTATGGAATGAAATGTGCCATTTTGGAGAACCTATTGACCACCATGAATACTAAGTCACTACCCCTTTGTGTCCTTGGCAATCCAAGAACAAAATCCATACTTATGTCCTCCCATGGCCTTGATGGAATGGGCAATGGCTGATATAGGCCAGTATTATGACTAAACCCCTTGGCAACTTGACAAACCTGGCAACTCTGTACAAACTTCTTCACATCCTGTGAAATTTTAGGCCAAAAATAATGTTCTCTAAGAATGGCAATGGTCTTATCTTGACTAAAATGTCTTGCCATCCCTCCACTATGTTTCTCCTTAATCAGATTTTCCCTCATGGAACTCCTTGGAATGCATAATTGACTACCTTTGAACAACATGCCATCCTGAATCAAATAGTCTAACCACTTGGTTCTATCTACAACAATAGGTTCTTTACAAGCTTTCCATGCTTCAGCAAAATCAAAATCCTTGGGGTACAAATTCTTGAGTTCATCAAACCCAACTACTTCAACCTGCATTATTGTAAGCAACAGCTGTCTCCTACTTAGTGCATCTGCAACCCTATTAGATTTTCCACTTCTATGCTTCAACACAAATGTATAACTCTAAAAGAACTCTACCCACTTCATATGCCTCTAATTCAATTTACCTTGGCTATTTAGGTACTGTAATGCCTGATGATCAGTATACAAAACAAATTCCTTTGGCAGTAAATAATGCCTCCATTTCTTTAAGGTCTGAACTATTGCATAGAACTCTTGATCATAAATAGAATACTTCTTCTTTGCATCATTCAATTTTTCACTAAAAGATGCAATAGGATTACCTTCTTGGCTTAATACAGTCCCAATAGCGCTACCACTGGCATCACAATCCACTTGGAAAACCTTTCTAAAATCTAGAAGTGCCAACACAGGTTGTTCTGTTACCTTCTTCTTCAGCAATTCAAAACTTCTCACAGCTGCTGCAGTCCATTTGAACTCTTTCCTATCCCCTCTTATTATATTAGTTAGGGGTGCACATATGCCACTAAAATTCTTAATAAACTTCCTATAAAAACTAACCAAACCATGAAATGATCTTACCTCAGTAGCAAACCTTGGAGTAGGCCATTCCAAGATGGCTTTTACCTTCTCTAGATCCATTTTGAGACCTTCGGGTGATATAACAAACCCCAAATAGACTAACTCCCTTTTTGCAAAGATACACTTCTTCAGATTAATTAACAGTTTCTCTTCCCTTAGCCTTTCAAGGACACTATGAATATGCAGTAAATGTTCTTCCAAAGTCTTGCTGAAAATTAAAATATCATCCAAATAGAGAATAAAATTTTTTCCCAAGAACTTCTTAAGTACCTCATTCATGAGCCGCATGAAGGTGCTTGGGGTGTTCATCAATCCAAAGGGCATGACTAACCACTCATAAAGACCCTCCTTGGTCTTGAAGGCTATTTTCCACTCATCTCCTTCTCGAATCCATATCTGATGATAGCCACTCTTGAGATCTATCTTTGTGAAGTACTGAGCTCCACTCAAGTAGTCCATAAGATTATCCATCCTTAGCAAAGGAAACCGGTACTTGATGGTTATCCTATTTATAGCTCAAGAATCTGTACACATCCTCCACTCTCCATCCTTCTTTGGTGAGAGTAGTGCAAGTACTACACATGGACTCAGGCTCTCTCGAATCAAGCCCTTCCTCAACAGCTCCTGAACCTATCTATTTAGCTCCTTTGTTTCAGTCGGAGTCATCCTATGAGTAGCCTTGTTAGGAAAACTAGCTCTTGGAATCAGATCTATCAGATGACTGATTTGCCTTACTAGTGGCAATCCATCTGGAACATTATCAGAGATAATATCTCCAAACTCCCCTAGTTAATCTAAAACTTCAAGTGGTATTTCACTAAACATTGTTCACTAACCAGGACCTTATGATAATCTTTTACCCAAGCAATCCGATAGGGCTAGGGATGTCTCTCCCTCTTGAGCTTCAGCTTAGAGACCATCTTATTTGATACCAAGTTATCAGTGCTACCACCATCAATGATCACATCACAACATTTATCCTCACACTTGCATCTGGTATGGAACAAACTCCTCTATTGTCCTAGTTCAATCTCACCACTTAGTAGGACTCTTTCATTTACCAAGGTCTCTCCTCTTTCTACATCCTCTGAATGTGATGATTGTGCATCCTCATCCACATGAGCAACCCTAGCTTGGCCCTTAGCTCTCCTATCTATCCTTCCTTGTCATTGAGGGCATTCAAAGGCATGATGACCTTCTTCATTGCAATGGAAATAGGTACCACAAAAGCCTCCTCTTCCTTGTCCACGTCCTCTACCTCTTCCTCTCTGATTTCAAAATTCTTGATAATGGGGGCGGTTGAAACCCTCATTCCTCTAGTTCCTACTAGTACCCACATCTTCATTCTTCTTTTGGGTTTCATTGCGGCCTCTAGATGATCTACCACTTCCCCTTCCTCCTTGACCATGCCCTCTTTGTCTTCCTTCAAACCTTTTATTTAGCTTCTCTTCAACTCGTAGGGCAAACTGGTATGCCTCTTCAACGCTGGTCATTCTTACCAAACTTAATTCCTCTTGGATGCTAGGTCACAACCCACTAATATAACGAGCAACCTTCTCCTTATTTTCTTCTGCATGCCCCGCTCTAATCAAGAGTCAATAAAATTCCTCTATATATTCTTGGACTGATCTTCCTGCTTCCTTTAACCCATGCATCTTCTTAAACAAATCAAGCTCATAGTCCACAGGAATGAACTGCTTCTTTAATTTGTCCACCATGCAATCCCATCTTGTGATCTTCTCCTTTCCTCTTCTGTTTCTCTCCAATTGAGCCTCTTGCCACCAGATTTTGGCATGGCCTTTTAGTTTGGCCTTTGCAAACTTAACCCTATCTAGGTCCTTGATATCCTCATACTCAAAGTATTCTTCCAGTTCATTGATCCAATCAATCAACTCATCTACTTTCAGATTTCCTGAAAATACACCCACTTCAATTGTGAGTCTTTTCCCAAACTTAGTAATGGCCCTAAAAAGCCTTTCCTCTGCATGATTCAGAACTTCCCCATCAAATTCCCCTTCTGGTCCCATTTCTTCTTCTTCATTGTCATCCTCACTATCGTCACCTGCAGCAACATTTGCTCCTCTACAGAGCTCCTCTTGCAATGCTTGTACCTGCCTTTGGGGGGCTCTAACCTCCTTAGGATTAATAGCTCTAGCCCTTCTACCAGGCTCTCTTTGTAGAGGCATCTTCTAACTTGAACCCACAACTACATAGTCTTGGTGCAAACTGCCTCACAGTTGGCGCTCTATCTACACACTCAGTAAAACCAGCTCTAATACCACTTGATGGGGACACAACCCAAGAATAGAATGAACACAACAGAAAAAGCGAAATTGTATTAACTAAAAAACAAGCTAGTACATTTAGTATAGGGAAAATAAACTTCAAAACATGCCCTAAGGGCTTACAATAGCATAAATGTGGAGATAATTTCTCCTTTCAGTACCTCCTCTCAAACTCCACTCCCAACTGTGTTTTACAATGCCTGGAATGTCCTTAAATAGACCTCAGAGGGTTAAGGACTAGGAATACATTCTAGAAAGTGCTAGTAGGCATCCATTGACCAAATAGAAGGCTCTAGAAGCTACGTTAGAAGTCGGCACAAATCTAGAAGAATCCAAAATGGTAACTGAACTTTCGAGAGGCATAACTTTTGAACCATAGCTCCGATTGACAAACTGTTTACATTTTTGGAAAGATCTCAAAGTGCCCTATAGCCTTATGGATGAGCTTCGCTCATCCCCCATTTTTGGCCCTTTTTGAGGTCATCTAATGCCCCTAACCTATCTTTGAAGCATTCTTAGGAGGTCTCCAAAACATGAAAAATTGCAATAAATTTCAAATCGTGGGGCCTTTTGACCTTATTCTTTTTCTGGAATGCTCTAAATTACAATTACATTCATCTGGCCAATTCACACCTTCTAGTTTACCAAAATGATGGCCCAATTACATACTCCTATTTTTTTGAGATTTACTAGCTCACTGATAGTGGAACTATGAGAGTTGGAACCTTTATTTTACCCAAATGGGTGTCCAAAAATGAAAACACATGAAATAGAAACTAAGTCTAAGTACATTTTTTTTGGGTGACATAGGATTGCCCTTATACCTTTGGATGCTCTTGCATCAACATGGTATAAAGGAAGGACATTTTTCTTTATCAAGAATAATGGTATTGTACATAATTTAATTGACGCAAAGTGATTGTAAGTAGTAGAGAGAGATGAATGCAAAGTTGAGCAAAGCAGACTGAAAGTGAAGGAAACTTCATTTTTGAGGTTTTGTTGAGTGAGCTAAGGTTTGATATTTGGATCTAAGGTTTATGACCTAGTCTACAGGGTTTGGAAATGATTGGATTGATTGATAGAACAAAGGAAAGAAGAACATACTAGTAAATTGCATGTTTGAGTAGTGAGCTCTTCTTGTAGTTGAGATTGCATGTTTGGGCAATGGGCTCATCTTGCATACATTATACTACAACTCCTAATAGGGTTATCACAACTCCTAATAGCATTGGAATCTCCTAACATGGATTCAAAGTCTCCTAATAGGGACTCATATGTACTAAATGCTGTAATAAACTCCTAATAGGGTCCATCCTCTAACAAAGAATATTTATATTAGTACATCATCTTGTGGGCATCAATCCCACTAGGATTTTCCCTCTGATCAAGGGTTTCCCTAGTCAACAGATCTGGTGTAATTGTCTATGTGCATCTTTGTATGGTTTTTATTTAGTTTGGTTGAGTAGTTAAGTTTTTTTAAATAAGATAAAAAATTTAATTGTTGGATAACTAATCAACCCCCCCAGTTATCTTGGTGGACTATTGTTTCTAATAGTTCATGTGCATACCTTGGCTCACACTCAAAACCTAAAAAGGCCAAAAAAAATTGCTAAAGAAAAATCATTAAGGAAAGGTGTGCATGTGCACACCTGCCCAAGCTGTACAAATGCACACCTTTCTCACATAGGTAAAGACCACCAAAGATAATGGTGCACAGATGTGCACTTTGTCAAGGTACACATTTGCACACCATTTTCTACCCTTAACACAAGAGTAAGTAAGGGTGTGGACATCTGCACCCCATTAAGATGTGCATGTGTGCACCCTTAGTAGTTTAAACTACTTTGTCCCTCTTTGCACATGCCTTCTACAATGTCTACAATAGTGCACATGTACACAAAATTACCCTTTCAAGGTTATTAAGTGTACATAGAGAAACTATTAAGGTGCACAAGGTATGCTAAATTACACACCAAGGATATTTAGGGGAATTTAAGTGGTTTTTCTTAATTTTTTATGTTCTAGGTTTGATATTTTAGCAATTAGGGTTTTTTTAGGGTTTAATTATCACCTCTCTAGACTAATGATTTTTCATTTTGTGTAGATAAAATGGCTTCCTCATCATCCTCACTTTTTGAAAAGATTTCTACAAAACTCATTGTCTTTAAGTTTCAAGGTGCACCAAAGAAATCACATTTTTAGGATAATCATTTAGACATTAGAGATATCGAGTTGGGACACATTGACTGGAATGCATTCTTGGTACTCTGCAATAAGCCTAAAGAGAGGTCCTTGATGGTGTTGGCACTTATTAGATTAGGGTTTTTGAATGTTGCATCACATCCCACATTAGTGTAGTCTTCTAAGCTCATTATGACTCTAGCCAAGAACTATGTATCCAAAGAAAGAGTTCTCAAAAGTTTCACATGGGGGATAGTCTTGGATCTAAGATAGAGGAACATTGAGAAAGTTTTTCGTCTCCCTAGAGCTGATCAATATGTGAAGATAACTTGTCATCAAGCAGAAACATGTTATAGGGAGAATGACAAGAAGGCCATAAAGATCATACAATCATCATTTTTTATTGATAGAACACCATTGGAATGTAGAGCTAGAAAGGTAGATATGACTAGAGGATATAAGAAGGACAAAATTAATTATGCCATTGAGCTTTTCGTAGGATTATGGGTCTATTGGTAGTTGAACATCCTCACATCTAGATGTTCCATTTCATAGAGACCATTAGAATAACCAAAATGCCAATGGATTGGACTACAATACTAAGTAGAGAATTAGATGAATAGATTGTAGGTAAGCCATCCCCAAGTTTTACATGACATCATATTTGGTGTACTTATTGGTGGCAAGGACAACTGACTATCTAGGACTGTATAAGAAAGAAATAAAGAAAGATTCCAATGCTCAGCCCTATGTGGTATATTCTTAGTTGGTGAAGAAGAGGCTCTCAAATTAGAGGAAGGAAATCTAGATAGTGAATGATGCTTTCACATTTTCAATAATCTAATTCATAGAGGGTGATTATGCTAAGAGGATGTTAGTAGAGGTAGTAGGAAGGATCATATATATTGGTGCCTATTACATCCAGTTTAAAACATTCACTTACTTAAGGGTAGTTGGTATGATGGTGAATCCAAAGAAACCCTTGAGATATCATTAGATAGGATCATTTTATTGGAGATTGCAAGATAGCTCACATCTGCATATGATAAAGTGACAAAGCAACATTAGAAGACATGGATATGGCCTATTACTATAGGTGCATTTGAGGTAATGAAGAAGTAAGATATCGTTACTTTTGGTTCAAAGTGGGATCAACATCCCTTGGAAAATTATAACTCCCCTCATCCCTATTTTGACAATATTGGTAGGGAAGTAGTTTGTGCACTAAGATGCCATCAAAGATCATTGGATGAATGTAATAGATGACTATGATATCTAAATAAGGGATTATTGTAGGATGATTCTATATTTTGTAGGGAGAACCTTAAAGATAAAGGTCCCACTCAAGATTTCTTGGATCCCTTGTATAATAGAGACAAGATATAGGATAAGCTAATTATGAATGCATAGATTGACAAGAATGAAAATGAAGATATAAAACATAGGGCTAGGCACATAATTTAGTTGATAAGGCACTAGATCAAGAAGCCTTTTAACCTTGACCTAGATCCACAAACTATTACCTTTCAAGCCACAACATTCCTAGTTAAGGGAAAAGGTGCAAAAGTTATAGTACCAACATTCCTTGCTTAATATCTAGTTAGGCCAGAAATGGTATATCAACATTATAGTGATGTTGGGTAATTTAGAGATTATAAAGGAAAAAGTAAAAGGAAAAGAGAGTCCTCAAAAAACTTGAGCCTAAATCTGAAGAGCCTCAAGATGAAGAAGCAGCTCAAGCTAAAGATACTACACAAGTGCCCCTATTTGAATAGGAATAGGAATAGGAACCAAAGCAGGAAGCAAAAGAGGTGACACCACCTGCTCAAGAGGAAGAACCTCTCCTTTAGTTTCTAAGAAAGCTATGGCTATACTTATTATGAGAAGGACAAGAAAGAAAAAATTACAAAAGTAGGTTATTCCCATCCCTTAGGTGCTTGAAACCATCTCTAAGGTGGATGATGAAGAAGAAGAAGAAGATAATCTCCCCTTGAGTCAGAGCTCAACCATAATGTCGCCATCCATTCCTAAGGAACCTATTCAGGTTACCATTTCTAAAGATGAGGATCAACGATGGATTGAAGAATAGGAGGGGCAAGAAATAGATGTCTTCAAGACATATAATTTCACTTTTATGCCCATGGGAACTAAAATGGTGAGTTATAAGATATGAGATACACCTATGAAAAAAAACTTTGGGACAAGATTGGAACTAAAGGCCACCTCAACCACAAGGATCTCTAGGTATATCACCACCACCATTTTAGGACTTGTCTTTCTTGGACAAAGATTTAACCACTCCTCTTCCACCTATCATTGAAGAACAAGAACAAGTAGTACATGAAGAAGAGCTAGAACAAAGGCTAGTCAATGAAGTATTAGAGGAGGGGTAGATATATGAAGAGCCTCAAAAAACTTCTCAAGATATAGAGGCAAGAACTATGACTACAATGGATATAGAAACTCCCAATGTAGATCTCTCTCAAAAGGATAAGACTCCAGAGAGGAGTGATAAGGGAAAAGGGCTTGCAATGAAAACTCCCTCTTTAGCCAAATACATGTATCTTATCTACACTACACTAGCCTAGATAAAGAGAGGGTTATGGTTAGACAAAAGAGGTAGTTGAATTTGAATGAAGAGGAGAGTATGGATGAGCTAGTGGAAGCCATCAAGAAGCCTAAGCCACCTATAGGTGATGCATAAACATTGGCCTTCATAATGAAGAACCATGATTAAGACTTGTTTGCACATATTTCCATTCCTCCTCCACATGCTATCATTGAGGATTTGACTCCTAGTGATTACAATATCAAGGAGGTCCTCTTAGGAAAGCCCATGGTAGAAACTACTAAAATTTTGATTACTACGGGCATGAAAGAGGTTTTTAATTAGGTAGATGGGTATGAGTCAGAATTGATAATGTTGAGGAAGCAAAATGAGCTTTTGAGAGGTTATTTGCATGAAGTTGTAGGCCCTAGTGACCTAGATAGTCTAGAGATCGCTCTTGCTATGGAATTAGAGAGGAGAGATAAGGAAAGTGTACAAGTAGATTTATTTTTTGGCATATGTCAGAAATGATGTGCTAATATTATACATGCTAATTTGAATCTATTACACCATGTTCAAACTAATACAGATAAACTGGTATCCATAGTGGACTAGGAGTTTTGGGTTGGTGGACGAGGTACATACCCAAGGAAAAGACTTTAAGCACTTTAAATGATAAAGGGTCAAAGGTATGGTACACTCAAAATGGTCTATATAATGGATGAGATTGATAAAATGGAAGATTGGATAAAAAAGATAGCTATCAAGAATAAGGTAATGGAAGGATTTCACAAAGACATTCAAAAATTGAGAGATCAAACACAAGAGTAGATTTTGGAAGCTGAGAATTATTATAGCAATGCCTACCTTGGTATTTTTAAAGATGATTCAAGGGATAAATTCATTCTAGTAAAATTAGTGGTTCAATAGTTGCCAACAAACTTTGAAGATTTTTTATTAGAAGAAGATACTGGACAAGCATTTAGGACTAAAGAGGTTTTGTTGGAGTTGGACACTAAATTGAATGATTTTAAGGATATTTATATGGAGATTAGTAACTAACAAAAAATAGTTAAAGATAATTATAAGGAATTATATTTTTTAGAAGCTTCCCAAGTGATGGAAATTATAAGGAAATTCAAGAAAGCAACATCTACACATAGCTTTGGTATAAAGGGGAAGAAAACCCAGAAGCTAGAAATTTAGTTTTGACACTTGGGAAATTTTTTGATTTTTTGAGCCTACCACCAAGGTACATAAGGTGTTGAAGGTGCAAAAGGTGTGCTATTCTAGAGGTACACTAATATTTTTGAAGAATGAGGTGCACTAATAGTTAACTGCCAGTTCCAAATTTAGAGCTTTCCATGCACTAGAAACACATTTTGATGACAATTCAACTCCTAGAAATGCCTAGAGAAGGTCAAGCTTCTAGTTTTAGAGTTTCTAGTGACTCTTAGATCCTCTTACAACTTCCCTCTTCTTATCTACTTCTTCTTTCTTTGTTTTAAGACATATAAAGGTTCACACGCTCATTAATTGATATAAACAAGGGTGGAATCCTACTTAGCACCTTTTAGGAGTTAGTTTGAATATAATTAGCTTTGTTTTATTAGTTTAGAAGAATATGTTTACATTAAGGGATATCTCACTCTCAACAGAAACTAAGGAGGTGATTTGTTATAAATTTAGGAATATAACATGTATTCTAGGCCATTATTTTGATGCAATAATATATGCTATTGGCTTATTCTTTTCAGAGTGTTATTTTTGTGAATTCTTGTTCATGATAATAATGAGGCCAATGCTTTTTTTGTATTGATTTTATTATGCAATATTTAATTTTTGGTGTTTGCCACATGTTGAAGAATTATGTTGATGTACCAAGTTGTAGAAGAGATCAACTTATTGTTCCTACATAGCTTCTTGTCTCTCATGAGTGAACTTTTCATGGCCTGTGATTCAATGAGAAGTGAAACATCTTTTAGATTTTTACTAAGTTTCTATTGATGATTTCATCAATGGATTTGAGGAATCCCTACTCCCACTAGTACAAAAACAATAATATATGATTAAATAAACTACTAAATATTGTAGATATATGACTAATTTTGATTATGTGATTAGTGGTAGTTAATTGCTAGACATTTATTGTTGTTAAACAGTAGTTTATTATTGATATGTGGTAGTTTATTTGATCATTGATGGATGGTAATTGGTCATGTATTTGATCATTTATTTGGATTTGTATTTGATCATTTATTTGGTTGTGTATTCGATCATTTATTTGGTAGTTTACTTGATAATCTATTTGTTAGTTTAATTGGTTGTTTATTTGGTAGTTTTTTGGTAATTAATTTAGGAATTGATTTATTAGTTTATTTCATACTTGATTTGGTGGTTTAACTAATTGGTTATTTGATCATTTATTTGGTCATTTATTTAATCATCAATTTTTAATTGTATTAGGGTATGATGGAATTGAACCACCATCCTCCTACTTGTAAAGTAGATGCTCTTCCATTGAGCTAGTACCCTTGAAATAATAATGTAAAATCTTGTCAAAGTAAACATGAGACCAACAAAAAAGACCTATCAAAATTAAAATATATTGAAATTAGATACAAAAAAATAAAAAATGCATTGTTGGGAGCCAACTAGAATATTCTCTTCACATTCATGTCCATTTATTTAGTAATTATTTTCCAACATGTGTGAACATACCTTGGTACAGGCTTAGTGATGTAAAAATTGATTCACCTCTTGCATCATTAATGACCCAACAATATCAAGAGGCACTTGGTATTCCTCACAAAGAGATTAAATAGTTAAACAAGTGTTGTTTGTATCACTATATCACATTCACATAATGTATGCATCCATAATAAATTTTTATAGCCTAGAAAAGGAAAACATTATAATATCTAGTTGTTAACCAAAAATTCTTAGGAGAAAGACCTATTAAGTATCACCAAAAAAAAAAATGAAATCATGAATTTATTCAAAGAGAATATTAATGATAGTTTTAATACTGATAAATTTTAAACAAAACATATGATAGATTGAGGACTAAAAGTGATGGTTAATGGTTCATGGAGAGGAGACATGACTAGGTCCTTAGTTTTATTACACATTTTCAATTATATTTACCTAATAATTTATTTAGGTCTTAACCTTCCTTAACTTATTTTAATTTCATATGTATAATAAAAATGCAATTCTTTAAAGTCATGAAAAGGAACAAAGGATAGGAATAAAAAGAGATGCATAGAAAGAGAAACACTATTAAATTATGTAGAATTTCATAGGGTGCTCAAGGAAGGGAGGAAATTTGTGGTCTAATCATCAAATTAGGGGGAAAATATCTAAGGCTAGAATACTCACTTTGATAATGTACACATCTTTGAGATATAGGTGATAATAAGGAAAGAGTTGAATTAAAACAATACTAAATAAGCTATAGAACAAGTATAAAAAATTGGATTAGGATTATTTATCAAATTATTTAGAAGATAAAATATAAGTGTTCAAAGATAATCATCTTCTAAAGAAAAGTTACTTTCCAATGGTGTGGCCACACAACACATAATCTTTCTCATAAGTTACTAGTTGCAATGTGTGTGCAGAGAGAAGCATAAAATGATGCACCTTTGACAAATGAGAACCTTAGAAATTATATCAAAAAATGATAAATATTATTTACCTCCAAAATACATAACACATATTCTATGAAGTTGGTAGGCATTTCAAAAAAATTGGGCATTATAAGGGTACACATTGAGTAAATATGAAACATTTTCAATAGTAATTTTAATTTTTTTTTTTAACTCAAATAAAAAGCTAAATGGGAATAAGTATTCTCCCTTAAGGGTGAGAATAATACTATAATAGAAAAACATAAATGGAATGGGAATAAATAAGAAGCTTAAATGGATCTATATCAAAATAATAAAAAATTGCAAAAATCTAAAATTAGTGAATTGGCATCTACACACAATGCCAAACTCATTTCTATTACCATCTAATCCACTCTAAAATTTCTAAAATAAAATCGCACTATTTCTTTATATTCTAATTTTGTTACAAAGGGCTAAGTTGTTGACATTATTCAATCTCAATTTTCTAATCTCCCTCCACCTGAGCACTCAATTATGGGGTATAATATGACTTTAGAACAAGTAAAATCAGAGGCTAAGAAATTAATGTTATTGTGATAGCATCCAAAAAAAGTTCAAACATCAAGAAGTCACTCCAAACATTTGGAAAATTCATGAATGGTTGTGAAAGAAGGTAATATTTATAGAACCTTAAGGGTCATTATGATCTGGAGATAATGGATTTGAGAATTGGAAACCTTGGTCTCCCACAAATAATATGACTAAGATATACACTTTTTTTCCATTTAGATCAGTCAAAGAGTGACCAGTCCAAATCCTACATTTACTGGCAAGATGGAACTAATTGAACATGTGTAGTTCTAATTAAAATTAGCTCAAGAATCATGGAGATAGATGAGGCATATAGAAGAAAATGGAAAATGTGGAGTTCCAAATATATCACAAATTTCAAAAAATAAAATAAAAAATAGATATAGACAACAAAAAGTAGGGCAAGGGAATTACTATAAGTTGAATTCTTTCAATGCATTTGTATGAATACTATCAATAAGTGTCAATCTTTCACATAATAGGAACATAATAGAAAGGAATTGTAGATCAATTCCAAATAGATAAAGTGTTCTCATTATCAATTAATAATAAATAAATAGTGTTCCAATACGTATTCAATAATTGTATGTCTGTAGTTTTTTCCATTTTGGATAGAAATAAAGCATTGTCTAATTAAAATTTTTCTTGCAAATAAAAAGATAGATTTAAATTCTCTCTAATCATTAGTGAGCTTAATCATATATCATATGGGCAAAATCAATAAGCACCGATCCTCCATGACTCAACTTGTACCCTATAGACATTTCAATAATGCAAAATTAGAGGAGGACATGTCACTATGAGTTCCCTTTTTCCTACAATTTCCTTTAGGTAAGTTCTATTTTTTTTTAAAAAATCATGGACCTTAACTATTTTATGGAGGTACTTGGGGATTTCTAAAATTGTGTATGTGTGTGTGTGTTTCCTAGATGTATAACAAAGTATATACATAAATAATACTAAGCATTTCATATTTTAGGAATGCAAAAGCACAGAGCATCATGCCTAGTGTAGTAGCACTTGGGAAATATGGGTTCCAAAGGTCTATATGACCATTTGATGATGCATTTGAGGTTATAAATCCATACTTCCTAAATCCATACTTGCTAATGTTGAGCCAGTTGTTGTGATCAAATTGATAAAAGTTTTCATGATATGAAAATGAGGCCTAAGGGGTCATATAATGGGCTTAATGGTTAGTTAGGAATTTAATTAGTATTTTTATTTCCATAAGGTCTCATAATACTATATCATGTTAATGTGGAATCTAAAAAAAGTTCATAAATATTGAAAATTTTTAAAGTTATTAAATTAAAAATCCATGTAATAGTCTAGTTTAAAGTGAACTAACCAATGTTAGTTTAAAGGAGGTTTAAGGGTAGATTTAAGGAAACAATTTTGGTTCCTAGGGATGGAATGTGTCTATATATACTTTCTATGCCCAAAAAAATGGAGCATGGATCAATTTTATATGTCTACTTTCAATAAGAGATACTTTCCTCTATTTTCTTATTATTTTATTAGTACATTTCAGTCTGATTACAAACATCTTTCCACTTCATAAATTGATAATATTATTATGAAGCCTATTTTATTCTACAAAGACACTAATCTACTACATTTTGCTTTTATATCACTTCATTTGGTTAAGTATTGAAAAAGTTATGTATTTTTTTGTGTAGGCTGTCCAAACCCTTACTAAGGTAACCTATAAATTAATAAAATGTGTGTTTTTCATAGAAAACATGTATTCAGCCCCCAAATTTGAAGGAGATATGAGAAAACACTTTTTATTCATGCCCTAAATTCTACAAGATCCACGAAATAAATAGAAAGTGGAAACAATGAGAAGAAAATGAAGTTTGACTGTCAAAATGCATATTTTTAGAATTACCAGTCTGAAATTTTGGTATTGAAGAGACCAAACAAACTAAAAAAATGTATAAGATTTTGGGAAATGGGAGATATTGAAGTTTCTTGCAACTTTATTTCCTTCTTGTAAAATTAGTTTTTATGTTTAGAGGGTCAAATAAAGGGATTTATGAAAACTGTCCTAAAAGGACAAAATATTGGACAATCATGGTGATATAGAAGATCATTGTGGTGATGGTGTTTGAAGTTATTGTTTTAAAGTGTTTTGAGGGTTATAAAATACCATTAGATTCAAGGTAGTGATCAAGTCATGATCAGATTAAGATGAATGGTTGGTGTAAGGATGATGAGGATTTATTAACAAGGTGTAGAGTCTAGTGGGGAAAATATTATTGTGTTGTCCATCTGTAGGGATATAGTAAATGGTTTGGGTCCATATAGTTAATTCATTTGTAAGGGTGAGGAATATGCTAATTGGTATTTCTTAATGATTTCATTAGTTGACCACTACCCACTACTAGCCTTTTCATCAATGCCAGCATGTGATCCCTTCCTTTTCTACATTTAGCCTTGGACATGTTCAATTTTGTTTTCAGGAAACTCAAGGACCTTAACCATTTTATGGAGGTACTTGGGGCTTGTAGAGGTCATGTGTGTGTGTGTGTGTGTGTGTGTGTGTCTGTGTGTGTGTGTGTGTATCTATAAATGCATGTATATGTGTATATATTTATATGTGTATATGTATGTATGTATCTATAAATGCATCTATGAAATGGTATTATTTTTAGAATATCATATACCTATAAATATGCTAAGCGAAACCATCAAAAATTTTAAATTTTAAAACATATCATTCTAATTAAAATTTTGATTTTTGCATCAAGACAAAATCTCATGTTGTATAAGTTTAAAGTTTCCTAATCAATAGTCTACACCTTAAAAATATCTAAAAGATTAGACTAGAATAAAAAGTATTTCAACATTTAAAAACACAAATCCCATTTGTGTACCTATAGGAAGTTAGTTTTAGAATAAGATCTTGGTACATTTCATACTAGAAATACCCAAAAAAGTCTCACAATTTAGTAACCTATATATCATGTGTTGTTTTAGTGAAGTCTGTAACAAGTCAAGATATATTTCTTACTACCTTCTATATTTGATATAGATGAAGTTTTTTATGCTTGTATTAAGTCTATCCAAAAAATTTAACCTTGGGTGCAAACTTTGTTGATAGCAAATGAAAACTTCAAGTGACCAATAGAAGATAGATGGATAGTAAGTTACTGCTACTTTTGTAAGCTATAGTTAATGATGCTGGAAAATTTTTAAAACCAATCTAAAGGTTAAGGAAATATATACATCCTACTAGGAAACACTATCCAAACTAAGTGATCTATTTATTGTATAGTGTGGTATAGTTTGGAGGCTCTATATTTTTAATGTATATTTGTTAATTAGTGTAAACTTTTTATATATGTAGTTTGGTATGAGGATTTCTCTAAATTACCAACCAAACAAAGACTTGAAGATGTTTCTTTTGAAATTTCAAACCTAATCAAACACCATCCAAGATGTGCCTTACCTTATGAATAATATTTGCACACTGGTGCATAAGGCCTTTACCTTAGAAGTAATCTCTAACAGAATTCATAAGAACAAAAAGAAAGCAAAGAATACTTTTTGATGCACTTTTAATTCAAATGCAATACTCTCTTACAAAATTCTTGTAAAGAACTTGACAAATATAATCATTATGCTCCGTTTATCTCTATATATTTCTACTCCAATGTAAATAATCTCGATAATCATTTCAATATGAGATTATTAACTTTTTACTTTGATTGCACAGAGTGGGCAATGAGATAATTTGGTCAATAATTTTTGTTAGGCTAGATACTTTGCATTTTCAATTTGTCTTAAGGGAGATAGGAGATATTGGACTCTTCCTATGAAATAAGGCTTGATAAATTAGATGTTTTATGTGATTCACTACCCAAATCTTGTTGAGATTTAATGGAACATAGTAGTATCCAAAGAGCACTCAAACACATCTAATGTAAATTTAAAATAGGGTTTATGATTACATTTTCAATTCTTCATCCTTGGACCATAGATAAATTATATTATATTTTGGGTAGACAGGTTTATAGATGCTTCAACATGGCACCCATGAACTTTTCTTCTAAAGAGTATCTGGTAGATTCTATTGTGATGCACAAGAATGGACACAATAAGCCACATAATACAAAACTCAATGCTTGCAAATTCCTTTTCTATTTTTCTATTTATCCTTGTTATTAAATCTAGACAATGATTTCCTAGCTACATTTTAGAGAAAATCAGCATCCAACACCATTTGATTAAAACATCAATTTAGGCTTTGTGGTTGCATAATCAATTGCACAAAAATTCTATGAAATTTTGGGTTATTAGTTTGCATAGTTAAATCTGTGCAATGCACATGAGCTTTTCCTCTAATGGATATCTTTGTTTCTAGGAGATATTATTGCAATTGACAAGGATGTACAAGGGTTTGAAGTCTGGTGTTAATAAGCATTATTAGTATTATTCAATGTTTAAGGTGTCCATAATCTAATCTAAGGGTTTTTAAATCTCTTTCATTAACATTATCACGTACTTAAAAGAAAGTAGAAATAATAATTTTTCTGATTATATAAAAATTCAATTTTAATGATACTTACCTATAATAAATTGGAATCCTGAAGATGATGATCCCTGGTTTATTTCCAATTTTCTGGAGTATGAAAGAGAGGCATGAGTTTACAAGGTGAAGATGGGCCAATAAAAAATGGTCTCTGCTTGTTTATTGACAAAAAATGTAGAAAAAGTGATAGACTTTCTCTTTATATCACACATCACTATCTAGAGAAAAATAACCAAGGAATCTATTAAATCAACTATCCAACGGAACCTTCATCTTCAAAATAAGTCAAGAAAGTTGTACCTACAAGAGAATTGAATATCTTGCTTTAAATATATCTTACTTTGTAAAATAATACCAAAAAAATATTCATGAAAATAAAATAATATTGTGCATCAAGAAAATAATAATTTAACTTTTTTGTACATTTTTGTTTGATGAATAGTCCTTTTCTATTAATAAAATGTACTCAAATTACAATTCACCAAAAAAGGGTCGGGGGATACAAGATCACCCCATGAATGAGTTCACACAGCCAAAGCCAGACTAAAAACATAGCCACATCCGAAAACAAAAACTATTCATAAAAAAAAACATATAAGGCAAAAAATCCACCCAAAAATAAAATTTTAAAATAGTTTCACTTATTATACCTTTTTGTTAAAATGCGCTCAAGAATGTGGTAATTTTGAAAGTGGAGAAAGATTTCTATTTTAGGTGTAAATCAATTGAATGTCCAAATGAACCACTAAGGTAGGGTCCTATGAGGGGCACTAATGCTTTCTCGAGTATGATCAAATTTTAAATAATTAAAAAGAATTGACATGTATTAGTCATTTATTTAGTCCTTTTATTTGTGTGACAAATTATTTATTTGTAATTTTTTCTTGATGACTAAGTTAGTCATTTATTTAGTGATTAAAACTTATGAACTAAAAAAATAGTATAGTTTGATAATTTCTAGTCATGTGACTAAGATCATTAGTCACATGACTAAA
Organism: Cupressus sempervirens; assembly: GCA_028749045.1. Lineage (NCBI taxonomy): Eukaryota > Viridiplantae > Streptophyta > Pinopsida > Cupressales > Cupressaceae > Cupressus > Cupressus sempervirens. The sequence continues at coordinate 691,392,460 of CM053791.1, read as the reverse complement.
AGTTTTAGTAACATAGTCATTTATTTTCAAAAAATGTACTAGTGTCCTATTTTCATTGGTTTCCTACCTGAATTTTTTGATGCTTTAACTTGTCGATGTGTTGTTAGCATGGTTTATGTCAGTTACAAATTTCCCTTTCATGCTATTTACTTTCATATCTTGTTACCTTATCTTCATTATTTTCTTTGCTAACACTCGATTAAATTAGGAATTTATATAGTTGTATTGTTTTATTGCATTCATTAAAAAAATATATATATCAAAAAACATATATCTTTTATGGTTAATTTTGAATTAGCAAGTAGATTGAACATCTTATCTAAAATTGGTCAAAACCAACAAAGGGCTCCATGTGAACAAACACATTTATCTTCAACTGAGTAGATTCTAGTAGGTCACAAGATCGCCCAGAACCTTGGAGTTGATCCTAGATTAGCTTTTTCAAGTGAGGAGTTTGAAATGATTTCTACCATTAAGTATCATGCAAAATGATAGCTCAACATGTACCTCAAGTCATAAAGGAGAGTGTGTAGACACAATCACAGAGTCTAGTCTATGTAGAAACCAATACACCATTTGATGGAAAAGAAGATGTTGAGGAGACACAACAAGCACACTCACCTCCTCATATGGTTATGGGTATTGAATCCATGCAAGTGGATAGTACACATAAAAATGGATGCTAGAGTGAATCCCTTTACAACATATGGAACAACCATTTTTGGCAATAGTACTACATATACTAGTTCTAATGAAGAAGATGAAGAAGAAGAAAGAAAAGGGAATGAAGAAAAGAAAAGGTTAGAAGAAGAGGAAAGGAAGAAATAGAGAGAAGAAGAGAAGAGGTAAGAAGAGGAAATGAAGAAACATGAAGAATAATTAAAGAGAGAAAAAGAGGAAACAAATAAGAAGCAAAAGGAAGAGGAAAGGAATAAAACATAAAGCAATTCTGAATTAAAGCAAAGATGGAATATTGTAATGCAAGAGTCAACATTCTTGCAAAATCTAAAACATGTGGAAATAGAATTTGGGAAGGTAAAATTTCAGCATGAAGCTAATATACTATATGTTGTACTAGCAATTACAACTATTTCAACATCAGCAGCTAGCCCATCATCAGCAGTCAAACTATTACCCGTACTATCTGATGATGATGATGAATAGAAAGGACTAATGAGCTCTTTCAAAAAATTGTTTCAAAAGAAAAAATCGGTTAATTATTTGGAGAGAACAATGACATAAGTATTGGATAGGATGTTTTACAAATCCACACTTGAAAACTAAGGGAAAAAAATTGGTGAAGTCTTTCAAAGAAGAATTCACAACCTTGTTTGAATTTCCTTCAATACAAGCACAAGCCAAGCATGATGCATCACTATTTGATACAATATGAACTAATGTGAGAAATGATTTAAAAAAATTAGAAGTATGCATCAAGGAATTGAATGTAATAATTTTTATGGGATAGTGTGCACTATCATATAGTTACCTACCAAATTTTGAGAATAAAGTCAAGTTTCAAATGAGTGAGCTTCATACACTCACTACTAGATTTCAGCAACCTAAGGTGAGAATTGATGATATTAGAATAGAAAGGGAGAATATTCACCATGCTATTAGAGGCATTGAAGGTGATAAGGAATAGGTAATTAGAAAGTTCTCTACAATTAGAGAAATTTTGTCACCCAAAATCTGCATTTTAAAAAAGCAATTAGAGGAGTGTCTTGTAGCTAAGGCCTCCTATGAAAAGTTTTCCTATACTAAATTGAGTGTGGTAGAAGTGAAGTCCACTCATTATTATATCTAACACAATCAAGGATAACTGGAAAAAAGATCTAGAGTGACTAAAAATTGGTTTTGATTATTGTTTTTCTAGAATGATAAGTTGGTCAATGTAAAAAACATAGTTTTGTATATGGTTTTTGACACCTTTTCCATTGATGTTAAAGGGGAAGAAGTATATGTAAGGAAAATTGTATATATTTTTAAGTTTAAAGGAGAAGTATATATGTATATTTAAGGTGGAGTACACCTATATAGAATTGTAAGGAATGATAAGGAATATAATGATCCATCAAAATAAGAATAAAATATTTTCTATTTTGAAGGTAATTTTTATGTAGTCACTTTCATATTCATTTTTATATGAAGTCATTTTGGGACTTAGCCAATTTTCCCAAATGATGTCATCAATTACAAGGGGGATATTTTTGGAAATATGGCTAGTTATATGTCTGATGTATTGTCATTTATGGCAACATGTATTTCTATTTCATTAATGTAATCACAGATAAAAAATTATCTAAGTGTTAGATAGATTGTAGCAATTCATAGACAAATATGACATGTACAAATGACTAAGTTCAAGTTAGGACATTCATAGTTAAGGATTGATAGATGGCAATGTGTTGAAGAAATATGTCAATGTATAGACCTATATGGATGGTACAGCATAAGTTACAATCAAAATACCAGTTTGAGGATTTAATAGAATAGAATTAAGCATATCAAAGAATTGGATTGTATGAATTAAGGAATTATTTTCATGACAAAATAATTACTAATTCATGATAGGCTCATGTCCTAGATGTTTATCCTAAGTTATTTCTATATTCAGTTAGGCATGTGAAAGCATTGAGGGCTGACTAAGCAAAGTTATTAGATATAAGTAAATATCTTATCTTGCAAAGATAATGTCAAGTGTAGATGTGATGCAAACTATTGTGAAGAAATCTTATATGATATGTGTTGCCCCACTTTTCATCTTGTACCCATTATGAAAAGTGGAAAATGATCTTGTGTATTAATTAGGTTTAGGTATGTCTGAGTCTATTTCTTTTCCCCAAGTGAAAAGTCTCTCCATCGAGTTTTCATCTTCCTTCTTCTCCTACATTACATAAGTAGGTGGATTTTCCTTGTTGTTAAGAGTTTTTTGGGTAGTCTGGGATCCTTTTTGATGGTGATTCTTGGGTCATATCATGATTTTTCACAAAGCCATTTCCAAGAATAACTTGCTTGCTACTCATTATAGTTTGCAAAGTTTGCAAAAAACCCAACATTGCCTTATCCATAGCAAATTTTTGACGTACAAAGGTGATTTTTCATACAGGTCAAGGAATGAGTTTTACAAGCCAAAGAAAGGAAGACATGAGTTTTTTTAAGGATAAATCATCCATAAATTGTAGTATTCTACCTTGGGAGTCACTCAGAATTTACCATAATGATCAAAATAGAATCTGGCGAAAAACTCTAAAGTAACTTCTCCATGGCGAGTTTTTGACTTGCAAAGTCAATTTTTTGACAAATACATTTGGGAGAGGGAAAAGTAAGTAAGTGGGTTTATTTTCATTTTTTCAGCCCCTTTTTAGATTTTTCAAAGCTTAGAAGCACACTTACTTAAAAGATAAAATGAAAATAAAAGAAAAGGCAGAAAAATAGAAGTTTCCTTCTCCTTAGTGGGTTTTTAGCTCTGGAAAGCAATTTCTGCATCTATTGAAAAATCACTACTGCAAGCATGCTAGGCTCATAGATCAATTAAAAGATTCTTAAAATGGATAATAGAAGCTATTTAACCACATTTGGGAAGGTATCTTGAGCAAAATCTAGCTAAGCAAATTTTTCCCCATGGAGTACTCCATTCTTAATTTTCCACAACTTGGTGAAAAAAAGGAAAGTAAGTCTATAATAAAGGAAAGTTACCATTGGGCCAATAGAAATAGTGAAAAGACATGGAAAATCTATTAGAAACCCTTGCATTTATTAATTTAATGGATTTATCCTTTAATTCACTCATGTGGTGTGGATCTTGAAGATTAATGGGTGGATTGGGGTTTCTATATAGAGATGAACATAATGAATTTTCAAACTATCACTTTCTTATTTCAACTATTATGTTATTGAATTGAATAGTGAATTTAGAATTCTCATAGTTGTACAACTCTACTCTCTATGCTATTTTCAGTTTTAAGATTTTCAATTCATCTCTATCTCAGATAAGATGGCAACAAGATTTGCTAGATTCGATGGATTGAATGGGATTAAGTCAACATTGCAGAATATTACAGATACCTCACTCCACTTCTTCGACATGTAATATTTCCAAAGAAGGTTGAGGATTGAGCCAATCCACCCAATAATAGAGAAACTCTAAGGAAGTGGGTTAGTGGAAGTAGTTGGGTTTCTAGTGGTGATTCATGCTCCTGAGTTGATCATTGAATGTATTAACCATTAAAATTTAGACACTAAATAGATCGTGTTGCTAGATCATACAGTTTTGATCTTAATTGACTAGCAAACTGTAGTCAATTGCCTCTGAATTCTAGACTGGGAAGAATTTTTTGAATTAACCATAGGAAGAGCCATGTTTGAGTTCTCCTTGAAGAAGATGGTGTGGTAGAAGGAAATTATGAGGTCATGGCTCCAAAAGCCATAGGGAGCTAAGAGTAAGGTTCCTAAGACACTTTTTTGCACTGATATCAAGCCTAACATCATTGACATTCTAGTTCTTTTGCAGTAGTTGAAAGGTGAGGTAGAAGCACATAATTTTGCAAAACAATATTTCATTTTAGTGCAAATCATCTATTCAAACACACATTATGTTGATTGGGCATATGAGGTAAGTGAACATCTATCCATAGCTCTTAGTGCTGCAAAGTTCTACAATACCTTCTACATGTCTTCTTTCCTAATTTATATGTTGGCTTCTCTAAAATTGTGGCTGGGCCTTCCCAAAATAGAGGATTTTCTTGATGATATAAAAAGTTATGAATTTTATCCATGCTTGCAGTTATAGAATAGCTATGTAGAGTATGTCTTAGTTAATGACTCTTTTACAATGAGGATTTGTAGGGAACTATAAGGATGCCCAAAGAGGAGGTTTAGCCTAGAAGAGATGGTAGCCATTAGTCAATTTGGTAGCTAATTTATTCAATTCTCATCCTTCTAATATTTGTGACTTGCAAATTTTGACGAATTTCCTCTGAAGTTGCCCAGATACCCAAGCAACATGATCATGCTCATAGAGATCATGAGATAAGCTATCCAAGTGAATGTGCTGAGTGCCAGTTTAAGGAAGAAGGGGTATGAGTTTCTCATGAAGGTCGGGGCTTACAATTGTGATTCTTGGTTTGATGCCAAAAATATTCTCAAGGCATTCGCAAATAAGTACAAATTAGAGGAATATGAGGTTGTGAGGCCCATGTTCAACCCAAATGGATATGCAAGAGAGGTGCTTCAAATTAGGAGTCTGATCAAGCATGTCACCACTCTAGAGGATTATTAGGCAGATTGCAAGGATGAATTAGAAATCCAAGACTGTGCTTCCACCAAACTCATAGTGGAACAAATAAAGACATATGGCATTGATCTCAATGTAGAAGGATTAGAGGATGATGGTCAAAATATGTATAGCAATACATATTTGACTAAATTAAGTAGAATTCCTATTAGTTCCAAGCGATATGTGGATGTGGAAGAGAATCTTGATATCATGATGGCTAGGATAATAAAAAGAACTAAGAAATGGGTCGAGTGGACAACCAGAAAGAGCTGGAGTAAGGATGCAGCCACTCAAGGTTCTCCAGTAGCTACAATGTCTACTTTATCTCAAAGTGTTAAAGTGAGAGTGACCATAGCTTCCACCCAAGGACTAGCTCAACTTGTGGGCAGAGCTGATCAACCCCCAGACAAGAATGTTCCTATAGCCCAAACATGTCATGATGGTTCCTTGCTAGTTATAGAAACCCAGACTAGTACTAAAGAGAAGAAAGAAGATGAGCCAAAGGATAGTGCCCCTACTCTAGTACCTTCCCCACTACTACCCCTATTCCATCTCCTCACACTACCCCTATTCCTTCTCCACATACCACTCTATTCCCATATCCTCATCATAGCACTATGCCATCAGCAAGTGCTTCACTTTTGAAGCTAGGTGGTTCCCTATATAGATAGTAGACCTAGGGGATGGAAAAAGTAGCAGTAGTGAGTCTACTAAATTAGATGAAGAAATGAAGAGGATTTTATAGATGGAGAGGCGCCAAGCTTCTTCCAGACTCATCTGTAAGGACTCAAAGGAATTTTCTTTCTCTTCAACTACTATAACCATGAATCCAGTGAAGAAGAAAATGTTCAACATTGAATCACTCAGAATAGCTTCCAAAGTGATAGGAACTAATTCTTGGTTAGAAGATACTTTTGAAAGGAAAAGAAAGAGAAAGGATGAAAGTGTTTCTATGAAAGACACTATATCCCTTGTAGTTTTTTCTAAGATTGCATTGACAAAGGTCAAAGAGAAAAATAATTTTTCAATACTTGGGCAAGATCCAGAAACAGGGCACTTGACAATGGAAATAGCTAAGCCAAACAAAGGAGGGGGAATTGAGGATATGATGCCTAATGATTTTACTCTGCATTTGATTGATCTTGGAGAATCCAGACATGATACAAAGGTTGTCTTGTGGAGATCAAGTAATGAAGTGATAGAAGGACAATTGGAGAGTCTCAAATTGTCAAAGATGCAGATGAAAGCAAAGAGAGAAGAATTGAACAAATTTATTAGGTAGGTAGTCACTCCACTAGCAAATATTTTTGGTATGTCTATGACTCAAACTCCTAGTGCAGCTGAAGTGCAAGCCCTCATTTCCTAGCTCAAGGAAGATAGGCATTATGGCCATATTGGTAGAGAATGGATTGAGAAACTTAAATAAGAAGGATTTCCACTCATAGACCAAATTGGAAATGCTATCCTCAGATTGGAGATAGAAAAGGATAATATATTGGCCAATAGTAATACTCTGGCTAGAGAAAGGATCAGATATGATGATTGAATCTCTCTTTTAAAGATGATCATCTAGATGAAAGCAAAGGAGGCAGTTGAAGCAAAGATTTTGAAGAAAGGGAATGAACCTTTGTTCGAGTGGCTCCAAAGTATGTAGTTCAAACTAGAAATGATCTAGGTGGTTGAGAAGGGCCTCAAGGAAATAAAGAGAAAAGAAAAGAAGACTCAAGATGGAGGATTTGAGCTTATGAGATGGCTAAAAATTGATTCTCAAACCAGTGGTCAAGGAAAGGATCTCATTAGAGTGGAAGTAATGAAAAGTAACTTCTCTACTTTTTTCGATAATCTGTCCACAGTGTCTTCTAGTAGCGAGAACATAACTATAGAACTCCATATGCTTAGTGGATGTATACATGTGGTCATGGAGGAGTTTCTAAATTAGTTGAATTCTATAAAGGAGTTGGAAAGGAAACATTCAAAATGGATTTTGAGATTCACTAATATACACATGCCCAATCATGAAGAGCTAATCCTAGTAATGGTTGTTGTTAAGGCATATATGGTGAAAACTGAAAAGGGGAAGAAGTGTAAGTGATTCATATTATTCCCCCTTTTTGTTTTATTTTTTGATTTTGTAATACAAAAAATTGGCACCTTAACATTTTTTTATCCTTAGAAGATGAACCGATTAAACTTCCATTGTAACGGTCATCTCAAAAAATCTATATGTATGAATTAAAAATATTAACGAAAGGTTGGCAAATTTTTTGTGTGAAGTACTTTTTGTTGTAGAGACAATTGAATGGTATTTTATGTCAATCATTTTCTATTCCAATTAGTATTGCATTTAGTTCATGCTTTCTCTTTTGTTTGAATTGGAACAAGGGAAGAACAGAGTTTTACCTCCCCTATTTTGAGGCAATGGATGAATGTGATAAGTATTTTTATAGTTCATTCGAAGAGGAAATCCTTTCGACATTTCTAGTTTATTAGTTATAGTTCAGATTTGAATTAGCTTAGTTTGGCATTAGTTAATTATGTTGATGAAATTTATGGATTCATAAGATGTGTGAAAGCATAAATCAGTTTCAGTGTTGAGAAACTTCTATCCACCTAAGTTGGATTTTATTTAGGTCTGGCTTGGTTATCCCTCTGCTATTCTTAGGTTAAGAACATACCCCAAAATAATTTAGGAACAAAATAGAATTCATTGTAAATCTATTTTAGGGACTTGTACCTATCAATTTAGAGGAAAGCCAAGTAATCCATGAGTAAGCTTTCTAGCTTTTTGTGATCAGATATTGTTCTGAATTGGGCATTTAAGAGTAATAATATGAAAGAAAAAATTTGTTTACAAATAAATTCTTGGTGACTCTACTAGGGAGATGAACAATCACTTGACTGAAAGCCTATGTCATGAGGGAAGATGGTACTACCTCATGAAAACATTATTCCAGTGCTCCAACCTAATCTTGGTTTCCAAGATGATCAAGAAGACATAATTTCATCCCTTTACACATTCATTTGGAGACATAGAAGGAACACTGAATATTACAAGAATGCTAGCCACATGTTAGAAGAAGAAGAAAGAAGAGCTAAAGCCTTAGAGAGATTTTTTCAAAGGAGAGATATCTAGAGAGCAGAAAGACAATTGAGACAAGAAGCTTAGAGATAAACTAGACCCAGCAACATAGAAAAATTTAGGTTCCTCAGAAGTACCAAGGAACGGGGTGGGTAAGACATTCTATCTTAGACATTCCGAAGCTCAGTTTTCCTATCTTAAATGTTTCAAAGTAGAAAAGTGAAAATAAAAGTCAGAGTAGGCCACCTTCCCTTGTTAGAAATCAAGACACGAACACTTCACATTCCACTTGTAAGGTGTTAGCACTCCATGAAGTTACTACCCCTCCAGTTGTTAAAATCTCACCATATACTACTAGGACAATCATGTCTGCCCCATGGGCTATGGCAATAGGACCATTAGTGTTAAACACTTATCATCCACTCCTGACTGGTTGAAGGAAGAATTTACATAAATTCTTAGGTGATGGGAAAGCACTACAAATGAACACATTAAAGCTTTCTTTATAGCCACTCATATCTTAGGAGAGGGACATGAAGATGTTGCTATGAGATTATTTGTAGAAACCCTCATGAACAATGCAATAGACTAGTTTTATCATCTAGCTAATGGCTTGATAACTGATTGGGATACATTAAGAACAACCTTTGAGACAAGGTTCAAAATTGTAGAAGATGAACATACCCTGCTAACATAGTTGACTTCAATTAAGAAGCAACCCACTATGAGTATGAGAGATTTCATTGTCAAGTTTAATGAGAGAATTCTAGCCATTCATAGTCCCACACCTAGTAATTTGAAAAATTTCTTTATTAGTGTGATGCCTTTAGATGTCAATTATCATTTAAGGAGAGCACATCCCATGGATCTAGCTAATGCACAAAAGGAAGTGATTGAGTGTAAGGATGATTTGATTTCTGTGGGAAAATGGAAACAAGAACTTCAAACTAAGGGAAGTTCCAATAATACCACATTGTTTGAAAAGATGATTCAGAAATTATCAAATGAGTTGGTAGCAATGAAGAAGAAATTACCTAGATTCAATAGTCCCTATCGGTGAAATTATCAATATTCATTGGGAAGAAACAATGAAAGTAGATTTTCATAGCTTATAGGATCACAACCTAGGTTGCAAATTGAGGTGGTGCCAAAAAAAGGAAATATGTGCATCTTTCATTTGACCATAGATCATGATAGTGAGAATTGTCCAGAGACTACCCCCATGATGTAGTTGTTATCTAGTAATGAGTTGAACACTACAACTCCTTGTTCGGAGCCCAATTCCTATTCAAATGGAAACTCTAGAAATTTATTTTTAGAATACAAGTCAGATTCTAAATCAAAAGGTGAATGTTATGCAACCATTGATGGAACATCATACATAGTTCTTACCCAGGGGCCGAGGTTGAAGAATCAATCCCCTAGTCACACTCACAAAAATGACTCTAGTCCTTCAATGAGTAATGTATGTACTGATCAAAGAGCATCTACTTCACAAATGGGTAAGGACAAGACATCCTTTGATTTCATTCAATTTTGTGAAGAATCAAAACTTTAAATCTCCATTATTGATTATTTAAAGTCACATCCTTTAGAATTAAAAAGACTGGTAGACCGATGTAAAGGAAACACATCATATGCAAATTGTAATGTAATGGTTGATAAAGATGATGAAACCTTGACATCTAGTTTGTTTAACCAAAAAGATTCTATAGTCTCAGCAACATCCCCAAGGAAAAAACTTGAGCCTTTTTATATTTCATTGTATATTAATGGATATAAACTCAATAATTGTATAATAGATTTGGGTGCATCAGATAATGTTATTCCTTATTCCATAGCCAAAGCCTTGGGCCTCAATCTCACTAAAGTGCATGGAAGGTGCTACTCGATGGATGCTAAACAAGTTCCATTACTTGGGCAGATTAAATATGCTCAGGTAGCCTTAGCTTCACATCCAGAAAAGAAGCTCCTATTGATTATTCTGGTAGCTGACATTCTAGCAAGCTATGAACTTCTTTTAAGTAGATTTTTTTGTCAAGACTTAGGAGGAGAAATAAAGCTAGATTGGTCCCAAGTAGTAATACCTATTGGGAATAAGAAAGTCAAATTAGAACCTAAAGAAAATGCAAAGTTCATAATCTTGAAGTCAGATGATCTTAAAGCTCAGATTTTATATCAAGAGCTAGAATTCAGCAACTATATGTTGTTTACTGAAGGAAGCATGGATGAATAGATAGATGAGAATCAAAGAAAGAAAGTTTCTAATGAAAACAAAGATGCATCAGGCATATGGATACTTGAATTTGATAGAAGTTGTGGTTCTTCAGGATCTGGAGCACGTGTAGTATTGATATTCCCAGAAGGAGAACCTAAACCTATGGCTTTCAAATTGGAATTTGGGAATATGGATAATACTACTAAATATGAGGCTTTACTACTAGGGATAATAACCAAAAAAGAAAGAAGGGTAAATATATTAAAAGATTAAGGTGATGTAGAGCTTATTGTAAAAAAAGTAAAAGGACAATATTCTATGAAAAATCACAAGTTGAAGAATTACAGGAATAGGGTTTGGGACAAGATAAAAAGCCTTGCTGCCTTCTCTATTGAAGTAGTTCTTAGAGAGATGAATACCAAGGCTGATTCCCTAGTAGTCCCCACCTCCCTATTACTTCCCCACCTAGATTTCAAAGAAGAAAAGTATCTGATCAAAATTGTGTATCTATCTATTGTTCCAGATAACATAGAATCATGGCAAGTCTTCAATGATAATAAGAGTTCATAGATGTTCCTTGAAAATGACAAGTCTAGTTTTGAGCATGAATCTACTAGAAGTTATCATGAAATCTCTGGTGTAAATGAGAAACATAATCAAAATGGAGAAGTTTAGCTGAAAGGTAACATTATTCCTCCATATTTTGTGGCTTTGGAAAAATTGTTTAACAGACACAATGATTACATAAAGAAAAAGAGAGCAAAAAAGCACCTACTATGAGTGAGTATGAGGGAATAAACATTGGAGATATCCATAATCCTAAAATGATTAATATTGGGAAGTATTGTTCATCTAAAGTAAAAGAAGCCACAAGAAATATATTCATGGAATATAGAGATTTTTTTGCCTGGAGTTATGAAGACTTGAAAAGTTATAGAGATGGGAAGGTAAAACACCAAATTCCACTAAAGCTTGATGTATTTGCTTTCCAGCAAAAATAGAAGAACTATAATCCTAATGTTGCAAATTCCATCTGCTGGGAGGTAGATAAGATGTTAAAAGTGAGAATCATTCATCCCATTCATCATTCCATGTGGATAGCCAATATAGTACCCGTCAGAAAGAAGAATGGAGAAATAAGAATTTGTGTCAATTTTTGCAACCTGAACTAAGTGTCTCTTAAAGATAACTTTGCTCTTCCTAACATGAATTACCTATTGCAAATAGTGGCAACATCTAAAATGATGTCTCTTCTTGACAGTTTCTAAGGTTATAATTAGGTCAAAGTAAAGGAGAAATATCAACATAAGATAGCATTGACCACTCCTTGGGGTACATTTGTGTATCATAGAATGCCTTCCAGACTTATCAACATTGGTGCTACATTCCAAAGATGTATGAGTAAGACATTCACCAATCTAAAGGATCGAATCATAGTCATATACTTGGACAACCTCACCATGTTCTTGAGAAAAAGAAAAGATCATATGGAAGATTTGAGAAAGGTTTTACAGAGATGCCAAGAGCATGGGATCTCTCTCAATCCCAAGAAATCAATTTTTTGTGTAACAAAAGGGAAACTCCTAGGTCATATAGTGTCCTAGGAGGGCATTAGAATTGACCCTGAATGGGTAGAAGCCATTCAAAAATTGAGTTTGCCTTTGAATAAAATAGGAGTTAAATCTTTCTTTGGGAAAGTGAATTTTCTCAGAAGATTTGTACTTGATTTTGCGAAAACAACTAAGCATATAGTGGATATGATGAAAGCAAATTCAAATTTCAAATGGAATGAGGTGGGAAAGCAAGCCTTTCAAGATATAAAGACTACTATTGCTAATGCTCTAGTTTTATTTCATCAAAATTATAAACAAGATTTCATTATTTATTGTTATCCTTTCAAACATACTCTCTTGGTGATAATTATGCAAGAAAATAATGAAGGGGTACAAGCCCCAATAGCTTTCATGAGCATTATTTTAAAGAATCATGAACCAAAATATTCATAGATTGAAAAGCACACTTTTGCTATGGTTAAAGCCTTGAAAAAAATTTGATTTTATATCTTGCATTCACATTCTGTGTTCTTTGTCCCTGATGTTGAAACGAAGAGTGTATTGATACAATAGGATGTGGGCTGTAATGTCAAAGGAGCATGGGTGGCAAAAATACAGGAGTACTATATATAGATAAAACCTACAAGCTAGTAAGGGGAAATTCTCTATGCAAGGTAATTGCAGAAAATAAGATAACTAAAGAATCAAAGGAATCGAGAGAGAAATAGTTGGTGTTAGCTGTAGGCCTCTATGATTCATGGTTTGAAAATATTTCTTATCCACTAAAATATGGTGAATGTCTAGAGGGCCTAAATGCAAGACAAAGAAGAGATCTCAAATTGAAAGTAGCTAAGTATGTGATTTGGGATGGTAAACTATTCAAAAAATCCATTGATGGCACTTTCCTTAGGTGCAAAGACAAACAAAAATAGGAAAAGCTATTGAGAACATTTCATGATGAAGCTTTTAGAGGACATTTCTCATCTTCAGTCATAGCTTTTAAAATACTAAGGTAGTGTTATTACTAGCCTAGGATGTTTAAAGATGCATATGCCTGGGTAGAAAAATGCAAAAGTGTAGGATGTTCTCTAGACATCCTCAATTAGTTGCTCTGCCATTGAGACTTGTTATCATCGAAGGACCTTTTCAATAATGGGGTCTCAACTTTATTGGTTTGATTAGCCCTACATCTAGTGCTGGTCACCAATATCTAATAACTACAACTAACTATTTCACCAAGTGGGTAGAAGCTAAAGCTACTAAGAAGACTACTTTCAAAGTGGTGTGTGAATTCATAAAGGAGAACATATTGGTTAGGTTCGGCGTCCCTATTAAACTAGTGATGGATGATGCATCTTATTTTTCTTCAATTGAAATTACCAATTTCTACTTTGAGTATGGATCACCGTGGATCATTCATCTAATTATTTCCCTCAAGGAAATGGTCAAGCTAAGTCAAGTAATAAGAATTTGATGAATATTGTTAAGAAATTGGTTTTAGATAATCCAAAGACTTGGCACAAAAAGATTCATGAGGCACTATGGGTAGATAGAGTGACACCTAAAAGGGCAATCAATATATCTCCTTTCAAATTATTTTATAGAACTAAAGCTAACCTCCCCTTACCTCTAGAATTAGCCACACATAAACTAAGAATGATGATCAAAGATGATGTTTTTAAAGATGGTTTAGAAAAGAGGATCCTGTACTTGAGAAAACTTGAAGAAGAAAGGAAGGAAATCATAGACCACATCACACAACACTAGATGTGAGTGAAGGATCTATTTGATAAGAGAACAAGACCATGAAAATTCATGGTGGGAGTTAGTGTGCTACTCTAGGATAAGCGAAGTGCTCTAAAAGGAATGCATAAGAAGTTTGATACTTTATAGGAAGGCCCATTCAGAACTCATTAGGAATTTGAAAATAATTCTTTCAAATTGGCGTATGAAGATGGAAAATTACTACCCTTGACCTATAATGGTCAATATTTGAAGCTTTATCAAATTGCTAATTGAGAGTAGGTAACCCCTGTATTGTATTATAGTTAGTTTTAGTGTCTTTTGTGTTTCCTATTTTGTCTTTTTCCTTTGCTTTTGTTTACCTATTCTTTGTCTCATTGTGTTTTATTGTGTTGCCACCTTTTTACTTTCTTTTGCAAAACTAGAGATTTTGAGTTCCTTGCTTGGGTATACTTAGCCCAAATCCCCAGTCAGAGCTAGCTATTGCCCCACTTTTCATCCTGTACCCATTATGCAAAGTGGAAAATGATCTTGTGTATTAATTAGGTTTAGGTATGTCTAAGTCTATTTATTTTCCCCAAGTGAAAAGTCTCTCTATCAAGTTTTCATCTTCCTTCTTCTCGCACATTACATAATCAGGTGGGTTTTCCTTATTGTCGTGAGTTTTGTGGGTAGTCTAGGATCCTTTTCGATGGAGATTCTTGGGTCATATCATGATTTTGACAAAGCCATTTCCAAGAATGAATTTTCTCATGACTCATAATAGTTTGCACATGACAAAGATAAAGTTTGTAGAAAACCCGGTATTGCCTTCTCCACATCAAGTTTTTGACCCGTGGAGGTGGTTTTCCTGCAAAGGTCAAGGAATGAGTTTTACAAGGAAAAGAAAGGAAGACATGAGTTTTTTTATGGATAAATCTTCCTTGCATTGTATTATTCTACCTTGGGAGTCACTCAAAATTCATCATAATGATCAGAATAACATCTAGCAAAAAACTCTGCAGTAACTTCTCTATGACAGGTTTTTGACCTGCGAAGTCAATTTTCTAACAAATACATTTGTGAGAGGGAAATGCAAGTAAGTGTGTTCCTTTTCATTTTCATAGCCCCTTTTTAGATTTTCTAAAGCCTAAAAGCACTCTTACTTAAAAGATAAAGTAAAAATAAAAGCAAAGGAGGAAAAATAGAAGTTGTCTTCTCCTTAGCGGGTTTTCAACCCTAGAAAGCAATTTTCTATATCTATTAAAAAATCACTACTGAAAGCATGTTGGGCTCATAGATCAATCATAGGATTCTTAAAAAGGATAATGGAAGAAAATGAACCACATTTGGGAAGGTATCTTGAGCAAAATCTGGCTGAGTAGATTTTTCCCCATAGAGTACTTCGTTCTTAATTTTCTGCAATTTGGTGAAAAATGGGAAAGTAAGTTTGTAATAAAGGAAAGTTACCATTGGGCCAATGGAAATAGTGAAAAGACATAGAAAAATCAATTAGAAACCCCCACATTTACTAATCTAATGGATTTATCCTTTAATTCACTCGTGTGGCATGGATCTTGAAGATTAATGGGTGGATTGGGATTTCTATATAGAGATGAACATAATGAATTTTCAAACTATCACTTATTTATTTGAACTATTATGATATTGAAATGAATAGTGATTTCAGAACTCTCATAGTTGCAAAGCTCTACTCTCTATGCTATTTTCAATTTTAAGATTTTAAATTCATCTCTATCTTAGATAAGATGGCAACAAGATTTGATGGATTTGATGGACTAAATGTAATTAAGTCAACACTATAGAATGTTATAGATACCTCACTCTATTTCTTCAACATGCAAGATTTCCAAAGAAGGTTGAGGATGGAGCCAATCCACCCAATAACAAAGAAACTCTAAGGAAGTGGGCTAGTGGAAGTAGCCAGGTTTCTAGTGGTGATTCAAGCCCC
Organism: Cupressus sempervirens; assembly: GCA_028749045.1. Classification (NCBI taxonomy): domain Eukaryota; kingdom Viridiplantae; phylum Streptophyta; class Pinopsida; order Cupressales; family Cupressaceae; genus Cupressus; species Cupressus sempervirens. The sequence goes on along the minus strand of CM053791.1, from coordinate 691,376,638 downwards.
CAAGCTAATCATTGAATGTATTAACTATTACAATCTAGACACTAAATAGATCTTGTTATCGAATCATACAATTTTGATCTCAATTGACTAGAAAACTATAGTCAATTTCCTTTAGATTACAAAGTGGGAAGAATTTTCCAAATTAACCATAGGAGGAGCCATGTCCAAGTTCTCCTTGAAGAAGATGGTGTGGCAGAAGGAAATTATGAGGTCCTAGTTCCAAAAAGCATAGGGAGCTAAGAGTAAGGTTCCTAAGACACTTTTTGGTACCAATATCAAGCTCAAAATCATGGACATTCTAGCTCTTTCACATCAATTGAAAGGTGAGGTAGAATCACTCAATTTCATATAACAATATTTCTTTTTAGTGCAAATCATCTATTCAGACACACATTATGTTGATTGGGCATATGAGGTAAGTGAACATCTATCTAGAGCTATCAGTGCCGCAAAGTTCTACAATACCTTCTACATGTCTTCTTTCCTAATTTATATGTTGGCTTCTCTACAATTGTGGTTGGGCCTACCTAGAATAGGGGATTTTCCTAATGATGTAAAAAGGTATGAATTTTATTCATGCTTACAGCTATAGAATAGCTATGCAAATTATGTCAAAGTTAATGACTATTTTACAATGACAATTTTTAGAGAACTAAAAGGATGCCTGGAGAGAAGGTTTAGCCTAGAAGCGATGGTGGTCATTAATTAATTTCATAGATACTTTCTTCAATTCTCATCCTTCTCATATTTGTGTCTTGTAGCTTTTGATGTATTTCCTCTGAAGCTTCCCAAATACCCAAGCGACATGATCATGCTCATAGAGATTGTGAGATAAGTTATCCAAGAGAATGTGTTGAGTGCTAGTTTAAGGAAGAAGGGGTATAAGTTCCCCATGAAGGTCGGGGCTTATAGTTGTGATTCTCCATCTGATGCCAAAAACATGCTCAAGGCATTTGAGAATAAGTATATATTAGAGGAATATGAGGTTGTGAGGCTCATGTTTCACCCAAATGGATATGCAAGAGAGGTGCTTCAAATGGGGAGTGTGATCAAGCATTTCACCACTCTAGAGGGTTATTGGGTAGATTGATAGGATGATTTAGAAAGTCAAGATCATGCTTTCACCAGACTCATGGTGGAACAAATAAAGACATATGGCATTGATCTCAATGTAGAAGGATTGGAGGATGATGGTCAAAATATGTATAGCAATACATATTTGACTAAATTAAGGGGAATCTTATCAATTCTGAGCCATATGTGGATGTGGAAGAGAATATCAATATCATGATGGCTAGGATAATCAAGAGAACTGAGAAATGGGTTGAGTGGACAACTAGAAAGAGCCATAGTAAGGGTGTAGCCACTCAAGCTTCTCTAGCAATCGCAACACCTACTTTAACTCAAAGTACTATAGTGGAAGTGACCATAGCTTCCACCCAAGGACCAGCTCAACCTATGGGTGGAAGTGATCAACCCCCAGAAAAGAATGTTCCTATAGCCCAAACATGTCATGATGGTTCCTTGCCAGTTAAAGAACCCAAACTATTACTAAAGAGAAGAAAGAAGAAGAACCAAAGGATAATGCCCCTACTCTAGTACCTTCCCCACATACTACCCCCATTCCATCTCCTCATAGTACCCCTATTCCTTCTCTGCATACCACTCCAATCTCATCTCCTCATCATAGCCCTATGCCATCAACAAGTGTTTCACTTTTGAAACTACGTGGTTCCCCTATACAGATAGTAGACCTAGGGGATGTAAAAAGTAGCAGCAATGAGTCTACTAAATTAGATGAAGAAATGAAGAAGACATCAAAGATGGAGAACGGTCGGACTTCTTCTAGACTCATCTCTAAGGACTCAAAGAATCCTTTCTCTTCAACTATTGTAACCATGACTCTAGTGAAGAAGAAAATGTTCAACATTGAATCACTCAGAACAACTTCCAAAGTGATAGGAACTGATTCTTCATTAGAAGACACTTTGGAAAAGAAAAGAAAGAGAAAGGATGAAAGTGTTTCTATGAAAGACACTATATCCCTTGTGGTTCATTCTAGGACTACATTGACAAAGGTAAAAAAGAAAATGAATTTCTCAATACTTGGGAAAGATCTACAAACAGGGCACTTGACAATGGAAATAGCTAAGCCAAAAAAAGGAGGGAGAATTGAGGATATGATGCATGATGATTTTACTCTACATTCAATTGATCTTGGAGAAGCTGGACATGATACAAAGGTTGGCTTTTGGAGATCAAGTAATTAAGTGATAGAAGGACAATTGGAGAATCTCAAATTGTCATAGATGAAGATGAAAGTAGAGATAGAAGAATTGAACAAATTTATTAGATAGGTAGTCACTCCACTAGCAACTATTTCTAGTATGTTTGTGACTTAGACTCCTAGTGCAGCTAAAGTGCAAGCCCTCATTTCCCAGCTCAAGGAAGATAGGCATTATGGCTATATTGGTAGAGAATGGATTGACAAACTTAAATCAAAAGGAGTTTCACTCATAGACCAAATTGGAAATGCTATCCTTAGATTGGAGACAAAAAAGGATAATATATTGTCCAGTAGTAATACTCTAGCCAAAGGAAGGATCGGATGTGATTAATGCATCTCCCTTTTAAAGATGATCATCTAGATGAAAGTGGAGGTAGTTGAAGCAAAGATTCTAAAGAAAGGGAATGAACCTTTGTTCAAGTTGCTCCAAAGTATACAGTTCAAACTAGAAATGATCCAAGTGGCTAAGAATGGATAGAAAAATAGAGAGAAGAGTAAAAAAGACTCAAGATAGGGGATTTGAGCTTATGAGAGGGCTACACATTGATTCTCAAACTAGTGGTCAAGGAAAGGATCTCATTAGAGTGGAAGTAATGAAAAGTAACTTCTCTACTTTTTTGGATAATTTGTCCATAGTGGCTTCTAGTAGCTAGAACAAAACCATAGAACTTTAGACTCTTATTGGATGGATGCATGTGACCATCAAGGAGTTGCCAGATTAGTTGAATGTATTAAGGAGTTGGCAAGGGTATATTAAAAATGGCTTTTGAGATTCACTAATATACACATGCCCAACCATGAAGAGCTTATCCCAATAATGGTTGTTGCTAAGGCATATAGGGTGAAAACTAAAAAGGGGAAGAAGTCTAAGTGATTCATATTATGGCCCCCTTTTGTTTTCTTTTGTAATTTTTTAATATGATAGACATGCACCTTACCATTTTTCATCCTCAGAATATGAGTTGATTAAACTTCCATTGTAACGATCATCTCAAAAACTCTATATGTATGAATTGAAAAGATGAATGAAAGGTCAAAAAAAATTTGGTGAGAAGTACTTTGTGTTGTAGTGACAATCTAATAGTATTTTATGTCAATCATTTTCTATTCTAGTTACTATTGAATTTAGTTCATGCTTTCTCTTTTGTTTTAAATGGAACAAGGGAAGAATGGAGTTTTAGCTCCCCTATTTTGAGGCAACAGATGAATGTGATAAGTATTGTTATAGTTCACTCAAAGAGGAAATCCTTCCAAAATTTCTAGTTTATTAGTCATAATTCAGATTTCAATTAGCTTAGTTCAGCATTAGTTAATTATGTGGATGAAATTTATGGATTCATAAGATGTGTGAATGCATAAATTAGTTTTAGTTTTGAGAAACTTCTATCCGCTTGAGTTGGATTTTATTTAGGTCTGGCTTGGTTATCCCTCTACTATTCTTAGGTGAAGAACATACCTCAAAATAATTTAGGAAGAAAATAGAATTCATTGCAAATCTATTTTAGGGAGCTATACCTACCAATTTAGAGCAAAACAAAATAATCTACAAGTAAGCTTTCCAACTATTTATGACCAGATATTGTTCTGAATTGGGCATTTAAGAATTATAATCTAAAAGGAAAAATATATTTACTAACAATATGCAAGCCTTATGTGATGCAAAACTTGATATATGATTAAAACAAGTGCAAGATACAACAATAAGACAATATTGTATGTATGCCTACTCTTGTGAAGAAACTTTACTGTATAATTGCATCTTGGGGTAGTGGGCTCTTCTTGCGTACATTGTATTTGATCTACCAATTCCTAACACGGTTGAAGCAAATCCTAATAGTGTTGAAGCTTTTAATAGGGCCTAGTCCTCTAACAAGGACTTGAGAGACTATATGTATTTCATAGACTTCTAATAGGGTCAATATCATTTACAAGATTCTTTTGTTTAGTGGATCATCTTGTGGGTATCATCCCCACCAGGGCTTTCCCTTGGCTAGGGTTCCCTTAGTTAATGAATAATGGTACTATGAGTTATTTTTGTTCATGGTTATATTTATTTTTCATCATTGTTGGTCTACTTTCATATGCAAGTTATAAAGTAATTAATAATATTTAGTTGTAATATTGCTATAAGGATTTAACTATGTGATTTTGAGTCAAACTCATTGACCCATGTTTCATGAGTAGTGATTAAAAATGAATCAACCTCTCATGAGAATAAATGAAACACTTAGCACTCATTGGATCTAGGTGATACTCATAGGGGTGAAGCACTGGGACTTACCGAGAGGTCACCCATCCCAGTACTACTCTAGCCTGAGTGTGCTTAACTACGAAGTTTCCTCCATGGTTAAACCCAAAGCTTGCAACCCAATTTGTAAAACCTTCACCAAGTTTTGTTCCTTATGAATAATTCATTAGAAATCCCCTTAAGCTAATCAATTGATAAGTAGGAGATAAATTCCACAACAAGCCAAATTGTGATATTGCTATCAGGATTTAACTATGTGATTTTGAGTCAAACTCATTGACCCATTTTTCATGAGTAGTGATTAAACATGAATCCATCTCTCATGAGAATAAATGGAACACTTAGCACTCATTGGATCTAGGTGATGCTCACAGGGGTGAAGCACTGGGACTTCCTAAGAGGTCACCCATCCCAGTACTACTCCAGCCCGAGCATGCTTAACTACGGAGTTTCCTCCATGGTTAAACCCAAAGCTTGTAACCCCATTTTTAAAACCTTCACCAAGTGTTGTGCCTTAATAACCATTCATTAGAAATCCCCTTAATCTCATCAATTGATAAGTAGGAGATAATTTCTACAGCAAGCCAAATTATGATATTGCTATAAGGATTTAACTGTGTGATTTTGAGTCAAACTCATTGACCAATGTTTCATGAGTAGTTATTCAACATGAATCCATCTCTCATGAGAATAAATGGAACACTTAGCACTCATTGGATCTATGTGATTCTCATAGGGGTGAAGCACTGGGACTTCTCGGGAGGTCACCCATCTTAGTACTACTCTAGCCTGAGCACGCTTAACTATGGAGTTTCCTCCATGGTTAAACCCAAAGCTTGCAACCCCATTTGTAAAACCTTCACTGAGTTTTGTTCTTAATGAACCATTCATTAGAAATCCCCTTAAGCTCATCAATTAATAAGTAGGAGATAATTTCCATAGCAAGCCAAATTGTGATATTGCTATCAGGATTTAACTATGAGCATCACTTAGATCCAATGAGTGCTAAGTATTCCATTTATTCTCATGAGAGATGGATTCATGTTGAATCACTACTCATGAAACATGGTTCAATGAGTTTGACTCAAAATCACATAGTTAAATCCTGATAGCAATATCCCAATTTGGCTTGCTCTAGAAATTATCTCCTACTTATCAATTGATGAGCTTAAGGGTCTTTCTAATGAATGGTTCATAAGGCACAACACTTGGTGAAGGTTTTACAAATGGGGTTGCCAACTTTGGGTTTAACCATGGAGGAAACTCTGTAGTTAAGTGAGCTAAGGATGCAGTAGTACTAGGATGGGTGACCTCCTATGAAGTTTCGGTGCTTCACCCTTGGGAGCATCACCTAGACCCAATGAGGGCTAAGTTTTCCATTTATTCTCATAAGATATGGATTCATGTTTAATCACTACTCATGAAACATGGGTCAATGAGTTTGACTCAAAATCACACAATTAAATCCTGATAGCAATATCACAATTTGGCTTGCTATGGAAATTATCTCCTACTTAATATTTAGTTGTCGATAAAATTTTGTACAATATTGATTCACCACACTCTCAGTATTATCTATTTATAAAATTTAATTCTTGAAAAACAAGAGTATGAAATTAGAAAACTAAAACTATCTTATTCTCCTCCTTCAATAGTTTTATCAATGCTTTCAAATTCTTCCATCTTTTTCAGCTCAATTACCATCAATGAATTTAGGGTTATAATAGAATTCCTTTGTACAATGAATTTAGACACTTAGAAAATATAAGTTGCCTAGAAATTTGTGTCCATCCTTATCTACATTTAATTTCCATCATTAGATACTTCTTGAATTTTCTCAACCATAGATCTTGCAACAAACTTTGACTTGTATCTTAGACTTTCCCAAACTTGCCATATTTCCATCAAAAGATAGCCTTAGATTCCAATTTTCTAAATTTATTCATCTAGTTGTCACTCGGCAAACATAACATTAACTCAAGCAACATAACACTCATTTAATACTAAGTCACTTGGGTAAAATTGTCTTTTCCTTCATCCTTTACCAATCAGGAAAGAAATATAGTAGTCACTTAGTGAATATTGTCTTCCTTCTTTAACCCTATGACTTGGTTAAGCTTGTGTTGTTGAATACATTACAATGATACATGATTGTAAAATAATGAAACCAATACTACATTATCATTTTTTAGCTCATTCAAGTACCTATTACATACCTTCCATATCATTTCTTTCTTTGTCATACTTTCTTCAAACCCTCTTCATTAATCAAATCCTCTTCATAAATCTAATAATATGGTATGCTACTGAGTTAGCATAATGTCTAGACAAATAAGACTTTGACATCAATGAAAATATAAGAACTGATATGACTCTTTTTCATACATTTATAGCATCATCAGCTAATAATCTCCCACTATTAGTTACAATATTAGTTGGTCTGAACATATGAGTCTCTCTTGGATTGGGCATGTTAGAAATAGGAAATACTGAGAAGTGGGGGGAGTGGGGGGTTGAATAAGTATTTTACAAACTTTAGCCCAAAACTAGATATTAATAACAACCTTATAACTTGTATATGAAATTAAACCAACTCTGTTGAATAGTAAACATGACCATGAAATAAGAGAAATCATAACACCATACTTTGTTAATGAGGGAAACCCTAGCCAAGGGAAAACCTTGGTGGGGGTAGTACCCACAAAATGATCCACTAATCAAAAGAATATTGTGAAAGATATTGACCCTATTAGGAGTTTATTACATTTGTATAGTGTCTTGGTCCTTGTTAGAGGACTACACATTGTTAGAAGCCACAACCCTATTAGGAGCTATGATATAAAAATACAAAAATGTATGCAAGATGATCACAGTACCCACACATATAATATACAATGTAATTCTTCAATACAAAGAGATAGATATAAAAACCTTTTTTACATTTCTGCTAATATCTTCAATATCTAATTTTGTCTTTTTTTCTCATCACAAAACTTTTATCTTAGTTTGCATTCCTTTGATAATACATCAAAATTCACATATCACATAATACATGCACTCCTCAAATCTTTGCATTCACAATCTTTCCTTTATACCTTGCTAATTTGCAAATTACTACCCAGTCATCCTTAATAACTTATGAAATACAAAATTAACTTTTGATGAATTAGGGTTACCATCTAGGATGTCTTACCTAATTAGTTCAATAATTATTTCATAAAAAATAATTCCTCAACATAAAATACCCATTTCTCAATTATACCTTGTTCTGCCTGTAAACTGTTGTAACTAGTAATATACCCATAACTCTTTTTTTATTGTCCATATTGACTTGCAAATCACATACATAATCATCATAGTATTAGGTATCCATACCAAACTTCCCACATGCCCATGATAGGCCTGTGAAGCTTGTCGACTAAAAATATGTATGTTATGCTAGATAAATTATATGATACTTAGACAAGTTTTTTATAATTCATGCCAATACTTCATCTACATGATCTACTAACTTCACATAGCTGATATGTTTCCATAAATGACAAGATCAAAATATATATCCTATCCAAATTTTCAATAGGGATTTGGAATGAGGAATCTACTACTAATTTATAGGGCTATGTTGAATCAAATTTGGTAGGGGATCTTGATACCAAACAAAGAACTACACATTGTGTATTTATTATTGGTGGGATAATAGTGAGCCAGGTTCCACGGTTATAGAAGGTGAATGTTTTATCCACTATAGAGATAAAGTATGTTTCTTTTATAAAGGTAGCCAAGGAGATGATACAACCTCAATTCTTCATGGAAGGATTGAGACATTCACAAAGGGATCATTATCTATACAAATACTTAGAGTTCCATTCATCTTTCCAATAATTATACTCTACATTCAAAGAAAAAATACATACAGTTATGGTACCATTTTATTTGTCTAGTTTTGTATGATGGTTAGTTAAGAGTAAAAGTACAAGCTTGTGTTTCCCTTTTGTGAAGGAAAGGCTACCAAATTTATACTATTCCAATTCAATGACATAAAACTAGTATTATTATTTAGAATTTGAATATGAAGTTAACTAATAAAATTTGTAAAAATGGATGAAGTTTACAATTATTATTTTTAATGATTATATGGAATATGGATTGATATATTTTCCTAATTGTTAAGAATATTTGTTTAGTTTCTAAAAGATACTAAAAATTAGTGGTCTAGTTCCCACTAAAAAAATATATGCAAATAAACCTTTTTCCATTTGATCTTAGAATATGTTATAGATGACATATATAGCTAGTTCAATCACAAATATAAATTTTATTTTGACCCATATTTTATCATTTATAATGATTCAAATTTTAATTCAGCTAAAATTGATAGTTTTCATCTCCCACCACATTTTTCAAAACAAAAGAAAAAATTGTACATTCTTGAAGAGGATTCTCTCCTCTAGAATCTTATGTTCTTTTTATTTATTTTTTGATATGATTTACTATTTTTTTCTTTCTCAAAACCAACATCTTCTCAAGTATTAAAATGCATACTTGTATTATTTTTTAATTACAATATACTATATCTAAATAAAATGCTATAAAATCTATGTGAGAGTATTCTTGAATTTGAGCTCTATAAAATGGTGCTTATATGTTATTTAAAAAAATATCATTAAAAAGCATAAGAGCTATTGAAATTTTAGTTTTCTAAAATAATCTTATTTCTTTAGTAATTGGACACACTAATATTTAATTTAATATACATTTCCAATTGGAAAAGTGTGAGAATATATATAACTGAGCTACTAGAATGAATTTATCTAGATCATATGTTTGAACAAAATTGGTTTTTAGATAGAAATACTCAAATTCAATCATATTGATAAGTCAACTTGAATGGTGACACAACTTTACTTTTACCCTTAAAGCTAAACAAGATACATATACAAATTATAATCTAATAGATATGTTCATAAAGGTAGTGACAAGGAAGAAGTTAAACCCCTCTTTGTGTTTGGTTGGTCTCCTAGACTGAAAAAAACAAAGGAACAAATGAGTCCAAGGTGGTTTGATCCAATGGGAGCCTTATGTGGTAGTAGTATTGCTACTAGGTCATTCTCCAAGTGGGAGATGGTTTACTATGGAATCTGATTAGTCTCCAAGTGGGAATTATTGACATGCAATGACTGATCAAGGAAGTACTATATACTTTTTCAAAAAGAAAAATGATCATCGAGGATTTTTTAGTTGACTCATCAAACATTTCCCAAGGTTGACTTGTCAAGGTTTTTTAGGTTAACTTGTTAAAATTATCTAGCACTAATTTTATAAGTGGCAAAATCTTGCATAAAATGGCTTAGGATTAGGTATTTTATTATGTTTAATATGATATTAGCTTCTTGTGGTAGTATTGAGCTATAAGGGATTACATATTGTAATCAAGTTGTAATTACTAGATAATAATAATATTAGACTCATTGTTTAGTGGACATAGCTTATGGATTGGATGAGCTACATTAAATCTTTGTGTCTTGTGTTCTCTTTCATGAGCTTTATTATTTTTTTATACTAGCTATTTTGTATTTAATTGTTATTTTCATCCCTTTAAATCAAAACATAAGCATATTGGAAATAAATACATTCTATAAAGGTATCCATCAAATCCCATAGTTATCTTAATACATATGCCAATTTATAATTCTTTGACTTCCTTTATACACATGCATTTACTGTGATCAAAGCATCTCCTTCAATATGAATTTTGTAAACCTAGTTTTCTTGGCAAGAACCAAAGTTGATAGCAAGGATTGGGCTTTAGCTGTGGTATTTGTGCCATGAGGAATTATAAATGCTTAAAAAGATTGTTCAACACCCATAGAATCCTTGATGCAAATTTCAATCACTAAACCACTTGGGCTACCTCTAGCTGATCCATCAAAGTTAATCTTGACATAAGGTAATCTTGGAGGGATTTATTTGGAATGTTTATGTTACAACTTGATCTTACTAGAAGTGTGGCGGATTGCATCCTTTACTAGTTTTTAGAAATCAAAATATCCCATAGTGAAATGTGAGTAGGGGTTGATCTATTCCTAATATGTGAGATAGTTATTTCTATTATCAAATCTTCTATGCCTTCTAAAATTATTTTCATTCACAACATCATATTCCTAAAAATATATTTTTTGCATTCACACCATATTGACCAAAGTACTATGGTGGGAGAAATTCTTCAAGAACAAGAATAACATGATGAAGGAGACAACATCACCTAGTCTTGAAACAAATATCATACCATGTTAGAAAAGGCATACAAATATTGAGCTTTTTCATAAAGAACAAAGAACAATGTCGAGAAAAGCTATACCTCAAGAACAAGTGATCCATTATTTGAATGTTTGTATGACATAATTCATGTTGAGATAACTAAAAAAATTCAAGCTTTATATATTATCACTTGTTAGAAACCTTTGTCTAATTCTAACCAAGAAAATAAACCTATTTTAGGTAGTACTAAATTATTCCAGCAAAATAAAACAAATCTCTCTGTTTTGTTCTTCAATTCTCCAAAAACCTAGCTATGATATAACCATATTTAGTTGAATATTGACCATTCTTTGATGTTTCCCAGATAATTTTATCTTGTTAATCTAAAATAATTACTCTTCTTGTTCTCAAGATCCCAAATAAAGTACTCTTATGACCATCTAGAATAGGTAGTTCTGAATGATCATTCCATAATGCCCTATAGGAAACATGGGTCAATGAGTTTGACTCAAAAACTACATAGTTAAATCCTGATAGCAATATCACAATATGATTTCTATGGAAATTATCTCCTAGTTATCAAGTTATGATATTAATGGGATTTATAATGAATCGTTCATGAGGCACAACACTTGGTCAAGGTTTTGCAAATGGGTTTTCAAGTAGAGTGGTATTAACCATAGAGGAAAGTCCATAGTTAAGCATGCTCAAGTTGGAATAATAATGAGATGGGTGACCTCCTAAAAAGTTTTGGTACTTTATGTCTATGAATATTACTTAGATCCAATCAGTGTTATGTGTTTCATTTACTCTCATGAGATATGGATTCATGTTGAATCACTACTCATGAAACATGGGTCAATGAGTTTGACTCAAAAACTACACAGTTAAATCCTGATAGCAATATCACAATTTGATTTTCTCTAGAAATTATCTCCTACTTATCAAGTGATGAGCTTAGGGGGGTTTCTAATGAATTTTTCATTAGGAAAATCACTTGGTGAAGTTTTTACAAATGGTATTTCAAGTAGAGTGGGTTTAACCATAGAGGAAACTCCATAGTTAATTGTGCTCAAGCTAGAGTAGTATTGGGATGGGTGACCTCCTAGGAAGTCCCAATGCTTCACCTCTATCAGCATCACCTAGATCCAAGTGTTCTATGTGTTTCATTTATTTTCATGAGAGATTGGTTCATGTTGAATCACTTCTCATCAAACATGGGTCAATGAGTTTGACTAAAAAATGACATAGTTAAATCCTAATAGCAATATCACAATTTGGCTTGCTATTTAAAAATATTCTCCTACTTATCAAGTGATGAGTTTAAGGGGATTTATAATGAATATTTTATAAGGTACATCACTTGGTGAAGGTTTTTCAAATGATGTTGCAAGAAGAGTGGGGTTAACCATGGAGTAAACTTTGTTGTTAAGCGCACTCAAGCTAGAGTAATATTGGGATGGGTGACCTCTCAAGAAGTCCCAATACTTTACCTTTGTGAGCATCACTTAGATCCAATGAATTCTAAGTGTTCAATTTATTCTCATGAGAGATGGATCCATGTTGAATCACCACTAGTAAAACATGGGTCAATGAATTTGACTAAAAAACTACACTGTTAAATCTTGATAGCAATATCACAATTTGACTTGGTGTGGAAATTATCTAATACATATCAAGTGATGAACTTAAGGTAATTTATAATGAATGGTTCTTAAGACACAAAAATTGATGAAGAATCTAAAAATGGGGTTGTAAGAAGAATGAGTTTGACCATGGAGGAAAGTCCATAGTTAAGCACACTCAAGTTGGAGTAGTACTTGGATGGGTGACCTCCCAAGAAGTCTCGATGCTTCACCTATGTGAGAATTGAATCACCTAGATCTAATGAGAGCTAAGAATTCCATTTATTCTCATGATAGATCAATTCATGTTGAATCACTCCTCATGAAACATGGGTTAGTGAGTTCAACTCAAAAACTACACAATTGAATCCTAATAGAAATATCACAAGGGTTTCCCTAGTTAACATATCTGGTGTTATTGTATATGTGTATTTTTTTATGGTTTATGTTTATATTAATCACATTTTTAAGGATGAATAAGTTTGATAAAGGTTCTAATTATTAGATAACTAATTGACGCCCCCCCCCCCCCCTCCGCCCCCCCTCCTCTCAGTTATCTTAGTGGACTTTACTTTCTAACAATTGGTATTAGAGAATTAGGTCCTTGGAAAGTCTTAACAACTTAAGGAGATTAATGGAAGGTGATTTTAGAAAAGAGTGATTTTAGAAAAGAAATTACTAAGTTTAATGATGCTAATTTTGATATTCAAAAGATGGAGTTCGTCAACAAGTTTTTGGAATTATGTACATAATAGAGCATTGAGTTTCTTGATCTAGAATCTTTGTGTTGCATACAAAAGGTGTTGGAAGCATGAATGTTGATTATATTATTATGGAGGAGTATTTAGAAACATTATTAGATCATTATCATGATGATATGTTACATTCATGAATGTGTTTGTCCTTGATGTCAACATAGCAATTTTTTGTGGTATCTGACAGAATAACAATGGTAAAGATCAAGTTAGTATGGATAAATCATCAAGTATTTTCACTAGAAAGATTAGAGGGGGATACTACTAAGTGTCTAGTATATGTAGCTAACCTTGGGTGAAAAAGATATTAAGTTTGGAAGAATTTATACAAGTTTTTGTGAAGATTGTTTTGAGATAGAGTTTACAAAAACATGTTCTAGTAAACTTGTTAGATCTCTTAGCAAATTTGTTATTCTAAGAAGCATGATTAAAGGCTTGTCGAAGACATGTTGGAGATGACATGACTAAGCTCACTCATTATAATATTACATGTACATAAATTTATTCAAATTAAAAGGTGATAGATTGATGTCATCGCTAAGTAAAACATGTTCTTAATGAGGTCCTATAATAATTAATTGAGAAGGTGTAATAACGAACTCAAGGGAATTGTTTTATGCACTTGACGTAAGGAAGGAAATTTTACTTTGTTATATATGAATATTTTGGATGAAGTATGAAGAGAGGAAAAGAGAAGAAAAGAGATGAATGTTGAGTAATTGTGAAGATAAATAAAGTAGAGAAAAGTTGGAGAAAAATTCATTATCGAGGTTTTATTTTGAGACCTCATCTACAAGGTTTAACAATAATTGGTCTAGTTGATAGGACAAAGGAAAGAGGATAAGGCATAGTATGAATAATTTTTCTACAAGCAAGATTTGAGAGACCAGTTGGATAGTGAAGTTTAGTGGTCTTGCCCCAGAAGCTATTTGGATAGTGTGTCTATCTTCCTTCTACAATCTTAACAAGGTTGGAACAACTCCTAATAGCGTTGGAATCTTCTAAAAATGATTCAAAGTCTCCTAACATGGACTCTTATGTACTAAATACATTTATAGAATCCTAACAGGGTCCATACTCTAAGAAGCTATATATATTAGTATATCTTTGTGGGCATCATTCCCACCAAGGTTTTCCCTCTAATCAAGGGTTTCCCTAGTTAACAAATCTAGTGTAATTGTGTATGTGCATATTATTATGGTTGTTTTTTACTTTGATTGAATGGATAAGATTAATCAAGGTTTATAAATGTTTTAGTTGGATAAATGATTCACCTCCCTAACCCCTCCCCTCCCCTCTTAGTTATCTTGGTGGACTATTATTTATAACAAATGGTATTAGAGCATCAGGTCCTTGAAAAATAATCTTAACAACTTTGGGAGATCAGTGGTGAGTTATTTTAGAAAAAATAGTCCTAAATCCAATGGAGGAAATTTTAACACCTAGAAGATGGAGTTTCTTGATGAGAAATCAAAATTGTGTACATAACTGAGCATTGAGTTTCTGGATAGTAGTACAAGAAAATATAGATCTAGTTCTGAAGAAGACATAAAGATCAAGGAAGGTATTGATCTTCTTATGAATTGAGAGAAAAAATGTATGAATTTTTGTTGCTTTTTGGACATGTAATGAGTTTGGTCATTTTTCATCTACATACCCCATGAGAGTAAGAAAATCTAGAAAGAGTTCACTTTCTAATGAAGATGAAGAGTTTAAAGCAAGTATGGAAATATTCTTGAATGACTATGATGATATGAGTGAACTGAAAAAGTAAGTATTCGAAGAGACACCTTTGGTAACTATTATTAATGAAATTTTGGTACTAAAGAGAAGATGGTACATTACAATTCTAATGATGATAATGTTGTTACTAAAAAGGAATGATGAAGTATTCTTTGATACTAAAAATGATTTGTACAATGAAGGTGAGAAAAGGAAGGAACAAAGTTTGAAACCTAGAATAGAGCTAACAGTTGAGACAACAACTCCTACTTCTGGTAAGAATATGACAAAGAATCATCCACTAATGTAGATCATCAGTAGCAAAGATAAAGGTGTGATGACTAGAAGAAGAATCAATGAAGAAATATGTTTGATATCTCAAGTGGAACCAAAGAATGCATATGAGACATGCAAAGGTGACTATAGGAAGCAAGCTATGAAAGAAGAATTGGACCAGATAGTGAAGAATGAGACATGCAAATCGATCCCCAAACCAATAGAAAAGAATATTATAGGAACAAAATGGTTTTTTAGGAACAAGATGAATGAACAAGGTGAAGTTATAAGGAAAAATAAAGATTGGTATGTAAAGGTTACTCATAGAAAGAAGGAATAAAATATGGAGAAACCTATGCTCCTATGGCAAGAATTGAAGTATTAAGGTTATTCTTAGCCTATGAAGCACATAGAAATTAAAAGTTTATTAGATGGATGTCAAGTCAACATTTTTGAATGAAGAATTGAAGAAGAGGTATACATAGAAAAGTCTAAAGGTTTTCCTTTAACATATGACAACAAAATGGTATGTAGATTGAAGAAAGCATTGTATGGCTTTAAAAAAACACCTAGGACCAAGTATGCAAATTTGGAAAAATATTTGACAAAACTTGGATTTACCAAAGGTATGATAGATAATAATCTATAATGGAAAGAAATAGATCATGGATTGATGATTTCGGTAATATTTGTTGATGATATAATATTTGGAGGAGATGATAATGAAAGTGACAAGTTTGCAGAAGAAATGAAGAAGGAATTTGAAATGACCATGATAGGGGAAATGAAATACTTCTTAGGATTACAAATTGTGCAGGGTAATGAAGAAATATTTATTTCTCAAACTAATTATTTGAAAGATCTATTGAAAAGGTTTGGTTTGGAAACATGTAAACCAGTTGCAACACCTATGATAACTAGACAAAAGTTATCTACAAAGGATGAGACACCTACTATTGACTAGAAGAAGTATGGATCTATGATTTAAGGATTATAATATCTGACTTACACAAGGCCAGATATAACAAATTTAGTTAGAATTGTTGCAAGATTATCCTATAGAATCACATTATGTAGTAGCTAAAAGGATATTTAGAAATCCAAAGGGAATACCAAAGTTCAAATTGTGGTATGAAAGATCTAATGATTTCACTTTATATGCTTATACTAATGTTGATTAGACAAGTATAATGGATGGTAGAAAAAGTACCAATGGTGGAGCATTTTTTATTGGAGGAATATTGGTTTCTTGGTTAAGTAAGAAGTGGGATTGTATCTCATAGACTAGAATAGTGATATAATATGTTGTAGTAACAAATAATTGTAATCAAGTTGTTTGGGTGAAGCAAGTGTTGAAGGATATAAGGATAGAACTTAGTGAAACTATTGTCATACATTGTGATAATACAAGCATATTGAAAATGTCTATAAATCCTATGTTGCATTCTAAGACTAAGAAAATTTCTATGAAATATCACATGTTGAGAAAGAAAGTTGCAGAAAAGGAAATAAGATTGGAGTATGTAAGCACCAAAGAGAAGATTGCAGATATTTTTACCAAGCCTCTTCCCAAAGAGATTTTTGAGTATTTATGAGGTATACTAGGGGTTATTCCCCTATCTACATCAAAGTAGATGATGCAAGAGTGAATTAGTCCATTAGTACAGAGCACTATTGTTTGTCTGGACTAAATGTTGGTGCTTCCTATATGGGGGAGTTTCTGTGATGGACAAAGCCATCTAGGACTCTTGATAGATGTTGTTTTGAATAGTGTCTTTGGACACTTGTTTAGGTTTGAGATAGTTGTTGTAGAGATTGATAGGGTACAATGATAGACAATTTCTGAAACCTTTGACATTGATGTCAATGGGTGAGAGATTACAACATGAAATTTTTTTTGATATAGAGAACATTGAGGTATATCAATAGGGAGAAGTATGTGAACATAGAAGCTAGTATGATTGATAAAGAGGATCTGAAAAGAAAGGATAGAAGTCTTTAACAGTTGGTATTCTTGGAACTAGATGTTTTTCATCTATGAAGCCATCGATACCAAAGGGGTAGATTGTTGGAATCATGAATTTTGATGATATTCCTATGGAGGAGTATTGTAGAAACATGATTAGATCATTATCATAATGATATGTTACATTCATGACTGTGTTTGTCATTGATGTCACCATAATAGTTTTCTATGATATCTAATAGAAGAACAATGGTAAATATCAAATTGGTATGGATATTTTCACTAGCAAGGTTAAAGGGAGATATTACTAAGTGTCTAGTATTTGCAGCTAACCTCAAGTGTAAAAGATATTAAATCTAGAAGAAGCTATGCAAGTTTTGGTGAAGATTATTTAGAGATAGAGTTTACAGAAGCATGTTCAACTTTTTATATCTCTTAGAAGAGTTGTTATTCTGAGAAGAAAGGTTAAAGGCATGTAGAAAACATGTTGGAGATGATGTGGATAAGATCACTTGTCATAATATTACATGTGCAAAAATTTATTCAAGTTAAAAGGCAACATATTGATGTTATCACTAAGTAAAACATGTCCTTAATGAGGTCCTATAATAATTAATTGAGAAGGTGTAATAGATGACTCAAGGGAATTTTTTTATGGACTCGATATAAAGGAAGGACATTTTCCTTTGTTATACACAAACATTTTGGATGAAGTATGAAGAGTAGAAAAGAGGAGAAAAGTGATGAGCACTAAGTAATTGTGAAGATAAGGAAAGTAGTGTGAACTTGAAGAAAACTTTATTGTCAAGGTTTTATTTTGAGATCCAAGGTTTGATATTTGGATTTGAGGTTTGTGACTTAGTCTACAAGGTTTGATAGTGATTGGTTCAATTCATAGGATAGAGGAAAGAGGATAAAGAATAGTATGAACAATTATTCTACAAGGAATAGTTGAGAGATCAGTTGGATAGTGAAGTTTAGTGATCTTGCCCCATAAGCTATTTGGACAGTGGGTCATTCTACCTTCTACAACTCCTAACAGGGTTGGCACAACTCCTAATAGGGTTGAAATATTCTAACAAGGATTCAAAGTCTCCTAATAGGGACTCTTATATACTAAATGTGTTTATAGATTCATAACAAGGTCCATCTTCCAACAAGGAATATATATATATATATATATATCAGTATATCTTTGTGGGCCTCATTTCCACAAGGGTTTTCCCTTTGATCAAGGGTTTCCCTAGTTAACAAATATGGTGTAATTGTGTATGTGCATCTTGTTATGGTTATTTTTTACTTTGATTAAATTGTTAATATTAATTAAGGTTGATAAATGTTTTAGTTGGATAACTGATTCACAACCCCCCTAGTTATCTTGGTGGACTATTATTTCTAACAAAAGGATAGCCCTTCCTTATCAAGAAGTGCAAAAAATAGTGAATATTATTCTAGCAGCAGTAGATCCAAATCTAAGGAGGATAGAAATATTAAAGACATAAATTTATTTCTTGTGAAGAGAGAACCACATGGTAAGAAAATCTTTAAATGTTGAACTTCTATTGAGTTTGGTCATTTTTCTTCTAAATGTCCTTTGAGAGTAAAGAATTATAAGAATAAGTTCAAGTCTAGAAGGCCTAGAAAATGTTTGTATGCAAATGATGATGATGAATTAGAAGAAAAAGATTGAAAGTGATGATGAGTTAGGTTTTTTTTTTCTAAGGAAGAAAATCTTTATAAAAAAAAAGTCAGAGAAAAGAAAGTCCCAGTGTCATAGGTTGAGAAGAATGCTAATTGGATCATAGATAATGGTTTTTAACATCATATGATTGGTGATATGAATAAATTTTGTAAGTTCAACATCCATGATAGAGGAGTTGTTAGAGTTGCTAGTAATGCAACTTCTCATATCAAGGGACTATGATCTATTACTCTTGATGGGAAAAATAACATAGCTAATGTTTATTTTTTTGATGGACTCAAACATAATCTTTGAAGTGTTGGATAGTTGGTTGATAAGGGATACTAATTATAGTTCACATAAATGATATACATAATTAGTAACAAGAATAGTAAGATGATTGGCAGTGGTATAGGATCTAGAGGTAGTGTTTTTCAGCTAAATCCTACAAAGATGACATGTTTGGTTGCTAAAGTTGATAATACTTGTTTGTAGCATAGAAGGTTTTGTCATATAATTTTTGATAATATTGTGAAAGAAAGTAGTATATTTTATATAATATATTTACCAAACATTGTGAATCCTACTAATGTTGTGTGCAAGGAATATGTTATGGCTAAGTAGAAGAAAAGACCATTTCCTATCAAGAAGTTTTCTAGAACAAAAAAATTGAAGATTCTTCACATGGATGTGAGAGGCCCCACAAAAACAAGAGGATTCTATGGTGAAAGGAACATCATGATTATTGTTGATGAATTTATGAGGATGATATGGGTAGTGTTCCTTAGAGAAAAGTATGAAGCATTTGAGAAGTTTAAGTTATTTAAGAATAGAGTTGAGAATGAGTCTTAATTGAATATTAAATGTTTAAGATCAAATAGAGGTGGAGAATTGACCTTGGATGAGTTTAACACCTTTTTTGAAATGAATGGTATTAAAAGACATCTATCAGCCCCTAAGAATCTTGAGCAGAATGGTATTGTGGTGAGAAGAAATAGGTCTTTAATAGAAGCATCAAGAGCTATGATGTTTGAGAAAGATGTATAAAATATGTTTTGGAGAGTAGAAGTTAATACAATAGTATATATAATGAACAAAGTGCAAATAAGAAAAGGTACAAATAAGACACCTTAAAAATTACGGTTTGGACATCCACCACTGCTGAAGTATTTCATAATTTTTGGAAGTAAATGTTATATCAAGAGAAGTGATGACATTGGTCAGTTTGATGCAAGAAGTGATGAAGGTATTTTCCTTGGTTATTCATTGAAAAGAAAAACTAATTGATGTTTTAATTAGAGAATTAAGAATATTGTTGAGAGCACAAATGTTGAAGTGTATGAGAAATTTGAAGTTCAAAAAAGAATGTTTGATTATAATTTTGTTAATGAAGAAGCTAACCCTAAGCATATCTAAGAAAATGTTGAGACTTTTTATGAGACTCACAATTATTTTTAGAATGACATTCAAGTTGTTGAATAGAAAGAGGAACCAAGATATGAAACTAGAGAAAAAGTAAGAGTTGAGTTAGTGACACCAACACCAAACAAGGATTTGACAAAGAATCACTTCGCTAATGAGATTATTGGAAGAAAATAAAGAGGAGAAATGACAAAAAACATAGTACATGAAAATTTATGTTTGATTTATCAAGTTGAACCCAAGAGTGTTTATGAAGAATATAAAGATGATCATTGGATTTAAGCAATGAAGGAAGAACTAGATTAGATTATGAAGAATGAGACATGTGAATTGGTCACTAGGCCAAAGAAAAAAAAACATTATAGGAATTAAGTGTGTTTTTAGGAATAAAATGAATAAAAAAGGTGAGGTTTTGAGGAAAAAGGATAGACTGGAATGAAAAGAATATTCACAACAACAAGGTATAGACTATGAAGAAACATTTGCAACTATTGCTAGAATTGAAGAAATATGAATGGTCTTTGATTATGTAGAAAAGAAGAAGTTCAAAGTGTATCAGATGGATGTGAAGTCAACATTTCTTAATAGAGAACTTGGAGAATAAGTCTACATTGAGAAGCTTGAATTATTTCCTTTGGTAGAAGAATGAGATATGGTATGAAAGTTGAAGAAAACATTACATGGACTAAAGAAAGCACATAGATTTGGAATGCAAGGCTAAATGAGTATTTGGAAAATTTTGGATTTTCTAAAGGTACTATAGATAGTAACTTATATTTGAAACAAATTGAGAATTGTTTGTTGATTATTGTGATATTTGTGGATGATATAATATTTGGAGGTAATGAAGAAGCAAGTGACAAATTTTTTGATGAAATGAAGAATAAATTTGAGATGAGCATGATTAATGAAATGAAGTATTTCTTGAATTTATAGATTGTGTAGAATAATGATCATATATTCCTATCACAAACTAAGTATTTGAAAGACTTGTTGAAGAGATTTTTTTGGAAATTTGTTAGCATGTTGGTACACTTATAATAACAAGTCATAAGTTATCTAAAAAGATGAGACACCTACAATTGAGAAGAAGTACACATCCATGATTGGAGGATTGTAATATCTAACTCACACTAGACTAGATATATAAAATACAACTAGTATAGTAGAAATATTTTGAGCTGATCCTAAGGAATCACATTATGCAGCAGTAAAGATGATATTTAGATATTTGAAGGGTACACCTGATTTTGGCTTGGCATATAATAGGTCAAATAAATTTACATTGTGTCCATATACTGATGTAGATTGGGAAAGCAATATGGATGATAACAAGACTACAAGTGGTGGAGAATTTTTCCTTGGAGGAAGATCTGTTTCTTGGATAAGAAAGAAAAAAGATTGTATCTCACAAAGTACATCAAAAATAGAGTATGTAGTAGCAACAAAAAATTGCAATCAAATCATGTGGATGAAATCGATGCTAAAGAATATTAGGATAGAGTTTTTAGAACCTATTATCATACATTGTTATAACCCCAAATACAATAAGTATGTCTATGAATCCTATGTTACATTCTAAGACAAATCAAATATCGATTAAGTATCATGCCTTGAGAGAGAAAGTTACAAAGGAAGAGATTAGATTAGAGTAAGTTAATAAAAAGGAGCATATTGCATATATTTTGATGAAGCCTTTGCCTAATGATACATTTGAGTATTTATGAAGTATACTTGGGGTTATGACCCTACCTACTTTAGAGTAGGTGATGTAGAAATTGCATTAGTCTAGTGGTACATAGCACTATTATTTATCTAGACTGAATGTCAATGCTTCTTTTATGGGGGAGTATTTGTGTTTGAGAAGAGTCATGAAGTACTCTTGGTAGTTGGTACTAAATAGTTTCTTTGGACACTTGAGTTGGTCAAAGACATTGAGTGGATGATTATTTTATCGTTGATGTCAATGAGGCAGAAGTAGTGCATGAAAAACATTTTCAATGAATGAGGAAGAAGCGATTGGATATGAAATTATCTCCTATGAATGGGGGAGATCTATGAAGTAAATATTGATTTTAATAGGAGAGAATACATGAGAAATATGATTATATTGAATGGGGAAAAATTTTAACAATGAGAGAGAAGAATTTTTTCCTAAGAGTTTTGGATTTTATTAATGAAGAAGATTTCAAAAAAGGAGAGATATAACAACAAAAAAGTGGGATTTGGTATTCTTGGAGCTTAGATGTTTTTCATATATGTTTCCATCAATACCAAAGGGGGAGATTGTTAGCATGAATGTTGATGATATTCCTATGGGGGAATATTCTAGCATTGCTAAAGCATTGGAGATATTGAAAGCATGACTGTGTGTTGCATTCATGACTACATTTTTCATTGATTTTAACATACTAAGAAGATTGGAAAAGTAATAGACATAGATTGAGGTCATATAGATTGAGTATTGAAGATGAGGTTACATGGAGTTCAAAACATGTTCTTTGGTGTGTCCTCATGACTTTTCTAAGAGAATGTATATAAAGTCAAATATTGATAGCATTTATTTGTGGTTTATAGAAGATGGTTTATAGTCAAAGTACCTTAGAAGTAGTTTGTGGTGTTTATATTATATCTCTTAATAGGGATAGAATATAAATGAGTAGATTTAGATAAATATAGAAGAAAACTTGATTATGATGATAGCAAGTACACAAAACCCGAGGTTGCATGTGTGAGAAGTTGTGAAGACTACGAGATGATAGTATTTTTTAGTTATGAAAAAGATGTATTGTAGTGTGTTATCTTAATGAGGTTTTATTGTAATTAATTGGGGAAAGCCTCAAGGACAAATTAATGAATTATTTTGAGGACTTGGTATAAAGAAAGGATTGTTTTCTTGGTTGTAAAATCAATGTAAGAAAATAATATTAAATTTGTGGAGATTGGTAAATGTGAGAAAGTGATCAAAGGGATCATTGTGATTCAAAGTTGGAGATTTGGTATTGAGATTTCAAAAATGTTTTGGTACAGTATTGGCATCGGCAAGAGTTCAAGTTGTTGAGATTAATTGTAATTCTATTATTTTGAAATGAATAATACAATGACCAGTTGGATAGTGAGTTTGGTGGTCTAGCCCCTGTAGTTGTTGGGATAGTGGGTCCTTCTCCCTTCTATGATTCCTAACTAGGTTAGAATCTCCTCAAAGGGATTAAAAGTCTCCTAATAGGGATTAATATGTAGCGAATGTATTTCATTTTCTCCAAAAAAAGAGTCCATCGTCTTGCAAGGAACATCTATATTAGTACATCATTTTGTGGGTACCATCTCCACTAGGGTTTTTCCTTTGCTCAAGGGTTTCCCTAGTTAACATATCTGATGTTATTGTATATTTGTATCTTCTTATAGCTTCTATTTATATTGATCACATTCTTAGGGTTTAATAAGATTGATAAAATTTATATTGATAAGATAATTGACCCCCCCCCCCCCCCCACTAATTATCTTGATGGACTTTAATTTTGAACAAGACATAGTTAAGATAAGAGAGGAGTCACAAGAGCCAAGGTACTTTTCTTTCATGAGAAAATACCATTTCTTTTGAGGACATTCATACATCTACCAAACTATTTTAGCTGAAGATTTCTTATTTCTTTTTGATATATGTGGAAGACCAATACCACCCACTTGTTTTCCAAATGACATATCAGTTAAGGAAATTACAAGAATATGGACTTACTTGTCATACTATCATTCACAAAAATTTGTGGATAATTTTCTCAATCTAATTAATAAGGCCCCCTGATACTTGGAAAACTAAAATATAATAATTAAGGATACTTGAGAGTATTTATCTAACCAATAGAATTATACCACTTAGAGATAAATTCCTTAGCTTCCATGTGACAATTCATGCTTTAATTATGTCAATGATGTCCTTCCAATATTCAGTGGGATATCTAGATAAGGTGAAGGTAGACATTCCTGTGAAAAACCCAAAATATTACTAATTTTTGAGGAGATTACTAGATTTATCCTATATATAAGCCTCATAAAATTTTTGGCTTGAAGAACCCATTTATAGCTCCCAAATTCTTTTGATTTTATTAGCTTCATTAATTTTTTCCCTCCTAAACAAAAGAGTATCATCAAAAAATAATGAATGGGTAGTCAATATTGAGGTACCTTCAACATGAATTCCTTTCTATAATCCCTAAGAATGCTAGTGACTTTGATCCTATAGTAGGATCATAAGTATAAATATTCTACAATAATTATAGATAAAGAATGAGAAATAAGATAACCTTGTGTAACTCCCTATGTTGAAGAAAAGAAGCTAGCTAGAGTACTATTAATAATGATTGAGAACAAATATCTAGAGATGAATTCCATTACTGATTTACATCATTTATCTACAAATCTATTTTTTTAGAAATTTGACAAGAAATTCCTAGTTTAGTCTATCAAAGGCCTTCACCATCTCTAGCTTAATCACAAAAGTTGACCACTAGTTCATGTGAATTGAATGAAGAACTTTGTGAGCCACTAATGCTCCTTCAATAGTTTCCTTACCTTGGGAAAAAGCTCCTTCTTCATGAGAAATTATTATTTTCAAGATGAGATGTATCCTCAAGTATATTTCTTTAGTCAAAATATTATAACTATTTTTTCACAAAGAAATGGGTCTAATATTAGAAAATGTCTTATGACCATTGACATTAGGAATGAGAAAAAATTTAGTAGTATTAACATTCCTAAGCATAAGAAAACCTCTTTTTTATTTCTCCAATATAAGAAGCAAGCCCCAAGAAATTACATCCTAATACTTTTGGCCACAAAGTAATAACCCCATATGGAATGGGTGGCTCGTCTAAAGGAAGAGGAAAAAAAAACCTTTTGGATTTAATTTGTTGTAAAAGGGGATTACAAGATCTTGTTTTCTTGTGGTGATTTGAGTGTGAGTATAGTTTTAACTAATTCTTGATCACTAGATTTTAGGAGAAGAGGAGAGGACGAGAGAGCTAGTATAGTTTTGAATAATTTAATTCCTTCTTTTTATATAGCTTGCGCATCCAAAAGTATTTTACCTATAGAAGCTTCCTTAATGATAAAGATTGTGATATCTTCTTTTTTCTATTTCAAAATCATATTTTATTTTATTTTGTATTTCCATCTTCTTCACTTAACCATAATTCATATGATTTCTTCTTAAGTATTCATCTTCTCATTTATATTACTCTTTCCAATCTTCCTTTAATTGCTTCTATACAATATATGAATACACATCCAAACCTTCATGGATTATATGTTCATTAACTTGATCCAATCATTGTTTTTTACTAAGAAAAAATAGGTTTTGAAGGAGTCCTAAAATCTTGTACAAAATATGATAAGAAGAAACATTACAGTTCATGAGAAGAAACATAGCATAACAAAACAAGGTCATCCAAAAAACAAAAAAACAATCTAGGGAAAGACAACAGTAGAAGGACATGACCCAACAAACCAAATACCACATAAAGAATAAAAAGTAAAAAAATAGGCTAGCTAACCCAAGTTATTAAGAAGCTCAATAGTCTCTAGTTCAAGGTTATCTATCCTCTCTATTTCCTTCTTGATTTTCTCGATCTCTATAGTGGTAGTAGAGGCAATATTCCTAGTGTTGGGTATGGTTCTCTTACCAAAACCTACCTAACTATTAACATACTCCTTACAATATGAGATCTTGATAATGGCCTCATCCTTAGAGGTTCCCTCTAGCTTGTTGATGAGGATTTTAATATGCTCATTAGAGATTTTCAATATCTTAAATATATAATTAGCAATAACTTTGAGAGTATTCGTAATGTTTGAACCCTTTCCATCTAAGTCTAGTACTTGGGCCTCTAGGTTGTAGAGGGTAGAGATATTCATCAAAAATCATATATCCACACTGGATCCCTCAATGCCATAATTCCCCTTCACATTATTAAACCTTGTCTCAAGGGTGTTCATCCTTCCATTGACCTCATTCATCTCATGGAACAACCACTTTATGGACCTAGAATTGTCTAGTAGGTTGTTCCTAGATATATGAAGGACATCCATCTGTAGCTCTTTTCTAGAATCACATAGAACCAACATTTAAAGGTCAATAAGTTTCCTAAGATCAACATGACTAATTTTCTCACCCCTAATAACAAGGTTCATCTATTCTCTAGTGATTCCTAGCTTCACCATACTCATATCAATATTTTTCCAAAAATAATTCTTCAGCATAGGGGGGATCCCTAATAAGGTAGTGGGAGGGGTAATCCATACAAGGATCATAAGAAGAATCCAAGGGAATCTCTTTGGTTTTCATCTTACCCTCTCTGTTGGGAGTCTTTGATATAACCTTCTTCTATTGTTTTCTTCAAGGAAGGGGAAGGGGAGCCCTTATTCTTTATGTCTTTGTTTTTCTCTTCTCTATTTGTCTTCATACTCTCCTCTTCATTGTACTCCACATTAGAGGAAATAACCACTTTGGAGATTTTTCATTTTTTACCCTCCTCCTTGAAACTTTTTATGGGACTCTTGGAAGAAGATCCCTTTCCTTTGTCTTTGGTGGTAGTGGCCTTAAAGTCTTCTAAATGCATGCCTCCACTATTCTCTATCTCCAAGATGTTAGGATTCACCACAGATAGAAATAATAGTTACATGCAAATATAACCAATATCATAAAATAATAAATTACACATAAGAGAACACAAGGCACATGGATTTAATGTGGTTCACCCAACCCCTAGGCTATATCCACCAACAACAAGTCCAATATTATTATTATCTAATGATTACAATCTACACTCCTTTATAGCTCAATACCACTGCAAGAAGCTACAATATAACTATATATTATGAAATCCCTAACCTTAAGACATTTAAGAAAAGCTTTTTTCTCTTACAAAATTGGGTTTAGAATAAGCCATCCAATAGAAAAATAATAACAAGTGACCTTTACAATAGTAGGGTCATTTTTAGCTTCAGGGGCTCTACCCCCAAAAACTCTTGCAAAGGTGCTACCCCTTGACCCCAGCTCAAACCCCCATAGAAATAATCTAGGGAGAAACTATGCTAAATAGACCTTTGAGTCTTATTAGGCTCCACATCACAACACAAGAAATCCTATCAGGAATCTAAATCATCATGATCTCCATCATAATATTCCTTTTCTCGATTATATTTTTCCTAAAAATATACTTTAATATATTCATTAATAAGAAACATGAATCCATCATGTAGGGGAGGGTTTGTAACCACTTTTTCCCTAATCCCATTGAAGTTTGAATTGTAGAAATGTACATATAAAAGGGAATTAAAATTTTGATAGCATGTCTAAAATGGTTCAACAAAATAAATCGATGCATGCAGATATAAGAAAATATCACTTCCAAATTGACATAATACCTAATGGCTCTATGCCACATGAAGAACATCCATCTATTGCTCTTTGCTAAAATCACTTATAACCAACATTGAGTGGTCAATAATTATCCTAAGATTAACATCACCAATTTCCTCACCCCTAACAACTAGATTCTTATTTTCTCCTGCAATTCCAAGTTTCACTATACTCATATAAATATTTTTCTAGATAATTTTATTTACCATAATGGGGGATTGCTAACAAGGGAGTGGGAGGGGTAATCTATAGTAGGTTGGTAATAAGGCTCCAACATAATATTTTTTGCACCCTTCTTACCCTCTTTGCTGGTAGTCTTTGATATAACCTTCTTCTATTTATTTTTCTTCAAGATAGGGGAAGGGGAACCCTTATTCTTTATATTGTTGTCCTTCTCTCCTCTTTTTATCTCCTGTTTCCTCTTAGTCCTACTCCTCATTAGAGGAAATAATAACTTTGGAGAATTCACATTTTTTACCTACCTCCTTGAAATTATTTAGGGCATTCTTGGAAGAAGAGCCCTTTCCTTTTCCTTTGGTGGTAGTGGCCTTAAGTTATTCTGAATGCATTCCTTCACTATCCTCCATCTTTGAGAAATTTGATTGGGAATTGAAATCTTCATAATCTCCCTCAAAATCTACCTTTTATTCAATAGATTTTCCCAAATAATGAACTTTAATATATTCATAAACAAGAAGCATAAGACCATGGTGTAGGGGAGGCTTTGCAACCACCTATTCCCTAATCCCATTAATGTTATAATTTACATAAGTGTAAAAATAAAAGGGAATGTATATTTTTATAGAATATCTAAAAAGGTTCAATAAAATAAAGTGATGGGTGTAGATACATGAAAATATTCCTTCCAAATTGAAATAATAAACAATGGCTTTAATCCACGTGAAGAACATTTATCTTTAGCTCTTTTCTAGAATCACTTAGAACCAACATAGAAGGGTCAATAAGTTTCCTAATATCAACATCACCAATTTAGTCACCCCTAAAAATTAGGTTCATCTTTTCTCTAGAAATTCCTAACTTCATTGTACCTATATAAATATATTTCTTGATAGTTTTATTTATCTTAGGTGGTGTCCCTACTAGGAAAGTACAAGGGGTAATCCATAGTAGTATCCTAAGAATTCCCCACATGAATATCATTATCACTCTTCTTACCCTCTTTACTAAGAGTGTTTGATATAAGCTTCTTCTAGTTTATTTTTCTTTAGGGAAGGGGAAGGGGAACCCTTATTCTTTATGTGCTTGTCTTTCTCTTATTTGTTCATCTCCGTATCATCCTTCTCTTTATTGTACTTCTCATTAGAGGAAATAATCACTATGGATATTTTGCATTTCTTACCTCCTTTAAATTCTTTAGGAGGTGCTTGGAAGAAGAGCCCAAACTTTGTCTTTGGTGGTAGTGTCCTTAAAGTCTTTTGTTGAATGAATGCCTTCATTATCCTCTATCTTCAACAAATCCTATTAGGAATTAGAAAATTCATAATCTACCTTAGAATATTCCTTTTCTTCAATAGATTTCCTCAAAAAATGAACTTTAATATATAAATAAATAAGAAGCATGAGGCAATCATGCAAGAGAGGGTTTGTAACCACCTTTACATAAACCCATTGATATTAGAATTCATAGAACTATAAAGATAAAATTGAATGGAGATTTTGATAGCATGTCTAAAATGTTTCAACAAAACTAAGTGATGAGTGTAGATACAGGAAAATCTCCCTTCTAAAGTGACATAATAAACATTGGTTATGAGTACAAACCTCCAATTTTCTTTTTATATAAGTAGGAGGATAATATGTATTACTATCCTTTATCAAAGTGTTGCATTCCTCCTCATACTTAGGAAAGTCATCAAAAATCCTATCAGACATCTTTGTATCTCTATAAAAATTCTTATCTAAAATATGTATTTGAGTGACCTAGGATATGAGCTCCTATGTAACTTTGATGCTTCTCTCAAAATTATTCAAGGTCCCTTTATTCCAACTCTTAAGGAAAATATTTGTGACACTAGAGCTACCAACATGAAACCTATCCATGAAAGGCATAAGATGACTATTACACAAGATCCCACACACCTTGGTTCTTCTCCTCCATTTCTCAAAGTTCTTCAACTCCCTGCATTTTCAATTTCCACCCATACTTTTATTGTTCAATTCACACACAAAAATAGTAACTAAACAATAGAGAAATAACTTGCATGAATTAAACTAGTTATGAATGAATAAAGAAGATACAATGCTCAAAATCACCCACAAAATATGTGATAAAAAAGGGAAATCACTACACCTCCCATCATTTCAGTCTATTGAATTCATCATAATCAATAATCTATCACCTTGAGGTACCATTTATGTTATTGAAAATGAAGCCCTCTTTTCCATTTACCATATCATAATTAATATTTGATGTGACCTCCATAGGGAGGCTCATATCACCTTGCCAACACATCCTCTAGTTGAATTTCACCATCACATTGGAAATAGAATTAACAATCTTCTCCCTAAACATGATTGATAAAATAACTATCCTTAATATTAAGGATATTTTTTGTCTCTTGGATTATATTATCAATTGTACATTAGAATTTGGATAATGTTATTTGATTTTTTCTCCAACCATATCTTATATATACCCATGTCCTTATCCATTCTATTATCTTGGAGAGCCATCATCACCTCTAGATAGTGGTTGGTCTAGTTTTTCGACAGAAGTGTCACAACAACAAGGAAACAACCAAAGTGATCTCTAGTTGACCTAGTCATTATTTAACCTTATTCTTTTGCATAAAATTATTCTTAAACACTTTCACATTCCACTCTTTGATATGATATTTCACATAACACATCTTTCTATAAAATTGAAACATTTTGGTGCCATTATGATGAGGGGAACTTACCCACCATTGTCTAAGAAGTGAATGAAAATCAGAATGTTGAAACCACATTCACTAAAAATTGAAGAATGGTCTATATCTTTGATGGTTTGCATTTAGTGTCTTGGAAAGGGTTAGCTAAATGAGGAAATGATCTAATCTGGTATAGGAAGAAATCTATGACTAAAAGTAAAATCTCCATTATTTGAGAAATTAGAAACCTATATAACCTTTAAGAAATTTATAAAAAAATATAACTCTCATATTTTTCCATGTGAACTCACCATTTTGTAGAATAATATCAATCAAATTATCCTCCATAATGAAGGATGAAAAATCCTCCATTATTCTTGTTGGTGATATAATCCCTGCCCACTTCTCTTTTAATAAGGTAATAGCATTAAAATCCCTAATAATCATAATGATTTGATTAGACAACTATTCCATGAATATTATCAAAATATCTCAAATTTTATTTTTTTGATGAAGGTGAGGGATCATAAATGTTGAGAAGGGAAAAGTCAAGATTACAAAGTTGAACTTTAAAGAGCTTCCAATATATACCCTAATTGATATGATTCCATAATTTAGAGAGGCCCAAAATACTCTTAAACATGTAAAATGATTTGTTTCTACTTGGACCATTTATGAGGTAGCATAGTTTTACTTAGTAATCATATTTAATTGAAGTAGAATGGCATCTATTTGTTAAGAATCAAGTTGCAATTTTGTTCTTTATCCTTTTTTAGAGACATTTGTTCCTATAAAATTTCATGATATTACCTTAATTAGATTGAAGGAGAACACTTAGTCCTCTTTTTAATTATTTTGGGTGTTTTAAACTTATCTTGGATTGTGATTTGTATACAAGCTTATAATTCTTCTTTATCTTGAACACTCTTTGAGTTTTTTACCATATATTTTTGAACCTTTCTTATGAATTCCTATGACACTAGGAATTTCATATAGTGATAAAATTTCAGAGTAGTCAAAGAATTTTGTTCGATAATGAGGTTTTGAGGGTATACCCTCACACAATTGAAAAATATTTGAATCCTTCTTATACAATATATGTGAACAATGGACCTCCTGCACCTTATCTAGAGTAATATCCTAAGAGCCAAAATAGATTGAAAATTCCTCAAACACTTCCTAGACTACTATCTCATCTTGTACTTGTAAACTAATAGTAAAGGCTAGATGATCAACCATGTTTTCTATTCATGTATCAAAGATAATCATCCTCCCTTTCTATGTCTCATAATTGGGTTGAAATCTCATATTTACTAGAGAATTAGAAAACACTAGTTCATGAACTAATTGTTCCTATTACTTAAAAACTAGTTTTCCCTATTATAAAGGGAGCTCATTCAAAGAGCCCCAAAAAATTCTAGCCCAAAGATTATATGAAATCTTCTAACTATGGTCAACTATAATATTTGAAGATGTGCATTCCCTAGCCTCATTTTTGTCACAATAAGATGGTATGTCTCATACAGTAAGCTTGAGTGATATTGCAAAGATTTGACCAACCATAAATAAAACTTCCTTCATCATAACTAAGGATAGATGTATGCCAGTCCCCCATGACTTAACCATAACATATGGCATTATTAAAAAAATTAATATCACTCAAATGATTAATTTGATTTTGAGGGGTTCCTTGAGAAGTCAATAGTATCTTGTAAAGATCAACCCCAATACCCTAATAATTATTTAAATGAGTCACAACTCTTGTGTGGCTAGGTGGGATTTGACTAAAGCATTTAACATTTATCACTCAATTTTGATGAAGTGTCCAATGTTTTT
The DNA here is from genome assembly GCA_028749045.1 of Cupressus sempervirens. Taxonomy (NCBI): domain Eukaryota; kingdom Viridiplantae; phylum Streptophyta; class Pinopsida; order Cupressales; family Cupressaceae; genus Cupressus; species Cupressus sempervirens. Next base: position 691,344,275 of record CM053791.1, on the reverse strand, counting down.
CCCTTTATATTTAGGTAATTTAGAGTTCATTGATTCATGATAAAAAAAAAACCTCAATCTTTCAGTTTTTTGAATTGATGACACACACATTTATCTAAGAAAGAGGAGTTGTGTTGCTAATAGTCAAATTTTTGTAGGGATGAGGAGAGATTGTGATAGACTTCTATAGGATCCTACCCTTTCACAATGTATTAGAAAGTATAATGCCCTAGATAATTTTTATGTTGATCAATTGTTCTTGTATCTTGGATAACCATATTTTGCTCCCATACATCCCACTTGGAGTTAATAAAAATGGTGTTTGGTAGTGGTTTTAAAAGATTCATCAATAAACAAACTCTTACTCTCAATTTTGTAAACTCAAATAGAATAAGGTCATGCTTGGAAAATATTCTCAATGCATTTGAAAATCATTCAATAATCTTAGGATATCTATATTTTAGAGGGAGGAAAGGAAAGAGATCCAATAGGGAATGGCTGCACAAAGATTTGGACTTAGTTTAAAATTAGGAACCCGTGCTAAGGTGAACCCAAAGCCTTTGCAAAACTAACCTTTATGCTTATGAACTAGATCTTTACATAATTTTGTTAGAGTGTGGTTGTCCTTGCACCAAAAGACTGATCTATCAATGCCTGATACAACCACTCAACTTATAGTACATAGGAGGTGGTTAAGCCCTTGTAATGAATCTTGAGGGTAGCATAGAATAAATTTCTAACAATCTCCCCCTCAATGTTACCTAAGGGTCTAAGGATAGGAACTTGTGCCCAAGCTCTAATACCACTTATTAGAGGGGGTTTTCCATTGCACTAGAAGACCAATCTATCAATATATGATATAACTGTTGGTGTAAATAAGTATTCACTATTTATAGTTACTTAAGTTTACTTAGGTTAATGCATTATTTATTTAATTTTCATTATTTTATTTGTGAGACACTTAGGATTTTGTGTACTCTTGTGAGTTGTCATGATGAGATCACAGGGGTCCTCACCTCTTTTAAGCACATGTTGTCTACAATACGGGAATCTTCTACACACATATGACACTTTGTCATTCTTATCCTTTCATCTAGAATGTTGGATAAGGTACTTAGTTGTCTTATCTTATGGTTGTTTCTAGAGACATTCTAAGTGCTTCCTGAGAGGCCTTTATATACAGGCACTCCTAGTGTACTCTTAATCATGGCATATTGAATATATCATCATTCTGATCATACTCTCTCTTTCTAGTCTACTGTATGCTTGTGTTTGAGTTCTTATTTTTTGGGTCAATTTTTCCCTTAGGAAAATTCTTACATGGTATCAGATCTTGGAGATTTTCTCATCACATAGCTATTCGAGACCATGCTTGCTTCATCACCTCAATCTGAATCCTGAGTACTACAAAAATTGGGAGTGTCTAGAGCTAGATCTGACCTCACCATTGTGTTTGGAATGCTAAACTAGTGAAAATTGACTATAAACTTGGCTACCTTGGCCTAAAGTCAATCATGAGGCAAATTTTTTTTGCAAATCAGAACTCAGAGGCCCCATTTGCAATTTGAGTATGGCCATTTTTTGCAAATTTAATTGATTTACTTTAGATTTGCATTTATTTCTCTATAATTTTCATCAAAATTATTCAAATTTAATTTATAGCAGAGAAATATTTTTTAGCAAAACTAGGCAGTGACACCCTAGCTCTGCCATTTGAATGGTATATTTTGTGGCGAACAAGTAAACTGTTATTTGGTATATTTATTAAACTCACGAGCATATTACCCAGTGGCCATACCATTTATTTTTTATGCATCACACAATATAACTTGGTGACTATATCCCCATAACCATTGGATTCCTCAAAATCTGGTTCATATTCTACTGGACCTGCCAACCCCTCCACCGGTAGGCAACCTCTTTGAAACTAATGTTGTGGGGGTTTCATTTTAAATAGTGCATAAAGTGCACACCCACTCAATGTGGGACTATTAAATAAAACTCTAACATGATTTGAAAACCCTCTAGCAGCTCTATGAAGATTTTGGCATGTGATTTAGATTTTTCGGTGTGGCTTTTCTGTTCATGACACTTCTACACTTTACTGGCCACAGACTTGGATTCTTGGCAATAGACTATTACCTCCTATACAGTGATTAAAATTTCAAATAGGGTTTAAATATTCAAGTGTTGTATTACAGTTTCAGTGATGACAATATTGGCCAGTTGTTTCGACAAACCACAACCAGTTTTTAAAACCAGCCCACTCACTTTCTTGCCTAGTGGTAATTAAAACTGCCATGTGGATAGTAATAGCTTGACCTCCCCACCATGTATACCATTGAAAATGCAACACATGGACTACTTTCACTTCACCATGTGTCATCTTGCACAAATTTTATCCACCCATTATCTACCCCACGTCACCTACCAACTGTGTAGTGAAACATCACTGCCTGATATTGCCACATCAACCACATGGATAACCGACCTTTTTGACACATCAGTGTATGAAATTTTAGCATGTGTATCGACCATACAGTATGAACAAAAACATCATCTGCCATGTCGATAGGGGCTATTTTTTGTTGACATCATCATTTTATGAGGTTAAAATTGACAGCCATTTGATCATCAAAATTGGGCATTTTACAACTATAGAGATGGCCATTTGATCATCAAATTTAGCATCGTATTTTTTCTTCAAACCCCTCTTCAGATTGCATTTTAGTTTGGCAGCTTGACTTCACAAGCCCATATCTCGGACATCCAGACTCCGATTTAGGTGCAATTTTTTTTGAAATTGGGTAGAATTTTCTAAATTTTGTAGTAGTGGTGTTGTTTTCTAGTTTTGGTGCACAAATTTTGTAGAAATTGCATTTTTTGGTGATTGTACGTACATAATCCTGTGTTTTGCAACTTTAGAAGTTCAGTCTCAGCACATCTGGTCACTTTTTTAGGTTCTATTTTTTTGAAAGTGCATATTTTTCATCTAATTTCTAGATCTAAAATTAGATTCTAGGGTTGTGTGAACCAATTTCTCACTTTCATAATTAGGCCTTCTTTGACATTGTAAAGCTTTGATTCTTTTTCAGAATTGTTGTAAATTCGAGCTATAGTGCTTAAGTGACAGATTTAAGCCTCATAAAGCAGTTGTAAAAGAAATATTTGAAAGTCCACTTTGTTCATTTTGTCAAGTAGCCCATTGTAAATGCACAACTTATAAAGTGCCAACAACATCTTTTTTGGGGAGGTCATTTGATTGAGTGAAAAGGGGAGGTAAGGAATTTTGCAGAATTGAGGGGATTGATCGTTAGAACTCACCAACATTCAATCCACACAAGACAGATGTTGCAACTATGAGGATTAAGACTCTCAAGACCATGGCAAGTTGCATGATAAAGGCCAAGTCTCTTGATCCTAGATTAGAAGTTGAAGCCATTAGCAGTGCTACTCACATACTTAATAGGTCTCCTCATCCAACCTTAGATGGAAAGAATCCTTTTGAGGCATGGTGTGGTAGAAAACTAGTTGTGAGTCACCTTAGAGTCTTTGGTTGTCTAGCATGGGCTAACCTATCTTCCAAGAGTTGCAAGGCATTGACACCTAGGCCTTGTACTTTCATTGGTTATGAAGATAATGTGAAGGCTTATAGACTGATGGATCAAAAGACTAATGAGATTTTTGTGGAGAAGGATGTTCACTTTGAGGAAAGTTCTCCCAACTTGTCCTCTACTCCTCTCTGCACATCATATACAATGGAAACTGATAGTGACACTAGCCATAGTGCTTCAATAGGTTTAGACACATGGGTTTCTAATGATAGTTGTAGTGAGAGGTCGCATCAATCTAGTCTACATGCTTACATTACCACAATGAAAGGTCCAACATAGCATGGTACATCTCATCTTCTAGCTCTAGCTACAATTGACTTGGGAGATAGAATTGAGGGCATACATCTTCTCATTGATGAAGGTAATCCTTCTACAGTTGTTGTGAGGGCTCACTCTAACCCTCATGTCCATTCTCTACATGATCAATCTTCGTAGGTTGGCATGATTGTGGATCCTTATGAACAAAAATTAGTGGAGGTCTCTTTTTCAGTAGAGGAGATAGATGGTTTAGTTGAATAGGTTCAACATATATCCTTGCTAGAACTGCATTCATTCTTTTTAGTATAGTTGGAAGGGGTGAACACCAGCATTAGGACAGGGATACTTGAGCAGGTTTTAGGGCCACCATACATCTTTAGGAGTGTACCTTTGCATTTGTTTCTTCCTAAGGGAAGGAACACCATTATGCATTCTTGGACTAGCTTCTTCATCAGAGCAGCTTTCACTTGTTGGCATTCTTCTTTTGGGAGGGGAGCCTATTCTATCTCTCTTCCTTCTCTCATTTGCTTATGTATATACTAGATGTATGTTGTAATGGGGGAGTCCTTATTAATACATCCATCGATGCATCCTTATTTATCTCTCTTTTTGGGGGAGGGTTTTTCCCATGAGGTTTTCCCTCTTTCCTCACTTTATGAGATATTGCATCTTCATTATGTACATATTTACCTAATATGGCCTAGTAGTTGGGACCCATTATGCATCTTCATCCTAGTTTTCATAAGCTTAAGGGCATTTCCCTAAGTTGCACTTAAGGGGGGGTGTTGGTGTAAATAAGTATTCAATATTTACACTTACTTAAGTTTACTTAGGTTAATGCATTATTTATTTAATTTTCATTATTTTATTTGTGAGGCACTTAGGATTTTGTGCACTCTTGTGAGTTGTCATGATGACATCATAGGGGTTTGCACCTCTTTTAAGTGCATTTTGTCTACAAAACAAGAATCTTCTACACACATATGACACGTTGTCATTCTTATCCGTTCATCTAGAATGTTAGATAAGGTGCTTAGTTGTCTTATCTTCTAGTTATTTCTAGAGACATTCTAAGTGCTTCTTGAGAGGCCTTTATATACAGGCACTCTTTGTGTACTCTTAATCATGGCATATTAAATATATCATCATTTTGATCATACTCTCTCTTTTTGGTCTATTGTGTGCTTGTGGTTGAGTTCTTAGTTCCTAAATGAATTTTTCCCTTAGGAAAATTCTTACAATAACCACTCAACTTATATTACATAGGAGGTGGTTAAGCCCTCACCATGAATCTTGAGGGGAGCACTCAACAAATTTCTAACATAAATGACACCATAAAAAATAAAGAGTTAGAATCTATATAGAACATATATTTCCCACTCATATAGTGGTCTTTGGACCAATCATACATTTTTAAAGCTATGAATAAGGAATAAAATTATAGATAAGGGTTGTCTCCTATATATAAGAAATTTGAGTTGGTAGTAGATCATTTGGTAAGGAAATGGAAATAGTTGACTTTTGCATCCATGATCAATCTTGGTTACCTTGAGTACATGGTTTAGGTATTGGATTGATTATTGTATCGGGGAGGTGAGTTAATAATCACCATTTAAAAATATTTATCAAATTTTAGTCTTATTACTAGTAAGATTCAATTATACCTATAACAACATTATTGATTGCCTACTCATTAAAAAAAAATGCATAATAGTAAAGCATTCACACAATAATAAATCTAGTATTTATCATGAAAACCCAATTTACGTGAAAACCACAATGTGAGATCGATGCTCACACATTTTTACTATTATGAAATATGTTCTATTAGGAGCCTAACCAATTAATGGTTACAAAAAAATTGTTAGGTGTTACCCTGTTACAGGATTCTCCTCTAGACCTGTTAGACTATTTACTCTATTAGGAGTAAACTTGATAAAGTATTTCAACACTCTAATCTAAGGATGTTCTCATGTTAAAGGGTTTACAATAGACCAATAAGGGCCACCCCTTTAAGGGATTTCAACTATGAAAATGATAAAAAAATAGCAAAAACAAAGTAATATATAGTTTGTACTATCATACTATATAAGATCCATTAAATATCCATAACACAATTACATACCATTATCCTTCTTCTATTCTCAAATACAATTGCAACTTGATTATTGCTGTTATGCTCCAATAATCCTTGTCTATACTTGCATTCTTTTCACTTCCTCTTGCTTAGTTATGATACCTAACTCTTCTCTTTTCTTCCATTAAGTAGATGTTTCTCAAAACATAAAACCTAAACCTATATCCAATGGTCATAATTCCATCATCCCATCTTTTCTATCAATGTCACATTGTTATCTACTTTTTCTCTTCTTGAACAATCTTTTCTACGTCAATAATTGTGTCATTGATCCAGTTTCATGTATCATCCTACTTTTCCTTCCAATTTGTAATACTAACTTTGGATTTTGTACATTATACCTTTTATTTGCAATGAGATATTATTTTTCCTAATAAGGTTCTTGATCCCCTTCTACCAATAAGAAATAGAGTATCTAATAGAGTATGTCCTCTTATCAGGTGTGTCTTCAAAAATCTTAGACTTTATTCTTAATATATACTCCAATTTAATTTGCATTCAAATGATAAGAAATCCAACCACTAAATTGCTTCCCACTATTTGTTCCAACTATTACTTGATAAGTTCCTTATAGTCATACCTATGTGCCCTACTCATCATTCTTATATAGATCATGTTATGATATGGTAAAAATTCAAAATAATATGCCAAGAATTTTTGACATCAATGAAAAATAGTATAAATGATTACCATACAATTAATTATCCTTTTATCAACAACTTGTTAAATCAATTATGCCAAAAATCTCCCCCTTTGGCAATATGCAAAACTATTAAGATAAGTAATATCATATTTTCTTGTACTAATCTCCCCCATTCATTATGGTCTTTTTGAATGATTATTCTTTCTATACTTCAATTATCATTACTTTTCCCCTTTGAAACAATGCCAAAGGAATCAATCCTATAATAAATCATCCTCTAATTGTTTCTTATTTTATGCTCCTATCTTCCCTTGCTATACCACTCCTCCTTTGAGTAGTTCAAACCTTCATCAGTCTATTCTAATAATATGCTTTGAAGAACACATTTATTTGATATAACATGCATTTCTTCTAGTTGATTTAGATAGAGGTAGGACACCTAGTTTACCTATTAAGTATCACCTTAGTGTGATAGGTTGCACATTCTAAAAAAATTCATCATTCATTAGTCCCTATTGTGTTATTATGCATTGATTTTCTATTATTGGTTAAGCATTATCAATACCTAAAATATTTTTTTTGACTTCTATCTTTTTAGGTTCAAAATATATCAACTTACTATATCCTTTAGGTTTCTTGCAACTATTTTCTTCATTTTGGTTTGGGAATTCATCTATCTTGACATTAGCACTCTTAATTATCTTATTTGACTTTAAGTTCAAAAACTTGTACACTTCATTCTTGGTTGAGTATCTTAGAAATATGCCTTCCTCTCTTTTTTTGTCAAAATTTCCACTTCTTTCATCCTTCTTAATATAACATTTTCTTCCAAAAATTCTAAAATAACTAAAATTAGGTGTTTGTCCATACCGAATTTCATAAGGTTCCTTGTTTACTCTCTTCTTAAGTTTTAGCCAATCAAACATATAGATTGTTTTGATAATAGTTTCTCTCTAAAATTTATGTGATACTCTATTCTGACTTAACAAAGTTCTTTCACATTACATTATAGATCTATTTCTCCCTACAATGCCATTCTTTTGGGGTATTCTTTGTGCCTTCATCTAACTCTTAAATCCATTTTCCTCACAATATTCATTGAACTCATTAGATGTGGTTTCAACTCTTCTATTTGATCTAAGACACTTTGATGAAGGGTGCTCCCCTTAATATCTTAAACACATACTAGAAACAAAGAAATAACACCAATTTGTGAGACCAAATATGGGCTTATTATTATCATTGCAAATGCAGAATTATAGAATTCAAAATTACAATTTACTAACCCACATGGGCACCTTCATTATAGTAATTTGCAAGAAAAAGATGTGAACTATCACCCAGAGATGTCCTAGACAATGTACATGCAATCCTCAAATATAAATTTTTACATTGCCCAAGAAGTTTCTAGACATTAAACCCTAAGCCTTGAGACCGATTAACTCTAAAATTAGATATAGAGTCAGCCAATACACTTTTGACACTTATTTTGGAAATTTTGGTCAGCCCAACTATGAAGGCCATAAATTTCAAACCATTCCTCCTATTGGCTAGTATACCCACTTTTTAGAATCCTAAAGTTCTGCACGCTAGCTCTAGTCAACCCCATTTGAGAGCCCATCTAGGGTCTCTGAGGTCTTAAATAGTGAGCCTAAAGTTTTTATACCAAAATTGAACACCAAAAATTTGTAATAAATCTACAAATATTTATGATATGGAACTAAGCCTAAACTAGTAGGCTGGTATATTTGAGACGGATATCCATGTCTAAAATTAGAACATTTTGAACTCGTATGACTAAATTACTAAGTAGCTAGCCTCCAAAAGCAAAAAATATGCATTGAGACAACCCTTATTCAAGAAATTAAAAGGAAATATTTTTGGGTGATGCAAGATTTCTCTTACACCTAGGATGCTCCTCCATTAAACACCTGTGGTAATTTGAGAAGTGACCCCATCATGTCTCAGGAGTTTAGAGGAAAATGAGGGTAATTAACCTCCTCCCTTGCTAGCCATGATGAATCTTCTACTAGCCTCCCTTTCCACTTGATTAGGTATTCTTCATAACAATTTTTTCTTGTACTTTTCTAATAACTCCCTAATCTCCTTTGTAGCCAAACTAGCTATTAGAATACTCCACTACACTTCTACAACTTCATCTCAATCACTCCATAATACTTTGTCAAATCTAAAATATTAAATACTAGTGAATTATTCAATTCAACAAATTTAAAACAAACTTCTTCACATCGTGCTACAACTATGGCCAATAATAATTTTCAACAAGAAAAATAATGGTTTTATCTCTACTAAAGTGTCCAACCAACCCTCTACTATGCTTCTTCTTGACGAGATTCACTTTCACACAACTTTTGGGAATGCATAATTGAATTCCTTTGAACAATATACCATCCTAGATTATGAAAACCAACAAAGTTTTCCTATCAAGAATAAAAAATCCTGTATAACCCTTCCAAGATTCTCCAAAATTAGGATCCTCTAGATATAAATTCTTGAGTTCCTTGAAGCCAATCACCTCAATCTACATCTTTGTCAAGAAAATTTGTCTTCTACTAAGAGCATCTACAAATCTATTAGACTTCCCACTCTTGTGTTTCAAAAAAAATGTACAATTTTGCAAAAACTCAACCCACTTCAAATTCCTTTTGGTTCAATTCTCCTTGACTATTAAAATATTCTAAAGCTTGATGATTAGTATACAAAAAAAACTCCTTCAGAATAAGATAGCATCTCCACTTATTCAATGCCTAAACTATATCATAAAATTCCTAATCATAAACAAAATATTCTTTTGGCATCATTCAACTTCTCATTGCCATAGGAAACATGTCTACCTTCTTGGCTCACAACAACTCCTATCATAGTACTGATAGCATCACACTCTACTTGAAACACCTTGTTAAAATGTGGAAGTACTAAAATAGGCTGCTCAATCACTTTTTTTTCAATATATTAAACTCTTATCTACTCCCATTCTCTACTTAAACCCTTTACCATTTCCCTTGATTATTTCAGTCAAAGACCCACAAATATTGCTAAATCCATTGATAAACTTCTCTAGAAACTAGCCAGTTCATAAAATGATATTACATCTTTTCCACTCCTTGGAGTAGGCCATTCAAGGATAAAAGTCACTTTCTTAGGGTCCATTTTCAAACCTTCTATTGAAACTAAATATCCCAGGTACACCAATTTACTCTTCAAAAACTTCACTTCTTTAAGTTTACCTATAACTTTTCTTCCTTCAACTTCTCAAACAACTTTGAAATATGCATCAAATGCTCTGACATATTTCAAAAGATCAAAATATCATCTAGGTAAACAATGACAAACTTACCCAAAAATTCCTTTAGAACCCCATTCATGAGCCTCAAAGAAGTGCTTGGTAAATTGGTTAGCCCAAAAAGCATGACTAACCAATCATACAATCCTTCCCTTATCTTGAAATTAATCTTCTAGTTATCACCTGTTCTAATGTGAATGTGATGGTAACCACTCTTTAGATCTATCTTTGTAAAATACATAGTGTTAGAATATATAGTCCACTAATATAACTAAGAGGCGTTGGGGGGGGGGGGGGGGTGTGCGTGAATCAATTATACAACTATTATCACTTTTATCAACCTTAATAATCCTTAACCATGTGATCAACATAAACATAAAACATAGCAATCAAATCATACACAATGACACTAGATATGTTAATTGGGGAAACCCTTGATTAGAGAGAAAACCCTAGTGGGGATGGTACCCACAAGATGATGTACTAATATAAATATTCCTTGTTAGAGGATGGACCCTGTTAGGAGTCTATTACAACATTTAGTACATATGAATCCCTGTTAGGATATTTCAACACTATTAGGACTCTATTACAACATTCAATACATTTGAGTCCCTGATAGGAGACTTTGAATCCTTGGTAGGAGATTCTAACCCTATTATGAGTTGTCAAAGATAGCTAGACCCACAACCCAAACAACTTCAAGGTTAAGACCAATGAACCTACTGTCCAAATGATCTATGTATTATTCCTTATAGAATAATAGAACTAAATTTTACTTCCTTCCTCTATCTTTATCCTATCAACTAGACTTCTTCTCCTTTTGATCTTGTAACCAAATCACAAACTACACATCCAATAATCCCTTGGATTGCTTACATGCATTCACTCAAAACTTTGCTACTTTCCACACTTTGCAAATGCAATGCACAATATATACTTGATACATTTTAAAATCAAGGAAAACATCTTTTCTTTATACTATATGTTCATAATAATTCCTTGAGTCATCCTTAATGATTTTTCAATTAATTAAAATAAGATATATAATTAATTACAATTACAATAGCACTATTAGCTAACAATCTATTACAAAACTTCACATGTGCAACTCTAGGTCTTGCATGCTTGCTGATGTCACCACTTGACTATCCTCTATTACTGGTTGACTACACATCACCTTGTTATATCTTGGCTAAAAGATATAATGCAAACATCAGAAACTACCAAACAAATGCTCTTTTTTTATGTTTCTCACAATGAATCAAACACAACTACCGTACATCTTTGACTTAGACATTTTCCTCTTAACCATATCATTAGGACACTCTCAAGAACATGCCCTTAACTATTCATCACTTAAGCCTTACTTAGTTACTATGCCACAACATAAGATCTTTGATTCCAATTCTTACAATCTCTATAGAAAACATATTAAGTTGTCATCAATGACAAAAACAATTGTGAATGCAACATGTCAATGTTCTCTAGTGCTTAGGATGCTCCCCCAAAGTAGTATTAGTAGGATTCATGCTAACAATCTCCACCTTTATCATTGATGGAAACATAGATGAAAAAAATCTAAGTTCCAAGAATACCAAACTGAACTCTGCTACTACTACTGCTCCTCATCTACTTTAGGATTAGCAATAGTTTTTCATAGTAAACAACTTACAATACTTTCTAGCTGCATATCTCCCCCATAAAGATATATTACTATGCACTTACACTTCCTTCTGTGCACTTACATTTCTTTCTATTCACATACATGAATCTTTCTAAATCTCCCTAAAGAGATAACTCTCCCCCATTGCCACCTCAATAGGTGCTTCTCTCCCTATTTCTTAGGATATGTTTTTCATGTACATTATCTTCCCCATTGACATCAATGTCAAAGGTTTCAATACAAGTACAAAATACCAATTTCTATAATATACTCCCAAATACCAAATACCAAATACCATGAGTCCCCAATGACTTAGCACATCATAGATACTTCCTCGTACAAGAAGCATCAAAATTCACTCTAGTCTAACAATAGTGTTCTATACCACTAGAGTAATGAACTCTCTACATCATATACTCTAAAGATGGTAGGGGCATAACACCTAGCATACCTCTCAAGTCCTCAAAAGTGTCTTTAGGAAAAGGATTTTTAAAGATATCTTGAATATGATCTTTAGTAATCACATACTCCAATATAATCTCCTTTTCTATTGCCTTTTATCTCAACACATGATACTTAATAGATATATGCTTATTCTTAGAATGCAATACAAGATTCTTAGACATACTCATTGTAATTGTGTTATCAGAATAAATGATAATAGGTTCCTTCATCTCAATCTTGATATCCTCCAACATTTTCTTTATCAACATAACTTGGTTATAGTTATTTGGAAAAGGATAAAACTTCACTGGGGTGCATGAATATTCAACAAAGAGATGAAAAATGCTTCATGACCTTGTTGTTGTAGCAAACTTTGCACATCCCTTTCTTTCAATCGTATTGAATCTCTCTTTTAGATTCAATACTCCCCTTATAGAGTCGTCATTTTGTTGGTGTTTTGAAACAATATGGTTTCAAATTATTGTGATGAGAATAAGATACATCTAGGGGTAGCTACTTCCCCTCTTCAACATACCTTTTTAGACACTGGACCAACTATAAGGCTAGACCATTCTTCTACTTCAGGCTTTGCAAAACCTAGGCAGGTGGACCTATACATTCTTTATATAGTACCAGTTATCAAAGCATACATTGAATCTAAATGAAGAAAATGAAACCCTTAATCTTCTAAACCTTATGCAAAAATATTAGACATGGAATAGCTAATAACATGGCCAAATAAATTTCTAAGCTAAGTGAGGGCATCCTTTTTAGTTCTTCAACATTAAAGGGAATGATATTTGATTAATGATGTTGATTTCAGAAAAACCCCAAATATGTAGTAGTATGAACAAGTTGATCCTGTAGCTGATTAGTGCCTTATCTATTGGATAATTCCACAAATTAAATACATACATTTGTGATATCAATGAAATATTTCATACACCCAAATATTAGATCTATCTTATCACTTTTTGAATCACACATCGATATTCATAAAGACCTCATTCTTATGAAGTATCCTTCTCAAATAACCAACAATCCTATTAAACACATCAAGCATTTAGTTGGCCCTTTGTTCCAACAGTAAAATATATTAGAGATATAACCTTAAGGGGATGAAAATGGGTCTCAGTTATTTATCCTTAAACCACATAAGATTTTAGATTATAGAGATAGGAGACTAGAATTAGAATGAAACTAAAGAGATTCTTGCTCATTTGTATTCATTTCCTTGAAACTATACATTTAGATGCATAAAATTAAAACATAGAAATGCCTAATAGATCAAAATTTTCTATATTATCTTAACTACTATTGTTCATAAAAGAGAAATATGCTGAAGAATATGGTGTCATAGCGATGAGAACACATCAAGACTAGAACCTTGGTTTTACATATTTGAGAAAACTCAAGATTGGAACACACATGGTATCACAACAGTGAGTAATTTTTCCCCAAAATTGGAACCAATAATGTTGTATCACTCTAAAAATTGCCTACCCTTATAATGGATGACAAAGAGAAAGATATAGAGGAAGAAAGGAATCTTGGATCTGATCTAAAGACAACATGTGTCCACTTGAATCTCCACTCTTTGTTGTTGTAGAATATCTCTCATCTTTATACCCATTTGATCTGATTTAGTTTTCGTTATTATTCTATAACCAACTTGGAAATATCTTATATGAATGATGAAAACCCTTGTATCACCAAAATATCTGAAATAAATCATGGAATGTTAATAAAAACTAGATTTAACTAACTTGAATGTGACCAACTTGCCCATAATTGCATTTTTAGTCTTTTACATACATTCAACTCATTACCCTACTAGGAAACACATTTGAACTTCAATACCTAAATGTGGTTGGAAACTAGGAATCTGGGAGAATACTTTGTATAACTTGAACAAATGGCTTCCCGTGCAAAAAAAAAAATTCCATAAATGGAAAGTTCATCTTCTCTCAGTTCCAATGATATATAATATTGCTATATGGGCTTATCAAAAACTCTAAGAATCTAGTTTTGAAAAATATACACCTAGCAATGGTCTCTGGTCTGCACTTCAAATTAAATTTTTATCCAAAAATTTAACAAGTTTCTTAAGTCAAAACTTTATGTTATACCTTTTAAAAATTTAAAAGACTTGCGTGGATTCTTTTAAGGAAAAACTTTAAAAAATAAATTTTTAATTATATTTGAATTTTTTCTTTACCCATGCATTTTGGGTCAACCCTATTTGACTTCCTTCTTTCCACATGGTAGAATGCCATTGGTTGGTGCCTACAACATCATCCACCACAGATTCCACATGGCACCCTTTTATTGGCTGGCATGTCACTACCACATGTCAGCTCCTCATTGACTGCCCAACCACCACTAGACTACCACATCCATGCCCTATCTACATGTTGACCAGACTGCCACATCACATCTAACTAGGGCCTGCTACCACATGACACCAAGGTGCTTTCCCACATTTCTTAAACTCCTTGCATCTCTGCAATTCAAGAATGCACTAGCCTTTGGTCTTGAGTCCACTAGTCACCATGTGTTAGTCTAGATTCATCATTGATCTTCCACACGTCAAAAGTTGGTTCATTGATGCCACATCAACAATCATTGACATACATACTTGGTCAAAATTGTACCCTTCCTTCTGCTAGCCGGTTGGGACTAATCCAATCATTCTTCATGTCTCAAAAGGCATTGTCCTTTTAGACAACTTCTAACTGAGTGTTGAAGTTTATAAACACTTAAAAGTTCTAATTCCCTCTCAATGTGGGATAAAAGAAAATTTTTTTTCCCATTGTTTCTCATCGCTTGGTAGGGCTTTTTCACCCCCCTCTCTAAGCTTCTTGTGGATTGATGCCTTAAATCACCCTTGCATTCATGCTAAGCATTTTTACACACATGAGTGAAGTGATTTGAAAGTAAGGAGAACTAAAAGGAACATTTATTTTTGTTATTTGAACTTCCTCTTCAACACATGCCCATGCCCATGTTGCCCCATTACTCTTCCAATGCTAGAGCTTTATCTTAGCCATCTAGATCTTCTTTAGCATGGGGTATTATGCCTTTTCTTTGTGTGAAGATGGGACTTACCTCTTTCTCTTCTTCAACCAACCTCTATTTTATACACTAGTCCATACCTTTGTTTAATGATAAGCCTCCTTTCCCATATGTAACATAGATCACATGGGGACAAGCTCTAGGTTGCAGCTTCCATTAATAAGCAGCATGGGGTCATTTTTCATTCCATATCCCTTTGGATGGCTACTTTTTTATGTTCTAATATAGATTAGAGGGAGTTGTTTTTATGAAATCCTTTCCATGACATGATGGTAGTGATGTTCTCCCTGGAGCTCCAACCACATGAATCCCCTTGCATAATCTAAAGTTTCAAACATAAAATGTGGCTTTAGCTTCCTTTTCAACTCACATGCTAGCTCTACCATGGCACTCTACTTCACCAGTCAAGAAAAATGTGTACCGCATTTTGGAAACATGCAAAGATGTCATTGACTAATGTTTGAAATACAAATGAGGCTTCCTCTACAATTCTAATGCATTTTTAGTCCCTTGAAACCAATCACAGCCAACAATCCCATTAATGAAGAAAACATCTAGAGGATATATGGCATTTAAAAATGATAGCTCTCATTTGCTAACTTGTCATACTTTTTTTTTCTATTTTAAGTGCAATTGCACATTCACATATGTCCCTTCATTGATGACAATATATTAGGAAAGAAATTGATTAGTTTCCTCTTGAGCATTAATGAACAAATTAATCAATATGTCCAACAACTTTCTTGTTGATAGTCCAGGATCTAACTTTAGGAATTGATTTAATATTGACCTTGACAAATCCCATTTTGCAGAGCTTGAAACTTCTTTAATGCTCAAGTAATTTCTCTAGGATGATATCATAGAACTAAGTTTGAAATGGTACTACCAAGAGTACCATTGCAATATTGTCAGAATATGACAATGCATTAGACATTCCTAATGTGCATTCAAAGATCCACGTGCATAAAACCCAACATTCATTTGTATATCATATAGAAAATGTTTTTTGATCATCATGATCATTATGTCTTATCAAGACATTTTTACTATGCCAGTGTAACTTTGCAACTTGATGAAATCAGTCAGGCTTCAAATTGGGTCTAGCTAAAAAAATTTTGTTTCCAAACAACTGAAATCTCAAACTTACCAATTTTGTGTTGAGAGGTCCTCTGACTAGCCCTAAAAACTGACCAAATCACCTAATCGAGCTCTAAAAGTAGACACACTAGTTCTTTGTTCCATACACTCATAACTTGTTGAATCTTGTCTCATGAAAAATTCATAGTCAAAAGACATTGACTATCAAACTTTCCCTCTCAGAACCACTTGCAAGAAAACATGTTAGAAAACAATAGATTACATTCAGATTTGGCTTTGAAAATTGGGCAAATTGACACTTGGGAGCATGGAAACTAGGAATTTGGTTTACTTCCATGAGGAAAACATAAATCTAGGATTAGAGCTCATGATGAATAATGGGGCAAAAATGGTGAGCGGTCAAAGTGGGCGACTCAAATTTGCAAGACTGGAAATAGTGACAAAAAGTGATATTTTTGCAAATGGAATAAACTTGGGAAAGTGTGCAAATAGATTCGTCAAGATTTACAAAGTAGCATACTTAAATAATTTTTGGAGGATAAAACAATGATATAATCCATTTGATCTCACCTATCACAAATTCAGAGTTATGATATCACGAACAAGGGTACCAACCAATCTACACTTTATGACACCAGTTAAACTTTACAAATTGCATTTGGAATCACATTCGAAAACTCACCAAATAGATTTGTCATAAGATAAAAATTGAAACATAGAAGGTCTCTAACCTCTAAAATGCAATGAAAAAGAAATTTTCTCATTTTGGTCAACTGGAGCAAAGTTATAATTGGTCAAATAGGGCCTCCCAGAATTCAGAATAATTTGGATCAGTATGACAACAATAAATGACCAACTATGAGGGATTCAAAACCTAGTCAAAACATATTAAAATGACTCAATTTTAAAAAAATAGGTTCTTTGGTATGGACACTAAAGACTACCAAAATAGTGAGTCATGAAACATTACTAGGTATAAGATATTTATTTGCAAACATGACCTCCTGTCACTGTTTGACACTTAGGCAAAAATGCAGATTTGGACATTGCTCAAAATGGGACTTCATGAAATGACTCAAAATGAAAATTTATCTTCATGAGATGAGTGGATCTTTTGAATGCAAGGTGTTAGAAAAATTAAACACTTATTAGGCCTCAAACAAACAGCTGAGTATAGATGTATTAAAAAGAACTTATATGGCTTAATCTTTTGGATGATACTCAAAATCAAGGCTTCAATTTTGAGTGTCAATATTGGCTCTATCTATGGATGCATGTTCCTTGTGGGTGTTGTAAGGATTCAGATCTATAGAAGAAGTAGACCACATGTTTGACATCAAAAATGTCTCTTGAACAACATTATTGAAAGCAAAAACAACTACTCCTAAACCATACAAAAAATGGCCTCAAGCCACCAAAATTCAACAAAACTTCTTACCTCTATCATATATCTAATTTTCATCTACACTTTAATGAGGTAAGCTAGAAACATCTTTCTCATTAGTTTCACCAATCAGATTAGCATCTTGAAACAAAACACTTGGCAAAATTGAATTCACACCTTCATTCTCATAATGCATACGTAAATCAGCATTAACTTCTACATCACCTTCACTATGAGAAAACAAGTCAACATGCTCATGTAAACTAGAATCATTCTAAAAACCATCATCCACATATGACTATTGCATGCTATTAACCAGAACCATGAATGATTCATATTCTACTTTGTTCAACAAGTTGCATATGTCAAAATATTGCAATTCACCATGTGTAATCAGATATGAAGAGTATGTGAAATCTGATCATTACGTACTTGTAGTCATTTTACTCATCAAATTAGGTTTATCTTTTGCTGAAACCTCTTCACATTCTTCAAACAATGGGTTAGTTACCAAGTCTAAAAATATATCAATGAAATGCTCATACAAAACTTGTTGACTATTGTCCCTATTTCTTTCCAAAAACTCATTGGAAAGAATTTCAAACCTTTCAAACTCATCATTGCTAGACTCATTAGAAAAATGTGGAAATTCAAAATTAGAATTACAACTTCTATCATTCTCCTTTTCATCACATGAAACATTAAAAGTTATTGCAGCATGATCAACATGAAGAGAACTTGGATCAGCATTAAATCTTCACTTAGCAATACTCTTTACATCAGACAAGTCATCATGTGTATTGACATCTAAACTATGGTCACATACACATCCAAGATTTGACACACAATGTTCTAAATTTGTATTATTTTCATCATCAAATTTTGGAGAAAGGACTTCGTCTTGAGATGAAACATAATAAGGGAAAACTAGAAGATTGATATAAACATTTGCATACTTTTCACAATCACAAGCCAGTAGCTCTAAAATTTCATTAGCATTCAACAAGACTTCATCACAAATCTATTCTCCTAGGCTCTGATCATAAGCTGACTAATCCATAATACTTACAATAGTAGTAACATCCGTGGAATAGTCTGACAAACCATAATCCCTATCACAACTTGTTTTCTCTACATTGTAAATTACCTCACCACTAAGTGCATCATTATAATAATTTTCATTGTAAGAAGAACCATTACTACTACTGCTAGAATGTTCTTCAAATTCAACATGTCATCACATGAGTCATTTTAAGTTATGTATCCACTTTCCTCATGTTGACTACAATCATTTGATTCACTAATATTTGAATTCATCTATTCATAATCAAAGGAAAAATTGTCTTTCTCTACAGATTCATTACATTCACTTTGATTTTCAACACATTCACCATTATCATTAGAAGACTTAATATGAATTCCATTGTTATACAAAACACTTTCCATCTTATTGACATATTCTTCAACTTGCATAAGCTTTTGTAATCTCAAATGTGTTGGCTAGTCAATTAAATTAGGCATAAAGATGTCTAGGAAAATAATAGGCCAGGAAGATTGTTAATGTCTTAAATCACAAAGCAAATGTGTGAGTGCTGATTTGAACATTACATAAATTTGATAATCTCCTAAACCTTGAACACTTCTTGATATATTTCTTATGAAATTAACAACCTGATTTCAAAGTTCTTTTCTAATCTTTACAACATCTTATGCACATCTTCATGACTTCGTAAACTAATTTAAGATCTAAGATTCGACTTCATCTTAAAACAAAATTTCTACCTCTTCCTTCTAGTACTGAAAATCAGTAAATAGAGGCAACCATTTTAACACTTGACTTCCATGAAAGGAAAACATGAAAATCAAAATACCTTAATTGTTGACGCAAGACTTTGATCTACTGATTTGACACAAGTGCATACTAAAAATCCTTCACATCATTGATAAAAATTAGTAGAGTCACCAGCTCCTTGCAAGAGGATGTAAGAAATCACTACTATGATTTACTTTTTACAATTCACTTTCTTATAATCAGTAGATGCAACAACACTCTAAAACTTATCAAGAATTTAAACTTCCTTTTCAAGAGACTATCAAAAGCTTTAGATCTGCCCATACAACTAAAAGTCCTTCAAAATCTTGCAATGAAATCAACTAGGAAACAACTAGTGTAGAGATTTAGAGTCTCCACTAACTCATGTGAGAAATAAAACATAATTTGTCACTTAACAAATCTGAACCAAACCTTCAAATTTAGGAGAAATTCAAACCATCAAAACACTCTTGTAGATTTAAAAACTTGGAAAAGGGAACACAAACTTATGTTCATTATTGACTTTGATTTTACAACAACACTTTGAAAACAAAAATCCACCTGAATTGATTGGAGATAAATACTATTAGCAATACAATTTACACTCAACCTCAAAGCTACTACTAAAAATGGATAAAAATTCATTGGGGTGCATGATTATTTAGCAAAAATATGGAAAACACTTAAAGACCTTGCTACTATAGCAAACTTTGCACATGCCTTTCTTTCAATCATATTGAATATCTCTTTTAGATACAATACTTCCTCAACAAAGTTGCCATTTTTTTGGTGTTTTCAAACAATATAGTTTCAAATTACCCTAATGAGAATAAGATTCATTTAGGGGCTGCTACTTCCCATCTTCAACATACCTTTTTAGACACTAGGCCAACT
Organism: Cupressus sempervirens; assembly: GCA_028749045.1. NCBI lineage: Eukaryota > Viridiplantae > Streptophyta > Pinopsida > Cupressales > Cupressaceae > Cupressus > Cupressus sempervirens. The sequence continues at coordinate 691,323,966 of CM053791.1, read as the reverse complement.
ATAGGGCTAGACCCTTCTTCTACTTCAGGCTCTACAAAACCTAGGTGGCTGGACCTATACATTTTTTATATGGTATTGGTTGTCAAAGTATACACTAAATCTAAATGAAGCAGATAAAACCCTTAATCTTCTAACACTTATGCAAATATCTCAGACATGGAATAGTTAATAACATGGCCAAAGAAATTGATAAGCTAAGTGAGGGAATCCTTTTCAGTTCTTCAACATTAAAGGAAAAGATATTTAATTAATGATGTTGATTTCAAAAAGACCTCAAATATGCAGCAATATGAACAAGTTGATCATGTAGTTGATTAGTGCCTTATCTATTGGGAAATTCCATAAACTAAATACATACATCTATGATATCAATGACATATTTCATACACCTAGATATCAAATCTATCTTATCACCTTGTGAATCACACATCGGTGTTCATAAATACCTCATTCTTATGAAGTATCCTTCTCAAATAACCAACAACTCTATCAAACACATCAAGCATTTATTTTTGGCCCTTTGTTCCAATAGAAAAATACATTAGACATACAACCTTAAGGGGATGCAAATGGGTCTCAGTTCTTTGTCCTTAAACCACACAAGATTTTAGATTACAGAGATAATAGACAAGAATCAAAATGAAACTTAAGAGATTCTTACTCATTTCCTTGAAACTATACATTCATATGCATGAAATTAAAACATAGAAATGCATAACAGATCAAAACTTTTCTATATTATCTTAACTACTACTATTCATGCAAGAGAAATATGTTGAAGAATGTGGTTTCACAGTGATGAGAACACATCAAGACTAGAACCTTGGTTTCACAAATCTAAGAAAACTCAAGATTGGAACACACATGGTATCACAATAGTGAGTAATTTTTCTCCAAAACTAGAACCAAAAATGAGGTATCACACAAAAATTTCCAACCCTTATAATGGATGAGAAAGAGAAAGATATAGAGGAAGAAAGTTATCTTGGATCTAATCTGAAGATGGCATGTGTCCACTTGAATCTCCATTCTTTGATATTGTAGAACATCTCTCTTCTTTCTAACCATTTGATCTGATTTAGTTTTCATCATTATTTTGTAACCAACTTGGAAATATCTTATATGAATGATGAAAACCCTTGTATCACCAAAATATCTAAAATGCATCATGGAATACTGATAAAAACTAGATTTCACTGACTTGAATGTGACCAACTCGCCCATAATTGCATTTTTACTATATTTTACATACATTTAGCTCATTACCCTGCTAGAAAACACATTTGAACTTTAATACTTGAATTTGGTTGCAAACTAGAAATCTGGGAGAAAGCTTTGTATAACATAAACAATAGCTTCTTGTGCAAAAACAAACTCTATAAATGGAAATTTTGTCTTCTCTCAGTTTTGGCGATATATAATATCGCTATATGGGCTTACCAAAAACTCCTAGGATTTAGTTTTGAAAAATATACCACTAGCAATGGTCTCTAGTCTGCACTTCAATTTAAATTTTTATCCAAAAATTTAACAAGTTTCTTAAGTTGAAACTTTATGTTATACCTTTCAAAAATTTAAAAGACTTGCATAGATTCTTTTAAGAAAAAATTTTAAAAATCATTTTTTAAGTATATCTAAATTTTTTCTTTACCCATGCATGATGGGGACACAACCCAAGAAGAAAATGGACACAATAGAAAGGGAAAGATATATTAACTGAGAAAATAAGCTAGTACAAAATAGTACAGGAAAATATACTTCAAAACATGCCCTAAGGGCTTACAATAGCATAAATCTAGAGATAATTTCTCCTTTCAGTACCTCCTCTCAAACTCCACTCTGAACTACCTTTTACAATGCCAGAAACCTCCTTAAATAGACCCCAGAGGGTTAAGGACTAGGAGTAAATTCTAGAAAGTGCTAGTAGGTATCCATCGACCAAATAGAAGGTTCTAGAAGCTACATTAGAAGTTGGTGCAAATCTAGAAGAATCCAGAAATGGTAACCGAACTTTCGGGAGGCATAACTTTTGAACCATAGCTTCGATTGACAAACCGTTTACATTTTCAGAAATCTCTCGAAGCGCTCTATAGCCCTATGGACAAGCTTTGCTCATCCCCCATTTTTTGGCCCTTTTTGAGGTCATTTAATGCCCCTAACCTGACTTTGAAGCATTCTTAGGAGCTCTCCAAAACCTGAAAAATTGTAATAACTTTCAAACCATGGGGCCTTTTCACCTGATTCTTTTTCTGGAATGCTCTAAATCACAATTACATTCATCTGGCCAATTCACACCTTCTAGGTCACCAAAATGATGGCCAAATTGCATGCTCCTATTTTTTTGAGATTTTCTAGCACACTGATAGTTGAACTGTGAGAGTTGGAACCTTTATTTGACCCAAATGGGTGTCCAAAAATGAAAACACATGAAATAGAAACTAAGTCTAAGTACATTTTTTTGGGTGACACAGGATTGCCCTTATACCTCTGGATGCTCTTGCATCAGACACCCAGGGTAGATTGAAAAGTGACCTTGTCACTTTATGAATGGTAGAGGAAATCCCAAATGGGAAACCTCAACTGCTGAAATCCAAGTTGAGTCCTTGATTGGCCATCCTTTCCACTTCACCAAATATTCTTCATACTACCTATTTCTGGTACTCCTACCCACATGATGATCTAGAATGTCTTCTATCTCCTCCTTCTTAGAAGTAGGAATCAGACATGGCTCTAACACCAGCTCCTCATCTGTACCATCATCATGATACTCTGTTAAATATGCAATGTTGAAAATGGGAGAAATGTGAATATCATCTGGCAGCTTCACTTCATATGCATTTCCTAAGTCATGTTTCTTCAAAATTTTGTAGGGGCCAAATTTCTTCATTTTCAGCTTGTTGCAAGTACCGGTTGGAAATATTTCTTTTCATAAGTGCACCATGACTAAATCTCCTACTTGGAATTCCTTATGTTTTCTCCTTTGATCAGCCCTAGCTTTATACTCTTGATTCATCTTAGTAATATGTGCTTGAACCTCTCCATGTAGACGCTTGATATGTTCAGCAAATTCCTCAGCTTCAGCACTTGTCCTCTCCCCTTGTTCTATCTTCCTTAGCTCTGGTGCAGTCCTTGGGCTACTCCCATATACAATTTGGAATGGTGATTTTCTAGTACTCCTATTTATAGAGTTATTATAAGCAAACTCTGCCTGTGGTAGAATCAAATCCCATCCCTTGGGCTTATCCCCAACTAAACATCTTAGCAAATTGCCCAGACTTCTGTTTACCACTTATGTTTGGCCATCAGTTTGTGGGTGATGCATGGAACTGAATTTCAAGTCGATTCTTAACTTTTTCCAAAATGTCCTCTAGAAATACCCCACAAATTTAGTATCTCTATCAGAAACTATGCTCCTTGGAAGACCATGCAGTCTTACCACCTCTTTGAAAAACAAGTCTGCAATATGGATAGCATCATGAGTTTTGTGGCATGGAATGAAATGTGCCATTTTGGAGAACCTATCAACCACCACGAATACTGAGTCATTACCCCTTTGTTTCCTTGGCAATCCAAGAACAAAATCCATACTTATGTCCTCCCATGGCCTTGATGGAATAGGCAATGGCTGATATAGGCCAGTATTGTGACTAAACCCCGTGGCAACTTGACAAACCTGGCAACTCTGTACAAACTTCTTCACATCCTATGAAATTTGAGGCCAAAACTAATGTTCTCTAAGAATGGCAATGGTCTTATCTCGACCAAAATGTCCTGCCATCCCTCCACTATGTTTCTCCTTAATCAAATTTTTCCTCATGAAACTTCTTGGAATGCACAATTGAATACCCTTGAACAACATGCCATCTTGAATCAAATAGTCTAACCACTTGGTTCTATCTATAGCAAAAGTTTCTTTACAAGCTTTCCATGCTTTAGCAAAATCAAGATCCTTAGGGTACAAATTCTTGAGTTCATCAAACCCAACTACTTCAACCTGCATTACTGTAAGCAACAATTGTCTCCTACTTAGTGCATCTGCAACCCTATTAGATTTTCCACTTCTATGCTTCAACAAAAATGTATAACTTTTCAAGAACTCTACCCACTTCATATGCCTTTGATTCAATTTACATTGGCTATTTAGGTACTGTAATGCTTGATGATCAGTATATAAAAAAAATTCCTTTGGCAATAAATAATGCCTCCAGTTCGTTAAGGCCTAAACTATTGCATAGAACTCTTGATCATAAACAGAATACTTCTTCTTTGCATCATTCAATTTTTCACTAAAAGATGCAATAGGCTTACCTTCTTGGCTTAATACAGCCCCAATAGCACTACCACCAGCATCACAATCTACTTGGAAAACCTTTCTAAAATTTTGAAGTGCCAATACAGGCTGTTCTGTTACCTTCTTCTTCAGCAATTCAAAACTTCTCACAGCTGCTATAGTCCATTTGAACTCTTTTCTATCCCCTCTTATTGTATCAGTTAGGGGTGCACATATGGCACTGAAATTCTTAATAAACTTCCTGTAAAAACTAACCAAACCATGAAATGATCTTACCTCAGTAGCAGACCTTGGAGTAGGCCATTCCAAGATGGCTTTTACCTTCTTTGGATCCATTTTGAGACCTTCAGGTGATATAACAAATGCCAAATAGACTAACTCCCTTTTTTCAAAGATACATTTCTTCAGATTAATTAATAGTTTCTCTTCCCTTAGCCTTTCAAGGACACTACGAATGTGCAGTAAATGTTCTTCCAAAATCTTGCTGAAAATTAAAATATCATCCAAATAGACAATAACAAATTTTCCCAAGAACTTCTTAAGTAGCTCATTCATGAGCCGCATGAAGGTGCTTGGGGCATTCGTCAATCCAAAGGGCATGACTAAGCACTCATAAAGACCCTCCTTGGTCTTGAAGGCTATTTTCCACTCATCTCCTTCTCGAATCCATATCTAATAATAACCACTCTTCAAATCTATCTTTGTGAAGTATTGAGCTCCACTCAAGCATTCCATAAGGTCATCCATCCTTGACAAAGGAAATCAGTACTTGATGGTTATCCTATTTATAGCTCAAGAATTTGTACACATCCTCCACTCTCCATCCTTCATTGGTGGGAGTACTATAGGTACTGCACATGGACTCAGGCTCTATCAAATCAAGCCTTTCCTCAATAACTCCTGAACCTGTCTATTTAGCTCCTCTGTTTCAGTAGGAGTCATCCTGTGAGCAGCCTTGTTAGGCAAACTAGCTCCTAGAATCAGATCTATCTAATGACTGATTTTCCTTATTGGTGGCTTTCCATTTGGAACATTATCAAAGATAATATCTCCAAACTCCCCTAGTAAATCTAAAACTTCAAGTGGTATGTGACTACTACCTTCTTTATCTTTCCTTGGAATCAAAGCATAGCACATATGCTGATGTTTCATGCCATCTAAAAACTTCCTTCCATCAACAAGACAAATCCTAGCACTGCTACATACCTTTTCACCTTCCTTTCTCATGGGCTTCAATTTGTGGTGAACTCCATCCTTTGTCAGAGAGTATGTGTTTGCATGTCCATCATGCACTGCATGTCTATCAAACTGCCATGGTCTACCCAACAATAGATGGCAAACATCCATCAAAATAACATCATAGGGAACTTCATCATGGTAACTCCCAATTTTGAATTTTACTAAACATTGTTCACTTACCAGGACCTTATGATCATCTTTTACCCAAGCAATCTGATATGGCTGGGATTGTTTCTCCCTCTTGAACTTCAGCTTAGAGACCATCTCTTCTGATACCAAGTTATCAGTGCTACCACCATCAATGATCACGTCACAACATTTATCCTCACACTTGCATCTTGTACGAAAAAAACTCCTCCATTGTCCTGGTTCAATCTCACCACTTAGTAGGACTCTTTCATTTACCAAGGTCTCTCCTCTTTTTGCATCCTCTGAATGTGATGATTGTGCATCCTCATCCACATGAGCAACCCTAGCTTGGCCCTCAGCTCTCCTATCTATCCTTCCTTGTCATTGAGGGCATTCAAAGGAAAGATGACCTTCTTCATTGCAATGGAAACAGGTACCACAGAAGCCTCCTCTTCCTTGTCCACATCCTCTACCTCTTCCTCTCTGATTTCCAAAGTCTTGGTCATGGGAGCGGTTGAAACCCTCATTCCTCTGGTTCCTGCTAGTACCCTCATCTTCATTTTTCTTCTGGGTTTCATTGCAGCCTCCAGATGACCTACCACTTCCCCTTCCTCCTTGACTGTGCCCTCTTTTTCTTCTTTCAAACCTTTTATTCAGCTTCTCTTCAACTTGTATGGCAAACTGGTATGCCTCTTCAATGCTAGTCATTCTTACCAGACTTAATTCCTCCTGGATGCTAGGTCACAACCCACTGATATAATGAGCAACCTTCTCCTTATTTGCTTTTGCATGCCCTACTCTAATCAAGAGTCAGTAAAATTCCTCTATATATTCTTTGATTGATCTTCCTACTTGCTTTAACCCATGCATCTTCTTAAACAAATCAAGCTCGTAGTCCATAGGAATGAACTGCTTCTTCAATTTGTCCATCGTGCGATCCCATCTTTTGATATTCTCCTTTCCTCTTCTGTTTCTTTCCAATTGAACCTCTTGCCACTAGATTTTGGCATGGCCTTATAGTTTGGCCTTTGCAAACTTAACCCTATCTGGGTCCCTTATATCCTCATACTCAAAGTATTCTTCCAGTCCATTAATCCAATCGATCAACTCATCTGGTTTTAGATTTCCTGAAAATACACCCACTTCAATTGTAGGTCTTTTCCCAAACTTAGTAATGACCCTAAAAAGCCTTTCCTCTACATGATTCAAAACTTCCCCATCAAATTCCCCTTCTGGTTCCATTACTTCTTCTTCATTGTCATCCTCACTGTCGTCACCTGCGGCAACATTTGCTCCTCTATGGAGCTCCTCTTACAATGCTTGCACCTGCCTTTGGAGGGCTCTAACCTCCTCAAGATTAATAGCTCTAGCCCTTCTGCCATGCTCTCTTCATGGAGGCATCTTCCAACTCAATCCCACAACCACACAGTCCTGGTGCAAACTGCCTCACAATCGGCGCTCTATCTACACACTCAGGAAAACCTGCTCTGATACCACTTGATGGGGACACAACCCAAGAACAAAATGGACACAATAGAGAGGGAAAATTATATTAACTGAGAAAATAAGCTAGTACAAAATAGTACAGGAAAATATACTTCAAAACATGCCCTGAGGGCTTACAATAGCATAAATCTTGAGATAATTTCTCCTTTCAGTACCTCCTCTCAAACTCCACTCTGAACTGCCTTTTACAATGCCAGAAACCTCCTTAAATAGACCCTAGAGGGTTAAGGACTAGGAGAACATTCTAGAAAGTGCTAGTAGGCATCCACCAACCAAATAGAAGGTTCTAGAAGCTACATTAGAAGTTGGTGCAAATCTAGAAGAATCCAAAAACAGTAACCGAACTTTTGGGAGGCATAACTTTTGAACCGTAGCTCCGATTGATGAATCGTTTACATTTTTAGAAAGATCTCAAAGTGATATATAGCCCTATGGACCAGCTTCACTCATCCCCCATTTTTTGGCCCTTTTCAAGGTCATTTAATGCCCCTAACCTGACTTTGAAGCATTCTTAGGAGCTCTCCAAAACCTGAAAGACTGCAATAACTTTCAAACTGTGGGGCCTTTTGACCTGATTCTTTTTCTGGAATGCTCTAAATCACAATTACATTCATTCGTCCAATTCACACCTTCTAGGTCACCAAAATGATGGCCAAATTGCATGCTCCTATTTTTTTGAGATTTTCTAGCACACTGATAGTTGAACTATGAGAGTTGGAACCTTTATTTGACCCAAATGGGTGTCCAAAAATGAAAACACATGAAATAGAAACTAAGTCTAAGTACATTTTTTTTGGTGACATAGGATTGCCCTTATACCTCTAGATACTCTTGCATCAATGCATTTTAGATCAACCCTATTTGACTTCCTTTTTGCCACGTGGTAGCATGCCATTGGTCATTGTTTATTACATCATCCTCCAATAGGTGCCACATGGCACCCTCTAATTGGATGATACGTCAGTGCCACATGTCACTGGACCACTACATCACTGCTTTGTTTGCACATTGATCGGACCACCACACCACCTCTGAATGAGGCTTGCTACCACATGGCTCCAAGGTGCTTCCCTACATTTCTTAAACTCCTCACATCTCCCCAATGTGGGAATGCTCCAACCATTGGATCTCGCTACATGGTGAGATCTAGAGCATCCATCTTGAGTCCACTGGTCACCACATGTTAGTCTAAGATTCGTCACTAATCTAATACATGATAAAAGTTGGTTTATTGATGCCATGTCAACAATCTTTAACATATGTACTTGGTCAAAATTTTACCCTTCCTTCCACTGGCTGACTAGGAACCATGCAATCATTCTTCACATCTCAAAAGACATTGTCCTTTTAGATATCTTTTAACCAAGTGTTGAAGTTTATAAACACTTAAAAGTTCTAATTCCCTCTCAATGTGGGACAAAAGAAAAATGTTTTTCCCATTGTTTCTTGTTGCCTAACATGGCTTTTCTACCCCCTCTGAGTTACTTGAGGATTGATGCCTTGAATCAACCTTGCATTCATGCTAAGCATTTTTAAACACATGGGTGAAATTCTTTGAAAGTAAGGAGTACTAAAAGGAACATTTTTTTTTGTTATTTGAACTTCCTCTTTAATCCATGCCCATGCCCATGCCACCCCATTACTCTTCCAATGCTAGAGCTTTATCCTAGCCATCCAAATCTTCTTCAGCATGGGGTATTCTACCTTTTCTCTACATAGAGATGGGACTTACCTCTTTTACTTCTTCAACCAACATCTATTGTATACACCAATCCATATCTTTGTTTAATGATAAGCCTCATTTCCCATCTGCAACATAGATCATGTGGGGACAAGATCTAGGCTGCAACTTCCATTAATAAGCAGCATGACATCATTTTTCATTCCATATCCCTTTGGATGGCTACTCTTTTATGTTTTAATGCAAATTGGAGGGACTTGTTGGTATGAAATCCTTTCCATGACATGATGGTGTTGATGTTCTCCCTTGAGCTCCAACCATGTGAGTCCCCTTGTGTAATGTGGAGACTCAAACATAAAACATGGTTTTACCTTCCTTTATAAATTGCATGCTGGCTCTACAATGGTACTCTACTTCATCATTCGAGAAAAACATGTACCCCATTTTGGAAACATGTAAAGACATCATGGACTCATGTTTGAAATACAAATGAAGCTTCCTCTACAATTCTAATGCATTTTTAGTTCATTGGAACCAATCATAGCTGAAAATCCCATTAATAAAGAAAAAATCTGGAGGATATAAGGCATTTAAAAATGCTATCTCTCATTTTCTAACTTTCCATACTTGTTTTTCTATTTTAACTACAATTGCACATTCACATATGTCATTTCCTTGATGAAAAAATATACCAGGAAGGAAATTGATTAGTTTCCTCTTAAGCATTAATGAACAAATTAATCAATTCATCCAACAACTTTCTTGTTGATAGGCCAAGATCTAACTGTCAAAATTGATTTAATATTGACCTTAACAAATCCTATTTCACTAAGGTTGAAACTTCTTTAATGCTCAAGTAATTTATCATAGAACTGAGTTTGAAATGGTGCTACTAAGAGTAATACCTTTGCAATATTATCAAAATATGACAATGCATCATACATTCTTGATGTGCATTCAAAGGTCCACATGCATAAAACCCATTATTCATCTATATATCATATAAAAAAAGTTTTTGATGATCATGATCATTATGTCTTATCAAGACATTTTTACTATGCAAGTGCAACTTTGCAACTTGATGAAATCAGTTGGGCTCCAAGGTGGGTCTGACTAAAAAAAATTTCTTTCCAAACAACTGACATCTCAAACTAGCCCACTACACACCTGACTCTAACTGAAAACAAAATTCATCATTCATTTAACTTTAAAACTCTTTTTCACCCTTCCTACAACTTGCCAATTTCATGTTGAGATGTCCTTTGAGTGGCCTTGAAAACTAACCAAAACACCTGACTGAGCTCTAAAAGTAGGCACACTAATTCTCTATTCCACACACTCCTAACCTATCAAATTTTATCTCATGAAAAATTCCCAGTCAAAAGATATTCATTTTAAAAGTTGCTTTCTTAGAACTACTTGCAAGAAAACATGTCAAAAAATAATAGATTGTGTTCGGATTTGGCTTTGAAAACTTGGCAAATTGACACTTGGGGGTGTGAAAACTAGGAAATTGATTCACTACCATAAGGGCAACATAAATCTAGGATTACGGATAATGATGAATAATAGGGAAAAAATGGTAAGCGGTCATAGTGGGCTACTCAAATTTGTAGGACTGGAAATAGTGACAAAAAGCGATTTTTTACAAATGGAATGGACCTAAGAAAGTGTGTAGACAGATTTGTCAATATTTACAAACTGGCACACTTAAAGAATTTTTAGATTAGAATATAATGGTACAATTCATTTTATTTCACCTATCATAGAGTCAAAGTTATGATATCACGAATAGGGGTATCGACCAATCTATACTTTATGACACCAGTAAAACTTTACAAATTGCATTTGGAACTTCATTAAAAAACTGATCAAATGGATTTTTCATAAGCTTAAAATTGACATACAAAATTTTTTTGACCTCTAAAATGTATTACAAGATGAATTTTCTCATTTTGATCAACTAGGTCAAAGTTATAACGGGTCAAACAAAACCTCCCAGAATTCAAAATAATTTGCATCAACATGACAATAATAAATTACCAACTTTGAACAATTCAAAACCTAGTCAAAATATATCAAAATGACTCAAAATCTAAAACATAGGTTTTCTAATATGGACACTAAACACTTCCAAAGTTTCAAGTCATGAAACATTACTAGGTACAAGATATTCAATTGCAAACACGACCTCTTGTCACTATTTGACACACAACAAAAAATTAGATTTGGACATTGCTCAAAATGAGACTTCACGGAATGATTTGAAATGGAAATTTATCTTCATGGGATGAGTGGATATGTTTAATGCAAGTTGTTAGAAACATTAAACACCTCTTAGGCCTCAAATAGATGGTTGGGTACACATGCATTAAAAAGCACTTACGGGGCTTAATCTTTTGGATGGTACTCAAAATCAGGGCTTCAATTTTGAGTCCCAACAAGTCAGATATTGCAATCCTCCAATCATGGAGCTATATTTCTTCTACTCAGTTATAGATGTCTCATCATTTTTGAATAACTTGTGACCAGTTATCATAGGTGTACCAATAGTATTACAACTCTCTAATCCAAATCTCTTTAGTAAATCTTTCAAGTACTTAGCTTGTGAAATGAAAATACCATCACTATTCTATACAATCTACAATCCTAGGAAAATCTTTATCTCTCCTATCATCTCATTTAAAACTCATTCTCTTCATCTCATTAGAAAAATTATCACTAGCTTCATCATTTCCTCCAAATATGATGTCATCAAAAAATAGTACTATGATCAACAAATTATTCTCTATTTCTTTCAAATACAAATTACTATCTTTTGTACCTTTAGTAAATCCAAGCTTTTCCAAATTCTTGTCCAACCTCACAAGCCAAGTTCTATGTGCTTGCTTTAGACCATGTATGTCTTTCTTGAATTTGCATACCATATCCTTTTCTTCAATCAAATGAAATCCTTCAGGCTACTCTATCTATACTTCTTCCATTTCTCCATTCAGGAAGGCTGACTTAACATCCATTTGATATACCTTGAACTTCTTACTTGCAACATATGCGAAGAACATCCTTGCTACTTCCATTCTTGCTATAGGTGAACATGTCTCCTCATAATCTATTCCTTCTTGCTATAAATACCCTTTGCAAACAAGTGTGGCCTTGTTTCTCATAGCTCTTCCTTTCTCATTCATCTTATTTATGAATACCCATTTGGTTCCTAACACATTCTTGTCTTTAGGTCTAGGAACTAATTCCCATGTATCATTTTTCACAATCTGATTCAATTCTTCTTTCATTGCTTGAATCCAATGATCATCCTTACTTGCTTTGTCTGTGCTCTTAGGCTCAACTTGAGAAATTTGACATAATTCCTCATTTACTTTGTTCCTTATCATTACACCTCTTTCTTTTCTTCCAATGATCTGTTCTAGTGGATGATTCTTTTCCATACTCTTGTTTGATATAGGAGTTGCTATCTCAACTCTTATCTCTACTCTTGGACCTAAACTCTATTCTCCTCTTTGCTCAACAATTTGCACATCATTCTAAAAAATTTTATTAGTCTCTAATAGAATTTTGGCATTCTATCTAACAATTCTAGCATTATCCTCTTCATCATCTAAATTATAATCTACTATCTTTTCTTTAGTTCCAAACTTCTCATCAGTCCTTACATTTTCACACTCAACTATAGTATTGGTTTTATAACTAAAACATCTATATGCCTTACTTTTTAATGAATAGCTGAGAAACATACCTTCATCACTTCTAGGATCAAACTCATCAATATCATTATCTCTCTTTATGTAACACTTACTTCCAAATATTTTGAAATATTTGAATGATGGTGAATGACCAAACCATAGTTCATAATGTGTCTTGCTCATACCTTTTCTAATATGTACTATATTTAAAGTATATACTATAGTGTTTACTACTCTTCAAAAAGTCTTGAAAACATCATTCTCAAACAACATTGCTCTTGCTACTTCTGCTACTAACTTATTCCTTCTCTTAGCAATTTTTTTTTGTTCAGGTGTCCTAGGTGAATTCTCCTCCTCTATTTGATCTCAAACACTTTATCTTTACCCAAAATTCATTCTCAACTCTATTCTTAAATATTTTTAACTTTTCAAAAGCTTTAGACTTCTCTATAAGAAATGCTACCCACATCATTCTAGTGAAATCATCAAAAAAAATCATAAAATACCTTTCACCATAGAATCCTATGGTTCTTGCAGGACCACTTAGATCTGTGTGAACAATCTCCAATTTCTCTATAGTAGAGAACTTCTTGCTATGAAAAGATGCTTTCTTTTGCTTAGCCAAAATATATTCCTTGGATACAGTGTTAGTAGGTTTAACAATCTAAGGTAGATCTCTCACTGAAAATGTAGTACTAACCTTCAAAATTATATATAATTTTATATGACAAAATATTCCATTCCACAACCATTTGTTATCAACTTTTTCTAACAAACATGTCATTTCAATAGGATTAAGCTAAAATACATTACCTCTGGATCTAGTTCCAATTCCAATCATTTTACCATCTTTGTCTTTGATGATGCAAGTCTTCTCTATGAATTTTAATAGATATCCCTTGTCTACCCACTATCCAACACTCAAAAAATTATGCTTCAAACCATCAACATAATAAACATCATCAGTTTTAGTTTTATCATCAAGATAGGTTTCATTGTTACCAACTTTAACAATACCTCCATCTTGATTTCTAAACTTTACAAACTTATTCATATCACCAGTCATGCAATGTAAACATCCACTATCAATTATCCAATCAAACTTCTTCTCAACTTGGGTAACTAGATTTGTTTCTTCTCTAATATCTCTATTAAGATAATCTTCCTTGATAGCCACAAATCCTAATTCATCATTGATTTCACTTTGACCTTTCTCATCAGATTCTTCTTCTTCATTAGCATATAAAAAATCTCTATCTCTTCTAGGATTGAGCTTTCCCTTATAATTTCTCTCTCTTTCAAGACATTTAGATGTATAATGACCAAAAACTTTATAATGCCAACATTTAAAGATTTTCTTCCCATCCTTTTGTTAAAAGTAATAGTCCACCAGGATAACTAAGAGGGGGGGGGGGGGGGGGGGGGGGGGATGAATCAGTTATTTAAAAATTAAAACATTTATCTTCTTTAAACAAACTTAACCATTCAACCAAATTAAATAAAAACCATAATAAGATGCACATAGACAATTACACCAGATATGTTGACTAGGGAAACCCTTGATTAAAGGGAAAACCCTGGTGGGAATGATACCCACAAGATGATGTACTAATTTAAATATTCCTTTTTAGAGGATGGACCCTATTAGGAGTCTATTACAATATTTAGTACAATTAGTCCCTTTTAGGGGAATTTGAATCCTTGTTAAGAGTTATGGTATAATGTATGCAAGAAGAGCCCATTGCCCAAACATGCAATTTCAACTACAAGAAGAGCTCATCACTTAAATAAGTAATTTACTAGTATCTTCTTCTTTCCTCTACTTTTTTCTCCATCCTATCAACTAGACCAATCACTATCAGACCTTGTAGACCTGGTCACAAACCTTAGATCACTTAGCAAAACCTCGACAATGAAGTTTCCTTCACTTCTGCATTGTTTCGCTCAACTTCGCATTCCCCAATCTCTGCTTCTTATCCAACATTCATAATTTGCATTCATCCATACCATGATAAAGGAGAATATCCTTACTTTATACCAATTCTATAAAAAAATTCCCTAAGTTGGCTATTAGTCCTTCTCATTTAATTATTATAGGACCTCATTAAGAATGTGTTACACTTAGCAATAACCTTAGTATTCCACCTTGCAACTTGAGTAACTTTTCATACACACAATATTATGATGAGTGAGCTTACCCACATCATCCTCAACATGTCTTCTCTATGTCCTCATCCTTGATCCTTAAGATATCAACTTTGCTAGGAGATATAACAAGTTTACCAAAACATGCCTTTGTAAACTCTATCCTAAGATGGACATCACCAAAAATTACATAGCTTCTTCTAAACTTATCCTTTCTACTTTTGATGCTGACTTCTTATGCTAGATACTCAATAGTATCTTCCCTAACCTCAGATGGTTATCATGCTCAACTAGCCATTTGTACCAACTTAATCTTTCTAGTGTTCTTCTATCAAATACCACAAAAGACATCAAATATACTATGTTAACATCAATGAAAAACTCAATCATGAATGTAACATATCAACATTCATGCTTCCAACCAAACTTCAAACAATCTCCCTCTTTGGCATTGATGGAAGCATAGATGAAAACCATCTAGTTCCAAGAATACCAACAAAAGATTGTCCATCTTAAAATCCTCTTCATCAATCATACTCCCCCATTGATGTAACTCAATGTGCTCTTTACCAAGTTGTCATTCCTCATACTATGCTTATGTGGAACATCTTCCTTAGATATTCCCAAACTTCTCCCCCATTGACATCAATGTCAAAGGTTTTAGCAACCAACATCTCTATATCAAACTCTACAATAACTTACTATCTTGAGTGTCAAAAGACAGTATTCAAAATGAAATTAGCAAGAGTTCTAGATGACTCTATCCATCTCATATACTCCCCCATATGGGAAGCATCCCCATATGGGAAGCATCAACATTTAGTCTAGAAAAACAATTGTCCTCTGTTACCTTGGACTAATGCACTCTTGCATCTTCTATTTTGATGTAGGAAGAGGCACAACCGCAAGCATACCTCACAAATACTCAAAAGTATCTTTTGGAAGATGCTTAGTGAATATATGTACAATCTTCTCTTTAGTGCTCACATACTCCAATTTGATTTCATTTTTTGCAACTTTCTCTCTCAACATGTGATACTTAATAGAAATGTCCTTAGTCCTCAAATGCAATATTGGATTCATAGACATATTTACCATGTGTGTGTTGTCACAATGTATAACAATAGGTTCACTAATTTTTATCCTTATATCCTTCAGCATTTGCTTCATCCAAATAACTTGATTGCAATTGTTTACTATTGCAACATAATTTTCTTTTTTTGTACTTTGAGATGTACAATCCCACTTCTTGCTTAACTAAGAAACCAATCTTCCTCCAAGAACGAAAGCTCCTCCACTAGTTCTCTTTTTGTCATCAATATTACCTACCTAATTTGCATTATTATAAGCACTTAGAGTAAAATCATTAAATCTATCATACCATAATCCAAATGCAAATTTTCCTTTCAAATATCTAAATATCCTTTTCACTGTTGCATAATCTACTTCTCTAGGATCGGCCTGGAATCTTGTAACAATTCCAACTACATTTTCTATATCTGGCCTTGTGTCTAGTTACCAAAGGTGTTCCAACAAAGAAAGAAAGCTCCTCCACTAGTGCTCTTTTTGTCATCAATACTGCCTGCCCAATCTACATTAGTATATGAACTTAGAGTAAAATCATTAGATCTTTCATACCATAATCTAAATGTAAATGTTCCTTTCAAATATCTAAATATTCTTTTCATTGCTTCATAATGTGCTTCTCTAGGATCAACCTAGAATCTTGTAACAATTCCATATACATTTTCTATATTTGGCCTTGTGTCTAGTTATTGAAGGTGTTCCAATAGGTTTACATGTTTCCAAACCAAACCTTTTCAATAAATTCTTCAAGTACTTAGTCTAAAAAATAAAGGTTCCTTCTTTATTCTATACTATCTACAATCCTAGGAAATACTTCATCTCTCCTATCATACTCATTTCAAATTCTTTCTTCATCTATTCTACAAACTTTTTACTTTCCTCATCATTACCTTCAAATATAATTTCATCAATAGATATAACAAAAATCATCAAACCATCATTACTTTCTTTCCAATGTAGATTACTATCTACCATACCTTTTCTATATTTGAGCTTTATCAAATGTTTGCCCAACCTCAAATACTAGGTTCAGGGTTCTTGCTTCAATCCATACAATGCTTTCCTCAGTCAATTGTCAAAGGAAATCCTTTAGGTTGCTCAATGTATACCTCTTCTTCAAGTTCTCCATTCAAAAATGCTGACTTGACATCCATCTAATATACTTTGAATTTCCTCTATGTTGTATAGGCTAAGAATAATCTTACTGCTTCATTTCTAGCCACTGGAGCATAAGCCTCCTCATAATCTATTCCTTCTTGCTGTGAGTAATGTTTGCATACCAATCTTGCTTTGATTCTTACAAATTCTCCTTGCTCATTCGTCTTGTTCCTGAATATGCATTTGGTTCCTATCACATTCTTGTTTGCTAGTCTAGGGACCAATTCCCATGTTCCATTATTTTTTGTTTGATCCAATTCCTCTTTCATAGCTTGTTTCTAGTAATCATCTTTGCATGCTTCATCTACATTCTTAGGCTCAACTTGAGATATCAAGCATAGTTCTTCATTCACTCTGCTTTCAATGATCTGTTCAAATGGCTGATTCTTTATCATGTTATTTCATGAAGTAGGAGTTGTTATCTCAACTCTTAGCTCTACTAAACATTCTAAGCTTTGTTCCTACCTTGTCTCTCCTTCATTCTGCAAATCATTATTAGACTCAAGAAATACCTCATCATTCCCTGTCTTAGTAACAACATCATCATTTGAATTGTAATCAACTATTCTTTCTTGTATTTTGAACTTCTCATCAATTCTCAGATTTCCAATTTCCATAATAGTCTTAGTTCTTTGATTATAACATCTATAAGCCTTTCTTTTCAATGAATAGCCAAGAAACATACCTTCATCACTTCTAGCATCAAGCTTACCAATGTCATCATCTTTCTTTATGTAACACTTATTTCTATATATTCTGAAATACTTAATTCTAGGTGAGTGACCAAACATGTTGGAAATATTATGATAGGCTAAGTTGATAAGAGGGGAGGGGTGAATCAGTAACCTTTAAAACTTTTATCTAGATAATAATTAACCCTTTATGTGAATTCTGATCTAACTATATGCATGAGAAACTAAAAACATGAAATCATACACAACACTTTAACAATAGATTTGGTGACCCAAAAACCTTCCAAATAAAAAGTAAAATTGGGGTGGGGATGATACCCACAAGCTTTAGTACTATAGTATAAAGTTGGCCTGTTAAGGCTTACAATGATCACTTCTAATGATTTTCCTTGTTAGGAGCAATAAGGACTACTAGGTCCACCTTGCAAAAGGATTTACAAACATACAATGAAGTATGCACTCAATAAAGAGATTTACATAAGACTATTAGGTCTACCTTGTTAAAAGATTTGACTAATCCACCTATTAGGATGAAGTAGTTGTTGATCTCTAATTTGCAACTTGGTTTGCTAAATGAGATTCCTTTGAGTGTATAAATCACCTTACTATAATAGATGAATCTTTACTACTCCTTATACTACTGTAGCTTTTGTAATTTTCTCTTCTACTCTTCTTTGATGATTACATTACTTTTCAATGATGATTTGGATGTGATACAATACAATTTTACATAAATATTACAAATTCAGCCAAAGTGTAGAAACTTAGGCTTTGAAGACTGACTCGGTGAGGTTATGATACTTGACATCCACTGCCAATGCTTGGCATCATCATGCACTTGGTAGATGTAGAAGCTCAGCCCATATTGATCACTTCTAAGTAGTCTTGAACTCAGTCTACACTAGTGACTTGGTGAATACTTCAAAACTCAGCATATAAATTGAATCATTAGATTCACATTATATAGCTCGGTCAACATTATCACCTCGAGCTTGGTATAAATTGAGTCTCTTGGTTAACACTGAGTAGCTCAGTTAACACTAGACTCTCATCACATCAACTATGAACTTGATCTAATGAAAAATGGAAAGAGGAAGCCAAAAGTGAAGGTAATTCTGAATAGAGTAAATCTGTTAATGAGGGTAACCAGGCTATATCTAGTGGGGGTGATAAAGTGGAAGATAACACTATTGGGAACCCTGTTGAGAAGAGTAAGGAGGACCATACAGCTAAGACTGCTTCTCCTATCAAGGGGATAGAGGAAGAAAAAAGGAAGGACTCTGCTAGGCTTTGAAAGGAGGATCAAATGGAAATGGAGGAAAACAATGAGAATATTTGCTCCCCCCACACAAGACTGCTAAAGATGATAGTGATTCAATGCAGAGGGCTACTATGCTCACCTTCCTACATTCTGCAAAGGATAAAGTCGACACCATGCTCAAAGTAGATTCTTGGATCTACAATGAAATGATGGGTTTGAAGAAAAAGGTGGAAATTCTCCAACATAACCTAGATACTATCAATGTCAAACTTAGCCAACTGGAAGGGCAGATGGGACACATCCCTAACAAACTTAACAACTATGAGCAAAACCTTAGAATCCTAATCAAGGAGAGTGGCACTAAGATGAAACAGGTCACCTCAAGTATATGTGTGGCTACTACAAGCCTAGGCAAAAGGGTTAATGAAGATATCACTTCGACTGAGGGTCTGAGCAAAAGAACAAGGCAGAGCTCGAGGAAGAGTGCAATGAAAGTTGTTGTTGCTTCGACTACTGATACCATTCAAGAGACTACAACAATTGGTAAGGAATCTACTAAAATGATCTTGGAGCTGCAATAGTTGCTCTGGGTTAGGTTCCCTAGTTTAGTTTATGTTTGGTCTGGTTACTGGTTGGGGTCTCTGGTCTTGGTTTTTGGTTTTTATTGTTTTGACTGTTTGTGGTTCCAGGTCCCTGTAAAACCTGCGTTAGTTTATTTTTGGACTTATCTAGTGGTTTCAGATCCTTGTAAAACCTAATTTTGATATTGTTCTATAGTTTTTTGTAGGTTTCTTTTTCCTGGCTGGGCTATAATGCTTTATCTTTTTTCTTTTTGTTAAAGGGTTTCGGGGTCCTTTCAAAACTTGCTTTTACCGTAATCTAAAACTATGAACTTGATAAGTACTACACAACTTAGTTTGCACTAGTAAACTTGGCATACATTGAGATGCTCATTTTATAATGTTGATCATCACCTCTTTAGTAACTACTCAGTGCAAACTGAAATCTATCCATAGGACTCGGTAGCAACTATAGAACTCAGTAACAACTCAAATACTAGGATAACACTACTAACTATACAATGTGCTTAGAGTGAGCTCACAATTTGAATAAGTGTATGTCACTAATAACATACATGACTATAATGTCAACACAAACCATAGTTCATAAGGTGTCTTATTTTTTTTCCTTTTTGACTTGCACTTTTTTCATGGTGTAAATTGTTGTATTCATAGCATCTCTCCTAAATGTCTTGGATGCATCATTTTCTACTAACATAGCTCTTGCAGCTTTTGTAATAAACTTGTTCCCTCTTTTTGCAATGCCATTCTGTTCAGGGGTTCTTGGAGCTAATTGTTGTCTTTTAATCCCATTTTCTTCACAAAAAATTATAAACTCATTTGAAGTAAATTCTCCACCTCTATCTGATCTTATACATTTAATCTTCATACTAGATTTATTATCAACTCTATTCTTAAATATTTTGAACTTGTCAAATGCATCAGATTTCTCTTTAAGAAATTCAACCCACATCACTCTAGAAAAATCATCAACTAGAATCATAAAATACCTTTCACCATAAAATTCTCTAGTCTTTGTAGGACTAATGAGATCTATGTGTACAATCTCCAACTTCATTGTAGTAGTAAACTTGTTGCTAGGGAAAGAAGTTCTGCTATGCTTTGCTAAAAAAAACTCCTTGCAAATTGTGTTAGTAGGCTTTACAATCTTCAGTGAGTCTCTAACAACAAGTATTCTACTAGTCCTTATAGTACTATCAAAGTTTATATGAAATAATCTCTTATGCCATAATCAACTATCATCTACCTTTGCAACCAAACATGTCATTTCAGTAGGATTCAACTGAAATACATTACCTCTAGATCTAGTTCCTATTCTAATTACCTTTCCATCTTTATCTTTGATCATACATGTCTTTTCAGTAAATTGTAACAAATATAGTTGTCCAACACTCAAAAGATTGTACTTTAAACCATCAAAAAGGTATACCTCCTTAGTATTCATTTTACGATCAAGAATTATAGATCCAAAACCTTTTACTTGGCATGCTACATTGTTTCCAACTCTAACAATTGCTCCATCCTGACTTTTGAAGTCAACAAACTTGTTCATGTCACCAGTCATATGATGTGAACAACCACTACCAATTATCCAATTAGATTTCTTCTCAACCTATGATACTAAAGTTACCTTCTCTAGAATTTCTTCTTTAATTGCCACAAATCCAATTTTATCATCACTAGCACTTAATGCTTGTTCATCAAAATTATAATCTTCATTTGCATACAAACAATCTCTATATTTTCTAGGCTTATGATTTGCCTTATACTTTTTCTCCCTTTTAGGACACTTAAATGCATAATGACCATATTTATCACTAGTCCAACATTTAAAGATTTTCTTATCTCCTTTTTCTCTTCTTACCAGAAGGGCTACTACTTCATCAATCTTTTTGTCTTCTTCAGATCTATTGCTGCTAGAAAAATCTCCTCTAGCACTTGTGCTCCTTGATAAATTAGGTTGAATATTCAAGGCACTCAAATTTGTCTCTGTTTTGGTCGATCCTTTTGATTTTCTAAGCTCATTCTCAACTACTTCAAGTCTTCCAAGAAATGTCTCCTTTGTGAAATCTTTGGTACATGATATCAACAACTATATCATCTAAACTACTAACTTAAATGGTGGTGTAAGAGTCTTCAATATCTTCCATATAAACTCATCATCTTCTTTGGTTCCTCTTTGAGCTTTAATAGCTACAATTATTTATGATATCTTGCCTATATATGTTCTTATAGATTCATCTTCCATCATCTTAGCATCTTGAAACATACAAATCCAACTTTGTAGCCTCAACTTCTTAAAATGTTCATCACCTTCAGAACTATTTTCCAAAGCTTTCCAAATGAAATGTGAAGCAGCAAGTGATTTTACCTAATTGTACTAAATTTTAGAAAGTGCAGTCAATAGTACTTCTTTATCTCTCATGTCACAGATGAAAAGATCTCTTTCTTATTCAGTGCAAATTTCCAAATCCTTTTCTTCAATGATTGTCTTCACTAATTTTATCAAGATCCAATATCTTAGACCCATACACAACAAATGTGTCTTCATTTTTTCCTTCTAGTTGTCATAGTTTGTTCCATCAAACTTCAAACTATCTTTCCTGAACATGTTTTACATGGATCTCCCAAAGTTGTTAAACTTTTTCTTCAAGGACCTGATGCTTTGATACCAATTGTTAGAAAAAATAGTTCACCAAGATAACTAAGAGGGGGGTGAATCAGTTATTGAACCATTAAAATATTTATCTTCTTTAAAAAAACTTAACCATTCAACCAAATTAAAAATCAACCATAATAAGATGCACATAGAAAATTGCACTAGATATGTTGACTAGGGAAACCCTTGATCAAAGGGAAAACCCCAGTGGGAATGATGCCCACAAGATGATGTAATAATATAAATATTCCTTGTTATAGGATGGACCCTATTAGGAGTCTATTACAATATTTAGTACAATGAGTCCCTATTAGGAGATTCCAACCCTATTAGGAGTTGTATAATGTATGCAAGAAGAGCCCACTACCCAAAAATATAATTTCAACTACAAGAAGAGCTCATTGCTCAAACAAGTAATTTACTGGTATCTTCTTCTTTCCTTTTCTCTTTCCTCTATCCTCTCAACCAAACCAAATCACTTTTAAACCATGTATACTAGGTCATGAACCTCAGATCACTCAACAAACCTTGGCAATGAAGTTTCCTTCAATTCCACACTATTCTACTTAATTTCGCATTTTGTACTCTCTGTTGCTTATTCAACATTAATAATCCACATTCATCCATACCATGATAAATGAAAATATCCTTCTTCTATACCAAGTCCATAAAACAATTCCCTGAGTTGGTTGTTAGTCCTTCTCAATTAATTATTATAGGACCTCATTAGAACACATTACACTTAGAGATAACCTTAATATTTTGCCTTGCAACTTGAATAAATTTTTGTGCATGCAATATTATGATGAGTGAGCTTAGCCAAATCATTCTCAACATTTCTTCTCCATGTCCTCGACCTCGATCCTCAAGATATCAACTCTACTAGGAGATATAACAAGTTTACTAGAACATGCCTCTGTAAACTCTATCTCAAAGCAGACATCACCAAAGCTTACATAACTTCTTCTAGACTTATCCTTTCTACTTTAAAAGTTAATTTTTGGTGTTAGATACTCAAAAGTATCTTCCATAACCTCAAATGGTTACCATGCTCAAGTAGTCATCCATACCAACTTAATC
The DNA here is from genome assembly GCA_028749045.1 of Cupressus sempervirens. Lineage (NCBI taxonomy): Eukaryota > Viridiplantae > Streptophyta > Pinopsida > Cupressales > Cupressaceae > Cupressus > Cupressus sempervirens. The sequence continues at coordinate 691,300,760 of CM053791.1, read as the reverse complement.
TTTCTGTTGTTCTTGTGTCAAATACCATAGAAGACATCAAAAATGACATGTTCACATCAATGAAAAACTCATTCATGAATGTATAATATCAGCATTAATGCTTCCAAGCAATCTTCAAACACTTTTTCTCTCCTCACAATAAGGGTTACTCCTTCAATTTTTCTGTCCTCATCAGATCTATTGCTACCAATAAAATCTCCTCTTGTGCTTGCACTCCTTAATATGTTAGGTCAAACATTCAATGCACTAAAGTTTGTCTCAACTCTAGCTAGATCTCCATACTATCATTAGATCAATTTCTATAGACTCTAATCTTCTAAGTAAAGTTTCCTTTATGAAATCTACAATGTAGGGCATCACAAGCTAAATCATCTGAGAAACTTTCTTGAATGGTGGTGTCAATCTTTTCAAGATCTTCCACATAACTTTATCATCTTTCTTAATTTCACCAAGTGACCAAATACCTACAAAATCTCTAATATTCTACCAATATAACATCTTACAAATTCATCTTCCATCATCTTAACATCTTGAGATGCACATATCCAATTCTATAATCTCATTCTCTTTGTATTTTTATCACCATCATAAGTATCTTCTAGTGATTTCCAAATTTTATGAGATGTTTGAAAATTCTTTACCAAACTTTACTCACTATCATGAAGAGCTGACAATAGTGCTTCTTAGGCTATCATGTTGCACATGAACAAGTCTCTTTCTTTTTCACTGCACTTTCTCCTTAAGCTTCTCTTCTTCCACAATTGTCTTCTTATCTTTTTTCAAAAGTCAATACCCTAGACCCATGCACATAAAATGAGTCTTCATATTTTCCTTCCAACTATCATAGTTGGCCTTGTCAAATCTAGGAGTATCCTTTTTTTAAATATTCGTTGTCGATCTCCCAAAGTTGTTAAGCTTTTCCTTCAAGGGTCTAAAGCTTTGATACCAATTTTTAGAATATATAGTCCATTGATATAACTCAGCATGGGTGAATCCTAATATAAATATAAATACAAATCTCACAAGATGATGTACTAATATAAATATTCCTTGTTAGAGGATGGACCTTATTAGGAGTCTATTACAAAATTCAGTACATATGAGTCCCTATTAAGAGACTTTGAATCCATATTAGGATATTCCAACCCTATTAGGAGTTGTGGATGATAGTTGGACCCACTTCCCAAACAAATTCAAGGTTAAGAACAATAAACCCACTGTCTAAATGATCACTATATTATTCCTTACAGAGTAATAGAATTGAATTTTACTTCCTTCCTTTGTCTCTATCTTGTCAACTAGACTTTTGTTCCTTCTAATCTTGTAAATAGATCATGAACTACACATCTAGTAATCCCTTGGATCGCTTACATACATTCAATCAACACTTTTCTCCTTTTCACACTTTGCAAATACACTACACAATAAATACTTGATACATTATACAATCAAGGAAAACATCTTTCCTTTATACCATGTCTTCATAATAATTCCTTGACTCAGCTTTAATGCTTCCCCAATTAATTAAAATAAGATATATAATTAATTACAATTATAATAGCATTGTCAGCTAATACTCTATTACAAAAATTCACATGTGCATCTCTAGGTCTTGTGCACTTGCTTACATCACCACATGACTATCCTCTATTGTTGTTTGACTGTGCATCACCTCATTATATCTTCGCTAAAAGATATAATGGAAACATTAGAAATTTCCAAATAGATTCTATGTTTTTGCACTACTCATAGTGACTCAAACACAACTTTTATACATCTTTGACTCAGACTTTGTCCTCTTAACCATGTCATTAGGACACTCTTAGGAACATGTCCTTAATTATGTATCACTTAACCTTTAGTTACTATGCAACATAAGATTCTGACTGCTATCCTTACAGTCTCTATAGAAACCATACTCTATTGTCATCAATGACAAACACAATCATGAATGCAACATGTCAATGTCCTCCAATGCTTAGGATACTTCCCCAAAGTAGTATCATCATCATTCATGCTAACACACAGCTCCACTCAAACACTCCAATATAATATCATCCATCCATGGCAATGAAAATCTAAATTTATTGTGATCTTATTGATAACACAATAATTTGTGCACATCTTCCATTCTCCATTATCCTTAAGTGCTAATACAACTATTAAAACACATAGAATCAAGCTCTCTTGAATCAACACTTTTTCCTTATTGTGGATGTTTCCCTTCTATTTTATTAGATTTACATGTTGTGTTTAATTTTTTGGCAATTGTTGCATGGTGATAATTATCTTTCCTTTTAGCATTTCATCAGTTTCAAACTTGCATGTCATTTTGGGATAAATATTGGAATTTATTTTAGTGTATCCTAGGTTTACATTGATGTTTTGTGTAGTTATAGGTAGAGTTGTAACCCTAGTTCTATCCTTGTGCATCATCCCCTTTCCCTTTCAACATTTTACATTTTGTTTCTCTCTCCCTTTTCCTCTCAAATAGTAGTTTAGGTGCACCCAGATACTTAAAAAGTTGGCCTTCTTCAGAGATTCAGCCTCAAAGCACAATTCCCATACTTGGAGATTGTTTCCATGTTACACAAGGTCTCTTGAGGATATACCTCAAGAAAGGGTGTAGAATTTTGTGACAAAAGTTCTCTTTCCCTCCTATTTTATTAGATTTACATGTCATTTTTAATTTGTTGGCAATTGTTGCATAGTGAAAAGTATCTTTCCTTTCAATATTTCATCGGTTTTGAACTTACATATCATTTTGGGATATAGATTGGTGTCAATTTTAGTGTATTCTGGGTTTCCATTGATGTTTTGTACATTCATAGGTAGAGTCGTAACCCTAGTTCTATCTTGGTGCATTACCCCCCTTTCCCTTTCAACATTTTACTTTCCATTTCTCTCTCCCTTTTCCTCTCAAGGAGTAGTTTAGGTGTAGTTTGATAGTAAGGAAGTTGACCTTCTCCAAAGATTCAACCTCAGAGTGCAAGTCCCACACTTGGAGGCTATTTCCATGTTACACAAGGTCTCTTGAGTGTCATACCCCAAGAAAGGGTCCAAAATTTTGTGTCAACAATTTTTGACATGCTCAAACATTGATTATCTGGAGAAGGTCTAATTCCTTACTATTGGGGTGCACCTTTATTGCCTTGTTGTGGATATTTCCTTTCTATTTTGTTAGATTTACATGTGTTTAATCTATTTGCAGTTGTTGCATAGTGAAAATTATCTTTCCATTCAACATTTCACTAGTTTCAAACTTTCATGTCATTTGGGATATAGATTAGAGTCAAGTTTAGTGTATTATAGGTTTTCATTAATGTTTTGTGTAGTTATAGGTATCTTTTAACCCTAGTTCTATCTTGGTACATCACACCCTTTTCCCTTTTAGCATTTTTCTTTCTATTTCTCTCTCACTTTTTCTCTCAACTAATAGTTTAGGTGCACCCTGATAGTAAGGAAGTATGCCTTCTCCAGAGATTCAACCTCAAAGTGTAAGTCCCACACTTGGACATTGTTTACATGTTACACAGTTTCTTTAGGGTCATACCTTAAGAAAGGGTGCATAATTTTGTGTCAAAAAACCCCTTCTACAAAAACTCATGAGTTTTTCTATTCAACTCTTCACTTTCTACTAGTGTTATTCTATGCACTACCTTGTTTGGAAAACTAGCCACTGGAATCAAATCCATCTGGTGACTAGTCTTCCTCAATGTGGGTAATCCATCAATATCTGAGACAATATTAGATAAATATCCCAACAAATCTCCAACTTATATTCTACTTTTTATTTACCATCTTTTGGAATTACGAAAAAATACATATGCTCATGCTTCATACCTTTGAGAAACTCCTTTTCATCCACAAAACATATTCTAGAAACACTACATTAATTTTCTTCTTTCTCCTTCAATAGATTCAACTTATGTTTCACTCCATCCTTTGTCAAAGTAAAGGTATTTTTTCTAACATCGTGTACAACATGCTTGTCAAACTGCCATGACCTACTCAAAAATAAATGACATATGTCCATAGGTATGATATCATAAAGCACCTTATTCTGGTAGCTTCCAATCTTGAACTGCTCATTGACCATGACCTTGTGGTCATCCTTCAAACAAGTAATATGGCATGGACGCAAGTGTTTCTACCTCTTAAGATTTAATTTCATGACCATCTTTTGTGACACCATATTTTTAGTGCTTCCTCCATTGATGATCGCATCACAACTATTATCTTCACATTTGGACCTAGTACAAAAAAAAAATCCTCTGTTCATCAAGTTTGTTCTCACCACTTAGCAAGACTCTCCTATTAACTAAGACTTCTCCTCTTTCATCATCTTGAGAATGGGATGATTTGGCATCTTCATTAACATGTACAACTCTATCCAGGCCTTTAGTTCTTTGATTTGTCCTTCCTTGGCAATAGAAACATTCAATTGCTCTATGCCCTTCCTCTTTGTAGTGAAAATGTTTTCCATGAAAACCTCCTCTTCTAGATCCTTTCCCTCTTCCTCCTCTCTGATATGTATTGTTTAGTTCATGGAACTGATTGGAATTGTTTCTCCTTTGGTCTTGATTTCTACTTAACACCTCATTTTTGTTCTTTTAATCATCATTTTGGCCTCCATAAGACCACATACCCAATCTTCCATCATGAACCCTTCCACTGTTCTTATTATTGAACTTTTTGTTGAACTTCTCCTCAACTCTTAGAGAAAACTAGTATACCTTGTCAATATTGATCATTCAAACTAGACACATCTCCTCCTAAATTCTTGACCTCAACCCATTAAGATAACAAAAAAATTTCTTCTTGTTAGCTTCCTCATGGATTATATAGATGAGAACTTGGTAGAACTCTTATATATACTCCTAAATAGATCTTCTCACTTTCTTCAACCCTTGTATCTTCTTTAATAGATCAAGCTCATAATCCATAGGAATGAACTATCACTTAATTTTAGTTATCATTCAATCCCATCTAGTGATTTTATCTTTTCCTCTTTTATTTTTCTCCAATTATATTTCCTACCACTAGTTCTTCACATGGCCTTTTAGTTTGGCCTTCTAAAACTTGACCCTATCTAGGTCTTTAATATCTTCATATTCAAAGTGTTCTTCCAATTCATTGACCCAATCGATCAATTACTCTAGGTTACTATTTCCCCAAAATGTGGGAACATCAAACTTCAGCCTTTTTCCAATCTTGGAAATAGCCTTAAAATATTTTCCTCCTTTAGGTTAAGGACTTCATCTACTACTACTTGATCAACATTTTCTTCTTCTTCTCTTTCATCCTTAGTTTCATCATATCCTACAACAAGATTCATTTCTCTCTGCATTTATTCTTGCAATGCTTGCATTTTCCTCTAGAGGAATCAAAACCCTTAGTTGTAACACCTACAACTCTCCCACCACACTCTCTTCTTGGAGGCATCTTCATGTTTTCGCTGAAACCCTAGTGCAAATTACCCCACAATCAGCAATTTGTCTACACGTACAACCCAAACAAGGGTCCTAGTGCAACTACCTCATAGTGAGAAGTTTTTTAACACATGATGGAACTCTTGCTTTGATACCACTTGATGAAGGATATGCTCTAACACCACTTGATGAAGGGTGCTCCCCTTAATGCCTTAAATACATTTTTTTTTTTAAAACACTAGTTTGTGAGAATTAAATATGGGCTTCTTATTATCGCTGAAAAATGCATAATTACAAAAGTAAGAATTATAATATGCCAACCCATATGGGTGCCTTCAATGGAGTAATCTGCAAGACAAAGCTATGAACCCAAGATTTTTTACACTGCCCAGGAAGTTTCTAGACATCAAACCCTAACCCTTATGACTAACTAACTCTAGAATTACCCATAGCGTCATCCCAATGCACCTTTGACACTTATTTTGGAAATTTTGGTCGACCCAACTTTGGAAGGACATAACTTTCAAACCATTTCTCCAACTCGCTATTATAACCACTTTTCAAAATTCCCAACTTTTGATCTATAGGGCTTGACTCACACTAGCTCTAGTTGACTCCATTTGTGGGCTCTAATGTATTCAATGCTAGGTTTGAATTTTTTATACTAAAATTGAAAACCAAAAATTCACAATAAATCCATGAATATTCATGATATGACATTGAACCTCAACTGGTAAGCTAATATATCCAAGATGAACTCCCACCACTGGAATTAGAATATCCCTAGCTTGTATGATTATCTTAGTAAGTAGCAAGCTTCTAGAAATAAAAATTTTTCACTAAGAAAACCCTTATTAAAGAAATAGAAAGAAATATTTTTGGGTGATGCAAGACTTCTCTTAGACCCAGGATATGCATGTATTGCACTTTAAGGTTCTTCATATTTTTGTCTCCACTCTTGCATTATATTTTTTGAACATGTCAAACTATTTTGATTTTACCTTCAAGAAAATTATTAACATTATCATTGAATAATTATCAACAAATAATATAATGTATTTATCTTGATGATAGCTTTTAGGACCAACAAGACCACAAATACATGTGTGTACTAAATCCAATATGTGTAGTGTTGAGTAATCTTTTCTTGCAAAGCATGAACAAGTCATCTTTCAAAATTGACACTACTTCCATACATCATTTTCTACTTTGTTTACTATTTACATTCCCCTAATACTTTTCTTTTTAATAACTTTCTCTAGATTTTCAAAACTTACATGACATAGTATCTTATGTCATAACCAAGTTTCTTCTATCCTATCAATTAGACAATGACTCATTGTAGTGTTTAACTTGAAAATGTTACCTTTTGTATGTTCACTAGTAGCGACCAACTTTCCATTCTTTCCCAATATCTTACATTTTCTATTTCTAAATTGAAATATGAAACCATTTTTTTCAACTAAGAAACACTCAACACATTATACAGTAAACCATATGCGCAATTAACATCATCACATGCAATTTAATTAGTCAAAATGATTGTACATTTTCCTTTGGTTATGCAAGGCGATCAGTTTCTAAACTTGACCAATCCTCCATCACACTACTCTATTTTTAGGAATTTATCCATGTTTCTAGTCATATGATGAGTACAACCACTTTCAATAATACAATCACTATTCTTGTTCATTCTTTATACTAATCCCTTATCTTCATTGATATCATTCTTTTCAGTAGTAGAATCTTCCTTTACAACAACACAAACTATTTCCTCATCTTTTTTGTCTCCATTCATATCATTTTAATTTTCTTTATCCTCTTCTACATAACATGATTTCTTTCCCTTTTGTCCAAATTTCTTGTACTTCTTGTTTATATTCATCTTATCTCCAATGTTATCTTTCTTTGGTTTGTTAAGACACCTGTGTGAAAACTGACCAATCTTCCTAGAATTTTAGCATGCAATTTGATTCTTTCCTTTGTACATATATTTTCCTTAAGGAAAGCTCTTTGCAATCAAATATTTCAAAACTTCTAGATCTTTCTCTTCTAGTTACAAGCCTTCATATTCATTATTATCAATAAATTTTCCTTTTCTATATTGTCCATCACTTACTAAATCTTGAAAGGATATTTCTCTAGTTTGTTGACTATTATCATAGTTACTTAGCTCAAAAAATCTTAGTCTACTAATAAGAGAATCAATAGTAATCTTGAATTTGTCAATTGTCTCAAATATTGTATAGAAGAAACTCTAATTTCATACCTATGAGGTAGGGTTCTTATCATTTTTCTTATAACTTCACTTTCTTCAAATTTTCCACACAATCCTTTGCTAACTAAAACAACCTCTTTGACTCTTGTCCCATACAAAGCAATGGTCTCATGATCATGCATTCTCATGGCATCTATCTCTCCGTTCATTCCTCCCACTTGTACATCAATAAAATATTATTGTGTAAATTTTCTAAGGATATTTTTTAGGGTTATTATTAATGACAACATAACACATTTTTGAGTTAGCTAAAGATAGTATACAAGTTTAGGTTAAGAATACTAAGAAAATTGTCTAAGTATAAAACTAGTAAATAGTAAACTGTTAGACTAGTTTGTTTAATGATCTTTAGAGAAGGTGTATAATATTTATCAAGATTAAGGGAAGGATGTCATAGATGATGTGGTTAAGGCCACCAAATTTTTGGGTAAGTTTTACATAAGCTTTGGTAAGTTTCCTAATAGTATGTATAGCATCACAAACTAGTTAAACAAATAGAATACTGAGTTTTTGGTTAAGGAATTAATTTTCCTTGTTAAAATAATTAATTAAAAATATTGGGACAACTTAGTAAAATTTAAATTCCACATGATAGAACATAATATGAAGATTTGACAATGTATGAAGATGGATAATGCCAATAGTTTAAAGTTTTGGTATAAAGGAAAAATCTTTTGTTTAGAGGAGTGTTAAGTCATATTGTAATGGTTTGATTAATATATGAAAACTTGTATGTATTGTATAGATTAAAAAAATTATGATTAGAGAATAATAAAATATTATATAAAGTTTTGTGAAGTGTAACTACAAAGACATATCAAATATTAAAGATATCATAATAATCAAGGTTTTGTATCTATTCATATAACTTGTAAATTTGTATATGCATGTTTGGGTAGTGGGATAAACTTGTATCTTTTTTTTGAAATAAAAGCCTAATAGGGTTGATGATTTTTGTTCTAAATGTTTAAAATAACTGGGGGGGGGGGGGGGGTGTGAATTAGTTACTCAAGGTCAATATGTACCACTTGAACAATAAAACAATAAACATTTCACTATTTTTTTAATCCTATTGTTGTTCAGTCTATATTGTGAAACTATCATAAAAATAACTTGCATTGCATAATGAAAGCATTGTCAAATGTAAATGCACAAAAAACATGCATCACAATTTTGACACTAGGATTTTATGGGAAACCCAATTTGGGAAAAAACACCAGCAATATCTCACTCTTTTTCACTCTTTTTAAGTGAGCTCTATTTGGAGCCAAACCTATTAAAGGTTAGCAAAACACATTGTTAAATGTGAATTGGTTAGAGTATTTAATCACCCTGTTAGGAGTGGCCTTGCTAGAGAACTTTGATGTTGATCTCAGATTGGTTTTGACTAATGAGTGTACACACACTTAAGCTATTTACTTAGTTCATTCTAAATAACTAGTATATGTCAAGCACATGTATATATTAGAGCATGTCGAGTTAACAATGAGTGTTGAGTCATTCATGTGCCAAGTCACTCAACCGTCGAGAAAATTGAATATGTTGAGTGACATAGGAGCTGAGAAAATAATGGATGCTGAGTGTTATAGATTTTGAGTTATAGCAGAGAGAATAGTATATGCCAAGCATTAGAGACTTCAGATGCCAATTGACATTGTATTGACATAATTTTTTGTAAAGGCACAAACAAATATGTAAACTATTTTTAAGCTGACTAAAGATTGAATTATGATATTTTGGAGATAAGGATGAATCTTAAGTTGGATTTCCAATACATTTACATGAAACTAATTAGAAAATGGGAAGGATTAAAGAAAAAAATGGATAAATCATAGCTATGGATTCATACTTAACCCTTAGTCACCTAAGTCTTCTTAAGTAGGACAAACCCTAAACTCTTTAGAGTGTGTAAGGTGTAGAAGGAGAGTATAGAGTAGTTTTCATGTGCAAACAAAGCATTCATGATGAACAAGGAGTTATGATCTGAGACTACATTGCAGAATTAGTTAGAGTAAAACAAAGGAAAGGAAAAGGATATAGAAAAGAAACATCTAATCAAGAAGGATCAAGAAGACAATAATTTAGAGGTAATCTGTTATCAAGCAATCAACTGCTAACTATAACATCAATGCTGAGACATTCTACCAGGTGATTTCAATCAAAATCTCTTAACAAATTAGTCCTAATAGGCTATATTGAAATCCTCTAACAAGGTACTTACTTAATTGTGAGTTAAAGTCCTTTAGCAAGGCACACTTCTAATAGGTGTTGAAATCCTTTCACAAGGTGAGACCTAACAATCTTTGTAAGCCTTTAATAGGGAAAACTCTTCATAGGGTTGATCATGTCTCATGGTCAAAACATTATATCCTTCATTAGATATACTTTATTACTATAGTAGTGAAGATTTGTGGGTGTCATCCCCACCCCAATTTTACCTTCTCATTGGAGGGTTTCTACATAATCATATCTAGTTTTATATGTGTGTGAATGCTTACTTTCTTACATGTTTTAGATGTACATGCTTTACATGATATATCAATTTACTCATTGAACGTATGATATGGATGTGTGGTGAAAGTTTTTATGAATTCAAGTTTAAACTACTAATTCACCACCCACTCCCCCCCCCCCCCCCTGCCCCCTAGAAGTTTACCTTCCAACAATTGCTATCAAAGCCTTGTTCTCTTAAAGAGAAGCTTTGCAACTTTGAGAAAATTTCTTAGAAATGGAAGTTCGCAAGTTGGGAAAGACTATTGAGAATTGGAAGATTGAAATACATCTCATTCTACATCAACTGAATCAAGCAAGAGAAGGCCTAAAGAAATCTTTGAAGAGAAGGAAGGAAATTGCTACTAAGGACAATAACACACAATATAGAGAGATAGACACTACTAAGTTATTTGCAAATAGAGACTCTAATGAATTTGATGTAGCAGTTGCAGATCTAAAGGAAAAGAATAGAGCCCAAGTTGAGGAAATAAAAAATCTCAAGTTAGAGCAAGAATCACAAGCTATAGTGCTATGTGAGGTGACTGAATAGAAGAAGAAAATTATAGAAGACAAAAGAATTAATGCCAATAGACTAGAAGAGAAGTCAATGGAGCTAACCAAGATTTCCAACATGCAATTGGATACTCTAAGTCAAATGTTGAATGCTAACTATGAATTGAATGTCAAAAGCATTGAGATAACAACATTGAAACTGCAGAAAGAGAAATTATAGAATAACCTAAAAAGAAAAGAGGAATTTGCTTAAAGTTTTAACAAATCAAATGAAGCCATCAAATACTTTGAGTAATTATTGAGATCCTCTAGATCTAACAATGATACATCTAGAATGGGATACACAAGTACTAAAGAAGGTGAGTCATCAAAAAGTGTTGAAGAAAGGAACAAAAAAGATAAGAACTCCAAACCTACTTGTCATAATTGTGGTAAGAAAGGAAATATTGCTAATGTGTGCAAGAGCAAGACTGCAAATCAAAATGTCAAGCATAAGGACATGGTTCACTATCATAAGTGCAACAAGCAAGGTCATTAGGCACATGAATGCATAACCAACATCATGAACACATAGAGATTTGAAGGATATTGCTACAACTGTCAGAAGTATGGACATACAGCTTTTGAATGCAAATCCAAACCCATGTGGTCATCAAATAGGCAAACAAAGGTAAGGAACAATGCCAACTCTTATAATTGGGATTATAATAAAAGGTATAGCTATCGTTATTGTCAAGAATATGGGCATGTTTCTAAGAATGGTATTAGGATACACTTTAGAGGTAATCACAAAAGGTGATTAGGTGAAACCACATATTTCAACTGTTTGAAGACTGGTCACATTAGTTCATATAGTCCAACAAGGTCAAAGGCACCAAGTTGTAAGCTTGATAAAGGTAAAGGCAAGGAAAATGTTGAAAAAATCAAGGATGAAATTAATAAGACATGGAAGAGAAAGGATGATTGCAACACATCAAATGGAGAAGGGATCATTTTACCCAATAGATTAGGTGATCACACCTCATAAAACTAGTTAATGAAGAGGTATGTGGGATTGATATTCAAAAGTTATATCATACATCAGTTCCAAAGGAGTTTAGTAATAAAAAGATCATATAAGCATGAACAAAGATGCAAGATGTTATTAGAAATCCAAGAAAAATCTTTAAGTTTTTCATGTTAGTATTGAGCATGAAAATTTTCCTATGTGTGTCGAGTAAAATGCTAAGAAGATATCAAGCTAATAGACTAGCTAGTTGATGCAGAGCTCATAGTGGTTGCTAAGTGAGCTTGAAATTGGTTGATGCTAAGCTTACAGCTGTATAAGCACTCAAAATTTATTGTAGGGTTTTCAAAGGGTATTTTATTGATTTTTAGATCATTTCACAACATTTCAAAATCAAGAAAGAGATAGGAGAGAAGAAGGTCATCTAGAAATCCATCCAAAGTAATTGCAAAAGGTTTGAGAAATGATTCATCACCAGTTTGCCAGATTTCATAAGGTATTTATCAAGAGCTGAGCTATGCAGGTTATATTTTCATAAACCCTAGTTTTATAGAATGGAATCTAATTCAAAGAATGTAGAGGGAAAAAAGTTTTGAATGTTCAATTAGTGAGTAATGAGGTTAATAAATCCATTTTCAAAGCTATTCCTAATATTTCTTACAAGAAAGAACCCTTTGGTGCATTATCCATCATACCATCGAATGTTTTAATACCACCAAATGTTTTAATGGTGCAAGATGTTAGTAAATGCTATAAGTATAAAATTGGTAACATTGGTGATATGGAGATTAGGGAAGCATACAATAGACTTTTTGATAATTGGGTACTGAAGGAAGAATTCAAAATTGTAGAGAAGAAAGGGTTAACATGAGCCCTAGATTTCTCGAATGTATTTAAAACAAAATGGATTAGGATAGTTCTTAGTAGGATTTATGATAGTTCATTATTGTTGGACAACGAACCTATCAAAATTATATGAGGATAATACATAGGGTTACTGGTTATCCAACCCTAGATTGGCCTAAGACTCTAAGGAGTGATGCCAAAGAGGTAATTGAGAAAAACACTGGAGTTGTATGGAACAAAAGAGGCATGACAATTAATACAACTACTGATCCTTTGATAGAGTTTCTAGTGAGGGTGATTTCACACAAGTTTTACCAATATAGAAGATTAAATAGTATGTCTTGTACAGTTGTAGATGTGGGATATAAAATTGTCAAGAAAGATCACACATATGATCTAGCAGAGCTACAATTGCAACAACTGGTTGAGAACCTAGGAGAAATTAGAAAGACAAAGAGTGCACAATATAAATTTGGTTCTATACTGATATTTATATTCTTTTATGTGCAAAAAACTTTTCCTAAATTTGGTATAGTGGAATGGAAAACCAACAAGTTAGTAGCAACGCAAATTGGTGAATACATTGAGCAATTAGGTGAGAACTTTGAATCTATGATGACTAGCTACTTTGAAGACTTCGAGTAGTCAATGATGAAGAGATTGAGAATACTAGTATCTCTACTAGAGAAATATTATGATGAAATTTTTTTCCTAGTGGATATCAACTATACTGTAGACATTTAAAATTGTCCCTAAACACTATATTAATTAATTTTAATATTTTTCGTGACATTGTAATTAATTATTAATTAATTAATTATATTGTTTACATTCCTCTACTTATTTAATTAAGCTAATTAATTAAATAAGTTTATTCTCCTAAATATTTAAATATTATTTAAATACTTCTAGCCTTAATGTGTTAAATTAATTTAACACATGATCCTCCATCTTTCCCCCTTTTTAAATAAATTTCATTTATTTAAATCTTCACATCCTATTAATTCCTCTAAACCCATGATTAAATTAAATCTCATTTAATTTAATCTTAAACCAACCTAGAGCCTAGTCTACACCCATCATTTTCATCCTCTTAAGCTTATTTCTTCTGTAATCCCACTTAATCATTTCTAATTATCTCCCTAATCCCCCTCATTAGCTTAAGAGTGTGCTCACACATGTGTGAGATGGCATGCCTACACACTCTTGTCTCCCACTCTTCTTCTCAAGTTTTCTCACACATGTGTTAGCAAACTTTGAATTCTTGACCATTTGCATGGCTTGCATGTCACCTTATGTGGCACTTACTTGGATGCCACCTCACCAAGCCCTCCCTCAAGCCTATAAATAGAGGGCTTGTCTCAAGCATTAGCATCTCTCATTATTTGCATTGTTACCATGTTGGTTTGAAATTTGAGTTTGCATTCATAGTTTGAGCTTTCATGGTAGTTTGAGTTTGCATTAGTAGAGTCTCATAGTGATTTTGTAGATTCATACTAACAATTTTGTAGCTGATTTAGTTTACATTATGCATTGTCAATCTAATTTTTACATGCATTTGTTGCTTCATTTTAGCTTGCATTTTTATCATAGTTTGCATATTTAGTTAGTTCTTTCATTACATATCATCTTCATCTTTGAATGCCTTCAAGAATGGCTCTCTCCATAGCCATTTCTTGAAGTGTTCATCTCATTTAGTTTAGATTCATACCTTACTTGCATACACACTTGCACTCACTCACTCAAGAGATTCATTTATTGTTGTATTTGGGAGAGCACATCAAACACCCCCCCCCCCCCCCCATCTTAACACACCAACAAAGCCTCTCATGGGTATCCTTGTTGAGCTGTAGAGGTGGCTGGAAGGTTGGATTTGTTGGTTTCTTAGGGTTGCAAAACCCAAGCAAGCATTAGTTAGTATTTTGTTCTTTTCATTTTGATAAGTCTTTGATGCAATTTTAAGATTTTAAACTAGTGTTTGATTGTTAACCCATGCTTCTTGCAGGTCTCATTTTCTAGCACACATTTTGGCACGCCCGGTGGGACCCACATCCCTGATTTTATTTCAAAATTTTGTAAATAACCTAAGTTCAGTCGTAAAACATTGCATTTTCATCTCCACAGGCTGCAACATTGTCTTCATTTATCATCTATGTATACCATCATCTCCGCATACTAGCGTCTGCGCAGATTAGCATCTCCGCAGACTAGCATCTGCGTTGTTTAGCATCTCCGCAGTAGTTCCAAGAAATATTCTCATTTTAGTTCTTTTGTCTCCACTTTAAGTTCTGTCATCTCTGCTTTTAGTTCTGTCATCTTCGCCTTTAGCTCTTTCATCTTCGCCTTTAGTTCTGTCATCTCTGCCTTTTGTTCCGTCATCTCTGTTTCTATTTCTGTCGTCTGCATTTCTAGTTTTGTTGTCTTTGTTTCTAGTTTTGTTGTCTACATTTCTAGTTTTTTCGTCTTCGAGGTTAGTTCTGTCGTCTTCTAGTCTGTTTTGTCGTCAGTGTAGTTTGGCGTCTACGTGTTTTATCGTCTGTGCATTTTGGCATCTACGCCTGTATTTTGGCATCTCTGAACTTTACCAGAATTGTTCAATTTTTGACAATAATTTTCACTAACTGATTGACTTGCAAATTTTAACTAACAGTTTTCATGCAGAGAAGTAACCTTAAAAACATTAAAAATAAAACCAATAGTGATTTTAATCACTAAAGGAGATTTGTAGTGATTTTATCACTTAAAAACTTAAGGGCTAATTAACTTGTATGAATTAAACACTTTCATTTGAATGCATGAATGTTTAGATTAGCCCACATTTGGACTTTGGTGCTTAAAATGGACATGAATGTTTAGGGTAGAAGACACCTTTGGATTTGGTGCTTAAAAAGAATTCACACCATCTTGAATGCTTTAAAAGATAATGGACATGTATGCCTAGGCTAGACAATATTTAGAATTGGTGCTTAAAATGGACATGTATGCCTAGGCTAGATCACATTTGAGTTTGGTGCTTAAAATGAAGTCATACACTCTTGAATGCCCTAAGGTAAATTGACTTTATTTCTTGCATTTTCCTTTTCAGCATTTTACTTTCACGCACTCGCTTTACTTTCTTGTTGATGAACCCACATTTTCATTTACGTTGGCGCTATTTCAATTTGGAAAGAACCTTGCATGTTTTAATCACAAGTGTCTTCAAGTAGATAGAAAACTTAAATCTTCATTCGGAAAGAACAAGTGTTTTTTTAAACCCCAAGACCACTTACGTATTCTCTCCCCTCGCATTTTTGGGCGATCTTGGGTGCACAAGAAATAAGTGGTTTTGTTTTTTATTTTTAGGAGGCCTGCTTGGAGATTTCATTACCCCTTGGGATGATCTCGACTCCAGTGTTGTGGCAAAGTTTAAAAATCAAAAGGTGAATCGAAAGACACCTCTCTTGGAAGTGGAATATTGTCACTCTTGGCTAAGCCCCAAAAAACTTTATACCTTTGGGAAGTGAAGGAGGAGATTTGGGTTACCATCTCCGCCCGGCTGTGTGGTAGTATTTCCTTTCATCTACAAATTTGGGCCTCACATACCTTGTGTATATCAAGGACTCCCTCTAGATAAGCCTTGTTCATCCTAGAGATAGCCTTATTAGGGTTGTTGGCGTGTTTAGCATGCTTGTTTAAACATTCAAAAAAACCAAAGCCAAAACATCAAACAAGTTATAAAACAAGTGAAATTATGAGGTAACCTTTTATTGAGTGAGATAGGTTAAGTGAGGTCTTCTTGACTCACAGTTACTTTTGGTAGTTTGCATTTTGGTTGAGTCTAGTCACTCTAAATTTGGGTCTTATTTTATTCCTGCCATGACTTATAAAGTCAACCAAGTCAAACATAAGAAAGTGAAATTGTCAAAACCACTTGTCTACAAGGAAAGGAAGAACCTAGCATATGGTGACAAACAATTTTGATACGCTATCAAAGACATTCAAAAAGAAGAAGCTACATAAGACCGTTATGATAGAATTGAATACAATGAAAAACTTTGAAACTAGTCTGTTTTCCCAAGAGTGAACCCAAGGTTTTTATTTCTAGTAAATGAGGATTGAGATAGCCGCATTAGTAACCACAACCATATCTACCTCCATCTTTCCAAACTCCTAGTCTTCCAAATTCAAATTTACTTCTAGAGAGCTTAAACCTTAAAACATCTTTTGACAATACAACACTAGACCTTTCATCTATAAGCAAACATTTATCCTAATCACACTTACTTATTTGGGATGACAAGTCTATCTCCAAATAGTAAGCAATCAATTTGGTGTCCTATCTTGCCTACAAGATCACTTGGCTATCTTTGGTAGGAGAAAGATACTACTATCCTCTAATCAATCTGTGTTTGCTAAACCAAGGTCTTTTGTTCAAACTTGGGTAGTTGACCCTTTAATCACATAAGGTTAATAGCTCTTATCCTCATTTTCTTTTTCTTCCATAATCTTCCACCCATTGGCTTGATCACTCTTGTATGGTACACACATGATTAGGAAGGTTCACATTTAATCCCATGTCACGTTTGTGGGAATCATTGAGACAATTAGAGATGGAGAATCCTTTTCCTCCACTCACAACTTCATTAGGGAATACAATTCCCTCTAGTTCAAATCTTGGTATACCTAACTCAACATCCACACGAGCACCAGAAGATCCCTTCCATAACACAACTTTGGGGTATAATGATGAAGAAATATACCAAGATGAAGATCCTTTTGACCCTAATGATGTACCTAGTGATGTCAGGACATTCCTTGCAAACCCCTACAATGTGGAAATGATGGAAAAATCTATTAGGGCAAACAAAACTAAGATATTCCTAAACTTGGTCAAGGATGGTGTTAATGTTCGTCCAAGCTTTGATGAGAACACTTTGTTTAGACAAATTACAAAAGGTGGTGCACCCGTGTTGCCCACTTCAAATACAACTTTGACTTCTAGAAAAGGGAAAGAAACCATGGTGATAACTAGTGCTATGCCTACCTCTATCACTTCAACACAACCTACATTTCAATTGAGTGCAGAATATATTCAACAGATCATTAGTGCCATACCCAATGTTACCACACATTCTAGTATTCCACAATCTACCTTGACAACTTCAACTATGGGATGCTTAGGCATTGGACAAGTGCCTACTCAACCAATGCACTCTTCTTATTTACAAGTGCCAACCACTATGGTAAAGACATCCGTGCCAATTCCAACAACTGCATATCAATACATTGGCCAAAGTGGAGTGCCTCCACCACCTCCTACTACATTTGGTACTCCCCATAATTTAGGAGGTGGATTTGTGAACACCCAACAATCACAAGTGCAACCTAATCAAGATTTGGCTCAACAATTCCAAGAATTGCAAAATTTGGTCCTTAACATGAACAACAAAGGGGTGTAGGATGTCTCTTTTGAGGAAATTTGTCCTTGTCCATTTGATAAATCCATTAATATGGTGCCATTTCCAACCGGTTTTGAAATACCTAAATTTGACAAGTATATGGGAGAGACATGCCCCATCTCAAGGAATTTTCCATTTTGTACCAAGAGGTAGCCTACAGTGATGACTATCTTAAGAGACTCTTTGCACAAAGTCTTGGAGGCCCTGCACTTGAGTGGTTAATGAATTTACCTAAGGGATCCTTTACTTCATTCAATGATTTAACAAGAAAGTTTATAGCACAATACTCTTACAACATTGAACATCATGCATCATTGAGTGACTTGTGCAACACAAAACAACGAAATGGAGAAACTTTTGCCAACTTCCTACAAAGGTGGAGACATCTTGCTAATCGTATGCTATATAAAATTAAGGATTCCCATCTTGTGGATATATTTATCAAGAATTTGATACCCGAAATGTCCTTCCACATGAAAATGGCTAGCCCCGAAGACTTTTCCACTTTAGTCAAAAAGGGCAAGAATATTGAAAATGGACTTTTGGAAAAGGGTATCATCAAACATTATAATTCATCATCCTCCAACAATGAGTCAAACAATAATAACAAACCTAAATTCTGGTCCAAGAATAAGGGTGTTACACATTATGGTGTTACTGATGTCAAAAACCTTCAAGGAAGGAACAACAACAACTACCGCAATTGAAAAAACAACAATTCAAATCATGACAATCAGAGTAATCAACAATCTAGAAATCAAATACAATTCTTTCCACGCAACAACTATAATTGTGACTATGATCAAAATAGAAAGTTCACTAACTTTCATGAACCTTTGTAGACCATCTTTCAAAAATTAGTGGATCACAACTTGATGGTATTTCCTAACACATGTCCTTTTGATGAAAATCAACCAAAACCAAAGTGGTATAGGGAAAATGAATATTGTAAATACCAACGTATCAAAGGACATGACACCAAAAAATGTATCAAGCTCAAAGTTTTATCCAAAATCTTGTTGATGATGGGGAAATTGAAGTAGAAGGAGGTCCAACTTCTAAAAATGCTAAATTGAAGATATTTCAAAAAACATTTCCCGATCACAACAATGATAATGACAATACCAATAATGTGAATCAAGCATCCACATCAAATGCATTACCTTTTGATTATTCTACAAACCACATCTCAGGGTTTGACTCCTTATGTGGTCACATTGAAGAAGTAGATGCCCATGTGAATACCCTTGTTTTGCAAGTGGCTAATTGTGATGCCACCACTCGACAAGGAAGACTCACTTTGCAAGCTTCCACTCCCAATAACTCTAATCCCCCAATGCCACATGCACCCACTGCACCATCCACCTCACAAAGACCCACTTCTCGCTATGATGTGTTTTCCTAGCTAGGTAAGACTCCTGCACAAATCTCCATTCTTGAGCTTCTTACCACATCACCCATCCACAAAGAGATCTTGGAGAAGGCTCTTTTAGAGTCCTGAATATATTAATGCTTCCCAATTTACCGCTATGATTGGAAACCTTGCCACTCAACAATACCTTGTCTTCACAGATAAAGATTTCCAGGGTCCTGATCCCCACCATAATTTGTCACTCCACATTGAAGTCCTTATGTAGCGACATAAGATTAAAAGAGTCCTTATAGACAATGGATTCGGTTTGAACCTTTGTACATTGAAAATGATTCATTTCTTGGGACTACCAGAGGATCTCCTAGATGTTAATAAAAGGATCACAATAAAAGCATATGATAAAAGAGAAAGAGAATCAAAAGGAGTCATCATGTTGCCTTTAAAGGTTGGACCAGCCATCATAAATATTGAATGCCATGTCTTAGACTTGGATTTTCCATATAACATCTTGCTTGGTAGACCATGGATACATACACTAAAGGTGGTCCCATCCACCTATCATCAATGCTTTAAATTTTCCCACCAAGGAAGAGAAATCACAATCCTAGGGGATCCCACTCCTTTTGAATTTTGTAAATGATTGGAAGGTACACCAATGAATTTTTGTCCAATAAGTGAGTTTTCCAAAGTTGTGCCTAAATCTCTTACCATAACAGAACTGCCTTCCACAACAATACCAGAATTAGCTAATGAGGATTCAAGCTACCACAAGGGAAAAGAGAAGGTTGAAGATACTAAAATTAACACCACAGGAAAGAAGGTCACTTTTTGTGATTTAGGGATGGGAGAGTATAAGTTTGAAAATGCCTTGTGTGTGGGACAACTACCACTCTCCCCTCATTCCTTTGGAAAACCTTTTCAATTGTCACCTTCTACTAATAAGGAAATTATGCAAGTTAGCAAGACAACATTTGAGCATTGGGGTTCACTTAGTGATGAGCACATGGAAGATAATATCCTAGATTGGCTATATTATGATGGAAAAGATGAACTTGTGGAGTTTCCTAAGGATAAATATGTTAAGGCACCTCCCATTATTGAAAACATGGGATACCATGGTACTGGCCTTGGACCAAAAGAAGACAAAATTAGACAACCCTTAGAAGCTAATAGATATCCTAAAGGATGAGGATTGGGCTCCATTAAACCTAAGGTATCCTTTGTTGACAACTATTGTACGGTTGAACCTGATTCTGAGACTGAAGAGGAGGAATTCTTCAAAGTACCTTTCCAAAACATTGAAGATGACCTAGATAATTATGTCCACACCATTACCATAGATGACCTTTCATCCATTAACCTACCTCTCACCAATCCCGACATGATAGATTGGGACCTTCAAGATACACCACCAGCTCTCGATATCTGTAAGTCTGATGAAGCAGTGATGGCACTTTTTGGCCTTAAGAATCTTCGAGAATATGAACATGAGATCTGATACAATGAGGAAGCCTACTTTGGTAGCCAAGTCAACTCTCTTAGTCACAAAAGTGAAAAAGAAAAAAAAAATGGAAAAAAAAAAGACACATCCTCTAGTGAAAACTCCCTAGGGGCACTTTTGGATGAAGAAAAAGATAAAATAAAGGACGCATCTTCTGGTGAAAACCTCTTAGAGGTGCTAGAGGAGGGAGAGCTTGACTTGCCATTTAGATCTTTGCCACCAGAAAAATCACCTATTTTGAATGAAGACACAATTCCAGTCAACTTGGGAACAAAGGATAGTCCACAAATCACCTACATTGCTGCTACCTTAAGTCTTGAACAAAAAGCCATGACTGAATTCTTAAAAAAGGGAAAATCAATTTTGCATGGACATACAAAGATATGTCGGGCTTAGATACAGATTTGGTTGTGCATCATTTGACAGTTGATCCCAAGATGAAACCAGTAAAACAAAAGTTGTGCAAAATGCACCCTAAGGTAGCACTCCTAGTCAAAGCAGAGTTACAGAAAATGTTAGAGGCAAAATTCATCCATCCTATTGACTATCCTGAGTGGGTCTCGAACATTGTTCCTATAGGGAAAGCATCTGGGGGCATCCGTATTTGTTCAAATTTTTGAGATTTAAATCTCACATGTCCTAAGGATGATTTTCCACTTCCTAACATAGACATCATAGTGGATTTGACTGCTAGACATGAGATGTTGTCTTTGATGGATGGGTTTTCCGGTTATAACCAAATTAGGATTGCAGAAGAGGATCAACATAAAATGACATTCACCACCCCATGGGGAACCTTTTGTTATCAAGTCATGCCTTTTGGCTTGAAAAATGTTGGCACCACTTATCAACGTGCAATGACTACCATATTCCATGATCTTCTACATGTCATAATGGAAGACTATGTTGATGATATTCTAGGAAAGTACAAGACAAGAGAATCTCACATTGATGTCCTTACCATTACTTTTGATAGGTTGGAGAAATATAAAGTACGCCTTAATCCTAAGAAATGTATATTTGGGGTCAAATCAGGCAAACTGTTAGGCTACATCATGTCCAGAAGAGGTATTGAAGTAGATCCATCAAAAATGAAGGCCATCATGGATATGCCTCCACCTACCACATTGAAACAACTCTGCAGTTTTCAAGGAAAGTTACAATCTATTAGGAGATTTGTGTCACAACTAGCAGATAAAGTCCATCCACTTTAGCATTTTCTTCGCAAGGGAAACAAGTTTCAATGGGATTGCCTATGCCAAAAAGAATTTGAACAAATTAAGACATATTTGGCTAATCCTCCAATTTTAGTACCTCCAGTTGTAGGATGGCCATTGATTCTATACATTTTAGCTACTTCAGTTGCCTGAGCACTTTTGGCACAGTTAGATGATAAGGGGAATGAGCAAGCCATATATTACCTCAGTCGAACACTAGTTGGCTATGAGTTAAACTACACTGCTATTGAGAGAACATGTTTGGCTATAGTCTTTTGTACGCAAAAACTATGTCATTATATCCTTAATCATACTACATATCTCATTGCCAAGATAGATCCACTCAAGTATTTGTTATCAAAAGCCACCCTCACTGGACGAGCAGCAAAATGGGTCTTAATTTTGAGTGAATTCAACACTATTTATAAGGATCGTAAGGCCATTAAAGGACAAGTAATTGGAGATCAAATTGCTAAAGCTCCTCTTCAAGAGAACTATCCCATTGTAGCCAATTTTCCAGATGACACAATTATGACCCTAGCCCCTACTACACCATGGAAATTGTTTTTTGATGGATCCTTTACACAAAAGGGATCGGGGGCAAGAATTTTGTTCATGACACCACAAGTGGATCTCATTCCAAAGTCTTATAAAATATCATTCCCTTGCACAAACAATATAGCTGAGTATGAAGGTTTAGTTACAGGACTACGTCAAGCTATCAGATGGAATATCAAAAACCTTCTTGTCTTTGGAGACTCACAATTGGTCATTAAACAAGTCACAGATGAATACCACACCAAGGATGAAAAATTGTTGCCCTACCGTAGAATAGTTGAGGATCTTAAGCAGCATTTTACAAAGATTGTTTTTCAGCAGATTCAAAGGGCTAATAATAAAGCAGCAGATGCCATGGCTACTATTGCCTCTATGATTGCCATGCCAGAATATAGTCCTAAAAGTGGGTTTCTCGTTGAGAATCTTTTTACTCTTGCTTATGAGCAAACTGATTCAGAGTTGGTGTGTGAGATTGTTGGTCCTGAGTCTCCATGGTACACTAACATCTTTGCCTATTTACATCACAAAACCATTCCCATAGCCCTCACCCCAAATCAAAGCAAAACATTCGTCCGTCGAACCGCCTGCTATACCATCCTAGGTGATACACTTTTTTGAAAACACTTTGATGGAACCCTCCTTCGATGTCTCAGTTCAAATAAAGCCTGAATGGCATTAGAAGAGGTTCACCAAGGGATTTGTGGTGCCCACTTTAGTGGCCTTATGTTAGTGAAAAAGCTTCTTAGGACAGGTTATTATTGGCCCACTATGGAAGCAGATGCATATCAGTTTGTGAAAAGATGTGTTCCATGTCAGCAGCATGGTGATTTGATATATGCTCCCGCCTAAGACCTTCAGCCGACCATCACTCCATGGCCCTTTTCCCACTGGGGATTCGATCTTGTTGGTCAAGTATACCCAAATCCCTCAAATGGCCACAAGTACATTATTGTCGCCACTGAGTACTTGACAAAGTGGGTTGAGGCTATTCCATTAACCTACATCACTGGAAAACATATTTCAAAGTTCATCCTAAATTATATTATTTGTCGTTTCGGTATACCTCAAGATATCATGACTGATAATGGAAACCCCTTCAAAAATCAAGAGGTTGCCACACTATGTAAGAAATTCGACATCACCCAACATTTTTCCACTAGATACTACTCCCAAGGCAATGGCCAAGTTAAAGCTACCAATAAAACCATCTTGAAAATCCTAAAGAAAATCGTTGATGCAGCTGGCCGTGATTGGCACATCCAAATTGCTCCCGCCCTTTGGGCCTACTGCACCTCCATCTATACCCCCATAGGAGCCACCCCATTTTCCCTTGTTTATGGTTTCGAAGCCATCTTGCCCATCGAAATTGAGCTCCCTTCTCTCAGAATCTCTCTCAAGAATTTGATATCCGAAGAAGATTACAGAGTTGCTCACTTGCAAGAGCTAACACTCCTTGATGAGAGACAACTGAATGCCCTAAACCATCTTCAGTGTATCAAAATCACCTTCAGCTTCAGTATCATAAGAAAGTCAAGCCATGGAAATTTGAAGTGGGTGACTTAGTTTTGCAGCATAACATGAAGAACCTCCAGAACCGTGAAAAGAAAGGAAAATTTTTGGCAAATTGGCTAGGTCCATTTATCATTACAGCCAAGTATGGTTCTGGGGCCTATCAGATTGCTACTCTAGAGGGAGATCCACTCCTTGAGCCTGTAAATATCTAGCATCTCAAGCGGTTCTATGCTTGAGCCTTTGTAGTTCCTGTATAGTGTTTGTAGTCCCGAAAAAATCCAAAAAAATAGAAAATTAGAAAATCCAAAAAAAAAATCTCAAAATGTTCCTAAAAAAAGTCCTAAAATGTAGAAAAATGTTCCTGAAAAAAGTATGGATTCATCCATTATCTATAAGGCTCATTTTGCTTCATTCCATTCCACCATTCCACTTCCCTTGTGCAAAGTCTTATCTAGCCTTTTGCGTTTCATGCATCTAATAAAAGATCTCTTGTTTGTGAGGCTCCATTTCACTTCCATCTTTTGAAAGACCTCTAGTTCGCAAGGCATTTTCTATCAAGTGATTGTCATCCCATTACGCTGAGCTTTTTCACAATAGTGACCACCCTTGGACTTACACACAATCACCATTTAAAACTTAATGCTTCAAGAAACTTGTTCGCTTCATAGCCCTTGCCAACAACAAACAATTTTATGATCATTTGACCTTTCAACTTGACACACTTTCATAGGATGCATCCTTCCTATAGGTGACATTGTGACATTCACTTCTAGACCTAAGGTTCTTGGCAGGAACTGTGGACTGAATGACTATTTGGTCATGAGGTTTCTTTTTGGTTGATTTTATTTATGTGTTAGTGATAGCCCTTTATGGTGGACCTTGATCTTCCATATTTTGGTTGTACCGGAATAACTGTCATTAACTACACATGTTTTTGTGGTATGATATGTTTTTGGGACTTTACTTCATGTGTGTCAGTTTTAGGTTATGTTAATGCATTGTGTAATGGGGGCAACGGGTTAGCACACGTCCCACCAAAGATCCCTAAAAGACTTTGGGTGTGCCCAGACCTCTCCATTGCGTATATGACATTTGATCCATCATGACTATGTAAACTAAACCTATTGTCTTAAATTCTCTATGGTTTTGTATGTCTAGTCTATGCAAAAGAGTCATGACATTTATGCTTCTATAGCATATAATGCATACACTCATTTTGCAAAATCAACTTAAGGTGTGCTCTCCATATAAATACAATAGAATCTCTTGATATCATGTAGTTAAGATGCATGTAGTCTAGGGTTTCATTTGAGTCATGCTTGAGACAAGGTCCTATTTATTTCCCCCCTCCTATGCTATGCTACTGGGTTTCTATGAGTGACAATTATGACAGATATTCATTCATTAGTTCATTTTCATTAGGTTGCATTAGCTTTCCACTTTTGCATTAGTGTTCATTCAATTCATTTCATTTAATGTTCATTAGATGTTTTTAGTTCATTTTATTACATTGCATTAGTTCATACATTCATTTTAGTCATCACATCTAGGGGCATATATATCATAATCACATCTAACATATATATATATATATATATATATATATATATATATATATATCATGCATCCATAAAACAATGCATACATCTCATAATCACCCACTAATCTACATCACACACATGTTAGGCATCATGTACATATCCATACATCATAAATTCATACATATGCATCACATACATCCATACACATAGAATCATCAAATCATGCCATGTATATATTTCAAAAAATAATGTCTGTATAGTCCATATACATCATGTAGAATCATGTAGTACAAATGCATCATTAAAATAGCTGCATCTACACATGTCTGTCAAAAACACTAATCACCCTATACAATCAAGTAGCTGGTTGTGAGGGCCCTACCCCCCTGTATCCCCCCCTCGAGGAGGTCTCTGTTGTCCTACAGACTACTCTGATCTGGCTCTACAACCTGAGATCCATGAGCTGGCTCCCCTCTCAAAATTTGGCTACTGTTGGTTAGTAGGCATGGCCTCCCTGTAAAGCGACCTATAATAGGTTGCCTCTCGTATGGCTTGCATCTTTGGTTGGCTAGCTGTGAGGGCCTCTTGCATCACTGTGACGGCTGCCCTTGGCTGTACCATCTACATGGCTATGTCTCACTGCCTACAGTATCCATCCAGCTGTGCTTGATGGGTGGCCTGCTCGGCCTGTAAGGTGGCTACCTCTGCTCAGAGCATCTCTACCTCTGCCCAATCCTCCACCCCTATCTGGGTGCCCATCCCTACAAACTCCCTAGCATCCACCTGTTCCTATAATGCTGCTAAGGCCTCCAGTGCACTATCCCCCCTGACCCTCTGCACCTGCAGCTCTGCCTGTATGGCCCCCATGGCCTGCTCTAAGCTATCTGCTCATGCCTGCTACACTTGTACTACCCCCTGTAGATGGGCTACTTCTTTCTGTAGGCTGTCCCTCTTGGCCCTAACCATGTCTAGGTCCTCCCCTTGTATCTGTCCCTATGGAGGTGCCTATGATGGTGCCTATGGTGGTGCTTGCGGTGGTGCCTATGCCTGTGCCCATGCTTGTACCTGTACTTGTACCTGGGGTGCTATCTGTGGTGGCCCCTGTGCTAGTACTGGCCCTGACCCTCTCTGTGCTTGGACTCTGCGCCCGTACAGTCCCTCCTATACCCCTTGAGCTAGTGGTGGCATCATGACTGCCTGCCCACCATCCCTTGCTCCATCCCCCTCTCCCTGTGCCTTCTCTGCTGGCAACGGTGCCCCTGGCACTGTTAGCCTAACCCACTGGTGGGCTGCCCACCACTATGTATATGCCGATGTCATACCTGTGTCTCCCCTATCCTGGCCATGCATCCATGGCACTGCTGCCATCCCCATCTAAGAAGCTCAAGCCAATCATACGGTGGTCTCATGTCCCCACAGCTGGCCATACTCTCATGACACCACAAGATATAAGAATCTGTCTGCCACTGTATCATGTACCCTGCCAAACTATTGTTGCACTCGAGAGGGCATATAGTGCATGATCATACGCATGGATCGACCAATGATCTAGCAGTCTGTCTATGTGTATGGGAGGTACATCTGATCCTCCATGTCATCCTCACCCCCTACTGCCAGTGTTTGCCCCCACCACTCTACCCTATCATATGGAGTCCACTCGAACATGATGATCTCATCTATACATCAATGCTAGAACCCCACAGACTTTGTTAAGGTAGACTGGATAGGAGGCCAGTATCTGTAGGCATATGGCTCCCCAGGTTGCCTAGTCTCTTGCCAAGTGATCGACCATGTGACTCCGATGTGCTCCCATGACCAGACCATCAGTAGTGTCAGTCCTGGTCCTACCGTGCACTAAGTTCAATATGCACACATGTGTAGATCATGATATAGCTTGGCTAGGATAGTCTATCCCCAGCAGTAGACTACTCCCTCCTCCTGAAGTAGAGTGCTCAGCACTCATGCCCACTCGATCGACCACCCATGTCCTACGTGATCTGGCAGCATCTACCATATCAGTGAGGCTAGGTATACTGCCAGCCTCGGTAGCCTCTACTCTAGTGCACCCCTCTATGACAACCATGATCGTTGGATGGGCAATCTTTATCGTCATTAGCCAAAGCACTCCCTCAAAAATGGATCTAACCCCTCTAGTACATACTCTGGGTACGCTCCTCTGATCGACACTCGCAAGATCCGCCACACATCCAAGAGTGTGACTATGGTCTCCCTTGTCAAAAGATGGAAACTCCTAGTGGGTGTGTGCCATCGCTCTATGAGATCTGATAGCTGCGCTGAATGGGCCCTCAGATCTGGCCACTCATGAACGTGCTCTAGCTTGCATAGTCGCACGTGTCCCTAATCTGCATCCGTCAGCCTCTCCTATATCGTCATGGTCAGAGGATAGTGCTCCCTCGACCTAAACACCACCTTCTCCTCTTGCAGCATAGACATGCAGAGCGTTAATTTTGCTAGCCTATGATGTCCCTACAGTGGGGCATCTTCCCTTGCATCCCCCTATTCTACCCTTATTGGCGTCGCCATTTTCAGTGTAGACGCCAATCTATGTAGATGCTGATTTTCGGAGATGCTAATCCATGTAGACGTCGATCAATAGAGATGCTAATCTGTGCAGACACCACTACCATGTTCTGTCATCTATGGAGATGACAATGTATATTTCATCGTCTTCACTTGCTTTGTCATCCACGCAAATGATAGGCTACATCCTATCATCTCTGCGAGCAGTTCTCCCTCTTTTGGCATCTGTGTAGACGATAGGATGTATCCTATCATCTTCGTGGATGCCGAGATCCCTGCTTTGTCATTTGCATAGATGACAGGGTAGAGACTGTCATCTCCGTTCGAACCTTTTTTTAGCGCATTTATGACTTACCGGTGGACCTATCTCTGCTGCTCACTGGTACTCCCGCACGTGCTCACCAAGCTGCAATTGATCAATAGGGTCCATATCGGCTCTATGTGCTCTACTCACAGTGTGACAATAACCTTCTTTGGGCCCCTCGAAGGCTTATATAGGCCCCTCGGTGGACCCCATTTGAGCCCCACTCTTCCCTAAGCTGTATCTGTCCCCTGTTTACCCGCAAGTCATGCAAATGTTGTCATTTATTCCCTTTTTTTTCTTTTTGTCCTTTCTTCAGACCTTTTTCACAAAAATTGCTAAAAATTTATTTTTTGCGCAATTTTCGCGAGGGGGCACCCTCCTCCTCTGTCGTTGCCATAGGACTCCTTCCTTCTCTAGGGAAACCTATATTTTCTTTTTTTTGATATGATGTTGTTCCAACATCACATCAAAGAGGGGCAAAATGTAGACGTTTAAAATCATCCCTAAACACTATATTAATTAATTTTAATATTTTTTGTGACATTGTAATTAATTATTAATTAATTAATTATATTGTTCACATTCTTCTACTTATTTAATTAAGCTAAATAATTAATTAAGTTCATTCTCCTAAATATTTAAATATTATTTAAATACTTCTAGCCTTAATCTGTTAAATTAATTTAACACATGATCCTCCATCTTTCCCCCTTTTTAAATAAATTTCATTTATTTAAATCCTCACATCCTATTAATTCCTCTAAACCCATGATTAAATTAAATATCATTTAATTTAATCTTAAACCAACCTAGAGCCTAGTCTAAACCCATAATTTTCATCCTCTTAAGCTTATTTCTTCTCTAATCCCACTTAACCATTCCTAATTATCTCCTTAATCCCCCTCATTAGCTTAAGAGTGTGCTCACACATGTGTGAGATGGCATGCCTACACACTCTTGTCTCCCACTCTTTTTCTCAAGTTTGCTCACACATGTATGAGCAAAGTTTGAATTCTTGACCATTTGCATGGCTTGCATGTCACTTTATGTGGCACTTACTTGGATGCCACCTCACCAAGCCCTCCCTCAAGCCTATAAATAGAGGGCTTGTCTCAAGCATTTGCATCTCCCATTATTTTCATTGTTATTATGTTGGTTTGAGATTTGAGTTTGCATTCATAGTTTGAGCTTTCATGGTAGTTTGAGTTTGCATTAGTAGAGTCTCATAGTGATTTTGTAGATTCATACTAACAATTTTGTAGCTGATTTAGTTTACATTATGTATTGTTAATCTAGTTTTTACATGCATTTGTAGCTTCATTTTAGCTTGAATTTTTATCATAGTTTGTATATTTAGTTAGTTCTTTCATTACATATCATCTTCATCTTTGAATGCCTTCAAGAATGGCTCTCTCCATAGCCATTTCTTGAGGTGTTCTTCATCTCATTTAGTTTAGATGCATACCTTACTTACATACACACTTGCACTCACTCACTCAAGAGATTCATTTATTGTTGTGTTTGGGAGAGCACATCAAACCCCCCCCCCCCCCCCCCGCCCCCGATCTTAACACACTAATAAGGCCTCTCATGGGTGTCCTTGTTGAGCTGTAGAGGTGGCTGGAAGGTTAGATTTGTTGGTTGCTTAGGGTTGCAAAACTCAAGCAAGCATTAGTTGGTATTTTGTTCTTTTCATTTTGATAAGTCTTTGATGCAATTTGAAGATTTTAAACTAGTGTTTGTTTGTTAACCCATGCTTCTTACAGGTCTCATTTTCTAACACACATATACTTTTGTACTGAGAAGAACCTCCTTATAGCAATATCGTGAGAATGCTCGAAATAACAAAATACAAAGTGATAGCAGAACTCGGAATAAATCTACTGATTGCAGGCCACTTCGAGGGGGTAACCTCCTTTGAGCAAGCTCAATACAATAAATTCGTCCGTGCCCATCAAGGGCCTCAACCTATTCTTATATACTGGGTACGATCTAGAAAAGTAATACTACCTATGCATGTGGGATAATAAAATAAACTCACGGGACGACTTACAAAGCATATGCGTCCAACAACTCTACTCTAACAAAATAAACAGAAGGAACACACAGGTTCCTAACATCCCCTCTCCCTTAGAAAAAAGCTTTGTCCTCAAAGCTTAAGGTGTGGAAATTGTTGTTGAATCTGAAGAAGGGGTTCCCAGGTAGCATCCTCTGGTTGCATGCCATGCCACTGAATCAAGACCTCAGAGATGGAGCGAGAGCGAAGCTGGCGAGTGCGCTGGTCAATGATTGCCACCGGCTCCAGGATAATGGATCCTTCCGTATCCATTTCAGGGAGAGTAGTTTGTGCTCTGACAGTGGTACCCAGAACTTTCTTTAGACAAGAAACATGAAAGACTGGATGAATGCGGGAAGAAGGAGGAAGTTCCAGTTTATAAGCAACTGAACCAATCTTCTGCAGAACCTGATAAGGCCCATAAAATTTTGGGGCCAGCTTATGACGCCCTTTCAGCTTTAGGGAGGATTGTTTGTATGGCTGTAGACGAAGAAAAACCATATCCCCAACTTGAAATGAGCGCTCAGAACGGTGTTGATCTGCTTGTTGTTTCATCCGATTACGGGCCATGTGAAGATTATCCTGTAAGGTACGAAGAATCTGATCCCTGCTGCGGAGAACTATGTCAACTGCCTGGACTGGTGAGCTATTGGGAGTGTAGGGAAGGAGCACTGGAGGTGCTTGACCATAGACTGCTTCATATGGAGTCATTTTAGAGGCAGTGTGGTAAGAGGTATTGTACCACCATTCAGCTAAAGGGAGCCACTTGGCCCACTGATGTTGTTGTTCGAAAGTGAAGCAACGAAGATAAGTTTCCAAGCATTTATTGACAATTTCCGTTTGACCATCAGTTTGTGGGTGATAGCCCGAACTCATCTTCAGTTTGGTGCCAGTTTTCTGAAACAGTTCAGTCCAAAAATGACTGGTAAAAGTTGCATCACGATCAGAGACAATGGAAGAAGGGAGTCCATGAAGACGAAATATCTGGTCCATGAAGATTTGTGCAACAGAGGAGGCAGTATAGGGGTGGCTGAGGGCACAAAAATGACTATATTTCGAGAGACGATCAACCACAACCAAGATCACTGTCTTGCCACCGGATTTAGGAAGCCCTTCAATGAAATCCATAGAAATATCAGTCCAAATCCGTGTAGGGATGGGCAATGGTTCGAGCAAGCCAGGAAGGAGGGTCGTTTCACCCTTGTGGCGTTGGCAAGTATCACATTCAGCCACCATCTGTTGAATCGTCTGTTTCATTCCTTTCCAAAAGAAGTTTCTCCTTGCTCGCTCATAAGTTTTGAGGAAGCCTGAGTGCCCTGCTGAAGGAGAAGCATGGAGTTCATAAAAAATAGCCTGATGTAGAGCTGGGTTCTGAGGAAGCACTAGCCGACCCTTGTATCGAAGAGAAGCACCATCCCAAGAGTAATGTGGTATAGCAGAAGGATTATTGGCTAGCTGGTGAATGATTTGAGATAAAGAAGAGTCACTGTCATAGCCCTGCTGAACAGACTCTAACCAGTTGGGAATGGGCTTAGAAATAGCGGAAAGGGAAGCTTGATTATCAAATGTGCGAGAAAGAGCATCTGCCACAATATTCTCCTTACCCTTCTTGTAGGTGATCTCATAATCATACCCCATGAGTTTGCTGACCCATTTCTGTTGTGTAGGAGAGGATACCCGTTGTTCCAGGAAGTATTTCAGACTTTGGTGATCGGTTCTGATGCAAAAATGACTCCCTAAGAGGTATGGCCGCCACTTCTGTACAGCATGCAAAATAGCCATCATTTCTTTTTCATAAGTAGAGAGGGCTAGATTCTTACCAGAGAGGGCTTTGCTAGTGAACGCAATAGGATGGTCATCTTGCAGGAGAACAGCACCCAATCCAGTGCCGCAAGCATCACTCTCAATAGTGAAGGGTTTGGAAAAATCTGGCATCGCGAGAACAGGTGTACTACACATAGCCTGTTTCAGTTGTTCAAATGCAGTCTCAGCAACAGGGGTCCAGGAGAAGGCATCCTTTTTTAACATAGCTATCAATGGTGCTGCAATTTTCTCGTAATCTTTGACAAACTTGCGGTAGTAGCCAGTCAACCCCAAAAAACCCCGAAGGCTCTTGAGAGTTTTAGGATGCGGCCAAGTTTTCATGGCATCTATTTTTGTAGGATCCACTCGCACTCCATGGTGTGCAACAATATGCCCGAGATACTCCACTTCCTCCTGGCCAAACACACATTTAGATAGTTTTGCACAGAGTTGATGATCAGAGAGAAGTTGCAAGACAAGCTCCAGATGATGGAGATGCTCAGCCCAAGTTTTGCTATATATGAGGATATCATCAAAGAAGACTAGAATGAATTTTCGGAGGTATGGTCGAAATATGTTATTCATCACTGCCTGAAATGTTGAAGGAGCATTCGTGAGGCCAAAGGGCATGACTAAAAATTCATAGTGACCATCATGTGTGCGAAAGGCAGTTTTAGGTATATCCTCCTCATTAACCCGAATTTGATGATACCCAGAACGAAGATCTAACTTGGAGAAAAAATGAGCCCCATGAAGTTCATCAAGAAGTTCATCAACAACTGGAATGGGAAACTTGTCCTTTATAGTGAGATGATTAAGTGCTCGGAAATCAATGCAGAGTCGCCATGACCCATCTTTTTTGCGAACAAGCAGAACTGGAGAAGAAAAGGAACTGGTACTAGGGCGAATAATACCTTGCTTCAGTAAGTCACGGACAAGTATCTCAATTTCGGTCTTCTGATGAAATGGGTAGCGGTAGGGCCTGATGTTGGGCGGAACACTGCCAGGAAGGAGCTGAATACGGTGGTCCTCTGGACGAGAAGGAGGTAATCCCACAGGTTCAGCAAATATACCAGAATACTTGTCCAAAATGTGTTGGAGATCGGCAGGAGTGCTAGAGACTGCTGATGGCTGCATCTGAATGGAATGGAGCTGAGCGATGACACCATGTGAATTCTTCTTAAGAAGTTTTTCCATACGGTGTGAACTGATGATGCTGAGAGACCCTGGTTGTAAGCCTTTCAAAGTGTGTTGGTGCCCCTCGGCTGAAAACTGCATCCAAAGTTCAGCAAAATCCCAAAGAATGGGGCCAAGAGTGCGTAACCATTGGGCACCCAAAACCACATCACAGCCACCTAAGGGTAAGGCAAACATGTCAGAGCGCATGTTATAATCTCCAATAGAGAGACGCACATTGCGACATTTCCCTTTACAAGGTAAAGTGCCCCCATTGGCAATCATGACTTCAAAGCTAGAGCAGGGATGGATAAAGCAATCAGCCTGTTTGGCTATTCGTGGATCAATGAAGTTATGAGTGCTACCAGAATCAATGAGTATAGTAAGAGGGATCTTCTTGAAGAAACCCTGGACCCGCATGGTTTGTGGAGTAGTGACTCCTGCCAAAGCATGGACAGATATCTCTGGTGGAGCTTCTGGGGAAGGAGGTTCAGGCTGGTGAGGCTCAACCTCAGCATCCACTGTTTCCTGAGCATCTACATATTCTTCCAGTTCCGGTGGAGAATCCACATCCAAGAGATAGAGCTTTTGCTGAACACATCTATGGCCCCGAGACCATTTCTCATCACAATTATAACAAAGCCCTTTGTCTCGCCTAACTCGCATCTCTGTTTCAGACAAGTGCTTGATCGGAGTAGTTCTGGGAGCTGGTATGACTGGAGGGTTGTGAGAACCTGTATTTCTGAATGGAACAAAATTAGATCTGGAGCGTTGTAGAGCACTAATCTTGTCTTCCGCTAACTTAGCCAACCCAAGGGCTTCCATCATTGTAGTAGGTCGAAACATTTTGACTTCTGAGCGAAGTGCATCCTTCAGACCACTGACAAAACAACTACGGAAGAATTCATCAGACAAGCCCTCTGTGTGATTAGCTAATTTTTCAAACTCTGTCTGGTATTCTCTTACAGTGCCTGTTTGACACAGTTTAGTGAGTGCTCCTGTGAAATCATCAAAGGAACTAGGGCCAAAGCGCTCCAAAATGAGGGTGCACAATTCGCTCCACGTTGGGCCTACATTAGCCTTGATGTACCAACGGAACCATTGAAGAGCTTCATGTTCCAAATGAAAAGATGCAAGGGAGACTTTGTGGTTATCCAAAGTATTATGCAAGCTGAAATACTGCTCTGCCCTATAGATCCATCCAGTCGGATCAGAACCATCGAAGCGTGGAAAATCAAGCTTTGGTCCACGGAAATTGCCAGAAGAGGACCCAGTATCTCCTGAATGGTTTCGGCTCATGGCTGACTGCTGAAAGTTAAGACCCAGAATTTTGTCATCCAGATCTTGAAGTCTGGTTTTGAGGGATGCAATTTCCTCTTCCATGATTTTTGCTCCTGTACGCGTAACAACCATAAAACAAGGTTTTTTTTTTTTTTTTTTTTTTGAAATGGGTAGAAGATGAGAAACAAAAACTTTTTTAGTTACGGCAAACTTGGATTTGGGTAAAACTCATATAGGAAATGGGTGTTCGACGGGTGGTGGGAGACTATCTGGGGACAAGGGAAAAAGAAAAATGAGGGTTTCAAGGGTAGGGAGGCGAAATGAGGCGAACAGTCCAAGAGGGATAAGGGAGCAAAATGAGGAATTGAATCTTGTGGCTCAGTTTGGTGGCGATTGGATGAGAGGTGAAAAAGATAGGGCAAACCCTAAAATTAGATAAATGAGGGATTTAGGGCTTTGATATGTAAAATTTGAGGTTGGGTCGCCAAGGAAGGAAGTATGCGAAATGATATTGCAGATGTTCTGCGGAAGTATGAGCAGAAACAGAAAGCAAACAAGGAAGCTACGACTAAAAAACAGAAAAATTTTTACTCTTTTTTTTTTTTTCTTCTGAACAGTCGACTTAGAAAAATTCACTCACAGACAGAACAACTGAAAAGAGTTATTGCAATAACAAGAGATATTAGAAGTGAGAGGAACCTGAAGGCCACGACAGAAAAAAATTTGATGTAATTTCCACCCAGCGAGCCCAAGAGAGTGCTCTGATACCAGATGAGAAGAACCTCCTTATAGCAATATCGTGAGAATGCTCGAAATAACAAAATACAAAGTGATAGCAGAACTCGGAATAAATCTACTGATCGCAGGCCACTTCGAGGGGGTAACCTCCTTTGAGCAAGCTCAATACAATAAATTCGTCCATGCCCATCAAGGGCCTCAACCTATTCTTATATACTGGGTACGATCTAGAAAAGTAATACTACCTATGCATGTGGGATAATAAAATAAACTCACGGGATGACTTACAAAGCATATGCGTCCAACAACTCTACTCTAACAAAATAAACAGAAGGAACACACAGGTTCCTAACATGTACAAGCTGCTACACCAAGGGTAAGATGGTTGAGACCCTTAGATTATGAAATAAATGTGGATGAAGCCTTTGCAACTATTACTACTTTGCTTTCAAAAGAGGTAGATAAAAATGCTAAGGCATTTAGAAATTATTAAATGGAAAAGTCCAAAATCTCAATGGAATTGAAGACTACCTCTATCATACAAAAGAAAGATAAATTGGTGAAGAAATTAAAGGCCAAATTTGGAGAGTGCACCGAGCAGAAGGAAGAAGAGGAAGAAGAGAATGAAGAGAAAGAAGATTCTCAGACACAACCACCTCTTGCACTAACTCAAGGTATGGGAGAAGATCAAGAAGAGGAAGAGACTAAATTTTTTGAAGGTGCCAAGGGAGAAGAAGTCGAGGAAGCACCTACTCCCATAGAAAAAAATAAGAGGAAGGCCAAGACACAACCTATGACAAGGGCTAAGAAGACTATCAAAAAAATCCAAGCAAGGCCTATTACACCTACTATAAGGGCTAGTACATGTGCAACGTCACTAAAGGATAAGGAAAAGAGAAAACTAGTAGAACAAGGAGGTCAAGTGCAGAAAAGGTCAAGAAGGAAATATGTTGCACAAGATGAGTCTGATGAAGAGAAAATAGAATTAGATGACAACAAAAAATTTAAGATGGTGAGTCATAATCCTCTATTTGACTTTGAAAATTTATGTGAAAATGTTAAGAATAGTGTAGATCTATTAGGATTTTCTCATGTAGATTTTGAAAATCTTGGTAAAGTGGAGGAAGCCATATATTCCATGATGGGAAAACTCAAAACTACCCCACTAGAGATTTCCAACTCAATGCCAAAGAGTTTATATGATTGAGTTGAGTAAAAATGGCACTATTGTCTAAACTTGGAGAGACAAATTAGAGAAACATCTCTAGCACAAGTGATGCCTAAACTCACTAAGGCATAGATTGCTAAGGCTATGAAGAAATATGTAGTTAATTTTACACCTAAATATAGAGCCTTTAGCATTTTTCAAAATAATATTGAAGATGTTGTCAAGAAGTCCACACAGATGTTGAAACTTACTTATGGGTTGACTACATTCAAGAAAGATGAACATGAATCCATTGAAGTCAAGGATTATGATAATGAAAACACTATTGAGGGAGGAATTGAAATGCATATAAATGACAAGGCAATAGCTAAGCCAGAGCAACAAGAAGAATAGAGTGTGCAAGACACACAATTACTAAGTGTCAGTCCCCAACATATAACTAGTGTAAATACTAAAACAATTATTGTTAAGGATGTTTTTGATGTCACAGCTCATAACATCAATCCACTTATAGAGGAAGATCTCAAGAAGATACTAGATCAGTCCACACTATAGGAAAAACTTTTTGATAATCCTGTATTGGTGAGTTTGGATGAACTAAAAAAATTAGTGGCTGAATCAACAAGGGTAGAGGTGAATCCACAAGAACCACCTTCTATCATCCCTCAAGTCACTCATGTACAACCTTTGGACACAACACCAGAAGCTTCATCTATGAGAAGAATACATTGGAAACTCTAGCCACTACTAAAGATTAGCAAGAAATAGGTCAGATAGACTTATTTGCATCTACAACACAAGATCAAGGTGCAAGTGAAGTCATTGTGGAAGAATAGGGCAAGACTAAAAAGAATGAGCTAACAGCTAGAATGAAGGAGCAAGAAGCTATACAAGCCCTAGTAACTTTACCAGCATCTAGCACTCCTTCCACTCAAACTCTTTAGAAGTTGAGTACAGATGCAACACCTTTGCAAATCTTAGTGCTGAGGCCAAGTTCATCAAAGGTTGAAGAAATGATTCAATATGGAGATGTGTGCCTTGATAAGAAATCAATTTTCCTAAGTATGAGTATGATACAATGACTATAGAATAGATGGGACTATTGCAAAAAGCCCTAGCAAGGAAAAAGCATCAGGAAATGCTTAGAAGGGAGCATAGGCAAAAGTGTGCATTACAAGATATCAAAGACATCTTTTTAAATACATTTGGTTTATCAACACCAGATGAGACCAAGTCACTCATTGAACAACTACCAAATATAGTGGAAAAGGTCATTGATGCTGACTTAGACACAAATGCAAAATTTTTAGAATGGTTAGAAAAGAAGTTCTAAAGCAAAGTAAATGAAAAGATATCAGGTGACATAGCATTGACACAAGTTGCATTGGTAACTAAGGTTGAGGATGTGAAGAAGTTACTTGAGAATATTTTGTCATTATACACTAAATCGTGTAATCTAACACTCTTCACCCAAGAGACTAGAAGTCACAATTTGAGTCTGAAGAGTTGGATTAGTATATCAGTTGCAAAACTACCAATGACACCAGCTCAAAGTGAAAAGCACTTTAGGACATTTCTATAAACCCAGAGTTAGTTAGTTAGATTGTCAGCATATGAAGACAATATAAGGGCCAAACTAATTAGCATCTAGACAACTTTGACCCCTCATATGGAAATTTTTGTACAAGGAACTAGGCTATGCCAAAACTATCATGAAGAAAGACCCAAATCTTTCAACATTAGATTGCCTAGTACACCTTGCTACCGAGCTAGCTATCCAAATAAAGTCTTTGGATGTAGCATGTGAGAACTGGTATATAACTCTCAAGATAATCCTAGATATCCATAAATATTTTTTGGAAAAACACACAATAAGTTTATAACCCATTGACATAAGTGTCAAAAAGGGGAAGAGATAGAATAAAGGGGTAAAATGAGATAAAGGGGGAGTAATGTAGAGAGAGATAATTTTTGAGGAGATATAAGGAGAATGATAAATGGGGGAGATATAAGGAGAATGAGAAATGGGGGACATATAACAAAGGAACAAGAGGGAGAGCAAGAAAAGGGATAGAGAAAAGATAGATTAAGCTAATAGTATGAAGTCAAAGTGTATCAATTAAGGTATATTTACTCAACAAGAGTACATAAATTTATTTTTTGTAATAGAATATACCTATCAACTCAAGAGGGGTTATCAAATTTTGAGGTATACAATTCATCATAAAATTTTTAAATTTTGAAGTTTTGTACATAAGCTAAGTTATAGATATGTTATGCTAAAAGGATAAGGATATTAATTCACACTCAAATGTTTTTGACACTCATGTGAATGGGGGAGATTGTTGATCTCAGATTGGTTTTGACTAATGAGTGTCCACACACTTAAGTTATTTACTTAGTTTATGTTGAATAAGTAGTATGTGTTGAGAACAACATGTATATATTAGAGCATGTCAAGTTAACAATAAGTGTTGAGTCACTCAAGTGTCCAGAAAACAATATATATTGAGTGACATGAGCCAAAAAAATAGTGAATGTCAAGTGTTATAGATGTTGAGCCATAGGAGAGAAAATAGTATATATCGAGCATTAGAGACTTCAAATGTTGAGTGACATAATTTTGACATAATTTTTTGTAAAGGCACAAAAAAGTATGTAAACCATTTTTGAGCCTACTAAAGATTGAATTATGATCTTTTAGAGATAATGAAAAATCTTAAGTTTGATTCCCAATGCATTTACATGTAGCCAATTAGAAAATTGGAAGGATTATGTGGCAAAATGGATGAATCACAACCATGGATTCATACCTAACCCTAACTCACCTAAGTCTTCTTAAGAAGGACAAACCTTAAACTCTATAGAGTCTCTAAGGTGTGGAAGGAGAGTATAGAGTAGTTTTTATGTGTAAATAGAGTGTTCATGGTGGCCAAGGAGCTATGATCTAAGACTACATTGCAGAATTAGTTAGAGCATAATAGAGGAAATGAAAGGGATACAACAGAGAGACATCTGATCTAGAAGGATAAAAAAGACAACAATTTAGAGGTGCTCTGTTATCAAGCAATCAAGTGCTAACTACAAGATCAATGTTGAGACATTCTAGTAGGTGATTTCAACCAAAATCTCTTAACAGAGTAGTCCTAACAAGCTGTATTGAAATCCTCTAACAAGGTTCTTACTTAATTGCCAGTTAAAATCCTTTAGCAAGGCACACTTCTAACAGGGTGTTGAAATCCTTGAACAGGGTGAGACCTAACAATCTTTGTAAGCCTTTAATAGGGTAGACCCTTCACAACATAGATCATGTCTTATGGTCAAAACATTATAAACTTCATTGGATAAACTTTATTACTATAGTAGTGAAGATTTGTGGGTGTCATACCCAACCCAATTTTACCTTCTCATTGGAAGGTTTCTAGGTAATCATATCTAGTGTTGTATGTTTGTGAATGTTTACTTGCTTACATGTTTTAGATGTACATGATTTACATGATATATTAGTTTACTCATTTAATGTATGAGATGGATGTGTGGTTAAAGTTTTTATGGGTCCAAGTTTAAACCACTGATTCACCCCCCCAGAAGTTTACCTTTCCTATTGTATTTTCAATATTTGATTATTCATGTAGAATGTCACGTAGTTAAAAGATTTACATAGAGTATTAAGTCTTCAAATGAAGGTTAGATCAACCTTTGTTAAAAGGATTTCAATAAAAACTATTTACAATGACTAGAAAGAAAATAGTAGGTTTCAATCTGTGCAATTATACCTCAATTTTGTAGATTCAGAGCTCTATTTGGTTCTTCTATTGGTTTATTGATAAGAATTTCATTAACATCTCTGATCTTGATTTTTTTGGACACCCTTCAAGAAATCAGTTCACTCTTCTCATCAACACTTAAAGTCTTTTGCTCTAATGTGTGTATCAATAACAACATAATATCGGCAATCTTTCTCCTTTATCTTTGCATTTACTTACACTCATGCATGTCTGATTAACCTTGCTATGTATGCCTTCCTTCACATACAAGCTTCACACATATACATAAATACACTCTTTCTTGGCACTTGTTCACACCATTTTTTTGGATTTATACCTCTTTAAATAGGCAATTTTTTCTTTACCATTTTCTATATCCATCATGGATCTTAGGGTTTATGATCAAATTCAACTTGATTCACTCTATCTATCCATCTTCTTGATCTTCTCCTATAAATTTCTCTATAATTTCTCTATTAGTTTTTTACCTAATCATTACCTTGAATTCAATGATACAACTCATCAATCCTATTATCAATGTGGTTTACATCTCCTAAAAAATTAATTAAGTCAGCTTGATCTCATGATTGCATCAAATTCATTCTTATATTGTTACTCAACAATCTCTAAAGTTTGGCACTTGGTCATCGCTGAAATAATCAGTCATTGTAAATCTTTATGGGTTAGCTTCAAGTGACTTGCTTGGTCAATGTTAATTCTCAGTCAACACTAAATTGTCTCAACACTAACTATAGGTTGATTGACTCTAGAATTACTTAGCACTAAAAATATTTTATACTTCTTCCTAGCTTTACTTAGCTTTCTTGACAAAACCAATCACTTTCCTTTATCAAAGTCTATCTAATTAAATGTCCATTATAATTTCCTTTTCATAACTCAACCTTTCCTCTAGGTGCTATTTTTATGAGGAACTTTTCAAATTCTCTTCATCAATCAAAATAGATATGACATTTGGATTAGGTAGTAACATATCTCATCAATAGATTTGACATCAATGACAAAACAATAATTGTTCCAATTATAAGTTTCCAACAATCTTCCTCTTTGGCATTAATGGCAACATCTCAAACATCTTAATACTAGTAATAGCTTAGTTACCATACAATCCAAAAGATTTTGTTATTGATAGTCTAATTCTTCTATTTTGAATGGATCTCTTTGAAATTTTTTTAAAGAGTAATTACTCCCTCTTTCTATAATCTCTCCTTCTTTGAGAACAATGCCAAAGACATGTAGTTGTCTTAGCTTTAAAGTCTTCATATATCTAAATTATGTAGATTTAGCATGTATACTTGATATTTTTCATTTTTCTTTGACCAATCTCTTATGGTGTACTTAATTATCTACCTTAGGTACTTCCCAAAGTAGAGATATATTACATCACATTGTAGGATATTTTAATTAGTATATTTGATGCAATGCACCTTTCCTACTTAAGTAGATTTGATTAGGGGAATCACACCCAGTTTACCTCTAAGATATTTATGAGTATCTTTAGGTAAGGGTTTTGTGAATATATCAGCAATCTATTCCTTGGTATTCACATATTCTAACTTCACTTCTTTATTTGAACTAATTCCCTTAAGTAATGATACTTGATAGCTGTGTGCTTTGTCTTAGTGTGTACACTAGATTCTTTGAAATTTTGATAGTACTTGTGTTATCAAAATAGATAACCATTAGATCTATGATTTATTCTTTCACACCTTTTAGTAATTGTTTAATCCACATAATATTTGAATAGTTTACTACAGCTGCCCCATTCACATCTTTAATTTTAGATTGAGAAATATAATTTTGATTCTTTCTTGTCCATGATGCCAATCTCTTTCCTAGAAAGAATGCACCTCCACTAGTGTTTTTTTATTTCATCAATATTTCTTACCCAATTTGATTCAGTAAACACTGTTAGTTCAAACTTATCATTTCTTTTGTAATACAATCCATTGTAGTTTGTACCTTTCAAATATCTCATTATCCTTTTCACTTCCATCATGTGATTCTCTTTAGGACTTGTTGAAATTATAGCAATTATCCCAATTTCCAAAGCAATATCTGGCCTACTATGAACAACACATTGTAATTTTCCAATCATGGATCTACATAGAGTTTGGTTCACATTAGTAGAGTAATCAATCTTAGACAGCTTATGTCTAGTAGACATATGTATACTCACTGGCATGTAATCTTCCATACCAAAATTCTTTAGTATCTCCTTGATATATTTGGATTGTGTAATGAAAATACCAAAATTCATTTGACACACTTGTAGTCTAACAAAGAACTTGATTTCACCAAACATGGACATTTCAAATTCCTTCTTCATTTCATCAAAAAATGATTTGCATAAACCTTCTCTTCCTCCAAATATAATATCTTCAATAGATATTTCAGATAAAAATACTTCATTATTCTTACCATTTTTCAAATATAGGTT
The DNA here is from genome assembly GCA_028749045.1 of Cupressus sempervirens. NCBI lineage: Eukaryota > Viridiplantae > Streptophyta > Pinopsida > Cupressales > Cupressaceae > Cupressus > Cupressus sempervirens. Next base: position 691,257,761 of record CM053791.1, on the reverse strand, counting down.
ACTATAATCATTTTTCCTTTCAAAAACAATCTTCACCCAATAGTTATGTAATCTTTCATATCATGCTCTTGGGGCTTGCTTCGATCCATAAAGGGCTTTATTCAGTTTACATACCATGTTCTTCTTATTTGGATCAAAAAATCTTTTAGGTTGTTCAATGTATATGTCTTCCTCTAGTATACCATTTAAAAATGTAGATTTGACATCCATTTGATATACCTTTAATTTTTGTAGGTTGGGTATGCAAGAAATTTTTTGACTCCTTCAGGTGTTGCCACTATAGTGAAAGTTTCTCTATAATCAACTCCTTCTTCTATAGCTTAACCCTTGCATACCAATCTTTCCTTGTTTCCTTTTACTTCTCCATTTTTATTGAGCTTATTCATGAAAACCCACTTTTTCCTAATGGCATTTTTCTCTTTAGGTCTTGGTAGTAAGTTCCAAGTATTGTTCTTCTCAATTTGGTCAATTTCTTCATTCATTTCCTAGATCCAATCTTCATTATCTAAAGAATCCTTTATTGACTTGGGCTCAAACTCACAAACTAAGCATGTATTATCTTTGAGTTGTCTTCTTCTCATAGCACTTGATTTAGCATCACCAATTATTTGTTTAGGTTTATGATGTCTTCTCACATATTTTGCTAGCACAGGTAGTTTCCTTCTCTGATCTTCTATAGGTTCATCTTGAAAATTAATCTCAAGTTCATTTTCTCTCTTTATTAGTTTCAAGTTCAAGTTTTACATGCTTGATATTTTCTATCTAATGGTCGAAATTTCCTATCTAAGACTTGACATCTTCAGTCTATTGCTCGACACCACTTTCTATTGCTTAAAAATTTTTCATTTGCATTCCATCATTTCCCATCTAATGGGAACTTACATCTTGACTTGTCTGATCACTTTGAATGTTGGAAAGATCATCATCTACATAGATGAATGTACTATAGTCTTTAGGTTCTTCATTACATAAAGGGTCACCTCTTTCTACACTTTCCACAACTTTGTTAGTGTCAAAATGTAAATACTTATAAGATTTTCTTTTAGAGGAATAACCTAGGAATATTCCTTCATCACTTTTTGAATCAAGCTTTCCATTCCTATTATCTTTCAATATATAGCATGTACTACCAAAGATTTTGAAATACTCAACATTAGGAGCATAAGCATACCATAGTTTAAAAGGTGTAACATTTGTACCTTTCTTGACTTGTACTCTATTCAAAGTATAAACAATAGTACTAACAACTTCTCTCTAATATTTTTGTGATACATTATTCTTCATTGTTAATGTTTTTGCATATTCCATTATTGATCTATTTCTTCTTTCAGCTATTCCATTCTAAGGAGGGGTTCTTTGTGTTGATATCTCTCTTTTGATTCCTCTATCATGCAGAATGTATTGAACTCATGTGAAATGAATTCACCACCTCTGTGAGATCTCAAACACTTCATAATCTTCCCTATTTCTTTTTCAACTTTGGCTAAATACCACTTAAATAACTGAAAGCATTAGATATAGCTTTAAGAAACATCATAGTCATCATTGAAAAGTATTCATCCACAAATAGAATGAAAAATTGATCTTTACAGTAACTTTAAACACCAATGGGTCCACATAGCTTAGTATGAAAAAATTCTAAAATATCATTAGTAGTATATGTTTTTCTCTTAAAACTAAACTTAGTCATCTTTCCCAATTAACACTATTTACACATAACATTGTCTGGCTTCTTTAGTTTATGCAACCCTCTTACTTATATTCACCAAATTGTTAAAGTTCACTGACATTATATTTTGTTCCATAACCGAACATCTTCTTGTTGTGTAAACAAACATGTCTCATTTGATAAGTCTAGATAGAATAAGTTACCTCTTGTTTGCTCACCAATTCCAGTTAGCTTACCATCACCATAATTTATCTTGGCCTTTCTATTTTGAAATTCAATTCTATAAGCTTATTTTTTCAGCTATGAAACACTCAAAAAATTGTAGTTAAGTCTTTCAACCCAATAAACATTGTCACATGTTATCTTGTTAGTCAGTTGAATAGTACCTTTACCTTTTATAATGCATGGGATATTATTAAAAAAATTAACACATCCACCATTTTATGGACCAATATCTTCAAATTTATCTTTATCACCAATCATATGATTGGAACATACACTATCAATTATCCATCTATCACTTTTATTCACATAAGAAATTAATGCAGTTTTCTCATCTTTGTCATAATCTTCTTTCATAGCAACATAGACAACTTCATCATTATTACCCTCAAATTCATTATCAATGTTTTCTTCAGCAATAGAACAAGATTTATTTCCCTTTTCATCATTTCTTCTCTTTTAGTCTTTTTCATCTCTTCTTCCTTTGTACTTACATTTCTTCCTTTCATCCTTATCATCTATGTTAGGACATCTAGCAACAATATGACCAATTTTATTGCATGAAAAAAAATGATAGGTAATTTACCTTTGTATTTACCTCTTCCTCTTTGAAACCATTTTTTAATGAGGGCTTCAAGTTCATCAATATCATCATCATAACTATCACTTTCTCTATTCAAATGTTTTCCTTTCTTCTTGCTAAGAACTAATTTTAATTTGAAAGTAGATTCAATAGTAGTAGGTGTGTAGTCATCAAAGTTAGACATCTCAAAAGTAGTAAGTCTTCCAATTACACCTTCTAAGGTCAAATTGCTATTGTAGATACACTAATGGCATCGATAGGGAGTAGAGTCCTCAATACCTTACTTATCACTATTTCATCTTTAATTTCCCAATTTGTACCTTGAATAGCATTAACAACCTCTTTAACTCTTTTTTAGTATTGTACTATGTTCTCACTTTCCATAGTTCTCATGTCATCAATTTTACCTCTCAGTCTTTTTGATTTTTCTCTTATAACATTCTCATCACCTCCATAAATGGTCTTCAATTTGTCTGACGTCTTCTTTGCATTATCACAATCTTTTAGTTCATCAAACTCATCATAGCTTAGAGCTAAGGCAATCTCCAACATTTCTTGGCTATGTTCTAGATTCTATTCTAGTTTACCAGCAATCAGAGGAGTAGTTGTTACCTTTACCTATTCATTATCTAGAAAAATGACAACAACATCACTGATACTGATTCTATGCAACTTCATCAAGGTTTTCCATGTAGGAAAGTTCTCCTTGTTCAGTTTGGGTGCATCTCTTTTATTAGTCATGATCTTTAGCTTTAAGTAACTTCAAACTTTTTCTGTAAGAACTGTTCTCTGATACCAATTGTTAGAAATGTTTAGAATAACTGGGAGGGGGAGTGAATCAGTTACTCAAGGTCAATATATACCACTTAAACAAATACTTCACTACTCTACTTAAACAAATACTTAAACATTATCAAATGTAATTACACATAAGAATTCATCGCAATTTTGACACTAGGATTTTATGGGGAAACCCAATTTGGGAAAATCACCAACAACATGTCACTCTTTTTCTTTCTTTCAAAGTGAGCTCTATTATGAGCCAACCCTATTAAAGGTCACAAAACACACTATTAAATGTCACTTGGTTAGAGGATTTATTCACCCTATTAGGAGTGGCCTTATAAGAGGACTTTGATCATTCTATTTAGAATGTTACCTAGTTAAAGGATTTATACAAACTTTTAGGTCTTCAAATGACTATTAGGTTAACCTTTATTAAAAGGATTTTAATACAAACTATTTAAAATGAATAGAAAGAAACTAGTAGGTTTTGATCTATGTGATTGCAACTCACTTTTGTAGATTTAGATATTTGTTTGATCCTTCTACTAGTTTACTGATAAGCCTTCCATTAACATCTCTGATGTTGATTTTATTGGACACTCTTCAAGCAATTAGTTCACTTTTCTCATCAACACTTAAGCCTTCTACTCTAATGTACTTGGGTAAAAGCATAGATCTGTGTCACCATTTAGGATACCAAAACCTATTTTGGTCAAAAATAATTTCTCTATCAAAACTCAATTTTTTCAAAAATTAAAAATACCCTTTTTATAGATCTCACATTCAATATCATCATTATATAATTTTTTGAGTGTTTTGATTAGTTATAATATGGTATAATTTCAAAATATTATAAGTCGATATTTCAACATTTCTAAATATGCTCCCTCAAAAAAAGAAAATCAAATAGTAAATGATATCAAAAAAAATTAAAAAGTATATTTATCTCTAGAGGAGAGAGTTCTTTTCTTGAATATGTAATTTTTTTCAAGAAGGTGTAGATATGATAGGGAAGTTTTTACGGGATGAAAAAACTATTGGATTCTGATAAGGTTGAGTTGAGTACTTATAACAAAGAAAATATACATTAAAAAATAATCATTCATTTTTTTGTTCCCTAGCTATACATGTCATCTATAAGATATTTTCAAATCAGAACAATAAAAGATGATTTGCATAGACATGCTTGATGGGAACTACACCCTATATTTTTTACTGTTAAAAAAGGGACTTCAAAGTAAAATAAAATGAATAAATTATTACTCAAAAAACTTATTAAAATTATAGGAATAAAATTCATCCAATTCTACACATTGCATCAGTTTACATCATCTTCAAATTCTAAACACAAATACCATTTTTTTGTCATTAATGTTGAACTGCCACATTCTAATATCTTGTTTCTTTATAAAAGGTGATATAGGTTTATTAATAGCAACATCATATCTGCAAGCTTTCTCCTTTAGCTTCGCATTCACTCACACTCATGTGTTTCTAATCAACCTTGCTTTCTATGCCTCTCTTCACATAGAAGTTTTTCATATACACAAACTTACAATCTTCGTTGGCACTTGTTCACACCATTTTTTTGGCCTTGTACTTCTTTAAATAGACAATTTTTTCTTTTCCGTTTTCTACATCCATTGTAGATCTTATGGTTTACAATCAAATTCAACTCAATTCACTCTATCTGCCCATCTTCGTCTTCTTATATAAACTTCGCTAGAATTCATCTATTGTGTCTTTACCTAATCGTTGCATTGACTTCAATGATACAACTCATCAATCTCATCTTCAATGTGGTTTACATCTCTCAAGAAATCAATTGAGTTAGCTTGATCTCACAATTTCATCAAATTCATTCTTATACTATCACTCAAAAATATCTAAATTTTGGCACATGGTTTGTTAGAAACAATAGTCCATCAAAATAACTAAGATTTGGGGGAGAAGGGGTGAATCAGTCATCCAACAATTAAAACATTTATCTTCTTTAAAAAAATATAACCATTCAACCAAATTAAACAACAACCATACAAAGATGCACATAGACAATTACACTAGATATGTTGATTGGGGAAACCCTTGATCAAAGAGAAAACCCTTGTGGGAACGATGCCCACAAGATGATGTACTAATATCAATATTCCTTGTTAGAGGATGGACCCTGTTAGGAGTCTATTACAATATTTAGTATAATGAATCCTTGTTAGGAGATTTTGAATCCCTATTAGGAGATTGCAACCTTGTTAGGAGTTGTAGTATAATGTATGCAAGAAGAGCCCACTACCCAAACATGGAATTTCAACTACAAGAAGAGCTCACTTCTCAAATAAGTAATCTACTATTTTTTTCCTTCCTTTTCTAATCTTTGATCTTCAACTTGGTCTCAGATCACCAAATAAGACTTCACATATATCACTTTTGCAAAAGTTTTCTCACTTTGCATAACTTCACAATCTTATACAAGCACACTTCTCATTGTAAGAAGTTCTTTGCATAAATACCATGCCTTTACATAAATTACTAATAGGTCATCTAAGACCACAATTCACTTTTCCAAGTTAAATTAAACATCTAGGATGTCATCCCTAATAGGACAAGTAATTGTTTTGTAAACAAAACAATTCTTTCCTTCAATTATGTTGTACTACATCATCAAAACATGATTAAATCTATTATGTACAAACTGTACAAATTTTCAATGTTATACACATCATCAACAACATGTAACTTCTCTTGTCATAATATGATGTTTGTAACATGTTATAAACAAAACAATACACTATTGTAAACCAAATTCTATACTTAGACAATTTTCTAATTACTAAACACTAAGATCTTTATTTCTGAGGTTTCATATCAGCATGTACATCATGTTTTTCTATAAATGAAAAAAAATTACAAATCACTATTAGCCAATTATCAAAAATCTCTCCCTTTGGCATTGATGGCAACAAAATAGGGAAAATTGGCTAAGTGACAAAAACTTAACTATCAAAATAAACATTACATCTATTACCACTTGTTCAACTTTACATACATATAATATTATGATGAGCAAGCTCAGTCATATCATCCTTAACATGTCTTTTTTATGTCCTCAACCTCGATCCACAAGATATCAAATTTTCTAAGAGATATAACAAGTTTACCAGAACATGCTTCTGTAAACTCTATCTCAAAACGAACATCACCAAAACTTACATAACTTCTTCTAGACTTATTCTTTCATCTTCTAATGTTAACTACATATACCAAATACTCAAAATTATCTCCTATAACCTCAAGTGGTTATCATTCTCAACTAGCCATCCATACCAACTTGATCTTTTCATTGTTCTTCTGTCAGATACCACATAAAACTTGCTATGTAGACATCAATTATGCTATGTTGACATTAATAAAAAACTCAATCATGAATGTAACATATCATTATAGTAGTACTCCCCCATAGGAATATCATTAGTATTCATGCTTCCAATCAATCTTTCCAATCTTCCAACATGGTCATCACTAAAATACTTGGTCATTGTAAAGCTTTCTGGCTCGACATCAACTATCTTTCTTAGTTGATGCTAATTCTTAGTCAACACTACATTTGCTTGACACTAATTGTAGCTCAATTGACATTATAATTACTCAAAATTAATTATATTTAATACTTCCACTCAACCTTTCTTAGCTTTATTGACATAAATAATCAATTTTATTTATGAATGTCTATCTAATCAAATTTCCATTGTAACTTCCTTTTCATAACTCAACCTTTCCTCTAGGTGCTATTGTTATGAGAAAAATTTCAAATTCTCTTCATCAATCAAAATAGATATGACATTTAGATTAGGTAGCAATATATCTCATCAATAGATTTGACATCAATGAAAAAAATAAAAATAAATCAAATCATAAGTTTTCAATAGCGTTGGCTCCTAATTTAACAGTTTTGAAAATGACCAAGAAACCAGACATGTGCATCTAAGGCTAGAAAATTCCTATGATGGATACACCTAACTGCAGTCTTGGGCCGACTATAAGGCATAACTCCTCCTTCACTTCAGGCTCTGCAAGACCTAGGTGGGTTAACCTTGAGGTTCTGAGATATGGTACTAGTGCATTTGAAACATAAATCTGAACCTATTTACTGCAGATGAAAACCCTTATATCTCCTAATAACTCATGAAATGACATAGATCTACAGTAGATAATTGCAAATCTATGAATCTCATTAGTTGAGTGAGGGTTAATTCTTTTTAGCCCACTACAAAATGTGAAATACTAAATTTATTTTGAATAAAAGATTTTGTGCAAATGAAATTCATATTAGCTTGCATCTGATTTAGTGATCAGTGCCTTATCCATTGAAACATAGAGTCATTACCAGCAGGATGACCTAACTTGTTTTCATTACAATCAAGTTTATCAACTAAAATCCCCAAATCCCATTCTTATGCAATATCCCCTTCATACACCCAGAAACCCTATCAAAACACTGAAGCATTTACCTAATCTCCTTGAGTCAGAAGCAACAATAGATCTGATACACAACTCATCCAAGCTATCTTATATTGAATAAACCTTATTTACTCAATTAAAAAGTTAATGGCATATGAAGAATCAGGAGACAGAATAAGAAAACCCAGATAATTCATTGTAAATCCCCTTTTGTATTTATCCTTGGAAAGACCAAATACATAAACTGGTAACACTAAATGAAACTCTACACAATTCACATAATCCAACATCAATCTCCATTTATCTCAGAAAATAATACATGAGAATGAACTAAAAATCTATATAGGTGTGGGTGTGTGGCCTTCACTGCTAGAGCTCAACTCAATATACAGGAAGCAAAACCAATCACATCCATGGTTTCACAGTAGAACATTGGAACCCTGCTGATATTACCCAGAGAAAATTGCCAACCACTCAAATGAAAGAGAGAAAGAATGACAAAGGCTGAAGGAATTCCTTGGTCTGATATGTGCCTGACATGTGTCCACTTGGAATTCAATCCCTTACAAATAAAAAACCTCTCTCCTCTTTCCACACATTGATATGATTTGGTTTCATCATTGCTTTGTAATTGATTTGCAAATATCTTTGATGAAATGATGAAAACCCTTTTGTTTCACTAAAATATCTGATCTACCTTATGAAATGCTAGAGGAATTGAGGTTCAACTGATTTGAATGCGACCAAACTTGACCCCAATTGAATTTTCCTTGTCTTTTACCCATATTCATGTCATTACCCTACTAGAAATCAAAATTGAACATCAATACCTAAATGCGATTGTAGATTTGGAATCTAGAAGAAAACCTCCTATAGATCAAACAAACTACTTCTTGTGTGAAAACTAACCCCATATTTAGAAAAATCACATTCTCACGGTTCTGACAATATATAACATCACTATATTAGCCTCTCAAAAACCCATTAAATCTTTGTTTGAAAAATACCCCTTTGCTAGAAGACTCAGGTATGTCTACAACATAAGATTTTAAATTTTTCAAAAATTTTAAATATTGTAAAGTTAAAACTTTAGAAAAATCCCTTTCTAAATTTAAAATGGATCTGCACATCCTGACTTTTGAAATGAATTTAAAATCATATTTTAAAATCATTTTACTTTTTCTTCACATATCTCCATCCGGGTCAATAGACTTTGACCGACTGCCATGTGTCAATTTTTTATTAGTTGACCTTTGACACTACGTCATCACATGCCCAAGCCCACTACCATGTGGTACTTCCCCACTTGCCCACATTATTTAATGTTCGGGAAACTTTCTTTTGTAGGTAAGCACCAATCGTCGGATCTCGCCACATGGCAAAATTTGATGGTCCCATTTTGAGCTGCCATCAATGAATTGCAACCTGGGCCCACTGCCACGTGGTTCCCAGGTGCATTCCCACTTGGTTTAAAACTCGAGAAACTTCCCCAAAATGGGAAAGCACTATTGTGCCATGTGTTGCTCTCTATTTGGAGGGTCAAAATTTCTCGTAAGCTATACCCAATAGGCCACGGACCCACCATCAATGAATCTTGGTTGTCTCCAAGCGGCTACCTTTAAGACAACCAAATGAGGAGGAATCATATATTATATAAAGCAAAATACTTGCCCACTTAACGAATGTGGGACTTATGCTTTTGCTACTCTTCTACTTCATAAATGACGTAGATTGTCCTTTTGCACTCAGAACTCTGCCCCTGCGAAAAGATGACCCCTACATTCCTTGGATGTGGACCACCTGTAAAAAGATGGTGTCCCCCTCAAATGCAATGACCTCCTTTTTTCATTTGGCGTGGGATGTGGAATGGGCTTCTTGCCCCCTTTTTTCTTAAAATACAAACTCTTCCTCCTTTGTTTTATGTGTTTTCCTTAACACTTTTGTGGACCTTCAGCCACGCCCAACACTACTTCCTCTTTGATGTGAAATGAAAATCTAGTGTGACTAACTCACTATGATTGCCTACAGGTCTGCTCTTGCTAAAATGTGGAGCCCTCTACTCTTTGCCCATTACGTGGATCTATTCCTCTATTGACGTGGGGTTCCCTTTCAAACTGTCACCCCATCTATATGGCTCATGGTCCATGAAGATAATGGAAAAGGAGGCTAGAAAATTTAAAAAATCATTATAAAAATAGTTCAAACTTCCCACATTCAACATTGCCCTCTATATTACCTCCAAATTCATGGAATTTCTACCCCTGTTATGTGGACAAATCTATTTTGATGGTGCCTCTGATCATAGGTATCCAGCTTCAAAGTAAAATATAGTCTGTGCCTTTCTATTTCCTCTCTTGGGACTATTACATTCTCCTGTGGATTCATACATCACTAGGGGCTTTTCTCTTTCTCCAAGTATTTACTTCAAAAAAATTTAGATTTAGTTTGTATCATACCCCAAAATATATGACAAAAATTTGGACATGCTAGTTGAGACTTAAGTTTGAGAGTAATACATGATTCCCATTTATAGGAGAATGCATAAATATTAGAACTAGTGCCACAATTTGTTCTATAAGCCTCTATAAAAGGTGTGCACCAATCTTAAAATAAAGATTACAATTGAGGCATAGACCCTTCACCAACACTAACATATTAAAATGAATTCATCTTTAAAACCATATAGTCGAAGATTATTTCAATCACTTCTGCAGGCAACATTGGCAAAGCTATTACTGTCAAGACTTTGAGCAATTGATGAAATCAATCAGGCCCCAAAGCGGATCCAGCTAAAAAAAAATTTCATTTCCAAAAAATTGATTTAGTAAACTAATCCATTAAACATCTTGAACTAATTGGAATCAATATTCAAACAAATTTTCCACTGGAAGCTCATTTTAAATCATTTCCTCACCATTATGAATTTTGTGTCAGAAGGCCCATTGCCTTGCTTTAAAAATTGATCCAAACACCTGTCCAAGCTCTAAAATTTGGCACACTAAATCTTTTTTTTGAACTCTTACACCCTGTCAAATCTCGTCTCATGACAAATTTGGGGTCAAAATATAGTTGCTATCAAAGTTGACCTCTCAGAATTACCTACAAGTTAACATGTCAGAAAACACTAAATTGGGTTTGGATTTGGCTTTGAAAACTAGACAAATGGACACTTGGGAAAATGAAAACTGGGGCATTGGTTCTCTATCATGAGGAGAATATAAATCTAGAATTTGGGCTCATGATGAATAATTGGGCACAAATGGTGATTAGTCAAAGTGGGCTACTTGGATTTTGCAGATTGGAAACACTGACAAAAAGCATTTTTTACAAATGGAATTGACTTGGAAAAGTGTGCAAAAAACATAGTGGTAGAATCCATTTGATCTCACCTATCATTGATTAGGAGTTATGACATCACAAATAGGGTTCCAACAAATTTGCACTTTATGACACCAGTAAAAAGATAGAAATTGCATTTGGAATCACGTTTGAAAACTAATCAAACAGATTCGTCATAAGCTGAAACTTGAAACATAACCAGTCTCTAATGTCTAAAATGCAATGCAAAAGGAATTTCAACATTTTGGTCAACTATTAAAAATTTATAATACATCAAATAGGGCTTCCCAAAATTATGAACAAATTGTATGAACATGAAAACAATAAATGACCAACTTTGAGGGATTCAAAACCTAGGTAAACGGATTTGAAATGACTCAAAATTTGAAACATAGGCTCTTTGATATGGACACTAAACACTCCCTAAGTGGCAAGTCATGAAACATTTTTGGGTGTGAGATATTCACTTGCAAACATAGCCTCTTGTCACTATTTGACACAATAAAAAGCAGATTTGGCAATTTCTCAAAATGGGACTTCACGAAATGGCTCAGAATGTCAATTTAACTTCATGGAATATGTATATGCACTAAATGGAAGCTTTTAGAAACATTAAATACCTCTTGGGGCTCAAAGGTACAGCCAGGTACAATCACATCAAAAGCATTTATAAGGCTCAATTTCTTCAACGGTGCTCAAAAATTGGGCTACAATTTTGAGTGCCAACAAATAGCTTATAACAAGGCATGTTCCTCTATAAGGATAGATAGACTATATGCATGTAAATAGACTCCTAATAGGGTTAATATCTTTCACAAAATACTTTTTAATAATGGATTATTTTGTGGGTACCATCCCCACTGGGGTTTTCCCTTGGCTAGGCTTTCCCTATTTTTAAAAAATATGTTATGTGTTTCCTTATATTGTGAATGATTTTACTTTTCAATTTACTCATATATGCAAGTTTAAGATTTGTAATGACATCCATAGTTGGGTAGATTTTTTTTTTTTTTTTTAAATGCATAATTTATTTAGTCCCCCTCTTAGTTATATTTACATACCTTACTTTCTAACAATTGATATCAAAGTATAGTTACTCAAAAGAAGCTTAATAGCTTGAGGGAGATCACTATGGATTCAATACATTTGCAAAAGAATCTTCAAGTAGAACTTGAGGAATTAGATCTAGTTAATAATGAAAGAAGTAAATTGAAAATCAAGCTTAAAGATGCACATGATTTTATTCAGAAGTTGAAATATGAAATTGAGATTACAAGATCCAAGAAAAAGGAATCACCAAAATAAATCAAGGAGTGTGAGTCAACTACATGTTGGAAGGGTTAATAGGAACCAAGATGTTGAGAGGAGGAGGGGGGGTGGGGTGGTGGGGTGGGGTGGGGGTGCGAAGGTGAATCATGATCTCAAACTTTAACTCATAAAACAAAAATATTGATTTCACACCTAAAACATCTCATATCTTTAAATGAAAAACATAAAATAATAAAGCTAAAACATAATACATAATTATCCAGGAAAGCTTCAACACATAACATAATTATTTGGTAACCCAGAAATGCTTCAATGTGAAGGTTAAACTAGGGTGGGGATGAAACCAACAAATCTTCATTGTTGCAAGAATAAAGTTAACCTATTTGGGTTATAATGTTTGATCATAAGATATGATCTACCCTATGAGGGATCTACCTTGTTAAAAGCTTTAAAGACTATTAGGTCTCAACTTGTCAAAGGATTTTACACTTACAACAAAGTAAGGACTCTTTTAGGAGGTTTACAAATTTGTTAAGACTGCTATGTTAAGAGATTTACCCTAATTCAATTAACTATAATTGATCTGATACCTAACCCTCAATTTTCTCTATAAGCTAGTCTTGAGTCTCATCTTTGTAATGTCTTTGATCCAATCTCCTAATTTGATATCTTTGTTCAATCCTACACTACTCTGGTTTCCCTCTACCTAATTTGTTTTCAAACTGAGTCTTTATCTTCACATGCACACACACTCGTGTAGTCTCTCTCACTTTCTCTCTTTCTTTGTCTCACTTTAACTCATTGATTCTAGGTTTAGAATCTTCCTTAAATATATGTTTACTGAGACTTCTAGATCTTGATCAATAGTTTATAACTCATCATCTTTTGTCATTTCTATATGATTTTTTGATTTAATGAATTGTATACCTTAGGATCATTACCTTCTATAATGATATGTGATTATCTCCTTAGTTGGCTCTACAAATATTAAATGTCATATAGAAGTTGGCCAAAATGGTTTACATATATGTTTGTGCCATTGCAATCTCATATGACAAAATTGAACTACTCAACACTTTAATGCTCTGACACTTGGTCATGTTGACTCATTCATATTTTCACTTAGCTTCTATTTACTTGCTTTTTTAGTAGTCATTAACTTGTCAATACACTCTATTCTAGCTATATTTCTTAGCTTGTATATGTGCTCAGTCTCAATTGAATAATCAACAATCATTATCCTACTTAGTATAAGCTTTATATACTTGGACTTTACTAGATGACTCAGTTGTAGTGATGACCATGTAATCTTGCCTAGTAAATGACTAAGTGTTCGAACACTAATAGATAACATGGGCTTAAAAATCAAAACTACAAAGATTTAGAAGGAGAATGGAATCCTAAAGCATGAACTTGAGATCACATCACTGAAGATTAGCATGATGGAGAAGGAGCAAAAGAAGAAAACATATTCGAGATCTAAGAATGAAGAATTGGTATCACAACTTACTAGGTTGACATCTGAACTTGAAATTACAAAATTTAAGTAAGAAGAGATTGATAAGTATAATATTATTATGAAAGGAGAGCTTACACAAACCAAGCAACATCTTGAGAAGCTATACACAATCATAGGGAAACTTAATGAATAATTTTTTGGCATGAATGTTGATGATATTCATATGGAGAATTATCCTAGAATTAATGGAGGGATTACACAATGGTCATATGTTGCATTAATGGCAATGTTTGTCATTAATGTCAACATACATGTTATTCTATGATATTGATAGAGCAACATACAGAGATTGAGGTTTGTGTATTTCAAATGAGGATGAGGGTATGTGCAATTGAGGATTTTTCTATAGAGGGTATTGATGATGTAGTTAAGAGCGCATGAATAAATATGAAGACAATGGAGAGTTATTCAAGATTTATTGAAGAAAACATTCAAATAGAGTTCCTATGTAGTAATGACTGATGTTTTAATTATATCTCCTAACAAAAATAGAATATAGTTAACATTTATTTTATAGAGGTAAAAGAAATAATGAAGATGTTGTGGCCAAACACACGCATCCTGATGATTATCAAGTAAAGAGTTAGAATACTATGAGATGATAGTTTGGTTGTAATTGTTAAAAGATCTAATATTATAATGAAACATGTAAATGTAATATCTTAAGATAGTCCTCTATTATTATGAAAATTTGAGAAATCACTAAGGTGGACACAATGACTTATTCTAGACTTGGTATAAAGGAAAGATTATTTCCTTGTGGTAGAGTTTGATTATGCATTTTAAGTGACGAGATTATGTAATGCAAGTATGAAAAATTCTATGTAATATCCAGTGAACCTAATATTGAATATGTTTTGATTAAACAAGTATTTGGTGTAGTTGAGGCACAGTGAGATGACAAAGATAATATACTTAGAAAAAAATTTTTTGTGGATAGTTTTTTATTTGTATCATTCTTAGAAGAATAATACTAAGGCTAGTTAGAAAATGAGTTTGTTGGTCTTTCCCTAAAGCTATTTGGATAGTGGGTCCTTCTACCTTACACAATTCCTAACAGAGTTGGAAAAATACTAACAAGATTGGAATATCCTAATATGGATTCAAAGTCTCCTAACAAAGAGTGATATGTATTGAATATATTTCATCATCTCCTAACAAGGTCCATCTTCTTACACAATGCTTATATATAAGTACATCATTTTGTGGGCACCATCCCTATCAGGGTTTTCCCTTTGAACAAGGGTTTCCCTAGTTAGCAACATCTAGTGTTATTGTGTATGGTTATCATTTTGTGGTTATTGCATCTACTATTTACCTATTTTTGACTAATTAAATATATTGAGAGTTTTTTTAATCTTATAACTAATTCACCCCTCTCCCTCACTTAGTGTTATCTTGGTGGACTTTACTTTTTAAAAATTAGTATTAGAGCATCAAATATTTGAAGGAAAAGCTTAATAGAGTAAGGAGATCTATGGAAAATCACTTTAGAAAATAAAGTTCAAATTTTGGTGGAGTTAACTATGATAGTTGAAAGGAGAAGATGTATACACATTTTCTATGCATGGGTCCAAGATATTGTTTAATCACTAAGAGAAAGAAGAATGTGGTTGATGAAGATAAGTTTAAAGAGTGTACTGAAGGTCAAAAATATTTGTTTATGTGTAATATTCTTGCTAGAGAAGCACTTTTGATAGTTCTTCCTAAAAATGAGTATAGTTAGGTAAAATCTTTTAACTTAGCTCGTGAGATTCAAAAAGATTTGGAATTGACATTTGAAGGTGAAAATCATGCTAGAAAGGTTAGATTACAAAATTGGATATGTTTATTTCAAGAAGCTAAAATGATGGAAGATGAATCTATATGAAGTTACTTTGGTAGAATACCAAAGATTGTTTCTATAATTAAGGGTTGTAATGTAAAGAAGGATGGAGATGAAATTGTATGGAAGATCTTGAAAAATTAAAAAACTATATATAAGAAGACAACACATATGATTACATAGATTATAACTAGTGCATCATTTTTCACAAGAGAGAATCTTCTTTGAAGATTGGAATCAATTGAGATGAGAATAAGGAAGAGTGGTGAACTACCTAGAATTGAGACAACTTTTAGTGCATTAAATATCTCACCTACATTGACAAAGAGTGCAAGTACAAGTGGACATTGTGGTAGTAGTAGCTAAGGAAAATTAGAAGAAGACAAGAAAATTGAAGAAGGTTTATCCTTTCTCATCCAGAGAGAACATAAAGGTAAAAAAATCTTTAAATGTTGGGCATGTAATGAGTATGTTCATTATTCTTCTAAATGTCCTAAGAGAGAAATAAATCATATAAATAAGTCTTGTAATCCAAGTAAATATCTATTTACTATTGATAAGGAATTTGATGCTTATGTGGAAATATTTTTAAGTGAAAGTGGTAATACAAGTGATTAAATAAGATTTTTTCCATTAAGGAAGAAAGTCTTGTAAAAGAGGAAGTTACAAAAGAAAGAGCATTAGCATCACAAGTTAAAATGAAGAAATCTTATTGGACCATTGATAGTGGTTTCTCTCATCATTATTGTAGATAAGAACAAGTTGACTAAATTCAATAGCTATGATGGTGGAATAGTTAGAGTTGGGAATAATGCAACCTATAACATTAATAGAAAAGGATCTATTACTCTTGATGGAAAGACTACTATGTATTATTTTTACTTTGTAGGTGGTTTATAACATAATAATTTGAGTATTGGACAATACTTGACAAGGGATATCAGTTGTAATTCACAAAGATGACATGCATTATCAAAGATAAAGATTGTTCATTTATTGGTACTAGTACAAGGATAGGAGGTAATGTTTTTTAGTTTAGTTGCTAAAGTTGATTATAGTTGGTTGTGGTATAAAAGGTTTTATGATATAAAATTTGATAATTAATAGTGTGAAGATCAGTACTACATTTTTTGTTATATATTTTCCAAAAATTGTGAAGCCTACTAACATGTTATGGAAGGAATGTTTTATGGAAAAGCAGAAGATAACTTTATTTCCAAGCAATAAGTTTACTACATCTATAAAGTTGGATATTGTACACATGGATTTGAGTGATCCTACAAAGACAAGAGATTTATATGGTGAAAGGTATTTCATGATTCTTGTTGATGATTTCACTAGAATGATGTGGGTAGCATTTCTTAGAAAAAATTATCAAGTATTTGAGAAGTTTAAGATATTTAGGAATAGAGTTGAAAATGAATGTGCATTAAAGATTTAATGTTTGAGATTTGATAGAGGAGGAGAGTTTACTTCGAATGAATTTAACATTATTTGTGAAGTAAATGGAATTAAGAGATGAATTTCAACCCCTAAGACACCTAAGAAAATGGTATAGCAGAGAGGAGAAACATATCTGTAACAAAGACATGAAGAGATGTGTTGTTTGAGAATAATGTGGCAAAGATATTCTAGACAGAAGCAATAAATATAGTGGTGCTATGAACATAGTAAAAACTAGAAAAAGCAATAGTAAGACACACTATGAACTATGGTTTGGACATGTGCCATCAGTTAAGTATTTCATAATCTTTGGAAGTAAGTGTTACATTAATAGGATTGATCACATTTAAAAGTTTAATTCAAGAAGTGATGAAGGTATATTTGTTGGTTATTCAGTGAAAATCTGTTAGAGAAAAAGTTTAATTTAATTTCACTAATTAAATTAACTTTTCTTCCTTCTTAAGATTTCACTTTATGCACCTTTTCATTCTCATTTAATAATTAATTAGTAGTTATAAAATAGAATTTACCTTTTAGGTTACTCTTTGTACCTTTGAGATTACCCTTTTTGGGTTTCAATCTCCTTCTATAAGGATAGAATGTTTGTAGGTATCTTGTATCTTTTTCATTTCTAAGAATACAATTTGCATATTTTTAGAGGAAACCCTCACATCTTCTTGTCTTTTCCTTCTCTATGAAAATTTTTTACATGCAGGTATTTGAGGGCTTTATGGATTTGTATTGTGTAATGCTCAAATCCTTCATGATACCGGAGCCAGGGTTGTTGTAGCTTGTTCAGTATTTGGATAAAAAGGAGAACAAGGGTTTGATAGAAAAGATATTACATTTTTTGAGCATTTTTCTTTGATTTTTGGAGGTGTCATAGTAGCAATTCAAAAAAATAATTATAAAGGTGATTTTCAAAAAATGATATCTCACTCATACAGACTCCTTTTCCCAAGCAATTTTTTTTTTTGGTTTTCGGGTAGAATTTTGTGATCTACACATTGGTGTAGGTTGTTTGTGATCTTTATTTTGGGATTTTTCTAAAAATTACAAATCCCAATTTTTGTAACTTCAAAGGCTTCGTTCGGGCTCATATGGACACATATTAAGGTTCTAGTTTTGTAAAAGTGTATGATTTATTGTCTACTTTCCAGATCTGGTATCTGTTTGGAGTAATATTGAGTGGAAAAAGTACTTTAAACATTTGGTCATTTTTTGGCCTACAAAAAAAGGGTATTTTTGATTCATATCTAAAGCTTTTTCGCTCTTCTCTCATTTATGCATTCCTTCTAGTAGCTAGGGTTCAATTTTTTGCATTGTGGGGGGAGTTTTTGTTGGTATTATCTTGTATTTTGTCATTAGTGACAACACTCATTCAATTCTAGAGGCTCATCAAGCTCATCACTTAGTCTATAGTTTATACCGAGCATTCAATGGTTACCTTGTAAGTTTAATAGTTAAGCAATTTACATCGAGCATTCCTGAAGCTACTGAGTGGATGTGCAGTTCAATACTGTTCATCAAATAGGTAATGGTCACTAGGCTTCATAGTGTCTACTGAGTTATCAATTTGCATGATATGAAGTCATTTTCTACCAAGTGATGGATGTGTAGTGTTTACAAAGTGATAGCAAGGTAAATGAAGGTTTCGGTATCTACCGAGTGACACTATATCTATCAGGTCTCCAATGGTTACCGAGTTCCAAGCTATGTTGTGTGATTAGTATGGATAGAGCTTCTACTTCTACCAAGTACATGATGATGTCAAGTAATGTTGTGGACGCTGAGTATTAGAAGGTCACTGAGCTAGCTTGAAGAACCCAATTTTTCTACTATTTGGCTCACTCAATAATATTTTGTTTACTTGTGTTTTAGCTGACCTTGCAATTGTAATTATTGAAATGGTATATATATGTAATGTATTACACCATTTTCAATGTATTATCATGTAATGTTAAGGAATGGACATGTAATGTTTTGAGAAGAGTGAATGTGAAGTAGCTACAAAGTAGAGTATTCAACAAGGTCATTAAGGAGCAACAAAGACATATCAATTACATGAGGTGATCTATAATTCAAAGATCTATTTGGAAATCAAATTGTAAGTCAAATCTACTATTTCATCCTAACAAGTAAATCAATTTTCTAAATCCTTTAACAGGGTAGAATTAATAGTCTTTGTATAAATCTCCTAATATAGTGCATACTTCATTGTATTTTTGTAAAACCTCTAACAAGGTGGACCTAGTAGTCCAAATTTCTCTTAACATGACAAATCATCAGAAGTGGTCAATGTAAGCCCTAATAGGCCAACTTTATACTATAGTAGTGAAGTTTTGTGGGTATCATCCCCACCCCAATTTTACTTTCTATTTGGAAGGTTTCTGGGTCACCAAAATAATATGTTCATGTGTTATGAATGTTTATCTTTTCTCATGCATGTAGTAGATTAGAAGAATGAATGGTGAATGATTTATATGGTTAAGTGCTGAATTAATTTAAAGTTTTTGAGGTTACTGATTCATCCCTCCCCTCTCAATAACCTAGCCAGTCTTGATTATTTCCAATAATTGGTATTAGAGCTTTGTGGTTCTTAGGATAAAATTTGACAGATTGAGTAAAGATCAAGGACAATGGAGATATTTAGACTTGACAAAGTTATTGAGAATCAGAAGCTAGATTTGGAAATGGCCATAACTCAACTCAAGGAAGGAAAAGAGCATCTTTCCCAATCCCTGAAAAGAAGGAACAAACTTGCAAGACAGATGAATGACCATCAGTATGTTGAAGAAAAGATTGAAGACTTTTTCCCTTCAAGTAGTTTAGATGAAGCTAATGAAGCAATCAAAGAACTCCTATAAAAGAATGGCTTTCTACGAGAAGAGGTAAAAAAATTGAAAAGAGAATAATAAGTTTAGTCAATAAGGAAGTGTGAAGTCTTGGAACAAAGGAACAAGGCAAGTGAAGACTTGGAGGCAAGGAATAATGAAAATCAAAATCAATCCCTTCAGTAAGAAAGTCTTATCAATTAGCTCTCCAATGCAAATGAAGAAATCATGAATCTAAGATTTGAAAATGAAAGCTTAAGGAATGATTTAATCACTGAAAGACAAATCAATAAGAGATTGAAAGCTGATCTAATCTCAGAAAAGAAATTCAATGAAAGGATGATGAAAACTATTGGATACAATTTTTCAATTGTGTGTTGTCTTTGATGTCACAAAAATGTCATATCATTTATTAGTTAGAGTTTGTCGAGCTTAGTTGGTTAGCAAAGCAATAGATAGAGTCTACCAAACTGAAAAGGTTAGCAAAGTGAATTATAGAGTCTACTGAGCATTTCTAGAGGTTACACTGTAAAGACGATTTCTATCGAGCTCACTCGAGTGTTGAAGTCTTTTGTGGCAAAAATCAATTTCTACTCAGATAGCAAGGTTAGTAGAGGAAAGTTAGTTCTTATCGAGTTCACTTGGTCTCCAAAGGATTTTGCAGAGTTTGCAATGTTTATCAAGCTTCAAATGGTTAACACTAGAAATCATTTTTGGACCAATGTTTACTGAGCAGGGTCGACCAATAAAAGATTTCATTATTTTGAGAAATAAAGTTTATTTGTTTAATGTAATATTTGTAGCCGAATGATGTATGGTTTATTGGTAAATGTAACTTGTAAATAAGCCAACTTGATAATTTGAAATGTATAAATGAAAGGTCAAGTTGTCAATTCTAACTATATTGAATGAGCATAAAAATGAGTTGAGTATGTGAAGAGGAAGTGTAAGTAAATTTTGAAGAAGGATTAAATATCCTTGAGAGAAGTAGAGTTTTATTTGATCAGTGAGGATCTATTGAAGCAGAGTAGAGATCTGTATCAATAAAGTTTAGTTGCATCTCATTCAGGTCACTTATTATTACTTTCTCACCATTATAGCAGTAATTCCTAAATCTCTTAATAGAATTGGTCTAATAGCCATTTTGTAAATCCTCTAACAAGGTGGATATTTCAGCTATTTTTTTCTAAAGACCTCTAGCAAGGCCACTCCTAACAGGATGATTAAATCCTCTAACTAGGTCACACCTAATAGTGTGTTTTGTAACCTTTAACAAGGTTGGCTCCTAATAGTGCTCACTTCAGAAGAGTGAAAATTGGTAGCTAGTTACTTGGTGGTTTTTCCCATATTGGGTTTCCACATTAAATATGTGTCTCTTGTGTTCATGTTATTTACTTTTGCATGCATGTTAATAATTTTGAATGGTTAATCTATCGAGTTACATCATTTCTCTATGTGGCTACCGGGTGACAATAGTAACTAGTTATTTAAAACATATAAGGGATCTATGAATTATTTTTTATGGTAACTGATTCACCCCACCCTCTTAGTTACTCCATCTATAATCCCAACAGAAATCTCAAGCAGATACCGATCAATTGAATCAACAAAGTGAGCAAAATCTTCATAGGCAAAAAGGTAAAGCAAGACTTGGTTACAAAGAAGAAGGTGCATCTTCCAAACAATGTGCCCAAAGCAATCAAAGGCCTACTTGCAATAACTATGGTAAGTTAAGTCATACATAAAACAAATGTTGGAGCAATGGAAAGGAAAAATTCAATGGAAAATGCTACAATTGTAGTAAACCCTAATGGTGCACAATCTAAAATTCCACCAAAGGTACTTTTGATTAACGATATATGCACTCATTTTAAGTGTTATATTCAAGAGATAGGAACCCTAGAAATGGATAGTTCTTTAGAGGAAATGTATGCTGATGGCTCATTGAAATCTAAGCATAAGCATCTTGAAACAAAAGGGTTGACACATATCACACACCTATCAAGGAGTTTCCAGATAAAATGGATTAGATATATTCTTAGTCACATACACAATGGTCAATTATGGTTAGAGTAGCCTGTGTTGATAACCAAGAAGATGATTCACAAGATTACTAGCCTTCTTATGCTGAGTAAAGAAAAATCTACCAAAACCCTAGGTCAAGATGAACTCTAGAAGAAAACCCTTGCCGAGTGGGATGGTAGAGGTTTGAAAAATAGCACTATTTCTAGTGTGGAGTTAAGGTTTGGTATTCATGTAATTGCCCACAAAATTTACAACTCTAGTTGATTGAATAGTGTTCCATGTGAGGCAGTGGACTTAGCATTTAAAGTTGTGAAGAAAAATATGGAATTTAACTTGTCAAAATTACTACTAAAGAAATTAAACAAGAATATGGACATCATCTATACATCAAAGAACAACCTTTTTAAATTTGGTTCTTTTTTGATGTGTCTTTTCTTTTATGTGCAAAAGTTTTCCCAATCTAAGGGTTCTATTGTGTGGAGAAAAGATGTTCCCATTTTATATCAAATAAATGAGTTCATTGTAGAAATGGGTGTAAATTTTGACAGTATTATGGATAATTATTTTGAAGATTTCAAGGAAAGGATGAACAATAGGTTCAGGATTCCTCCTAAACTTGTTGAGGATTATAAAGATGATATGTGTTTCATGGTTGACTATGATAGAGTATACATTCAAGCAGTCAGACACCAAATTGCATGGGTGAAACCTCTTCCTTATGAGCTCAACAAGCCCCCACTTACCTTCTAGGAAAGATTGAAACAAATGGAAGAAGGAGCTGGCATCAAAAACTTCAAGGCTCTAAAGTTTGAAACAAGAACTGATGCTAAAAAGATGCAAATTAAGGAGTTGGTACTCACCAAAATGGGAAAATGGAAGTATTCCTTGGACTAGATTGCTCCGCAAATTTCAAAGAAATTATTGGTAAGATTGTAGCTAAGGTGGGAATCAGCTACACAAATAGCTAAAGATATTTATGAACAATCCTTGAAGAAATTATTACCAAATCTTACTAATGTAGAAGTGAAGGCAGCAATGAAAAATAATGAAGGTAAAATGATGATCAGATTCCACACATGTTTGGTTTTAATCAAAGATATTGAGCATGTTGTAAGAGATGCAAGAAACATTTGGAAGAACATTTATCATCTACATAAGCCTAGTGATGATCTAGCGGAGATCAAGGATGATGATGGTGACAATGATGATGATGATGAGGATAACACTCCATGTGTTACATTTGATGTTGAAGACTATCAAGCACTAAGGGTTTATGATAAAGAGAAAGAGGAAGAAGCTGAAGATGAAGGCAAGGAAGAAGATGAAGAAGATGATCCAATGAAGATTACAGTAGTATTCATTGCTTCCCTTCCTCACTCTCCACCTAAACCAACAACATCATTAGGATTGGAGTTAGCTTCAATAG
Source organism: Cupressus sempervirens (assembly GCA_028749045.1). Taxonomy (NCBI): domain Eukaryota; kingdom Viridiplantae; phylum Streptophyta; class Pinopsida; order Cupressales; family Cupressaceae; genus Cupressus; species Cupressus sempervirens. The sequence goes on along the minus strand of CM053791.1, from coordinate 691,234,366 downwards.
GACTGATTGCAACCACATTAGAAATATCATCTGCACCTACTACCTCATAGCTTTAGGTATCTACAATGGAAGTGTCTACCACTTCATCTACTGATCTTTAGCCTTCTTCATTAGCTCCTGAGCAATCTACTTTAGCAGTATGTACAACTGCTAGTTCTCCAATTGTGTTAACTTCTATTGCAACTTGTTTAGTAAGTTTACCACTTTGCTCTACAATTTTGTCAACTATATCTTTAACTGCACCAATTTTTATTCCAATTAGCTATTTAGTTGTAAATATTCTAGTTTTTACATTACCTATTGGTACTTCATTTTGGAAACCACATCAATTTTGGATATAGTTGGTACTTCTTTTAGTTTTCCTTTAGTTGGACCAATTCAAGTTTTTTCTATGAGTCTAGCTATTTGTACTATTGTTTCCATTTCTAAATCCAAGGAAGTAAGCACAAAAGTAAAACTAGAGACTCCTCTAAAACTTTTTCTTACTAGAAAAGCAATTAATGAAGACATAGACTTGAAAAAAGAAATTGTTATTCCTAAGATAGATTTGGATACTGCCATAGCTAATGAAATGAGATTGGTCAGTCAACTTTTATAGCAAAAGGCAAGGTAGAAGTAGGTTAGAGATGAGAGAGATAGAGAGTTTACAATAATTGAGAATTCTAAAAATATAATTACTAAGGCTATAGGTATTGATGTTGACTCATCTCAACACATTTTTTCATGATTAGAAGAGGTTTTGAATAAGGTCAATGAGGACACTAATGGCCAAGAGAAGCTCATTGAGAAGGTACAGAAGAAATTTGATAATAAGGTGCTTGAGGACATTGCTCAACACATTGCAATAAATCAAGTAGAGTTATCCACAATTTTGAGCAACCTTGAACAATCTTTCCCAAATGTAACATCACTTTTTGGAAAACTTTGTGATATTACCGAGTATACCAGGGATAGAAAGGAGAAATTGAATAAGATTGATGTGGATATGAAGGCTAGTGCTCAAAGGTTATAGCTTGACCCTAGTTCAAGCTCATCACATCACATGAAGGTGAAATTTTTTTTTAGAAATGTAGGTAGAGTTACTCAAAGAGGAAGCCAAGATCAGGTCTACACTAATTGATATCCAAAATATGAGCCTTGCAGTTATAGACCCAATATAGAAACATATTGCATATTCAAAAACATTGGTTCAAGATAACAATTTTTCAATAGAAGATCATATGATCAAACTTTCTATAGAAGTTCAAGTGTGATGCAGGAGCATCCAGAGGTATAAGGGCAATCCTGTGTCACCCAAAAATATGTACTTAGACTTAGTTTCTATTTTATGTCTTTGCATTTTTGGATACCCATTTGGCTCAAATAAAGGTTCCAACTCTCATAGTTCAACTATCAGTGCATTTAAAAATCTCGAAAAAATAGGAGCATGCAATTTGACCATCATTTTGGTGACCTAGAAGGTGTGACTTGGCCAGATGAATGTAATTGAGATTTAGAGCATTCCAGAAAAAGAATCAGGTCAAAAGGCCCCACGGTTTGAAAGTTATTGCAGTTTTTCGGGTTTTGGAGACCCCCTAAGAATGCTTCAGAGTCAGGTTTGAGGCATTAAATGACCTCGAAAAGGGTCAAAAAATGGGGGTCAAGCGATGCTTGTCCATAGGGCTATCGAGCGCTTCGAGAGCTTTTCGAAAATGTAAACGGTTCGTCAATCGGAGTTACGGTTCAAAAGTTATGCCTCCCGAAAGTTCGGCTACCGTTTCTGGATTCTTCTAGAATTGCACCGACTTCTAACGCAGCTTCCGGAACCTTCTATTTTGTCGGTGGATGCCTACTAGCACTTTCTAGAATGTACTCCTAGTCCTTAACCCTCCGGGGTCTATTTAAGGAGATTTCTGGCATTGTAAAAGGCAGTTCGGATTGGAGCTTGAGAGGAGGTGCTAAAAGGAGAAATATTCTCCAGATTTATGCTATTGTAAGCCCGCAGGGCATGTTTTGAGTTTATTTTCTCTACACTGTTTGTACCAGCTTATTTTCTCAGTTAATATAATTTCCCCTTTCTATTGTGTCTATTCTGGTTGTTGGGTTGTGTCCCCATCAAGTGGTATCAGAGCGGGTTTTCCTGAGTGTGTAGACAGAGCGCCGACTGTGAGGCAGTTTGCACCAGGACTGTGTGGTTGTGGGTTTGAGTTAGAAGATGCCTCCACGAAGAGAGCATGGTGGAAGGGCCAGAGCTGTTGATCCTGAGGAGGTTAGAGCCCTCCAGAGACAGGTACAAGCATTGCAAGAGGAGCTTCGTAGAGGAGCAAATATTGCCACAGATGATAATAGTGAGGATGACAATGAAGAGGAGGTAATGGAAGTTGATGGGGAAGTTCTGAATCCTGTAGAGGAAAGGCTTTTTAGGGCCATTTCTAGGTTTGGAAAAAGGCCTACAATTGAAGTGGGTATATTTTCGAGAAATTTGAAACCAGATGAGTTGATCGATTGGATCAATGAACTGGACGAATACTTTGAATATGAGGATATAAGGGACCCAGATAGGGTTAAGTTTGCAAAGGCCAAACTAAAAGGCCATGCCAAAATCTGGTGGCAAGAGGTTCAACTGGAAAGACTTAGAAGAGGAAAGGAGAAGATCACAAGATGGGATCGCATGGTGGACAAATTGAAGAAGCAATTCATTCCTGTGGACTACGAGCTTGATCTGTTTAAAAAGATGCATGGGTTAAAGCAAGCAGGAAGATCAGTCCAAGAATATACAGAGGAGTTTTACCGACTCCTGATTAGAGCGGGGCATGCAGAAGCAAATAAGGAGAAGGTTGCTCGTTATATCAGTGGGTTACGACCTAGCATCCAGGAAGAACTAAGTCTGGTAAGAATGACCAGCGTTGAAGAAGCATACCAGTTTGCCCTACGAGTTGAAGAGAAGCTGAGTAAAAGGTTTGAAGGAAGACAAAGAGGGCGTGGTCAAGGAGGAAGGGGAAGCGGTAGATCATCTGGAGGCCGCAATGAAACTCAAAAGAAAAATGAAGATGAGGGTACTAGTAGGAACCAGAGGAATGAGGGTTTCAACCGCTCCCGTGATCAAGACTTTGGAAATCAAAGAGGAAGAGGTAGAGGACGTGGGCAAGGAAGAGGAGGCTTCCGTGGTACCTAATTCCATTGCAATGAAGAAGGTCATCGTGCCTTTGAATGCCCGCAGCGACAAGGAAGGACAGATAGGATAACTGAGGGCCAAGCTAGGGTTGCTCATGTGGATGAGGATGCACAATCATCACATTCAGAGGATGCAGAAAGAGGAGAGACCTTGGTAAATGAAAGAGTCCTACTAAGTGGTGAAAATGAACCAGGACAACGGAGGAGCTTGTTTCGTACCAGATGCAAGTGTGAGGATAAATGTTGTGATGTGATCATTGATGGTGGTAGCACTGATAACTTGGTATCCGAAGAGATGGTCTCTAAGCTGAAGCTCAAGAGGGAGAAACATCCCCAGCCCTATCGAATTTCTTGGGTAAAAGATGATCATAAGGTCCTGGTAAGTGAACAATGTTTAGTAAAATTCAAAATTGGTAGTTACCATGATGAAGTCCTCTGTGATGTTATTTCGATGGATGTTTGCCATCTATTGTTGGGTAGACCATGGCAGTTTGATAGACATGCAATACATGATGGACATGCAAACACATACTCTCTGACAAAGGATGGAGTTCGCCACAAATTGAAGCCCATGAAAAAGGAAGGTGAAAAGGTATGTAGCAGTGCTAGGATTTGTCTTGTTGATGGAAGGAAGTTTTTAGATGGCATGAAACATTAGCGCATGTGCTATGCTTTGATTCCTAGAAAAGATAAAGAAGGTAGTAGTGAAATACCATTTGAAGTTTCAGATTTACTAGGAGAATTTGGAGATATTATCTCTGATAATGTTCCAGATGGATTGCCACCAGTAAGGCAAATCAGTCATCAGATAGATCTGATTCCAGGAGCTAGTTTGCCTAACAAGGCTGCTCACAGGATGACTCCTACTGAAATAGAGGAGCTAAATAGACAGGTTCAGGAGCTGTTGAGGAAGGGCTTGATTCGAGAGAGCCTGAGTCCATGTGCAGTACCTGCAGTACTCGCACCAAAAAAGCATGGAGAGTGGAGGATGTGTACAGATTCCTGAGCTATAAATAGGATAACCATCAAGTACCGATTTCCTTTGCCAAGGATGGATGATCTTATGGACTGCTTGAGTGGAGCTGAGTACTTCACAAAGATAGATCTGAAGAGTGGCTATCATCAGATACGGATTCGAGAAGGAGATGAGTGGAAAATAGCCTTCAAGACCAAGGAGGGTCTTTATGAGTGGTTAGTCATGCCCTTTGGATTGACGAATGCCCCAAGCACCTTCATGCGGCTCATGAATGAGGTACTTAAGAAGTTCTTGGGAAAATTTGTTATTGTCTATTTGGATGATATTTTAATTTTCAGCAAGACTTTGGAAGAACATTTACTACATATTCGTAGTGTCTTTGAAAGGCTAAGGGAAGAGAAATTGTTAATTAATCTAAAGAAGTGTGTCTTTGCAAAAAGGGAGTTAGTCTATTTGGGATTTGTTATATCACCTGAAGGTCTCAAAATGGATCCAGAAAAAGTAAAAGCCATCTTGGAATGGCCTACTCCAAGGTCTGCTACTGAGGTAAGATCATTTCATGGTCTGGTTAGTTTTTACAGGAAGTTTATTAAGAATTTCAGTGGCATATGTGCACCCCTAACTGATACAATAAGAGGGGATAGAAAAGAGTTCAAATGGACTACAGCAGCTGCGAGAAGTTTTGAATTGCTGAAGAAGAAGGTGACTGAACAGCCTGTGTTGGCACTTCCAGATTTTAGAAAAGTATTCCAGGTGGACTGTGATGCTAGTGGTAGCGCTATTGGGGCTGTATTAAGCCAGGAAGGTAAGCCTATTGCATATTTTAGTGAAAAATTGAATGATGCAAAGAAGAAGTATTCTGTTTATGATCAAGAGTTCTATGCAATAGTTCAGGCCTTAAAGAAATGGAGGCATTATTTATTTCCAAAGGAATTTGTTTTGTATACTGATCATCAGGCATTACAGTACCTAAATAGCCAAGGTAAATTGAATCAGAGGCATATGAAGTGGGTAGAATTCTTGCAGAGTTATACATTTGTGTTAAAGCATAGAAGTGGAAAATCTAACAGGGTTGCAGATGCATTAAGTAGGAGACAATTGTTGCTTACAACAATGCAGGTTGAAGTAGTTGGGTTTGATGAACTCAAGAATTTGTACCCTGAGGATCCTGATTTTGCTGAAGCATGGAAAGCTTGTAAAGAACCTGTTGCTGTAGATAGAACCAAGTGGTTAGACTATTTTATTCAAGATGGCATGTTGTTCAAAGGTAGTCAATTGTGCATTCCAAGGAGTTCCATGAGGGAAAATCTGATTAAGGAGAAACACAGTGGAGGGATGGCAGGACATTTTGGTCGGGATAAGACCATTGCCATTCTTAGAGAACATTATTTTTGGCCTCAAATTACACAGGATGTGAAGAAGTTTGTATAGAGTTGCCAGGTTTGTCAAGTTGCCAAGGGGTTTAGTCAAAATACTGGCCTATATCAGCCATTGCCTGTTCCATCAAGGCCATGGGAGGACATAAGTATTGATTTTGTTCTTGGATTGCCAAGGACACAAAGGGGTAATGACTCAGTATTCGTGGTGGTTGATAGGTTCTCCAAAATGGCACATTTCATTCCATGCCACAAAACTCATGATGCTGTCCATATTGCAGACTTGTTTTTCAAAGAGGTGGTAAGACTACATGGTCTTCCAAGGAGTATAGTTTCTGATCGAGATACCAAATTTGTGGGGTATTTCTGGAGGACATTGTGGAAGAAGTTGAGAACAAACTTGAAATTCAGTTCCACGCATCACCCACAGACTGATGGCCAAACAGAAGTGGTAAATAGAAGTCTGGGCAATTTGCTGAGATGTTTAGTTGGAGATAAGCCTAAGGGATGGGATTTGATTCTACCACAGGCAGAGTTTGCTTATAATAACTCTGTAAATAGGAGTACTGGAAAATCACCATTTCAAATTGTATATGGGAATAGCCCAAGGACTGCACCAGAATTGAGGAAGATAGAACAAGGGGAGAGAACAAGTGCTGAAGCTGAGGAATTTGCTGAACACATCAAGCGTCTACATGAGGAGGTCCAAGCACACATTATCAAGATGAATCAAGAGTATAAAGCTAGGGTTGATCAAAGGAGAAGACATAAGGAATTCCAAGTAGGGGATCTTGTCATGGTGCACTTACGAAAAGAAAGATTTCTAGTTGGTACTTACAACAAGCTGAAAATGAAGAAATTTGGCCCCTGCAAAATTTTGAAGAAACATAACTCAGGAAATGCATATGAGGTGGAGCTGCCAGATGGTATTCACATTTCTCCCATTTTCAACATTGCAGATTTGACAGAGTATCATGATGATGGTGCAGATGAGGAGCTGGTTTTAGAGCCATGTCCAATTCCTGCTTCTAAGAAGGAGGAGATAGAAGACATTCTAGATCATCGTGTGGGTAGGAGTACCAGAAACAGGCAGTATGAAGAGTATTTGGTCAAATGGAAAGGACGATCGATCGAAGACTCAACTTGGATTTCAGCAGCTGAGGTTTCCCATTTGGGATTTCCTCTACCATCCATAAAGTGACAGGGTCACTTTTCAATCTACCCTGGGTGTCTGATGCAGGAGCATCCAGAGGTATAAGGGCAATCCTGTGTCACCCAAAAAAATGTACTTAGACTTAGTTTCTATTTTATGTCTTTGCATTTTTGGATACCCATTTGGCTCAAATAAAGGTTCCAACTCTCATAGTTCAACTATCAGTGCATTTAAAAATCCCGAAAAAATAGGAGCATGCAATTTGACCATCATTTTGGTGACCTAGAAGGTGTGACTTGGCCAGATGAATGTAATTGAGATTTAGAGCATTCCAGAAAAAGAATCAGGTCAAAAGGCCCCACGGTTTGAAAGTTATTGCAGTTTTTCGGGTTTTGGAGACCCCCTAAGAATGCTTCAGAGTCAGGTTTGGGGCATTAAATGACCTCAAAAAGGGTTGAAAAATGGGGGACGAGCAAAGCTTGTCCATAGGGCTATAGAGCGCTTCGAGAGCTTTTCGAAAATGTAAACGGTTCGTCAATCGGAGTTACGGTTCAAAAGTTATGCCTCCCGAAAGTTCGGCTACCGTTTCTGGATTCTTCTAGAATTGCACCGACTTCTAACGCAGCTTCCGGAACCTTCTATTTTGTCGGTGGATGCCTACTAGCACTTTCTAGAATGTAATCCTAGTCCTTAACCCTCCGGGGTCTATTTAAGGAGATTTCTGGCATTGTAAAAGGCAGTTCGGATTGGAGCTTGAGAGGAGGTGCTAAAAGGAGAAATATTCTCCAGATTTATGCTATTGTAAGCCCGCAGGGCATGTTTTGAGTTTATTTTCTCTGCACTGTTTGTACCAGCTTATTTTCTCAGTTAATATAATTTCCCCTTTCTATTGTGTCTATTCTGGTTGTTGGGTTGTGTCCTCATCAAAGTGGCACACTCTACCTACAAAATTTTACAAGATAATTGGGATAAGACATTGGCTCTTATTCTCGAGGTACACTCAGAATTTCTCTCACATTTTGATGTCTCTATTTGAATATGTTGCATATCTCTTTGGCATTATTATCAAATAGGGGGAGTATGAGATAACAAGAACAGGGGGAGTAAAGAGATAGTAAGAGACTTGTGGAGAAATAAGGGAGAAAATAGATTGATATATGTACAAAGTGATAAGCTATGTATATAATATGCCATATGTATGGGGGAGATATGTGAGATATGTAAGATATGTATATACAATAGCTTTACAAAGATCAATTTTGAAAAATCAAAATTTAGAATGTCAATGTAAATAAGTTTTGGCTCATAAGTGTTTTTGTCACTAAGGCCAAAGGGGGAGATTGTTGGCATTATGTTGTATTTTTTCATTAGTGACAACACTTATTTGATTCTAAATGCTTACTGAGCTCATCACTTATTCTATAGTTTATACTGAGCATTCAGTGGTTACCTTGTAAGTTCAACAGTTAAGCAGTTCACATCAAGCATTCTTGAAGCTACTAAGTGAATGTGCAATTCAATAGTGTTCATCACATAGGTAATGGTCACCAAGCTTCATAGTGTCTAGCGAGTCATCAATTTGCATGGTATGAAGTTAGTTTCTACCAAGTGATGGATGTATAGTGTTTACTTAGTGACAGCAAGGTAAATAAAGGTTTCAATATATACCGAGTGACACTATATCTCCTGAGTCTCCAATGGTTACCGAGTTCTAAGCTAAGTTGTGTGATTAGTATGGACCGAGCTTCTACTTCTACTAAGTGCATGATAATGCCGAGTAATGTAGTGGACACCAAGTATCAGAAGGTCATCGAGTCAACTTAAAGAACCCAAGTTTTCTACTATTTGGCCTACTTAGTAATATTTTGTTTACTTGTGTTTTAGCTAACCTTGCAATTGTAAATATTGAAATAGTATATATATGAAATATATTACACCATTTTCAATTTATTATCATGGAATGTTAAGGAATGGACATGTAATGTTTTGAGAAGAGTGAATGCAAATCAGCAATAGAGCAGAGTATTCGGCAAGGTCATTAAGGAGAAACAAAGACATATTAGTCACAAGAGGTGATCTATACTTCAAAGATCTATTTAGAAATTAAGTTGTAAGTTATATCTACTATTTCATCCTAATAGGTGAATTAGTTTTCTAAATCTTTTAACAAGGTAGACTTAACAGTCTTTGTATAAATCTCCTATCAGAGTGCATACTTCATTGTATGTTTGTGAAACCTCTAACAAGGTGGACCTAGTAGTCCAAATTTCTCTTAACAGAAAAGATCATTAGAAGTGGTCAATGTAATCCCTAATAGGCCAACTTTATACTATAGTAGTGAATTTTTGTGGGTATCATCCCCACCCTAGCTTTACTTTCTATTTGGAAGGTTTCTGGGTCACCAAAATATTGTGTTCATGTGTTATGAATGTTTATCTTTTCTCATGCATGTAGTAGATTAGAAGAATGAATGGTGAATGATTTATATGGTTAAGTGTTGAATTAATTTAAAGTTTTTGAGGTTACTGATTCACCCCTCCCCTCTCAGTAACCTAGCTAGTCTTGATTATTTCCAATAGTTTTGTCATATTATTTTTGTTATTTACTTATGTAAGCTAGAAATAAATTCAAAAAAAATTGAAACACATTCTAAAATAATGGCCAAGACCTCTTCTTGTCTAGAACTTCTGACCCCTCATAACTATCACACATGGAAGACCTTGATGACACAACTTCTTTAGTCAAAAGTGTTGTGGTCTGGTTTAGATGTAGTATAACTAGTTTTATAGAGGCCTTTTTAGGTCATGCAGTATAGGAAAAAGATGGATGAGCCAACAAGATTGATTTCCTTATATGTCTTCAATAGTCTACAGTTTCATCTTGATGGGTGCAATACCCCTCTAGCTATGTGGACCAAGCTTAAAGGCTTGTTTTGTATTGTGAATGAGTTCAGAGAACTTTAGATTGAGGCAAAACTTACCTCACTTATACTAGATTATTTTTCCTCAACTAAGGAATTCTTGATGAAATTCAAATAACTAAGATCTTTATTGCAAGGCTATGGGAAATTGAAGACTGACATTGAGTGTATCTACTTGATTCTTTCTAAACTTTGTAGAAACTTTCTTATTTTTTCTTCTACCTTCTATTCCACCAAAGATTCTTTGGGTAATAGATTTACCATGCCATCCTTTGAGGTTTTTTGTGATTGGTTGACTTGAGAGAAAGCTAAGTTCTCTAAATTGGATTCTCTCACAGGCTCACAGAGTCATGTATTGGTAGCTCGGCCATCTTTAGGGATGAAGGAGAAGACTCAAAAATCTCATTCTGCAAAGTCTTAGATTGATTCTAGCCCTCACAGTTCATCAAGGTCACCTCCTCCTAAAGGGGGTAAATCAAAGCTAGAAATACCAAAATTTTCTTATTGTAGTAATCCTAATCATGATGAATCACATTGCTATGAGAAGAAGTTTGATGACGATGCCTTGAAATATATTTAAGATTTGATAGCTCTCCTTCAGAAGAGCAACATTGATATTCCTTCTACTTCTCATAGACCTTCATCATCATCATCATTTTAGTTAGATGGTGAAGATATAGGAAATGATCATGCATTATGTGCAAGTACTATTCCTCACTCTTCTAGATGGTTACTAGATTCAAGCACTTCACACCATATCACATCTTCTTAGGATCTGTTCTCTTCTTTTGAGACTTCTCCTACTCAATGCATTTTGATGGTGAACAACACTATTATGACTGTATGTTGGAAAGGTTCTATTGACATTGATGATGGTACATTTCATCATTTAATTTGTGTTCCATCTATGTCCTCTAACCTTCTCTCTATTTATCATATTACACGAAGTGGGATAAGGAAGACAATTGAGTTTGCACAAGATTCAATACACATCAGAGATAGTGAGATAGGCAATATTATTGCTATAAGGATTGTTGATCATGCTTCCCACCTATATTCCTTCTCACATTTTGGTCCACCATCTCCACTATCAAAGGCTCACTCTCTTTTTTCATGAGAGTCTACTGAGGTGACGTTAGGTCACTTGAGCTTATGTGTAGTTCCTAAGACCAGTGTTGTGACTTCTACACCTCCACCTCCTATTCAAATTTCATCTCTTGCATAGGATCACATATCTGCATTGCCTACTATTATAGCTCTAGTCATTGAGCCACCTACTATAGTTTTTGTAGATATATCAAAGGACACACATATCCTCTTATATGATATATTCAAAACACCTATTATTCCACCTCTATTGGAGATCCTATTTTAGGATTCTCATGCTTTCTCCTTTGATCATCAACTAGGGCTTCCAATTGCACCTTACATACATGATTTTTATCATCCTTGTCCACTACCTTTGCTTCCTTTAGATTGGAGCCACACTGGTATGTTCATTGACATAGGAGTTCTACCATTCTGGGGGAGCTATGGAGGCTTTCATTGTACTTATGGTCTTGAGTGATTCTCTTGAGATGTTTCATTTGTGCATTCTTTTCTATCTCTTTTTAGAGTAGAGTTTTTCCCACTATTTTTTTCTCTATTTCTTCATTTCATAGAGATTTGATTGTGATTGGGTACCTCATCAGGCCTTGTTGTCAAGACTGAAGTTTTCTTTCCTCATTGCATTGTATTTTTCTTGCTCTTTTTGCATTGTTTGTAGCTACATTATTGCTCACCTTAAGGGGGGGAGTTAGAGAAAAAGGTTAATTTAATTTCATTAATTAAATTACTTTTTCTCCCTTCTTAACATTTTTCTCTATGCACCTTTTGCATTCTCATTTAATAGTTAATTAGTAATTATTAAATAGCATTTACCTTTTAGGTTAAATTTTTGAGTTTCAATCTCCTTCTATAAGGATAGATCATTTGTAAGTATCTTGTATCTTTTTCATTTCTAAGAATAAAATTTGCATATTTTTAGAGAAAACCCTCACCTCTTCTTGTCTTTTTCTTCTCTGTGATAGGTTTTTACATGTAGGTATTCAAGGGCTTTGTAGATTTACATTGTGTCTGATGCAGGAGCATCCAGAGGTATAAGGGCAATCTTGTGTCACCCAAAAAAATGTACTTAGACTTAGTTTTTGTTTTATGTGTTTTCATTTTTGGACACCCATTTGGGTCAAATAAAGGTTCCAACTCTCATAGTTTCACTATCACTGTGCTAGAAAATCTCGAAAAAATAGGGGCATGTAATTGGGCCATCATTTTGGTAAACTAGAAGGTGTGAATTGGCTAGATGAATGTAATTGTGATTTAGAACATTCCAAAAAAAGAATTAGGTCAAAAGGCCCCACGGTTTGAAAGTTATTGCAGTTTTTCGAGTTTTGGAGACCTCCTAAGAATGCTTCAAAGTCAACTTAGGGGCATTAAATGACCTCAAAAAGGGCCAAAATTTGGGGGATGAGCATACCTAGTCCATAGGGCTATAGAGAACTTTGAGAGCTTTTTAGAAATGTAAACGGTTTGTTAATCGAAGCTGTGGTTCAAAAGTTATGCCTCCTAGAAGTTCGGTTACCATTTCTGGATTCTTCTAGGTTTTGCGCCGACTTCTAACGTAGCTTCTGGAGCCTTCTATTTGGTTGGTGGATGCCTACTAGCACCTTCTAGAATGTATTCCTAGTCCTTAACCCTCTGAGGTATATTTAAGGAGATTCCTGACATTGTAAAAGGCATTTTAGAGTGGAGTTTGAGAGGAGGTACTGAAAGGAGAAATTATCTCCACATTTATGATATTGCAAGCCCTTAGGGCATGTTTTGAAGTTTATTTTCTCTGTACTAAATGTACTAGCTTATTTTTCAGTTAATAAAATTCCCCTTTTTTATTGTGTCCATTCTATTCTTGGGTTGTGTCTCCATTAAGTGGTATCAGAGCCAATTTTCCTGAGTGTGTAGATAGAGCGCCAAATGTGAGGTAGTTTGCACCAGGACTGTGTGGTTGTGGGTTTGAGTTAGAAGATGCCTCCATGAAGAGAGCCTGGCAGAAGGGCTAGAGCTATTAATCATGAGGAGGTTAGAGCCCTTCAAAGGCAGGTATAGGCATTGCAAGAGGAACTCCGTAGAGGAGAAAATGTTGCCGTAGGTGACGATAGTGAGGATGAAAATGAAGAAGAAGAAATGAGACCAGAAGGGGAATTTGACAGGGAAGTTTTGAATCATGCAGAGGAAAGACTTTTTAGGGCCATTACTAAGTTTGGGCAAAGACCCGCAATTGAAGTGGGTGTATTTTCAGGAAATCTAAAACCAGATGAGTTGATCAATTGGATCAATGAACTAGAAGAATACTTTGAGTATGAGGATATCAGGGACCCAGATAGGGTTAAGTTTGCAAAGGCCAAACTAAAAGGCCATGCCAAAATCTAGTAGCAAGAGGTTCAATTGGAAAGAAACAAAAGAGGAAAGGATAAGATCACAAGATGGGATCGCATGGTGGACAAATTGAAGAAGCAGTTCATTCTTGTGGACTATGAGCATGATTTGTTTAAGAAGATGCATGGGTTAAAGCAAGCAGGAAGATCAGTCCAAGAAAATAGAGAGGAATTTTACTGACTCTTGATTAGAGCGGGGAATGCAAAAGCAAATAAGGAGAAGGCTTCTCATTATATCAGTGGGTTGTGACCTAGCATCTAGGAGGAATTAAGTCTGGTAAGAATGACCAGCGTTGAAGAGGCATACCAGTTTTCCCTACGAGTTGAAGAGAAGCTAAATAAAAGGTTCGAAGGAAGACAAAGAGGGCATGGTCAAGGAGGAAGGGGAAGTGGTAGATCATATGGAGGCTGCAATGAAACCCAAAAGAAAAATGAAGATGTGGGTACTAGCAGGAACCAGAGGAATGAGGGTTTCAAGTGCTCCCATGATCAAGACTTTGGAAATAAGAGAGGAAGAGGTAGAGGCCATGGACAAGGAAGAGGCAACTTTCATGGTACCTATTTCCATTGCAATGAAGGTCATCGTACCTTTGAATGCCCTCAACGACAAGGAAGGATAGATAGGAGAGCTGAGGGCCAAGCTAGGGTTGCTCATGTGGATGAGGATGCACAATCATCACATTCAGAGGATGCAGAAAGAGGAGAGACCTTGGTAAATGAAAGAGTCCTACTAAGTGGTGAGATTGAACCAGGACAATGGAGGAGTTTGTTCTGTACCAGATGCAAGTGTGAGGATAAATGTTGTGACATGATCATTGATGGTGGTAGCCTTGATAACTTGGTATCAGAAGAGATGGTCTCTAAGCTGAAGCTCAAGAAGGAGAAACATCCACAGCCCTATCAAATTGCTTGGGTAAAATATGATCATAAGGTCTTGGTAAGTGAACAATGTTTAGTGAAATTCAAAATTGGGAGTTACCATGATGAAGTCCTCTATGATGTTATTCCAATGGATGTTTTCCATCTATTGTTGGGTAGACCATGGCAGTTTGATAGACATGCAATACATGATAGGCATGTAAACACATACTCTCTAACAAAGGATGGAGTTCACCACCAATTGAAGCCCATGAAAAAGGAAGGTGAAAAGGTATGTAGTAGTGCTATGCTTTGATTCCTAGGAAAGATAAAGAAGGTAGTAGTGTAATACCACTTGAAGTTTCAAATTTACTAGGGGAATTTGGAGATATTATCTCTGATAATGTTCCAGATGGATTGCCACTAGTAAGACAAATAAGTCATCAGATAGATCAGATTCTAGGAGCTAGTTTACCTAACAAGGCTGCTCACAGGATGACTCCTGCCGAAACAAAGGAGCTAAATAGATAGGTTCAGGATCTGTTAAGGAAGGGCTTGATTCAAGAGAGCTTGAGTCCATGTACAGTACCTATAGTACTCACACCAAAGAAGGATGGAGAGTGGAGGATGTGTATAGATTCTCGAGCTATAAATAGGATAACCATCAAGTACCGATTTCCTTTGCCAAGGATGGATGATCTTATGGACTACTTGAGTGGAGCTCAGTACTTCATAAAGATAGATTTGAAGAGTGGTTATCACCAAATACGGATTCAAGAAGGAGATGAGTGGAAAACCACCTTCAAGACCAAGGAGGGTCTTTATGAGTGGTTATTCATGCCCTTTGGATTGATGAACGCCCCAAGCACCTTCATGCGGCTCATGAATGAGGTACTTAAGAAGTTATTGGAAAAAAAATTTATTGTCTATTTGGATGATATTTTAATTTTCAGCAAGACTTTGGAAGAACATTTACTGCATATTCGTAGTGTCCTTGAAAGGCTAAGGGAAGAGAAACTATTAATTAATCTGAAGAAGTGTATCTTTGCAAATAGGGAGTTAGTCTATTTAGGGTTTGTTATATCACCCAAAGATCTCAAAATGGATCCAAAGAAGGTAAAAGCCATCTTGGAATGGCCTACTCCAAGGTATGCTACTGAGGTTAGATCATTTCATGGTCTAGTTAGTTTTTATAGGAAGTTTATTAAGAATTTCAGTGGCATATGTGTACCCCTAACTGATACAATAAGAGGGTATAAAAAAGAGTTCAAATGGACTGCAACAGCTGCGAGAAGTTTTGAATTGCTGAAGAAGGAGGTAATAGAACAACCTATGTTAGCACTTCCAGATTTTAGAAAGGTTTTCCAGGTGGATTTTGATGCTAGTGGTAGCGCTATTAGGGCTATATTAAGCCAAGAAGGTAAGCCTATTGCATATTTTAGTGAAAAATTGAATGATGCAAAGAAGAAGTATTATGTTTATGATCAAGAGTTCTATGCAATAGTTCAGGCCTTAAAGAAATGGAGGCATTATTTATTGCCAAAGGAATTTGTTTTGTATACTGATCATTAGGCATTACAATACCTAAATAGCCAAGGTAAATTGAATCAGAGGCACATGAAGTGGGTAGAGTTCTTGTAGAGTTATACATTTGTGTTGAAGCATAGAAGTGGAAAATCTAACAAGGTTGCAGATGCACTAAATAGGAGACAGTTGTTGCTTATAGTAATGCAGGTTGAAGTAGTTGGGTTTGATGAACTCAAGAATTTGTACCTTGAGGATCCTAATTTTGCTGAAGCATGGAAAGCTTGTAAAGAACCTATTGTTGTAGATAGAACCAAGTGGTTAGCCTATTTGATTTAGGATGGCATGTTGTTCAAGGGTAGTCAATTGTGCATTCCAAGGAGTTCCATGAGGGAAAATCTAATTAAGGAGAAACATAGTGGAGGGATGGCAGGACATTTTGGTCGAGATAAGACCATTACCATTCTTAGAGAACATTATTTTTGGCCTCAAATTTCACAGGATGTGAAGAAGTTTGTACAGAGTTGCCAAGTTTGTCAAGTTGCCAAGGGGTTTAGTCACAATACTGGCTTATATCAGCCATTGCCTATTCCATCAAGTCCATGGGAGGACATATGTATGGATTTTGTTCTTGGATTGCCAAGGACACAAAGGGGTAATGACTCAGTATTCATGGCGGTTGATAGGTTCTCCAAAATGGCACATTTCATTCCATGCCACAAAACTTATGATGCTATCCATATTGCAAACTTTTTTTTCAAAGAGGTGGTAAGACTACATGGACTTCCAAGGAGTATAGTTTCTGATAGAGATACTAAATTTGTGGGGTATTTCTGGAGGACATTGTGGAAGAAGTTGAGAATAGACCTAAAATTTAGTTCCACGCATCACCCTCAGACTAATAGCAAAATAGAAGTGGTAAATAGAAGTTTGGGCAATTTGCTGAGATGTTTAGTTGGGGATAAGCCCAAGGGATGGGATTTGATTCTACCACAAGCAGAGTTTTCTTACAATAACTCTATAAATAGGAGTACTGGAAAATCACCATTCTAAATTGTATATGGGAATAGCCCAAGGACTACACCAGAATTAAGAAAGATAGAGCAAGGGGAGAGGATAAGTGTTGAAGCGGAATAATTTGCTAAACATATCAAGCATCTACATGAGGAGGTTCAACCACACATTACCAAGATGAATCAAGAGTATAAAGCTAGGGCTGATCAAAGGAGAAGATATAAGGAATTCCAAGTAGGGGATCTAGTCATGGTGCACTTACGAAAAGAAATATTTCCAGCCAATACTTACAACAATCTGAAAATGAAGAAATTTGGCCCCTGCAAAATTTTGAAGAAACATGACTCAGGAAATGTATATCAAGTGGAGCTGCCAGATGGTATTCACATTTCTCCCATTTTCAACATTGCAGATTTAACAGAGTATCATGATGATGGTTTAGATGAGGAGCTGGTGTTAGAGACATGTCCAATTCCCACTTCTAAGAAGGAGGAGATAGAAGACATTCTAGACCATTGTGTGGGTAGGAGTACCAGAGATAGGCAGTATGAAGAGTATTTGGTCAAATGGAAAGGACAACCGATCGAGGACTCAAACTGGATTTCAGCAGCTGAGGTTTCCCATTTGTGATTTCCTCTACCATTCATAAAGTGACAGGGTCACTTTTCAATCTACCCTAGGTGTCTGATGTAGGAGCATCCAGAGGTATAAGGGAAATCCTGTGTCACCCAAAAAAATGTACTTAGACTTAGTTTATGTTTCATGTGTTTTCATTTTTGGACACCCATTTGGGTCAAATAAAGGTTCCAACTCTCACAGTTCCACTATCAGTGTGCTAGAAAATCCCAAAAAAATAGG
Source organism: Cupressus sempervirens (assembly GCA_028749045.1). Lineage (NCBI taxonomy): Eukaryota > Viridiplantae > Streptophyta > Pinopsida > Cupressales > Cupressaceae > Cupressus > Cupressus sempervirens. The sequence continues at coordinate 691,217,064 of CM053791.1, read as the reverse complement.
AGCATGTAATTGGGCCATCATTTTGATAAACTAGAAGGTGTGAATTAGCCAGATGAATGTAATTGTGATTTAGAACATTCTAGAAAAAGAATCAGGTCAAAAGGCCCCACGGTTTGAAAGTTATTGCAGTTTTTTGAGTTTTGAAGACCTCCTAAGAATGCTTCAAAATCAAGTTAGGGGCTTTAAATGACCTCAAAAAGGGCCAAAAAATGGGGGATGAGCATAGCTAGTCCATAGGGCTATAGAGCACTTTGAGAGCTTTTCGAAAATGTAAACAGTTCATCAATCGAAGCTACGGTTCAAAAGTTATGCCTCCCGAAAGTTTGGTTACCATTTCTGGATTCTTCTAGATTTGTGCTGACTTCTAACGCAGTTTTTGGAGCCTTCTATTTGGTCGGTGGATGCCTACTAGCACCTTCTAGAATGTATTCCTAGTCCTTAACCCTCCGAGGTCTATTTAACGAGATTCCTGGCATTGTAAAAGGCAGTTCGGAGTGGAGTTTGAGAGGAGGTACTGAAAGGAGAAATTATCTTCGCATTTATGCTATTGTAAGCCCTTAGGGCATGTTTTGAAGTTTATTTTCTCTATACTAAATGTACTAGCTTATTTTTCAATTAATACAATTCCCCTTTTCTATTGTGTCCATTCTGTTCTTGGGTTGTGTCTCCATCAGTGTATTACTCAAATCATTCAAAATCAAGGCTTATAGATATTTTAATCAAAGAAATAAGACAATTATTGAGAGTCCAAGTATTAGAGTGGATGATAATTTGAGAATTTGAGAAAGAATACTTGATTATAATTTTGATGATAAAACTAATCCAAGGATTGACCAAGAGAATGTTGAGTTGTTTTATGAGTATGCCACTAATTTACAGAATGAGATACAAGTTGTGGAATAGAGAGAAGAACCAAGGATTAAACCTAGAGGTGAAGTCAGAACTAAACAAGTGACACCTAATAATAATTTAGTAAAGAATTACTCATCTAGTGATTATATTATTGGAAGAATTATGTTAGATTTCTCAAATTGAACCTAAAAGTGTTGATGAAGCTAATAAAGATGAATTTTGGATTAAATCTATGAGACAAGAACTAGATTAGATTGAAAAGAGTAACACTTGGGAATTGGTTACCAGACCTAAGGATAAGAATGTTATTGGACCTAAGTGGGCTTTTAGAAATAAAAATGAATGAATCAGGTGAGGTTTTAAGACAAGAAAGAAAGACTTGTATGTAAAGGTTATTGAAAAAAAGAAGGCTTTGAATATGAGGAAACTTTTGAACTTGTTACTATAATAGAATCAATACAATTTTTTTTTGCATATACAACTAATAAGAAATTCAAATTATATAAGATGGATATCAAATTCACATTTTTGAATGGATAATTTGAAGAAGAGGTATACATTAAGTAGCTTTAAGGTTTTCCTTTGAATGAGGAAGGAGATGTGGTTTGTAAGTTGAAGAAACCAGTGTATGGATTGAAACAAGCGCCTAGAGCATGGTATGTGGGATTGGATGAGTATTTGGTAAAATTGGGATTTGCTAAAGATGCTACAGATAATAATTTGTATTTGAAGGAAATTGAAAATGACTTACTAATTGTTGAAGTGTTTTTTGATGATATAATATTTGGAGGTGATGATGAAATACATGAAGCATTTGTTGTAGAAATAAAGAAATAATTTTCAGTGAGAATGATTGATGAGATGAAATATTTCTTGGGATTACATATTTTGCAGAACAATTATGGTATTTTTATATCACAAACTAGGTCTTTAAAAGGTCCACTGAAAATATTTGGTTTAGAAAGTTACAAACTTGTTGGAACACATATGGTAATTAGTCACAAGTTATCTAGAAATGATGAAACACCTACTGTTGAATATAATAAGTATAGGTCTCTCATTAGAGGATTGTAATATCTTACACACAATAGACCTAATATAGCTAATGCAATTTGTTTTATGCTGATATTTCTAGGTGATCCTAAAGAATCATATTATGTGTTAGTGAAAAGAATTTTCAAATACTTGAAGGGTACACCTAGTTTTGGAATATGGTCTGACAGATCAAATGAATTTATCTTATATGCATACACTAATTCAAATTGGACATGCAATGTGGATGAAAAAAAAAGTACAATTGGTGGAGCATTCTTCTTGGAAGGATGATTGGTTTCATGGCTCAGAAAGAAATAGGATTGTATTTCACAAAACATGATAGAAGAAAAGTATGCAATATTAAAAAATAATAGTAATAAAATCATTTGGATGAATGATATAGGAGAATAATGCATTAAAAAATAAAGGGGCATGATATTTATTAAAAAAACTAAAAACTAAAAAAAAATGGAGGAGATAGAAAGTGATGAAAATAGGAGGAAGAAAAATAGAAAATAGAAAAAGAGGGAAAAAAAGGAATTTTATTTACCAACATAAAAGGCATAAAAAGAAAAATAAGAAAAAAAAATTGTTATTTTATTTATCGAGGTGTGTAGGTGACATTTTAGAAGTTTGTTGAAAGTCATCTCTTATAGTCCACAAAGGTAATGTAATTTTCTAATTGGACCACATGGTGGTACTTAGTTTTCATTGAGTGGGAATTCAATATTCGTTGTAAGGTAGTTTTATTTAACTTTTATCCTATATTCACTATGTTTGTAATATCTTGGGTGGTATGTGCCTATATAAGAAAGACATATGAGCATTTATAATGAATCTCTCATGGTGTAACCTCTTGTAAGAAAGCTTTTGAGGTGAAATATCTTAGTGCATAAAATCTTAGTCAAAAATCTCTTGTGTTAGAAGCTTTGGAGGTGAAATATATTACTATGTAAGATCTTAGTTGGGAATCTCTTCTTGGTGAAGCTATTTGAGTTAAAGCTCTTTCATTGTAAGCTCTTCTTATGTAAAGGATCTTGGTGTGCAAGCTAGTTGGAAGCTTTGACATAAGGAAGGATAGGGAAAACTAGGGCCAATGGCACACCCAACTCTCCAAACCACCCTTCAAGAGTTAACATAGTGGAAATCTAACATAGAATCAACAACCAAAGGAGGAAGAGAAAACACTTTCATTGATTCTTCAAATATTCAACATAAATTCCCAGCTATCAGGCCTTCTAGGCTATGGCCAAATAAAAATACATTAAAGATCTAAGATCCAATAGAAAATTTTCTCTTTCCAATTCTACCCCAATCCTCTCTTAAAACTACCTCTAAAAACTGCCCTAGCTCTAAGTCTAAACACTCTATTTATACTAGCCAATATGGCTTATAGATCATTCTAAAACATAGAGAAGCCACAAGTCATTTCTTAGAAAATATTAAATGAAAATAAACCTAACATTGAATTTTTGAAGAGCCACAAGTCGGCCTACATCAACAATTAGATGTCTAGAAATTGATGTCAGAGAAAATTTGCAATATCTCCTAGGTCCAATTGAATTAGAACTCATTCTTCAAAACATGGGTATTATTTTAGGTCCTCTATAACCCCTTAAGTGTGAAAATTTTGATTCATCAAAGAAAAGTGCACATCCAACTTGAAAGTCGAGCACAAAAAACTATTGTGTAGAATTGCCAAAAAATGATACTCTAGGAAGATTTCCATATCTCCTAACTTATAAGGAGTTAGAAGTCTCACCTTGGATTATAGATAGTAAGCTAGGTCCTATTCAATCCCTAAAGTGTGTATCCTCTCATTCATTATGGAAAATTAGTTACATAGTTTTCAATAGGCACCCAGGGAATAGAAAATACAATTTCAGCATAACACAGTTTCAATAGCAAGATAAAAATTGAAAACATGCAGGATAACAATGCAACCCAAGATGCTCTTAAATTAGACAACTAGGATTGGAAGAAATTATTCTCTTAAATCATTGAGTTGTCACAACTTGAGCTGAATCCAACTCAAATTGAGAAATTCATGAAGCATCTTCCATAGGTCTATTCTTCCACTTCATTAGATATTCATAATAATATTTTCCCCTTGTACTCTTACCAATTATCTAATCTAATATATGTTCAACTTCTTCAATCTACTTCTTAAGATAGTCCTATGATATAATAACTTCATCATCTAACTCATGATACTTTTATAAATCAACAACATTGAATATAGGAGATATATCAATGTCATCAGGTAACTCAATTTTATAGGCATTTCCACTGTCAAACTTCTTCAAGATTTTACAAGGTCCAAACTTCTTCATCTTCAACTTACTATATGTTCCAACTGGAAACCTTCCTTTATTTGAATGAACCATTACCTCATCACCAACTTAAAAATCATGATGTCTTCTAGACTTATCAAGATTCTCCTTATACTTCTGATTACTTTGTTCTATCCTCAACTTCACTTCCTTATGTTAAGGCTCCATAAAATAAGCAAATTCTTCTCCTACAATACTTCACTTTTCTTCACCAACAATATCTCTAAAATATGATACTTCTCTAGGCTTCATTCTAATAATAATCTCAAAAGGTGTCTTCCATGTACTCCTATTCACAAAATTATTATATGGAAATTTAGTTTGTGCCAATACCATCTCCCAATTACTTGGCTTATTCCCAACTACACATCTCAACAAATTACCCAAGCTTCTATTCACAACCACTGTCTATTCATCTATTTGTGGATGGAATTTAGAACTAAGCTTCAACTTAGTACCCATTTTCTTCCACAAAGTCTACCAAAAATAATGAACAAACTTATTGTCCCTATCAGAAATAATACTTCTTGGTAATCCATGCAATCTCACAATCTCTTTAAAGAAAAGTTTAATAACATGCTTAGCATCTGATGTCTTCTTGCATGGTATGAAATGAGCCATCTTAGAAAATTTTTCCACTCACAACAAATATAGAATCATGCCTCTTCACTGTCTTAGGTAATCCAAAAACAAAATCCATGCTAATGTCACTCCAAGGTTTCTTAGGAACAGTAATAGGTGTATACAAACTAGCATTTTGACTTACTCCTTTTGCAACTTGACAAACTCCACAACTCTTTACAAATTTTTGAACATCCTTATACATTTCTTGCTATTAATACTTCTCTTTCAGCAAACTCAATGTCTTATCAATTCCAAAATGTCCAACCAATCCACCACTATGCTTTTCCTTAATCAGATTCAACCTCATATAATTTCTAGGAATACACAATTGAATACCTTTGAAAAACATACCTTCTTTAATGAAATTCTCATCCTACTTACTTATGTGATTGGCCAAATTTGGTTATCTGTACACTCTCCATGCCTTAGAAAAATTAGGATCAACATCATATAACTCTTTCATTTCATCAAAACTAAGAACTTCAACCTTCATTTCAGTCAACAAAGAATGTCTTCTACTCAATGCATCAACAACTCTATTAGTAACTCCACTCTTGTGCTTGATTAAAAATGTAAAATTTTGCAAATGCTCAACCCACTTCATATGTCTTTGATTCAATTTATGTTGATTTCCCAAGTATTGTAAAGCTTTATGATCAGTATACAATGCAAACTCCTTAGGAATCAAATAATGTCTCCACTTCTTCAAAGCTTGAACAATGGCATAAATTTATTGATCATAAATAGAATACTTACTTTTAGCATCATTTTCAACTTTTCACTAAAGAAAGCAACAAGCTTACCTTCTTGACTTAACACAGCTCCTATTGCATTACCACTTGCATCATATTCAACTTGAAATACTTTGTTGAAATTAAAAAAATCCAATATAGGTCATTCAAAAACCTTTTGTTTCAAAGTCTCAAAACCCTTATCAGCTCCATGTGTCCACTTGCATTCCTTTTTATCTCCCCTAATTGTCTCAGTGATAACATTACAAACAACACTAAAATTCTTTATAAACTTTTTGTAAAAACTAGCCAAACTATGAAATGATCTTACCTCACCCACATCCTTAGGTGTAGACCACTCCAAAATTTCTTTAACCTTTTTCAGATCCATCTTCAATCCATCAGCTAAAATCACAAATTCCAAATACATAATCTCCTCTTGCATAAAAGAAGACTTATTTGGATTAATTAGCAACTTTTCTCTTTCAACCTGTGTAATACTTGTCTAATATGCTTAAGATGTTCTTCCTTAGTCTTGCTGAATATCAAAATATCATCCAAATAAGCAATCACAAACTTACCAAAGAATCTTTTCAGAACTTCATTCATTAACCTCATGAAAGTACTAGGTACATTAGTCAAACCAAAAGGCAATTCCAACCATTTATACAAACCATCTTTTGTCTTAGAAGTAATCTTCCATTCATCACCTTCTCTAATTCTAATTTGATGATAGCCACTCTTTAAATTAATCTTGGTAAAATACTTTGCTACACTCAAACAATGCATAATATCATTCATCCTCAGCATAGGAAACCTATATTTCACTGTGATTTTGTTAATAGCTCTGGAATCAATATGCATTCTCCATTCTCCATTATTTTTAGGTGCTAATACAGTAGGTACAACACATAGACTCAAAATTTCTTTGATTAATCCCTTTTGTAACAATTCATGCACTTTTTTGTTAAGTTCATTCTCTGTAGGTGTCAATCTATATGGTGCTTTGTTTGGAAAACTAGCTCCAGAAATTAGATCCATACAATGACTTATACTTCTTACTAGAGGCAAACCATCAAGAATATCATCAACAAGAATTTCTTTATACTCATTCAACAATTCTTCAATTTCTGCTATCACTTTGTCATTACCAACTTTTGTTGCTTGGTCATTATTACCAATACTCAGTCTTTTGGGAACTATAGCAAAAAAAACCTGATGCTTCTTTAGTTCCTTTTCAAATTGCTTTCTATTAACCATGCAAACTTTTATTCTAGTACAATTGACCTCATCTGGACTTTTAGTCAAAGGTAACAATATTTGTTTCTTCCCATTTACCCAAAGAGTATATTGATTCAATCTTTCATCATGCATAGCATATCTATTATATTTTCAAGGTCTACCCAAAAAAATTTGACAACAATCCATAGGCATAATATCACAAAAGACTTCATCAAAGTAATGTCCAATTTTGAACTTCAAAAGGCATTTCTCACTTACCAATATCTTATGCTCATCTTTGATCCATGAAACATGATAAGGTTTAGGATGTTTTAGCCTCTCCAACTATAACTTTGTAACTAGCTCTTTTGATGCCAAATTTGTAGAAATTTCACTATCAATGATCACCTTGCAACATTTTCTAGCCATCTTACATCTAGTCTTGAAAAGACTTCTTCTCAAGATAGGTTCCTCATCACTTCCCTTAGTACATAAGGTTCCTCACACCATCAAATTTTCTCTAGCATTAGGTCTACTTGGTGAACTCTCAATGTCTCCTTGAATCACAACTTTTCTATTATTCTAACCATTTTTAGAAGATCTACATTCAAAAGATCTATGTCCTTCTTTACCACATCTAAAACAATTACCATGGAAACCACCTCTAGGATAAGAATTACCTCTTCCTCAATAAGATCTAGTACCTCCTTAGAATGAACTACCACCTTGTTTCTTGGTCTTGTCTTTTTCATCATTCTTCCATTTAGATTTTCCTCTATGCTATATAGAAATGTCAGATCTACCACCTTCAACATAAGATCTACCTCAGCCTCTCTGGAATCTACCACCTCTACCTCTTTTTCTTTGTTCATGCTTCTTTTTCAATATCTCCTTAGCTTTCAAGGCATATTGATATGCTTCTTCTACACTTTCCAACTTCACAAAACTTATTTCATCTTAAATTCTAGATCTCAATCCATTTATGTACCTTGCAATTTTTTCAACATCATCATCCACATGTCCAGATCTAATGTCCAATCTATAGAATTCCTCAGTATACTCTTTCATAGTCATGTCCTTTTATTTCAAATTTTTCATCTTTCTCAACAAGCTAACTTGGTAATTAGTAGGATGGAATTTTTTCTTTACCTTGTTCACCATCTTCAGCCAAGTTATGATCTTCTCATTTCCTCTCCTTTGTCTATCAATTTGCAAATGTTCCCACCATAGTGAGGCATTACATTTCAACCTAGTAATTACAATCTTCACCTTTCTATTATTAGGAGTTTTTTCATACTCAAAGAACTTCTCCATATCTAAGATCCAATATAACATAACATTGGTGTCCAACTTTCCATCATAAGGAATAACTTCTATAGTAGGCTTTGAATTTTTCCTAGACAACACTCTCAACAATCTTTCCTCATCTTGATCTTCTTCAAGTTCTAGATTATGGTTTGGTGTTGCTACTTCATCATCACTTACATCATCAAGATATGCTCCTCTCCTTTGGGCTATCTCCACAACATCTTATCTACCTATAATTTGTCTCAATTGATCCAATATAGAATTATCAACATTCCCTCTACCATTGACCATCTTTACAAATTAGGTTCTTGCAAGATCATAGCGCTCTACAAGTTATAGGTCAAATTCATAGATCTAAAACCCTACAACCAAATCTAGATTAGTGTTCTACATGATCCAATCTCCAAAGGGTTAACCTCAAGCTCTAATAACACCTAACACAAGGAAGGATAGGGAAAACTAGGGCCAATGGCACATCCAACTCTTCAAACCACCCTGTAAGAGTTAATGTAGTGGAAATCTAACACATAGAATCAACAAACAAAGGAGGAAGAGCAAACACTTCCATTGATTCTTCAAATATTCAACATAGGGCCTTTTGGGCTATGGACAAATACAAATACATTCAAGATCTGAGATCCAATAGCAAATTTACACTTTCCAATTTGCTCCAATCCTCTCTTAAAATTATTTCCAAAAACTACCCTAGTTCCAAGTCTAAAAACTCTATTTATAATAACTAAAATGGCTTATAGATCATTCTAGAACATAGAGAATCTGCAAGTCAGCTCTCAACAAATATTAAATGAAAATAAACCTAACATTAAATTCTTGTAGAGCCACAAGTCGACCTTCATCAACAATTAAATGTCTAGAAATTGATGTCTAAGAAAATTTGTGATATCTCCTAGATCCAATTGAATTATAACTCACACTTTGAACCATGGGTATTATTTTAGGTCCTTTACAACCCTTAAGTGCATAAAGTCTGATTCATCAAGGAAAAGTGCACATTCAACCTAAAAGTTAAGCACAGAAAATTATCATGTAGAACTTCCACAAATTGATACTCTAGGAGAATTGCCATATCTCCCAACTTATAAGGAGTTTTAACTTGCACCTTGGATAATAGATATTATTATAGGTCCTCTTAAATCCATATAGTTCATAGCCTCTCATTCATTATGGAAAATTAGTTATGTGGTCTGCAACAGGCACCTAGAAACCAGAAAACATAATTTCAGCAGAACACAGTTTCAACAAAAAGATAAAAACTAAAAACATCCAATATAGTAGTGCAACCCAGGATGCTCCTACATCAAGCTCTTAGTGTCGAAAATCTCTTATATTTTAATAATTTGGAGTTCTCTCATTTGGAGAACTTGCAATGAATCGGAAGTATTAATGGATGCTTTGTAAAGCATCTTGTTGTCTATTTGTCTCCATATTGTTATGTTTTTATTATGATTTGGTAAGGATGTTGTGACCCTACATAAATGGTATTAGAGTGGGAGTTCCTGAGCATGTGGATTGTAATATCCCTTGTTGGCTAGCTTGCAAAATTGGAAATATGTTCTCAAATCTTTAATTTGCAATAATTCTTCCCAATTAATCTTCAAATATATGAATTTAGTTATCTTTAAAACTATGAGAGGATTTTTCTTCTTGATAAATTCTTATAAAGATAATATTGTCTATGTGACTTAATACATCTTAATTTGGGTATTCATATATTTGTAGAATGTATTTGTAATGGAAAATTGATATATAAAGTGAGTTTGATTATTCTGATATGTAATAAACATAATAATGTGTGGGTAATATTTATTCTAATGTAGTTATTTTTTGTCCTTAATGTCTCAGCATTTATTGCTAATAAGATTCCTTTGATATAAGTTATGTCACTAATTATGAGCCACATCAATTTTTGATATTACTTCTTTAGGAGTGATTAGGGGTGTAATGTATTGGATGTATGTCATTGGAAAATGTTTCAAGTGTGATGTTGCTTCTTACATTATCATAAAATCTACTATCATATAACCTCTTATTTCTCCTTGATACTTTTACAATGTCAATGTAAGTTATATTGGTTTATGATTAAGATTATCACTTCTTTCCTATATTCTTTCCTTATTAGCTCCTTACTCTATCTTCCTCTATCTACCGTAACCTCTGAGTCCACATCCATCTCTCTAATGTAGTACAAGTATTGATGATGATCTAGTTTTAAGAAATTGTTTATATGGATATTTTGATGCTTATGTGCTGCTCGACCCTTCTCTTCAACAAGATGCTTGCTTATGCAACATGTCCTCAATCTCTAGTGGATTATCTCCATATAACTTTGAAAGGATTCATTTGTAATTTGCAGGTTCTTCTATAACCTACAATATGTTCTAATCTTCCTTAGATCATTAGTTCTATTCTTTATCATATTTCATATTTGACAGTGGTGCACTGAGGAGGATTAGTTGTTATTTTGTACTTACTTGTGTGAATGAATTAACTATCTAAATGTCCCTTAGTGTCATTATTTGCACAGGATGCCTAACTATAATAAAAGAAATCATTGAGTATAATATGACATGCTGAGTGTAATATCCCAATGCTGACTAGAACATTCCACATTCCTTTGTCTTGTCCACACCTTTATTTCTAGCAATGTTGATGATTCTTTATGGTAGATATTTTATGTTTTTTTACTAAGTCAAAAATGTTGAGTCAACCATTCCATTCTCAATGCCTTGATTTTTATTTGGTGATCATTGTTAGTGAAATAAAGGTATGCTTCACAATGTACACCCTTGGCTAACTTAAATCCACATTGAATTATATAACTCTCATCGTCTAGAGAATGTCTCAATGATTTTCTCTTCTATGTATATTTCTAGAGTATATTTGATGTTTTTCTCAGAGATAGTACAAAAAATATATACAAGAGAGGAGTACTCAATTTAGAGATCCTAGATTCTCCAATTGTTTAATCTCATCTAACGTATGTTTTTCTATGTGGTATCTTAGTAGTAAATGTATGTTCCAATTGATCTATCTTTAAACACAGTAAAGGGAAAGTGCGTGTAATTGATATTTCATTACAATGGTGCTCTCATAGCCTTTGACTATAGTATAGTTTGATGTTGTATTTTTTTCTTTCAATGATTAACTTGTTCTCTGAATCCCAATCTAGGAATTGTTAATATTCTAAAAACTCATTTGGATGTCTATATTATGTTTTTTCCTTTTCAATCTTAGAACTATCATCCTTTATATTTGCATGGGAGTGAGAAGGATGAGTTTCTCCAAAGGTCAGAACTATTACATTTAGTTAATTATTTATTATGATTACTATAATTTTCACTATCTTTGATATTATAATAATATTTTTTATGATATGTCAATCTTAACATTTGATATAATGTATAATGTACACTATATACTATTTTAGTTTTATATTCATTATTTTTAGGATATTTAATATTTTATTTATAGGAATTATACAAAGAGACATATAGAAAACATATTATATTCATTATATAAATTATTGTCTATTTATTAAACATTTGTTCCATACATTATTACTATTATCATGAAATGTTATCATATATTTATGATGCAAGGAGGGAAGGAAGAATTAGGGCCAAAGGCATGCCTAGCAATCCAAACCAACCTTGCAGAGTAAACACAATGGAAGAAAACACACAAAGAGAACAACACCAAATAGAGAGAAAAAGAGAGAGAGAGAGAGAACAATATTCTTTTATTGATTCATCAAGTGATCAGCATATATGCCTAGCTATAAGGTCTTCTGGGTTATGGAAAAATACAAAATACATACAAGATCTAAGATCCAACATCAAATTTGCACCCCCAGACACATGCACACAAAACTTTCCAAAATTTTGCATTCTACTCTAGACTCTCCAAAATCTCTCCTAACTCTAAACCTAAACACTCTATTTATACTTGCCAAAATAGCTTACAAAACATTCTAGATTATTAAAAATAGCAAGGTTGACCAAAAATGGTATGGACACATCCCAAGAAAATATCTTATCATAAATGTCATGATCAAAATAAATCATGTAAGTCAGCTAGCACCAAAAATGTAGAAAACATGTCCAAAATACGAATGCTTGACATCAATAGGAGAACTCAGAACATGAAGGATCACTCAGCACATGAAGGATAGCTAAAAACATGAAGAATAGCTTAGCACACACTATGGAACTTGGCACAAACTATAGAGTGAGATGGGATAACATGCAAACCTAAGTGTTAATATGACGTGGGATAACATCAACTTGGCTTAAATTTCAAAATTACTAGCACTCCACAATCGTTGCAACTTGGTAACAACTAGTATAATGGACACAAATGAACAAGATAAAACATCAACTCAAGATGCTCCTACATTAGGCAACTAGGGTAGAAAGAAATGATTCTCATGAATCATGCAAGTGTCACAACCTGAGCTGAATCCAACTCAGATTGAGAAATCCATGTAGCATCTTTAACTGCTATGATCTACCAAATATTCATAGTACTCTTTTCCTCTTGTGCTTTTACCAATTCTCTAATCCAATATTTATTCAACTTCTTTAATCTACTTCTTAGGATAACCATTAGGTACAACAACTTCATCATCTAATTCATGATACTTATACATATCAACAACATTGAATATAGGAGATATATCCATGTCATCAGGTAACTCAACTTCATAAGCATTTCCACTATCACACTTCTTCAAGATCTTATAAGGTCCAAACTTCTTCATCTTCAGCTTACTATACATTCTTGTAGGGAATCTTCCTTTCTTCAAATGAACCATCACCTCATCACCAACTTCAAAAATATGATGTCTTATAGACTTATTAGTATTATCCTTGTACTTTTGATTACTTTAATCCAACTTCAAATTTACTTCCTTATGCAAAGACTCCATAAAATCAAAAAATTCTTCTCTAGTAGCACTTCTCTTCTCGTCACTAACAAGATCCCTTAAATCTAATACTCCTCTAGGCTTCATTCTAGTAACAATATCAAAAGGTGTCTTTCATGTACTTCTATTCACATAATTACTATATGCAAACTCAACTTGTGCCAATACCATCTCCCAATTATGTGTTTTATCTACAACTAAGCATCTCATCAAATTACCCAAGCTTTTATTCACAACCTCTATCCATCCATCGGTCTACAAATGGAATGTAGAATTAAACTTCAACTTAGTACCATTTTCTTCCACGAATTTCTCCAAAAATAACCAACAAACTCACTGTCTCTATCATAAATAATACTTCTTGGTAATCCATGCAATCTAACAATCTATTTGAAGAAAAATTTAGCAACATGCTCATCATCTAATGTCTTCTTAAATGGTATAAAATGAGTCATTTTAGAAAGTCTATCCACAAAAACTAATATAGAATCATACCCCTTTTTTGTTTTAGGAAATCCAAGAACATAATCCATACTAATGTTACTCCAAGGTTTCTCAGAAATAAAAATAGGCGTATACAATCTAGTATCATGACTTACTCCCTTTGAAACTTAACAAAATCCACAACTCTTCAAAAATTTCTAAACATCCTTACACATATATGGCTAATAATACTTCTCCTTTGGAAAACTCAACATCTTATCAATTCCAAAATGTCTACCAAATCCACCACTATGATTTTCCTTAATCAGATTCAACCTCATAAAACTTCTAGGGATGCACAACAGAATATCTTTGAACATACCTTCTTGAATAAAATATTCATCATACTTGCTGATGTGATCTATTAGATTTGGTGATGTGCACTCTCTCCATGCCTCAAAAAAATTAGGATTAACATCATACAACTCTATCATTTCATCAAAACCAAGAACTTCAACCTTCATTTCAATCAACAAAGAACATCTTCTACTCAATGCATCAACAACTCTATTAGCAACTCCATTCTTATGCTTTATCACAAATGTAATACTTTGCAAATATTCAACCCATTTCATGTCTTTGATTCAATTTATTTTGACTTCCCAAGTACTGTAAATCTTTATGTTTAGTATACAACACAAACTCCTTAGGAATCAAATAATGTCTCCACTTCTTCAATGCTTGAACAATAGCATAAAACTCTTGATCATACACAAAATAATTCCTTTTAGCATCATTCAACTTCTTACTAAAGAAAGTAGTAGGCTTACCTTCTTGACTTAATATAGCTCCTATTTCACTACCACTTGCATCACATTCAACTTGAAATACTTTATTGAAATCAAGAAAATCCAATATAGGTAACTCAACAACCTTTTGTTTCAATATCTCAAAACTCTTATCAGGTCCATGTGTTCACTTGAATTTCTTTTTATCTCCTCTCATTGTCTTAGTCATAGCATTACAAAAAACACTAAAATTATTTATAAACTTCCTATAAAAACTAGCCAAACCATGAAATATGTTGATATATGACTAAAAAGATCATTTGAGTTAGAAAATTGTTTTAAAAAGTATTTTTAATCATTGTTTTGTTACTGATGTCAAACCTACTATATGTTGGTAAGATAATTTCTTATATGTTTCAAGAACTATACTCAGTTGATTGATGAAGAGGATTTGATCAACAAGATATAACAAAAGTACCTAGAGGAAAGGTTGAGTTATGATTATGTATTGAAGTGTAAGAATCAATTAAGATAGTGATGACATAATGTATTAATGATCTACATGGGGTTAAAAAATGATTGGCTACAGTTAGAAAGTTTTGAAGAAAAAGATTGGGAAATGTTCATTTGCTAAGCTTGATCAAGTTGATAGAAGGTACCAAGTAAAGTTAGTGCGAACAAAGCAAAAAGTTAGTTGGAGCTAAGTGAAAGAAATTTCTAGTGGATTTAGAGAAAGTTAGTAGATGCTAAGTGATTTTTAGTATTTTTTGAGCACTAGTAAAATCTATTTGATGCTGAGTGATTTTACAGTAGATGTCAAGTAAGACAGTATGTACCAAGCATTAGTAAATTGATAATGCCAAGCTATCACATTATGAAAAAATCAAAGATTCACCAAATAAAAGTTGACAAGTTTATTTTCTTAAAACTTCTGAATCAGGAGGAAGATAAGATTGATGAGCTGGAGGTACAAAATCTTATGTAAACCATTTTGGAAGAAAATTAAAATGGATTCTAGGAAAAGTTTCTAGAGAAGACAAGATATGGGGTGGATACATTGTATCCTACCTAATCCATCAAAAATGATAATTTTTGAGATGGATATTGAGCAGGGAAAAGAGTTCTAATTCCCTATATCTAGGGATTCCTGGTCATGAAGAAAAAAGTTAGAGAGATTAGAAAGTTTTTTGATGCAAAAATTTGACAAGGTGAAGGAAGAAGGGTTTACTTCATCAACTGACCTAAGTGAAGAAGTCTAAAATGGCAAGATAAGTAAGAAGGCTAGAGAAGGATGAATACTTGAAGGGTAAACAAGCTATCTGAACTACAAATATTGGAAGCCAAGAAGAGTTGAGACTAAATAGTGATCTATAATCTACAAGTAAGGTTGTAAGTTGTATCAGATCAAACTCTACTGTTACTCTCTAATAATTGTATTAGATTAGGGTAAATCCTTTGGAAAAAGGTTGACTTAACAATCAATGGAAAATCCTTTAATAGGGTGACATTCCAAGTGAATTTCCTAAAGTCCTCTAACAAATCTCACTTTTAACAGGGTGATTGAAATCCCTTAATCGGGTCACATTTAACAACGTGCGTTGTAACCTTTAATAGTGTTGGCATTTAATAGGACATCACTTCAAAAGAGTCAAAAAGGAGTAGCATGTTACTAGTGGTTTTTCCCAAATTGGATTTCCACATTAAATCATTGTGTCATGGGTACTGATGGATGTGTTATGTTTTATGCTTTATACTTCTGCATGTTAATGTTATAAGTAAAATATCAGTTTTGGTTAACACACAATGAATGCATGCATGGTTAAGAATGTTAGATGGGTTCATTGAATTGTAAAAAGTTTTATTTGGACATATGGACCTTGAATAACTAATTCACCCCCCCCCCCCCCCCCCCCCCGCCTCTCAGTTATTCTAAATAATTCCAACAATTGGTATGAGAGAATAATTTCTTAGGAGGATTAGTTTCAAGGTACTAAAAGTATAAAGATCAAGATGTCAAAGAGAGAGGTACCCAAGCTGAACAGAGATCATTTTCTTGCATGGCAAAGTTTGATGAAGCTACACCTTAGAGGACTTGGAGATTATGCACAAACTTGCATTATAAGAGAACATGTTGATCCAATAGGAGCGATAACTATTGAAGATTTGAAGAAAAAGAAGGAGCACAATCAGGCTATGTTGGAGATTGCCTATTCCTTGAGCTATGCTGAGTTTAATGACATCAAAGACCTCAAAAGTGTGAAGTAGATGTGGGATGACATGAGAATGGAAGAAGGTGAAAACATTTCTCAATATATTGCTAGAATAAAAGAGGTTGTTAGTGCTATAAAAGGTGCAACTAGTAAAATTTATGATGAAACTATGATAAGTAAAGTCTTGAGAACATTGTTGTCTGTGTATGCCATTAGAGTATCTACAATTCAAGATTTAAGATGTATACCAAGAAATGATCTAACCCTTGAAGGTATAGTGGGTAAACTCACTGCATTTGAGTTATCTAATTTTGACAACTACAGACTAGAGAGTATTGAATCAACTTTCAAAGAAAAATTGTTACTAAAGGATTTTGAGGAGGTAAAGCCAAAGAAAAAGAAAAGAAAGATAAAGTATGCATCTAGTGACAGTAGTATAGATGAGGAAGACATTGAACAATTGGAAGCATTTCTAGCTAGAAGATTCCACAAAGGAAAATGTAAATTCAAAGGTAAGTTGCCTATCATTTATTTTAATTGCAATGAAGTTGGTCATATTGCAGCAAGATGTACACAAAAGAAGAACTTTAGAGAAGGGAACAAGTACAAAAAAAAAAGAGAAGATGATGGAAGAGACTACAAAGATAAAGACAAGAAGTCTTGCTATGTTGCTAATGAAAATAACTCTGATGAAAATAATGATGAAGTAGTATATGTTGCAATGAAGGATGAGTTAGATGAGGATGAAGCTACTGCACTTATGACTTGTGTGAACAAGAATGACAAATGGATTATAGATAGTGGATGCTCACATCACATGACTAGAGACAAAAGTAATTTCATTACCTTAACTTGTTATGGTGGAAATACTATAAGATTTAGTAATGATTTACCATGTTCAATAAAAGGAAAAGTATCTATTAACCTTACAAACAAGATTTTATATGACAATGCCTATTATGTTGAAGGATTGAATTATAACTTGTTAAGTGTGTCACAATTGAATAATTTGGGGTGCAAAGTTGAGTTTGAAAACAACTTAGCCAAGATATATGATACAAATGGAAATTTGATTGCAAAAGGTGATCAAACTAGGAGTAATCTATTCTATTTGGATATAGAAGATACTACTTGTCTTATTGTAAAACTTGATGACGTATGGCTTTGGCATAAGAGATTGTGTCATGTTAAATTTGATAATCTGATTAGTATTAGTAACATGAAAAGAGTTAGAGGTTTTCCTGAGTTGAAGAAACCAAAAAAAATAATGTACCAAAAATGTTAGGTAGGCAAGATGAAAAATTCAAGCTTTAAAAGTAAAGCTTATACCTCTAAGAAAATACTTTAAATTGTTCATACTAACTTGTGTGGACCTATTGAAGTACAAAGCTACAAAGGAGATAGGTATATAATGCTACTTGTTGATGATTACTCTAGGATGATGACTATCATGTTTCTAAGACAAAAATTAGATGCTTTTCAAATGTTTAAATGGTACTTGGGAAGAGTTGAGAAGGAAATAGGTAAGAGCTTGAAATGCTTGAGATTAGAAAGAGGAGGTGAATTCACTTCACATGAATTTGAAGTGTTATGCAATGACAAAGGAATTAAAAGATAGACATCAGCACCAAGGACTCGCCCACCAAATGGAATTGCTGAAAGAAGAAATAGATCTATGATGGATTGTGACAAAAAATTAATGATGGAGAAAAATGTTGCCCTGAAATACTGGAGAGAAGCTGTAACTGTTGCAGTATACACTTTGAACCATGTACAAGTAAAGAAAGGTACTCACTCAACACCTTTTGAACTATGGTATGCTCATCCACCTAATGTGAAACATTTCAAGGTATTTGGAAGTAAATGCTATATTCTCAAAGATTTTAGGAGTGGAAAGTTTGATGCAAAAAGAGAAGAAGGTATATTCCTTAGTTACTCCATAAGAAGTAAAGCTTACAAGTGTTTAATTACTAACACTAGCAAAATTGTGGAAAGTGCAACTGTGAATTTTGATGAGTTTATAGAGGTAAATTAATTTGAACCTACAAAAGAACTATAAGATTACAAGACATTTGCATACTATTCTGATTTAATGCCTTGTAAAGAAGATGCTACAAATCATGTAGCAAATCAACAGAAAGTTTCAACAATTGCCTAGTCACATCCTGCGAATGTCGAGTTGCATTCAGATGCCAATTTGCAAAATGAAGAGAATGAACAATCTAACTCTATGATTGACACACATGAATGAAATGTTGATATAATTGAGAGAGATAGACATAGTGATACTAAAGTTAAAAGAAAAAATGTAGCCACAAGAACTGAGCCTAGACTGTCCAAATATGTCAAAAGACACCATCCTACAAATCAAATCATTGGAGACAAGGATGCAAGGTCAATGAGAAGAAATAGGTTGAGAGGTGAATCATGTTTGCTAAGCATGAAGGAACCTAAGATAGTGAGAGATGCATTGGAAGATGGTGATTGGTACAAGGCCATAGAAGAAAAAATTCAGCAGATAGAAAAGAACAAGACTTGGAGCCTGGTTCCTAGACCAAAAGACAAGAATGTGATTGGCACAAAATGGGTATTTAGAAATAAACTAGATGAGAATGGTGAAGTAACAAGAAATAAAGAAAGACTAGTTTGCAAAGGGTATGTACAAGAAGAAGGAATTGACTATGGTGAAACATTTGCCCCTGTTGCAAGAATGGAAGGAGTGAGAATTCTACTTGCTTATGCTACATACAAAGGTTTCAAAGTTTATCAGATGGATGTCAAGTGTACATTTCTAAATGGAATATTAGAAAAGGAGGTCTACATAGAACAACCAAAAGGATTTGTGGATAAAAATAATAAGAACATGGTATGTAGACTACACAAAGCCTTGTGTGGATTGAAACAAGAACCAAGAGAATGGTATGAAAAACTTCATACTTATCTTGTTAAGATTGGATTTGAAAGAATAGATGATAACATCAATTTGTACATGAAGAAAAATGAAGAAAAAGGTATACTGTTGTCTGAAATATTTTTTGATGACATTATATTTGGAGGACAAGATGATTTATGTAGAGATTTTGCAAATCAGATGAAGCAAGAGTTTGAGATGTCAATGTATGGTGAGATCAAATTCTTTGTGGGACTACAAGTATATCAAATGAAGTATGGTGTATATATTACTTAGTCAAAATATATCAAGGAGATATTGAAGACATTTGGACTAGAGGATTCAAAACTACTAAGTACACCTATGGTAACAACACTCAAGCTATCAAAGAATGATGAATTAGCTGAGGTCAATCAAACATTGTATAGATCCATGATTGAAAAATTGCAATATGTAGTACACAACATCCCTGATATTGTATTAGCTGTGGGAATAGTTGCTAGATTCTCTGCTAACCCTAGAGAGAATTACTTGATGGTAGTGAAGAGGATAATGAGATACATTAAAGGAACAAAATAATATGGCTTATACTATAAGAAGAATCAAAAGTTTGAATTGAAAGCCTACACTGATGCTGATTGGGCTTGAAATATTGATGACAGAAAGAGCACCAATGGAGGAGCATTCTTCTTAGGCAAAAGACACACATTGCAATAAAGTATCATTATGTAAGGGAGTTGGTTCAAGACAAAGAGATGAAGATGGAATATATCGACAAAAAGGAGAAAATTGCTGACATCTTCACCAAAGTATTACCTAAGGATGCTTATGAGTATTTGGGAGGTGAATTAGTAGTGATACCCCTATCAAAGGCTATGTAAAAGATAGATGGAGTATCCTGCATCAAACAAGCCAACATGTATTTCATACAAATTGATGCAATGGATCTTACTTTAGGAAATTGCCTAAAGTAATCATAGAGTTGGAATTTCAAATCAATCACAAGAAAGGTGATAGAGGGAGAAAATTGAAGAGCCTGCAAAAGTCTATGTTTGCATATATTAAGATGCCAAGTGTTGAGTATATGTCTTTTGCATTGTTGTCAAAGAGGGAGAATGTTCAGTAAAATGATCAAGTGCATACTGATGATCAAAGAAAAAAATTTAGTTAGAGGGAGATTGTTGATTTATAGTGCATAAGAGGAGCAATGAAGTGAGAATACATCATCAAAAGATCAGAAGACTGAAAGAAAGAAATAGGGAGAAAGCAAAAACAAAAGAAGGAGATATTCTAATATTATGTTGATCAATGACAAAAGAGAATCAGATAAGTGAGAATTTGTAACCTAAGAAGGAGTTTCTGATAGAAGGATAAGTTTTATTCACAAACTTTCTTTTTAGTATTGCCTTGCTATTTTAACCTAGTTAGTTTATCATTTGATTGACTAGTTGATCAGTTTGGTTTTCCATCAATGCCAAAGAGGGAGATTGTTGATATATGATTGAAAAGATCATTTGAGTTACAAATTTTTTGTAAGAAATGTTTTCAATCATTATTTTGTCACTGATGTCAAAATTGCTATATGTTGGTAAGACAATTGCTTATATATTTCAAGCACTATCAGGTAGTTGATTGATGAAGATGATTTGATCAACAAGATGTAACAAAAGTACCTAGAGGAAAGGTTGAGTTATGATTATGTATTGAAGTGTAAGAATCGGTTAAGAAAATGATAACATAATGGATTGATGATCTACTTGGGGTTAAAAAATGATTGGCTACAGTTAGAAAGTTTTGAAGAAAAAGATTGGACAAAGTTCATTTGCTAAGCTTGATCAAGTTGATAAAAGGTGCTGAGTAAAGTTAGTGCAAGCCGAGAAAAAAGTCAATTGGAGCCAAGTGAAAGAACTTTCTAGTGGATGTCGAGTAAGTTAGTAGATGCCGAGTGCTTTTCATTATGTGCCAAGCACTAGTAAAATAAAGTTGATGTCGAGTGATTTTACAGTAGATGTTGAGTAACACAGTATGTGTCAAGCATCAGTAAATTGATAATGTCGAGCTACTACATTATTGAAAAGATCAAAGATTTTCCAAATAAAAGCCAAGAAGTTTTTTTTTTGGAACTTGTGAATCAAGAGGAAGATAAGATTGATGAGCTGGAGGCACAAAATCTTACGTAAACCATTTTGGAGGAAAATTCAAATGGATTCTAGGAGAAGTTTCTAGAGAAGACAAGATATGGGGTACACACATTGTATCCTACATAATCCATTGAAAACCTTAATTTTTGAGATGGATATTGAGTAGGAAAAAGAGTTCTAATTCCCTATATCTAGGGATGCCTGGTCATGAAGCAAAAAGTTAGAGAGGTCAAAAAATTTTTGGATGCAAAAATATGACAAGGTGAAGGAAGAAGGGTTTGCTTCATCAAGTGACCTAAGTGAAGAAGTCTAAAATGGAAAGCTAAGAAAGAAGGCTAAAGAAGGATGAATGCTTGAAGGGTGACCAAGCTATTAGAAATATAAAGATTGCAAGCCAAACAGAGTTGAGGACTGAATAGTGATCTATAATTTGTAGGTAAGGTTGTAAGTTGTATCAGATGAAACTCTACTATTACTCTCTAACAATTATATCAAGTTAGGGTAAATCCTTTGGAGAAAGATTGACTTAAAAATTATTGGAAAATCCTTTAATAGGGTGGCATTCCAAGTGAATGGCCTAAAGTCCTCTAACAAGGCTCACTTTTAATAGGGTGATTGAAATCCCTTAACCGGATGACATTTAATAGTGTGTGTTGTTACCTTTAACAAAGTTGGCCTTTAATAGGGCATCACTTTAGAAGAGTGAGAAAGGAGTACCATGTTAATGGTGGTTTTTTCCAAATTGGGTTTCCACACTAAATTATTGTGTCATGGGTACTGATGGATGT
The DNA here is from genome assembly GCA_028749045.1 of Cupressus sempervirens. Lineage (NCBI taxonomy): Eukaryota > Viridiplantae > Streptophyta > Pinopsida > Cupressales > Cupressaceae > Cupressus > Cupressus sempervirens. Next base: position 691,194,775 of record CM053791.1, on the reverse strand, counting down.
GTTATGTTTTATGCTTTATACTTCTACATGTTAATATTATAAGTAACATATCATTTTTAGTTAACACAAAATGAATGCATGCATGGTTAAGAATGTTATACGGGTTTATTAAACTGTAAAAAAAATTATTTGGACATCTAGACCTTAAATAACTGATTCACCCCCCTCGCCACTCTTAGTTATTCTAAATAATTCCAATAGAAATGATCTTACCTTACTCACATTCATAGGTGTAGCCCATTCAAAAATTTCTTTAACCTTATCAGGATCCATTCTCAAACCATTAGCCAAAATAAAAAATCCCAAATACATAATCTCTTATTTCATAAATAAATTTTTTTAGATTAATCATCAACTTCTCCTCTTTCAATATTTGTAATACTTGTCTGACATGCTCAAGATTTTCTTCCTTAGTCTTTTTGAATATTAGAATATCATCCAAATAAGAAATCACAAACTTTCACAAAAATGTTTTCAGAACTTCATTCATCAACCTCATGAAAGTACTAGGTGTGTTACTCAAACCAAAAGGCATTACCAACCATTCATACAAACTATCTTTTGTCTTGAAAGAAGTCTTCTGTTCATCACCTTCTTTGATGTTGATCCAATTATGGCCACTCTTCAAATCAATATTGGTAAAATACTTTGATCCACTCAAACAATCTATTATGGCATCCATCCTCAGCATAGGAAATCTATATTTTACAATGATCTTGTTAATAGCTCTAGAATCAATACACATCCTTCATTCTCCATTCATCTTAGGTGCTAATATAGTAACTACAACACATGGACTCAAAATTTCTCTAATTAATCACTTTTGCAGGAATTCATGCACTCTCTTGTTAAGTTCTTCATTCTCTATAGGTGTCAATCTATATGGTTCTTTGTTCGACAAACTAACTCTAGGAATTAGATCCATACAATGACTTATACTTCTTACTAGTGGTAAACCATTAGGAATATCCTTATCATTTGTTTTGGTACTTGGCTACCATTATCTGCTATCACTCAATCATTACTAGCTTCTATTGTCACTCAGCCACTACTACCCAAACTTGGTCCTCTAGGAATTATGGAAAAATAGTCTTGATTCATCTTCACTTTCTTTTCAAATTGCTTTCCATTAACCATGCAGATTCTCATGGTAGTACACTTCACCTCATTTGGACTTTCAATCAAAGGCAACAATATTTGCTTCTTCCTATTCGCCCAAAGAGTATATTAGTTCAATCTTCCATCATGTACAACATATCTATCATATTTCCAAGGTCTACCCAAAAAAATATGACAACAATTCATAGGTATTTAATATCACACAATACTTCATCAAAATAATGTCCAATCTTGAACTTCATAACACATTGCTCACTTACCAAAATGTTATGCTTATCTTTTATCCATGAAACATGATAGGGTTTGGGATGCTTTAACCTCTATAATTGCAACTTTGTAACCAAGTCTTCTAATGCCAAATTTGTAGAACTTCTACTATCATTTATCACTTTGCAGCATTTTCTAGCCATCTTACGTCTAGTCTTGAAAAGACTTCTTTTAAGGATAGGTTGATTATTACTTCCATTATTACATAAGGTTCTTCTCACCATTAGATTTTCTCTAGCCTTAGGTCCACTTAGAGAACTCTCAATGTCTCCTTGAATCACAACATTTCTATTACCCTGCCCACTTTCAGAAGATCTACATTCAAAAGATCTATGTCCTTCTTTACCACATCTAAAACAATTACCATGAAAACCACATCTCAAATAAGAAATACCTCTTCCTCAGTAAGAACCATTACCTCCTCGATAAGAACTATGACCTTTCCACTCATTCTTTCCTTTTTCATCATTCTTCTATTTATATTTTTCTTTATTGTACACAAAACTATCATATCTACCACCTTCTCCATAAGATCTACCTCTACCTCTTTGGAATCTACCACCTCTACCTCTTTGTCTTTGTTCATGATTCTTTTTCAAGATTGTTTGTTTGTGGTAACTAATTAGGAAAGTAATGTACATATTGCATAAAAATATTTGTATAAAAGGGTTTAGGGTTAGGGATTATTTTATTGTGGTGATGCGAAATTGGTTCTTGCAGTGGTATTGAGCTATAAGAGATTATGGATTGTAATTAGGTTGTAATCATTGGATCGTAATAGTATCAAACTTGTTTTCTGGTGGATGTAGCTTAGGTATTGGATGAACCACGTTAAATCTTGGTGTCTTGTGTTCTTTTCTGTGTGATCTATTATTTTCTAATATTGGTTGTATTTGCATGTAATTGTTATTTCTGTCCATGGTTTAATCCTAACAAGTGCTATTAGAGAAAGATTTTTTTTTAGTTATCCTTTGTAGGAAAGTCTCACAATTGAGTGAGATTCTCATGGTTAAGTGGGAGTGATGGAAAATGAGGGTAAGCTAAGGGTTAATAGGTCTAATGGGTAGAACTTTTAGTTATGGGAGATGCAAATGGAAGACTATCTTTATCAAAAGGATTTATGGAAGTTGTTGGAAGGTAAAACCAAGAATTAGGAAACTATGTCAAATGATGAATGGGATATTTTAGATAGAAAAGCACTTGGAAACATTTGATTATGCCTAGCACCATCAGTGGCATTTAATATTACAAAAGCAAAGACAACAGAAGAGTTGATGAAAATCTTAGCAACACTGTATGAAAAGCCCTCCACTTCAAACAAGGTATTTCTCATGAAGCATTTATTTAATATGAAAATGGCAGAAGGTGAATCTATTGCAAATCATTTAAATGAGTTTAATACTATTACTAGTTAGTTATCTTCTATGGGTATCAATTTTGATGAAGAAATTAGGGCTCTCTTGATTTTGTGTTCTTTGCCTTAAAGTTGGAATGGCTTGGTAATGGTTGTGAGTAATTTTGTTTCCAGATCTAGTACCCTAAAATATGATGATGTGTTTGGTGTTATTTTCAGTGAAGAAACTCACAAGAAACCCTCAAGTAGATCTAAATCTAGAAGTACTTTGAACACACAAACTCAAGGCAGAATGATTGAGAGAGGAAGTAATTCCAAAAATTGTGGAAAATCAAGAGGAAATTCAAAGGGGAGGAGGTCTCAATTGAGATGACCAAACAACTGCTAGTACTATGGGAAACTAGGTCATAAAAAGAAAGATTATTGGAATTGAAAGAAAAATGAAGGAGATAAACCAGATGGAGACAAGGAGGAAAATGTGGTAAGTAACAAATTTAAAGAGGATGATTTGCTTCTATCTTTAGAAAGTTTTGATGATTCATGGGTTTTAGATTCTAGTGCTTCATTTCATGCTACACCTCATAAAGGTTATTTCATTGATTATTTCCAAGGGGATTTTGAACTTGTTTATTTGGGAGATAATGAACCCTTTTAGATTGTTGGAAAGGAAAAAATTAAGATTAAGTTGTAGAATGAGAATCATTGGCTACTACATGAGGTAAGACATGTTCCAAGACTAAGTAGGAATTTTAATTTAGTACGACATCTCGATGATGAGTGTTGTGTAGTCACTTTTAATATTAAAAATTGGAAGGTTTAAAATGTTCCCTTGTAGTAGCAAAAGGTGTGAAAGTAGGCACCTTATATCTTTGTATAGGTCATATTGTTCCTTCTACTTTAATTGTTTCAGAGAAAAATAAATGTTCAAGAATAGTTGCTACTATTGAGCAGGGAGAACAAATAGCTACTATAACTTTTGATACAACAATGTGGCACAACAGACTTGGTCATATGAGTAAGAAAGGTATGAAATTACTTCATTCAAAGAAAGTTTTATCAGGTCTAAGATGTGTTAATATGGATTTCTATGAAAGTTGTGTATGGAAAACAAAATAGAGTGAGTTTTGTAAAAACTAGGAAGGAAAACAAAAAGGAGAAATTAGAGCTTTTGCATACTGATGTATGGGGACTGGCTCAGGTATCTTCCCTTCAAAGCTCTCATTATTATGTTACATTTATTGATGATGCAACTTGAAAGGTATGGATTTATTTCCTTAGACAAAAATCTGATGTATTTCAAAATTTTAAGAAATGGAAATGCTTAGTTGAAAATGAGGCTGGTAAGGAATTAAAATGTCTCAGATCTGATAATGGTGATGAGTATTACAATCATGAATTTGAAGACTATTGCTCCACTAATGGTATTCATAGACAGAAAACTATTCCAAGGACTCCACAGTAAAATGGAGTGGTTAAATGCATGAACATGACTATAATGGAGCATGCAAGGAGCATAAGGTTGCATGTTGGGTTGCCCTTAAATATGTGGGTAGAGGCTATCAATACTATTGTATATTTGATTAATAGAGGCCCCTCTACTACTTTGGGTTGTGGCATTCAAGAGGAAGCATGGACTAGTAAGAATGTGAGTTATTCTATTCTCAAAACCTTTGGTTGTGAAGCATTTGCTCACATATATTCTAAAAATAGAACCAAGCTAGAAGCTAAGTCAAAGAAATGTGTATTTTCTGGATATGGCATTAATGAATTTGGTTATAGGCTTTGGGATTTTGAAAATGATAAAATTGTAAGAAGTAGGAATGACATATTGAATGAGAAAGTGTTGTACAAAGATTTTTTGTAGCAACATGAGAAGAAAGAAGATGATTATGTAGTATTGGATGATACTCCAAAAGATGATGTTCTAGCCATTTCTTATGATGTACAACAACTGCAACAACAAATACCACACACACCAATGAATGTTAGATGATCAACAAGGCACATTAGACTTCCAAAAATATTTTCTCCCTCTTTGTATTAAATTTTACTTACTGATGCTGGTGAACATAAATTCTATGATGAAGCAGTGCAGGTGGATACTAAGATTTAGTGGGAGTTTGCAATGAAAGATGAAATGGACTCTTTGTTGAAGAATAAGGCATGAGATTTATGCAAGTCACCTGTGGGTAAAAGAGCTTTAAAGAATAAGTGGGTTTATAGGTTAAAAGAAGAGGATGGAACTAAGAAAAGATTTAAAGCTAGGTTAGTTGTAAAAGGATTTGCATAGAAATAGGGCATTGATTTTGATGAGATATATTCTCTTGTTGTTAAAATGACCTCTATTTGTACTATTTTAAGTATTGTGGTGACTGAAGATTTTCATTTAGAGTAGCTTGATGTTAAAACAACCTTTCTTCATAGTGATTTCAATGAATATATATATATATATATATATATGGCTCATCCATAGGGATTTAAGGTCCAAGGTAAGGAGAACTTAGTGTGCAAATTGAATAAAAGTTTATATGGCTTGAAGCAAGCACCTCGGAAATGGTATCAAAATTTGATAGTTTTATACATGAGCATGGATACAATAGGTGTCATTTAGATAACTATGTTTACTTTAAGAGGTTGGACGATGATAGCTACATTATTTTATGTTTATATGTTGATGATATGCTTGTAGCTTGGTCTAACATGGATCATATCAAGGGGCCAAAATGCCAGTTAGCACATTCATTTGCTAGGAAGGATTTGGGGGTAGAAAAATAAATCCTTGGTATGAAGATTTATAGAGATAGGAAGAACAAAAAATTGATGCTATCTTAGGCTAATTATGTTGAGAAGGTGTTGCAATGTTTCTCTATAGAGAATGTTAAAGTTGTTAGCACACCTTTACCTAGTCATTTAAAGTTGACTAAGGAGATGTGTCCCAAGACACAATAAGAGGAGTATAAGATGTCCAAGGTACCTATTGTAGAAAGCTTGATGTATGCTATGGTATATACCAGGCTAGATATTGTACATGTAGTGGGAGTTGCTAGCAGGTATATGAGTCATCTAGGAATTGAGCATTGGAATGCAGTCAAATGGATTTTGAGATATTTGAGAGGAACCCAATAAGTGTTTACACTTTGGGGGCTCTACTATTGATTTACAGGGCTATGTTGACTTAGATGTGGTAGGGAATATTGATACTAGGTAGAGTACTATAGGTTATGTCTTTACTATTGGTGGGGTAGTTGTGAGTTGGGTTTCTAGGTTACATAAGGTTAATGCTTTATCCACTACAGAGGTAGAATATGTTGTTGCTGCAGAGGTAGCCAAGGAGATGATATGGCTTCAATTTTTCTTGGAAGAATTAGGCCATCCTTAGAAGGATAATTATTTGTTTACAAATAGTTAGAGTGCCATTCATCTTGTGAAGAATTGAGCTCTGCAGTCAAAGACCAAACACATACAGTTGTGGTACCATTTCATTCAGTCAATTTTGGAGGATGGACAGTTAAAGTTAGACAAAATACATACAAATGACAATCTAGCAGACATGTTTACAAAGGTACTAACAAGGGAGAAGCTAAAATCCTTTTCAGCTTCAGTTGGTCTTTTAGACTGAACATGAATAAAAGAACAACAGAGTTCAAGGTGGTTTGATCTAGTGGGAGCCCCATGTGGTAAAGGTATTGCTACAAGATCAATCTCCAAGTGGGAGATTGTTATCTCATGTGGAGTCTGATCAGTCCCCAAGTGGGAGATTGTTAGTTTGTGGTGACTGATCAGGAAAGTACTGTACATAATTTATAAATTCTTTGGACGATGTTGTGGCTGACATATGGCTAACATATGGCTGACATGTTGTAACCCTAAAGTGGCATAAAAATACTTGTATAAAAAGGCTTAGGGTTAGGGATTATTTTATTTTGGTGATGCAAAATTGGTTCTTGTAGCAGTATTGAGCTATAAGGGATTATGGATTGTAGTCAGGTTGTAATCATTAGATCATAATAATATCAGACTTGTTGTTTGGTGGATGTAAACCAGGGATTGGGTGAACCACATTAAATCTTGGTGTCTTGTGTTCTTTTCTAGGTGATCTATTATTTTTTGATATTGGTTATATTTTCATGTAATTTTTATTTTTGTCTGTGGTTTAATCCTAACAAAGATCTCTTTAGCTTTCAACACATATTGATATTCTTCTTCCACACTTTCCAATTTCACAAAACCTATTTCATCTTGAATTCAATATCTCGATCCATTTAGATATCTTGTAATTTTCTCAACATCATCATCTACATATCCAGATATGATATCCAATCTATAGAATTCCTTGGTATACTCTTTTGTAGTCATGTCTTTTTGTCTCAAATTTTGCATCTTTCTCAACAAGCTAACTTGGTAATTAACATGAAGGAATTTTTTCTTTAACTTTTTCACCATTTTCACTCAAGTTCTGATCTTCTCATTTCCTCTCCTTTGTTTATCAATTTGAAAATGCTCCCACCATAGTGAAGCATGACCTTTCAGCCTAGTAATTGCAAGTTTCACCTTCCTGTTATCAGGAGTGTTTTCATACTCAAAGAACTTCTCCATATTAGATATTCAATCCAACACAACATTGGTATCCAACTTTCCATCATAAGGAAAAGCTTCTACATTAGTTTTCAAATGTGCCCTAGACAATACTCTCAGTAATATTTCCTCATCTTGATCTTCTTTAGGTTCTGGATTAGGATTTGGTGCTACTACTTCATCATCACTCACATCCTCAAGATGCATTCCACTCCTTTGGGTTGTCACCATAGTATCTAATCTCATTACAATTTGTCTTAATGCATCTAACATGACATTATCAACATTTTCTCTACTATGAACCATCTTTACAAATCAGGTTCCCACAAGATCTTAACCCTATGCAAGTTATAGGTCAAATCCATAGATCTAAAACCCTACAATCAAATCCAAATCTAGGTTCTATATGATCCAATCTCCACAAGGATGAACCTCAAGCTTTGATACCACCTAGCGTAAGGAGGCAAGAAAGAACTAGGGCCAAAGGTACACCTAGTAATCCAAACTAACCTTGTAGAATAAACACAATGGAAGCAAACACACAAATAGAACAACACCATAAAGAGAGAGAGAGAGAGAGAGAGAGAGAGAGAGAGAGAGAGAGAGAGAGAGAGAGAGAGAGAGAGAACAATATTCTTTTATTGATTCATCAAATGATCAACATACATACCTAGTTGTAAGGCCTTCTGGATTATGATTAGATACAAAATACATACAAGATATAAGATCCACCATCAAATTCGTACCTCCAGATATATATGCAACAAACTTTCAAAACTTTTGCATTTTTCTGTAGACTCTCCAAATCTCTCCTAACTCTAACCCTAAGCACTCTATTTATACTTGCCAGAAAGGCTTACAGAACATTCTAGATCATTACAAAATAGAAAGGCCAACCCAACAATGGTCTAGACACATCCCAAGTAAAGATCTTATCATAAATGTCACAATCAAAATAAATCTTGTAAGTCAGCTCACACCAAAACATAAAAAATATGTCCAAAATACTGACACTCAACATCAACAGGAAAACTGGGCACATGAAGGATTACTCAACACATGAAGGATAGCTTAGCACATGAAGGATCACTTGAAACATGAAGGATAGCTTAGCACATGAAGAATGGCTCGGCACACACTATAGAGTGAGATGGGATAACACGTGAACTCGAGTGTTAACATGATGTGGGATAACCTCAACTCAGCTTAAACTTAAAAATTACTAGCACTCAACAATTACTGCAACTCAAAAACAACTAGTATAATGGACACAAATGAGCAGGATAACATGTCAACCTAGGATGCTCCTGCATCATTTTATCAATGAAAATATCATATTATGTCACTTATAATATTGTTTACTATATTATATTAATTATTTTTTTAATTGAATGATAAAATATATTATAATTCACTCATTCATTATTATTATTATTTTATTATCAGTTATTATTAAATTCTACTAGAGAAAAGTAGGGGACATGACAATCCACCCTTCCTCAAATTGCTTGTCCTCAAGCAATTAGATCCTTGGTTTAACTTAGATCCTAAAATGAAATTTCCAATTTGAGATTAGAATTGTAATATGTTTACAAATATAAGAATATTGAGAATGAGAGCATAACATTTAGATTAAAATGTACTAAGAATAATTGAAAAGATGAAAACTTATCTTGATGCATTTTAGTATTTGTCCACTAACAAATGTTCTCTGTTCTTGTAGGAATAAGCCCTTTGAGATATAGAATCTCTTCCTTACCTCCTTTCTAGGTAGTAAAACATTCAATAAGAATTTTCTCTTAGTTTTAATATTTGTTAATAATGTCCTTGGTCTAGTCTTGGCACTTCAATAAAAATTCCTCAATCTTAACATTCACTAAGAATGTTCATGATTCTCGATACTCCTTAAGAATGCCCCCACCTTTGACATTTATTGAGAATGTCCTTGATTCTTGGTTTTCACTAAGAAACATATACTAGGATATATTAAAACACAAGCATGCACAAAATATATATTCATTAGTGTATGAAGACATGATCTAGACACAAAGTATATACATTAATGTATGAAGACATGATGTAGACACAAAACATAGACATGTTAAAAACTTTGGTAGATTTCTTCTTCTAACTTGAAACAAGCCAAGGTCAAGGAAATTTTCATAGAATTTATTTCTTCACTATATTATTAACCATACACTTGAAGTTTAGATTGTTGTGACTAACTTCTTATCCCATAAACCTGCTTCATATAGTAGTACTCCAAAAACATGTATAAGAATATTATTAAATCTTATAAGTTATTAAAATATAAGATCCTAATTCCCAATTTAATTCCTTTCTTAAGGATAGGTTTTGATCATATTCTTATCTCCTGGGGGAGTGATTCCTGGGGCTCTAATTAATAGAACATCTCTCCACTAAGCACCATCTTCTCACAATACTTCTTTATTTAAGACCTTATGGATAATCAATCTTGATATATCTATCCTTCCTAAGAAACATTTATTTTTCATTCTAGGCCTTATGTATACCCACTTTGGGTGTATCCATCCTTGCATATGCATATCTTTTTTCCTAATAGTATATATTGGTTCCTTCAAAGAATACTTGATTCCCTACCTTACTTCCTTAAGAATATTCAATTATAGAATATCTTGTGAAGTACTTTAGATAGGTTACCTCTTTACCTTAATTTCATGCTAGGAATTATAACATTCAATTTAGAATGCTCCTACTTTAATCTTTATTTCTAGTTTGATAAAAATGAGGAGTTCTTTACTTAATTAATAATAATGAAGTCTTGATCTAATCTGATATATGCTATTTCCTATACCTTTCTTGATCAATATATTCTTATCACAATAAACAATATTTCATGGTTACTTTAATTGGATATGAGGATTTTTCTCTTACTTTCTTTGAGATAAAATTTCTTCACTATATGTCTAAAATAGTAATATATCACCATTTCATATCTGATAGGATTGATATATCTTGATACCAATCCTTTAAGTGATCTATTTACAAACTCTTGAACTTGAGTTCATCAATTTTATTTTTGTGCACATATGATCTTTTTTGACTTGGATTCATGACTTGTCTCTCAATCCAATTACTGTTGGTTTCTTGTCTTCTACTATAACAATATAGTAGCTAGTGTATAATATAATTGTTGTATGTTTAACTATATGCTCTCTAAATGATTTCTAAAATTTGTGTTCATATAAATTTTACTCTCTCAACTATTTTTATTTCTTCCATATATATTAAGACTATATGAGCCTCATTATACCATGCATATAAATCCAATTTATGTTCTTTAAATGTAATTATACCAAGTCCAGACAATTTATGTTTGAGTTATCTTTTTTTGTCTTTTCATCATGAGTAATTTTATATAATGATTTTAACCCTCAAGGATGGCAGGATCATGCTCTAATACCAATTTAATGTCCCTTATAGGCTAGCTTGTAATATTGGAATGATCTTCTCAAATATTTAATTTGCAAGAACTTTTCCCAATCAATCTTCAAATATATGGATTTAGTTCTTTTAAACTATGAGAGATTTTTTCTTCTTGGGAAATTCTTATAAAGATAAGATTGTCTTTGTGACTTAATACATCTTAATTTGGGTATTGATATGTTTATGGAATGTATTTGGAGTGGGACATTGATATATAAAGAGGGCTTGTTTATTCTGATATGCAATGAACACAATAATTTATGGGTAGTATATGTTCTAATGTAGTTATCAGTTGTCCTTAATGTCTTAGAATTGATTTCTAATAACATTTCTTTGATATATGTTGTTGTCACTAATTATGAGCCAGTGCAATTTACGATATTACTTCTCCAGGACTAATCAAGGGTGCAATGTATTGAACGTATGTCATTGGAAAACTTTCCAAGTGTGATGTTGCTACTTACAATATTGTATAATCTACTATCATAAATCCTCTTATTTATCTTTGATACTTGTGCAATGTCAATGTTAATTATATTGCTGTGTGCTTAAGATTATCATTTCTTTCCTATATTCTTTCCTTATTAGCTCCTTTGTCTTCCTCTATCTACCTTAACCTCTAATTCCACATCTAGATCTCTAATGTAGTATTGGTAATGGTAATGATCTAGTTTTAAGACATCATTTATATGCATATTTTGATGCTTATGTGTTGTATGACCCTTCTCTCCAATGATATACTCTCTTATGTAATCTATCCTCAATCCCTAGTGGATTATCTCCATATAACATTGAAAGGATTCATCTACAATTTGTAGGTTCTGCTATCACCTACAATATGTTCTAATCTTCATTAGATCATTGGTTCTATTATTTATTATATTTCTTGTTTGACCATGGTGCACTGAGGAGGATTGCTTTTTATTTTTTGTTTACTTGAGTGAATGAATCAACTATTTGAATGTCTATTAGTTTTGTTGGTCACATGAGACACCTAAGTGCAATAAAAGAAATCATTGAGTATAATATGAGATGCTGAGTGCAATATCTTGATGCTGACTAGAAAATTCCACTGTCCTTTGTCTTGTCAACACCTATATTTCTAGTGACATTGATGATTCTTTATGGTAGTTGTTTTATGTCTTTTTACTAAGTCAAAAATGTTGAATCAACCATTTTTTTCTCCATGCCTCACTTGTTATTTGGTGATTGTTGGCCATTTTCCCCCCGTTTTTCCCATCATCAATAATTGATCATGGATATTTTCAATGGGTTTTTTTCTTGCTATACATTAAAATAAAATTTGGTTGGAGTTAACATTTTGTGTTAGCTCTTTTCCTTCATCGTTCGAGCTAGTTCAGTTGGTTCTTTAGTTGAGTAAACTCAGTTTCCTCATTTTTCAAGTTGCGGGTTAACACACAATTTCTACCAAGGATAAAATTTTGTGTTAACCATTTTTCATCATTTCAGAGAATGACTTTTCTATTCTTTCCAAAATAGTGAAATTCACTATTTTAGAAGGCTTACCTTTTTGCTTCCACAAAATCATGAAATCACATGCTGCCTCCTCCACTATGCATTTGGGAATCTACTGACCAATAGTTTTCTTCCACATGGTGGATTCTTCTTTTGCTAGTTTTCTTTTTATCAGATGGTTGTAATATTTTTGTGTTTCTTCCCTTTGCTCTTATGAAGATGTGATGGTTGTCTGATCTTGATGCATATTTTTATATTTTGAATGCATCTCAAAAGTCTGTTTCTTATGTGGGGAATCTACATCTAGGATTGTGTTATAATATTTTGTTGGAAGATTTCTTGCAGCTTCTAGGATGTCCATATTCAAATGAATATATACATTGATGGTTTAGATCATTTCTAGGTAGATCAGACTTATTCCACATGGGTCAACTCTATAATTTTCATGGTAGGTTAACATTGTGTATTATCCCATCCTATGCTTTTGATAGCGATACAAATTATTTTTTTGTGGCCATGACACATTAAAAATATTATTCTTTAATGTTGAATGATATTCTTTGGCCTTCTTTACATGACAACTTTGTATCTTCATGCCTCTTTATTGATTATAATGATCAAATCTCATGAGATTTGATTTCTTATGGCTAGATGCATTTGTTTTTCCTTCTTAGTCACTTCAATTCAAAAAGTTAATGTCAAGATCAGATTTTACTATGATATTCATTTATTACTCTGTACAACTCAACTCCACTTTGGTTGGGGCTTGAAATTCAGGGCTAAATTAGAGTTATGTCTGAACTATTTAAAAGGCAGTTGTAAATACTTTTTTGGGGTTCTTTGATGTTTGTATTTTGTAGAAGAATTATGCTCTCCAACTTTTCCTTCCATTAATGAAGCTTCTCATTTTCTTACCTATTCTTTCCATTCTAATATTTAGTGCATGTATTTCCCTTGTAGTGAATGTTTTCTTTCAATTTTCTTGATTCATATATTGTGTTAAGTCTATTAGCAGTTACTACATAGTGAAATATCTTTAGTTTAAGCACTTCAATCTATTCCAAACCTATATGTTGTTCCTTGGAGATAGAATAGAGTCAAGACTAGTGTACTTTTGATTTTCATTGATGTCTAGTGTAGTCATAGGTAGAGCTATAACCATAGTTCTATCTCAGTGCATCACCCCCTTTCCATTCAATAATTTTATTTTAGTTTCCTTCTCCATTTTCTTTCCTAGCAGTAGTTTAGGTAAATCTTGATAGAAAGGAAGCAAGCCTTCTTCAAAGATTCAAACTTAAAGTACAAGTCCCACACTTTGAGGTTGTTTCCATTTTACAGAAGGTCATTTGAGGCTCATACCTCAAGCAAGGGTGCATACTTTTGTGTCAACAATTTTTGCCATGCCCAGTGAGACATAGATTCAACTTCATAAGTCCACTAGTTAGCCAGTTTGACAATCCATTCACTGATAAATTGGTTGTTTTTCTTGATGTGATCATCCTTTGGAGGTATTCATTCAAAATCATGGTGACTCTATGCATTTATTGGTTTCAATAGACCAAGTATTGGCATGTTTTTGATTTTCTATGTTTCCTTGAGATTTCAATGAAGGTGCTTGTTTAAATTCTTTATCATGGATCCCATTCATAGAGATGCCTCCTAATTTCCCCCATATAATGAAGAGGCTATTCCTCATCCCTCTCATCCTCTATATTATCCACAACCTAGTTATTACTAGCAAGATTACCCAGATCACCAGGAGGCTAATTTTACTCCAACCCATCATGTCATCTATGGTAATGAATATGCAAAAATTTCCCCCTCCAAGTTCATTATAGTTGAAGAGTTCTAAGAGATACAAGAGAAGAGGATCAAATTAGACCTTAGTTTAAAGCTTTTTGAGCTTCATGAGTGGTTAGGTAGTTTGAGATTCGAGATTTTTTCAACTTTCCAAGATTTTTAGCTATGTTAACAAATCATACACAGATACAAATTGTGGGAATTTTTCTTTTGTTATCATCCTTGCATCTTCTTGGCTTTGCATGATGATAGGGAGATGAGGGAGAATGAACCTTATGTTTGTAGCATGGTGTTTGATGTATTTTACATTTCTAATGAGGCTCTCTAGATCTTCTGAGGGTTGCAGCAAAAGGAAGTTTTAAAACAAAAGAAAATTAAGGAGGAGGCAAGGCTTAAGCTTTCTCAAATGTAAAGAGATGAAGTGCAAGAGCCTCAAAGGAGGAATTTTTCTACCTTTAGAAAAAGTAAACCTCAAAAAAATTCTACTTCAAGCTGCCCTAAACCTCATCCTACACTTCAGACACCTACACACATTGATGATGGTGAGCTTGCAAATGACTATTGTCCCTTCTTTGTTGTTAATGAAGAATTGGATATATCTTTTCCTATATTAGAGAAACTGGAAGAGTAGCTGCCAATTGAAGAAAAGGGGGTCAAGGAGGAAAAGAACAATGAGGTTATTCATGTTATTGAGGAACAAAGTTTGGCTTTTGAGCCAATACTTGAGGGCCTATTGCAAGAACAAAAGTTAGACCATGTTTTCCAATAGGAGGTCTCCCATAATATGGTGGAGAAAGAAACATTAACTCTACCCAATGTACATGAGGTAAAAATTACTGCCCATGAGACAACACATACTCTTGAGGGAGAAATATTGTTGCAGTAACTAGAAGCACAATGAAAGAAGTTTGAGGTAGAACTTCAAAGTGTTTGGAAGCCCAACAAGAAGAGCATAATGCAATTTTTTCAATGGAGTTGGCTAAATAAAAAGAAAGGTGTAAGAAAGAACTACAAGTGAAGTTGATGAGTATGCTATCTGCTAAATATAGATATCAAAGGAGGCACATCCAACTCTTTCTTCCACATCACGAGAGCCTACATAAGTGCAGGAGGTGCAATTTCTTGTTTGCATGGATTTAGATGGGCTAAAGGAGGAACATGAACAACCACAAATCCAACAAGAATAGAGAACACTACTAGCCATACAATTAGAGCCAACTCTTGTTGGTCATAAGGATTTGGAGGTTGTAGAGAACAATAAGGTCAAGGCTGATCTCCTAGACTCAACATCATCAAGAGAATGCCCCATCAAGCTTCTAGCACTACAATAATGGATGTTGCCCCTAGTCATACTCATTCTAGAGCATGAGGAAGATTTTCACAAGAAGGAGCAAGTTTTTCTTTCTCAAGTTCATGATGTCCTAGTGCTAGAGAGATTCATTTTTCTCAACATTGGGAAGGTGTTTCAAAGTGTAGCAATATGTCTTTCATGTTGGCTATTATTTTTAGCTACCCATGTGCATGGGAAAACAAATAAGCTCATGGGTAAGGGCAGTTACTTCAACAAGCTAGTCGATGGCTTTGTTTGATTTTTTCTTCTTGTAAATACTTGTACATATTAGAGTAGGAGTTTCTAGCTTTTCAAGAAGTGCACGAGCACATTTGCTCCCTTTTCTGGAGCTTTTTTTTTTTTGATTGCAAATTTTGCTAAGGGAATGTGGGATAACATGTCAATTCTTGATAGTGATCTATGCTTAGCAGAAAAACATCCCCTTTGAGTCACCAAGAATGTTGGCCATTTTTGCCCCCCATTTAGCCCATCATCAATAACTAATTAGAGATATTTTCAATGGGTTATTTTCTTGATTTGGTTTTGTTGGAAATAGAGATGGAGTAACTAAGAGGGGAGGGGTGAATCAGTTACCAAAAAAATAAATCCACAGATCCTTGGATGTCTTAAAATAAAGCTGTTGCTGACACTCAGTAACCACACAAATAAATGCTAAAACTAGATAGATGTTCTATTAACTTGTTAAGAATTTAAAATTGTTAACATGCATGCATAAAGAAATAATCATGAACACAAGAGACACTAGATTTAACATGGAAACCCAATTTGGGAAAAACCACCAAGTAACTAGTTACCAATTTTCACTCTTGTGAAGTGAGCCCTGTTAGGAGCCAACCTTGTTAAAGGTTACAAAACACACTATTAGGTGTGACCCTATTAGAGGATTTAATCACCCTATTAGAAGTGGCCTTGTTAGAGGTCTTTAAAAAAAATTCAACTGAATTGTCACCTTGTTAGAGGATTTACATAATGGCTGTCAAACCAACTCTATTAAGAGCTTTTGAATCACTGTTACAATGATTAGAAAGCAACAATGAAGTGATCTAAAATATATACAACTTATCTTTGCTGAATACAGATCTCTATTCTGCTTCACTAGATCCTTACTGATCAAACACAACTTTGCAGTTTCATAAGGATATCTAATCTTTCCTCAACATTCACTCATATATCCTCTTATTCATACATTCACACTCTTATGCATCCATACTCGCACACCTTATGAATTCACAACTTGAACTTTCATATATACCTTTCAGATTGTCAAGTCAGCTCAAATACAAGTTACAACAACTAAAAAAAATATTAAATCCACAACATGATTAAACTTAATTCTTTAGAACAATAAAATTCTTTGCTGCCTGACCCAACTCGATGACCATTGCTCCAGAATGGTATCCCCAGCGTTAACCAAGTGAAGCTCGATAAACATTGCAAACTTTACAACTTTTTTCAAAGACCAAGTTAACTCGATAAACACTGACCTTCCTTCATTTACCGAGTGAGCTTGGTAAAAGCTAACCTTCTTTCGCTTACCGAGTGAGCTTGGTAAAAGCTAACTTTCTCTTTGATGATCTAGTGAACTCAGTAGACATTGACTTTCCATTTGTTAACCTTGGGAGCTTGGTTAACATTAACTTTCTACTACAAGATCCTTTGATACCTGAGTGAGCTCAATAAGAGCTAACTATTATGAGGTAATTGGTAAATACTTGTTTATTAATAACAAAGATCGAGAGGTCATTTTATACAAAAGAATAAAGCAGAAAGAATAGAAATATTCTATTCTAACAAATAAAATTAAAAAAACTAAAGCTAACTAAAGCTAACTAAATATTTACAATAGATAACCATTAACTAATAATAGATGTCTTATCTATTATTGTAATACCCTCCCATAATGGTTAATCTATCTAACACACCAAGCTGTCCTCTAAATTTGACAAACTTATCAGGACCAAGAGGCTCGGTGAGAATGTCTATAGTCTGGTTGGTGGTAGGAACATACTGTAGATCTATAGTCCTATCTTCAACCAGCTGTCGTATGTAATGACAATGAACATCCACATGCTTGGTTCATTCATGGAAGATTGAATTCTATGCTAACTTGATAATGCCTCTGTTATCAACAAACAGAGTAGTTAGTCCTATTGGTGACATCTACATATCCCTAAGCATCTGACAAAGCCAAACAACTTCACATCCTGCCTTAATAGTCCATCTGTATTCAACCTCTGTAGAAGAGAGAGAAATTGCTTGTTGCTTCTTGCTGGTCCTTGTGACTGCACCGGATCCCAAAATGAACACATATCTAGATGTTGACTTTTTATCATCAATAGAGCCTGCCCAATCTGAATCTGTGAACCCACTGAGTTGAGAATTAGAACTTCAAGAATACAGAAGTCCATAATTGGAAATGCCCTTCACATAATGAAGCACACGTTTTGCTGCCATCCAATGATCAGCCTTAGGAGTTGTCATAAAGCATGAAATATAGCTGATTGTGAAGCTGATATCAAGCCTAGTAGTAGATAGGTAGATGAGGTTGCCTACTAGTTACCTATACATAGTACCATCAATGGAAGGAGAATCAGACTTGGCTGATAACTTGAGACCTTTCTCCATAGGTGTAGATGTAGGTTTGCAATCTTGCATTCAAAATTTGTCTAATAGGGCCCTAGCATATTTGGACTGAGAGATGAATATACCAGAAGACTATTGCCAAACTTCAACACCTAAGCAATAATGCATGAGGCCAAGGTTAGTCATACCAAAAGACTGGCATAAGTGTTGTTTGATTCCTTGAATCAAAAATTTTGAACTACCAGTGATGATCAGATCATCCACATAGATAACCAGAAGGATGATGTCACTGTCAGTATTCTTGATGTACAGATTTGAGTCTGAAGAACTCCTCTTGAAGCCTTGATCATTGAGGTACGTATCAATCTTGATGTACCATGCCCGAGGGGCCTGCTTCAAACCATAGAGAGCTTTTACCAATCTAAGAACTTGATGGTCTTTTTCAACAACCTTGAAACCAAGATGTTGTGTCATATAGACCTCTTCATGGAGATCACCATTCAGGAAAGAACTCTTTACGTCCATCTGATGGACCTTTCAGCCAAACTGTGCTGCCATGGCTAGGACTAATCTGATGGTGCTCATCTTTGTAGTAGGAGCAAAGGTATCCTCATAATCAATGCCTTGACGCTGAGAAAAGCCCTTTGCCACTAAATGAGCTTTATACTTATCCAAAGTACCATCTGATTTGTATTTGATTTTGTAGACCCATTTGCAGCCAATGGGTTTCTTCCTTGGTGGAAGATCAAAAAGGACCCAAGTTTTGTTCTTTAGCAAGCTCTAGTATTCAGATGTCATGGCCTGTTCCCACTCTGGAATTCCTTTAGCGTCAAAATATGTTTGAGGTTCAAACACACTGTGAATGTTGGTCATAAGAGAAAAGTTAATAGAATCTATAGTTTTTCTCTTTTTTTGAGTAGTTCTCCCATCAATGAGCTCATCATCATGAAGATTAGCAAGTTTCTTAGCCCACCACTTAGGCCGTAGAGGAGAATGACCAATAGTAGTACTAGGAGATGCTTGATCAGCAGGATCCTCATTAGAAGAATCTGGATCAAACTCAGGTGAAGCATCTTCAAAATGAGGTGATCCTACAGGAGAAGTCAGAGGTGTCTGTACAGGTATCACTAGCATGATTGGAGCTACAGGAGCTACTGAAGCCCTCCCATCAGGTGAACCTAATGGAAGCCGATCTCCCAAATCATGAGCCTGCATAGGCTGGTCTACTGGATTAGGAACAGGAGAAATAGGCATGAATGGTCCTCGCTGCTCATCATAGACTACATCGCGGATATATATGAGATGAGATGTCTCAACATCAATAAGGCGGTAGGCTTAGTGAAGACTACTATATCCAGCAAGCATCAGTTTCTGACTCTTGGCATCCAACTTGGTGCGTGAAGCATCAGGGATCCAAACAAAAGCAAGAGAGCCAAAAACCTTTAGGTGACTGATTCTGGGCTTGCGACTTAACCAGGCCGCTTCCGAAGTTTTACCTTTGATAGCCACTGTGGGTGACCGATTCAACAGATAAACTGCAGTGTTAACTGCTTCTGCCCAAAACTACTTCGAAACATGTTTGTGTTCAAGCATGGAATGAGCCATCTCGATGATTGTCCTATTCTCACGTTCAATTACACTATTTTTTTGTGGCATGTGGGGTGTGGTGAACTGGCGTTGGATGCCATGTGTATCCAAGAAGCTGGAGAAAACATTAGAACAAAATTCCTCCCATTGTCTGATCTAAGAGTAATAATAGATTTCCTAGACTCTTTTTCTACTAAGGGTTTAAACTTCTGAAATACAGTAAATGCATTGGATTTATTTTTAAGGAAATACACCCACATTTTTCTACTAAAATCATCTACAAAAAATAGAAAATACCTGTACCCAAGAATAGAAGGAGTGGCCATAGGGCCGTAGATATTAGCATGAACAAGCTGAAGTACATAAGAAGCTTGCCAAGAATCTCCACTGGGGAAAGGTGTGCGATGTTGCTTCCCAGCCTGACATGCATCACAAACTCCAAGGTGTTGAGTTTGAATCTCTGGCAAACCAAGAACAAGCTCATCCCGAGCAAGTTGTGAGAGATAATGCACATTTAAGTGCCCATATCGCTAATGCCAAAGTGTGCTAATGGAAGATCACCAAGCAGCCATAGCTAAGTCCTGAGAATCACCAGAATCAGTAATTTTGAAAAGACCATGATCTTCAAGACTAATAACAACAGTAGACTTAGTCGCCCGATCAGTGATGGTGCACTGATGTGAACTGAAGGTGATTGCCAAGTGTGGAGAATGTCGTAGCAACTGACTAACTAAGAGTAGATTTAGTTCCATCCCTAGAATGTAGTATACATCAAGGAATATGAGATTCCTCCCAATAGACTAAATTTGAATGTTGCCTTTACCAACAACCATATACTCTTCTCCACCACCAAAAATAACAGAATCTGAATAAGGCTGGTAGTCAGTAAACCAGTCTTTGCGGTGAGTGAAATGGCGAGAGGCACTTGAATCAATGTACTAGGCAGATGACTTCACATGATTTGAGGTTCTTTTAGCCATGAAGGCATAAAAAGTAGATTCTTCCTGCTCAATGTGCTCTGCACTATTCACTTTGGGTTGTGAACCTGATTGCTTAGGTTGGGCAGCTAAGCATTTTTGACATTCAACCTTCATGTGACCAAACTTATGACAATAGTTGCATTGAATGTTCTTCTTTTTGGTAACATCAGATGCTGGAGCAGAAGACTTTTTCTGAAATGGTTGTTGAAACTTTCCCTTATCCTTCTTAAAGGATTTTGCAACAAAGGCTTGCTCATTGGAGGTGGAACTGGAGCTGCTACCGAACTATTGTTTCCACTGATCTTGCTGAAGCAGCAGGGTACAGAGATCAGTGAACTTTAGATGTGATGTTAAGAGTCTCGATAAAATGCTCATAGGATTTTGGTAAACTCCAAAGAGTGATTACCACGATATCCTCTTTCTCCATCTTGCAACCAATGGCAAGTAACTGATCACAGATTTCCTAAATCCGATTCAGGTGTGCCTGGAGTGAGGTGCGCTCATCCATGACAATAGAAAACAGAGTGCTTTTCAAAAAGAAGGCTCTTCTTTTGTCGGAAGTCTCATGAAGACCTTTTAGATGTGTCCAAATTTTGGCAGCTATCTTGCTGGATGGATCTAAAAAATCTGGTCATCAGCTACAGATAGTTTGAGAAGCATTACTGCCTCTCGATTATTTAGATCCCATGTATCTTGATTAGGACCCAGAGAAGTCAGACGCTGCCTAACACCCAGAACAAGTTGATCGGTGTTTCGATATTCGAAGATTGCAATGATGTGCTACTTCTAGGTTCCATAATTGTGACCATTGAACTTGGAATTATGCTCGAGCAAAATATTTATTAGAGATGCCATGGCATGTTTTTCAATGAAAAACTATGAAAATTTGTGAAGGCATGTTCTTCGAGGCAAAAATATGGAAGATCTAGAAGAATCAGAGAATGACCCAGAAGAGAGCTCGAAAGACCTAGAAGGAATCTATTGTCATTTTTTAGATCCACTGGCTTGAAAATTAAGGCACAAAAATTGAGGCACCCCAAAAAATAGACGACAACCCAATTGAGCTCTCAAAAAACCCACCAAGAATCTGCAAACAAAATATTTTTTTGACCCCAAAAATTAGGGTTTTGAACAAAATATCAGTTAGTGGCCATGGAGGTTGAACCTTGTAAAAAAAATGGTGGTTTTTAGTTGACTAAAGCTGGTCACAGCAGTATGGAGGTCAGAAAACCGACGCCTTGAGGTTAGGCACAAGAAAAACTGACCATGAAAAATGCAGATGACTGATTTCCAAAATCTGAGTCGTCTAAAGAAAAATGTAAAGCCATTTTTGGTGTAAAATCACTAATGATTTTTTAGAAAAAATGCACTTTTCCCTATGAAAATTACTATGTGAAGATACAGACAGATGCAAATCACGCAGGATGCAGAATTTTTTTTCTTCAAACCTAGCCGAAAACTATTACAGTTGCAATTTTTGAAAAACTCAACAAAAAAACCCTACTCGAAAATCTGAGGTTTTTAGAAAGCAAGAATCACAAAATAATTTTGAAAATTGGCTCTAATAATTTAAGAAAAGAAATTATTATTTTCGAAAAAATTAAGAACTATGCTTTGATACCATATTATGAGGTAATTGGTAAATACTTTCTTATTAATAATAGAGATTGAGAGGTCATTTTATACAAAAGAATAAAGCAGAAAGAATAGAAATATTCTATTCTAACAAATAAAACTAAAAAAATGAAAGCTAACTAAATATTTACAATAGATAACCATTAACTAATAATAGACATCTTATCTATTATTGTAATGCTAACTTTACTATGTAATGTATAGGAACGTTCGCTAGACACAGTAAATTGCTTTGTTGACCATCTGAGCTTGGTAGACTTTGTCTGATGGCTAATATGACATTTGTGTAACATCAAAGACAATACACAATTAACAATTATATCCAACAATCTCCCTCTTTGGCATTGTGGTGCAGAGCACCAAGGGCATACAAAGAAGATGACAAGGAGGCAAGGTCTCAATGAAACCTAGACACAAATGCTAATTGATCTTGTTTCCTTGTATAAATGGAAAGTAGATAGGTTGATTAGTCTTGGAATAATGTGCCCATATTGTAAAGGCACTTGGTACAATTTGGTGTTCTATAAACCATGTGCCAAGTAGCCTAAAGGGCTAAATAGTACTTTAGAGGGCTAGATTAGGAAATAAGTTATGTTTTGTATCCACTTAGTGGAAAATGTCATTTCTCATGTTTTTTGAGTCATTTGAATAGGTTTGGGCAAGTTTCATAAGGTTTGAAGATCAAACAAACTAAATTGCAAAAAGTTGCAAATGTTGTCAAGCAACTTTGAAAAGTTGCTGAGCAGTTTTGAAGAAGTTGCTCGGACTGGTGTGGAACTGATTCCAACCATCCTTTGAGCATTTGATTGGTCTTATGGGCCTATTTAAACACTAAGTCATCTTCCCCTTCAGAACAGATGACATTGTATTCATTTTGCTTGAGAAATAATAAAGATCCAGTTGTTTTTTTGTCAATTTCTCTGTTGTTTGGGATCCACACGTGTGGTACGGACACCAGATGAAGGCATAGTAACATTTTTGTAATCCTTGGTGACTTACCTCTCTGTTGCACTTGGTTTGGAGGCAAAAGGAGATTGGTGCTGAAAGTTATCCTCATTTCTTCCTAAACAGCCTGCAAACCCTCACAAACCAGGGTTTGATCAAAGATGGATGTGTAGGTCGCGGCTGCACCATTCAAATTGGATCAAACCCAATGAATCTGCTAGCAAACATAATTTCCTTTACCATTTTAGGAATAGGATTCATAGTTTCAACAAGGTGGATCAGAACATTCAAGCCCTAGGCCAAATCTAACCATTGATTTGGACCCAGAATTGTAGGATTTGCAGATTTTGAGTGTATGGGATTATTAGGATCCTAGAAATTGGTGGAATCGTTGTTGTTTGATCAAGACAAGTCATCCTAAGACCAGATTTGGGGTTGAGAACCCATCCCTAGCAAGTTTACCTTGAAATCCAAGCCTAAGGTGCACATTAGGCCTGTTGAACTTTGTGAATTTGCCATATGTTGGATTAACTCTAGAATCTAAGTCTTTGGGATTTGTTAGAACATCCAAAAGGGTATCTGAAAGTGGGATTTATTTGTAGAGTTATTCAGAAGAATACAAAGTTATTGCTCTAAAACAGATTTGGGAGACCTACAAGGATTTCTAGGTCCAAACCCACATTTGTCATTGTAGTGTTTTGGGAACCAAGCTAATAGGTTGGATTGTGTCATTTGGACATATTAAGGTGTTTTGAATACATTTTTGCAGTTGGATAAGTCATTATACCCTAGATTCCTATTTTGGCCAAAATCCAGGGATTGTGTCCTTAAAGAAGGAAGTTGTCTTGAATTGATTTGTGTCTTGTGGTCATTTGATTGACTAGGAAATCATCATAACTCATTTGGGAAGGAGTTCATATAGTTGCTGAACCAAAACCAAGGTTGGTTTGGGAATTTGCCTTGATAGGAGTGCTTAGAGTGATTGGGCATCTTGTGAAGCGTTTCCACTGCCACCTCTGCATCACATTGATGGCAACACAACATGTCATAGCAAAAATGAAATTTGAAAACAAGTTTTTTTCTTATATGGAAACACCACATGTCAACATAACAATTCTCCCTCTAAGATAGAAAACTCTCCTTCTTATAGTAATTTCCCTCTGTGAATGAATTACATAACAAATTCTTTATATTTTGAATAAATTTTAGAGAGATATGATATGACAGTAAAAACTCTCCCTCTTTGACAACACACGCCAAAGACTACTCAACTCAAATGAATTTTAGTGTACCTTTAGTAATGATTCATATGCAGCATTTTCTGGTTATGCTGCATCAACTGATAGATCTTCAATCTAGTATGAGTTGATGCATCGCTAAAACTTTATTTTAGTGAACTTCAGATAGGGGAGTGACCCCTAACTTACCTCTTAGATACAACAATGCATCTTTAGGTAATGGTTTAGTGAATATGTCAGCAATTTATTCCTTTGTATGAACATATTCCAATCTGATCTCCTTATCTTGCACCAATTTTATGAAAAAAATGATATTTTATTGCAATGTGCTTGGTTTTGAAATGCATCACTAGATTCTTAGATATGTTGATTGCACTTGTATTATCACAAAACATAACAACTAATTCTTTGATTTCTACCTTCATGCCTTCCAACAACTATTTAAATCAAACAATATTAGAATAGTTTACTGCTGCAACAATATACTTTGCCTTTGTTGTAGATTGAGATGTACATTTTGCTTTTTGCTTGTCCAAGAAACCAACCCCTTTTCAAAAAAGAATGCACCTCCACTTGTACTTTTTCTATCATCAAGGTTTCCTACCCAATCAGCATCAGTAAATACTTTCAAATCCAAATTTCCTCCAAACTTATACCATAAACCATACTCTTCAGTTCCTTTCAAATATCTCATTATTCTTTTGATTGCCATCATGTGATTTTCTCTTGGTTTTGCTGAAAATCTTGCTACAATACCAATTGCAAGGGCAATATCTGGCCTAGTATGAACTACATACTGCAACTTTCCAATCATAGATCTATACACTGTTTGATCTACTTCTTTTGATTCATCTTCCTTGGTAAGTTTCAATCTGGTACACATAGGAGTCCCAACTGGTTTACAATCTTCCATTCCAAATAATTTCAATATCTCTTTGATGTATTTTGATTGAGTAATGTAGATACCATTTATATTCTGTTGAATTTGAAGACCAACAAAAAATTTGATCTCACCAAACATAGACATTTCAAATTCCTTGTTTATTTGTTCTGAAAATTCTTTGCACAGATCATCATTCCCTGTGAAAATAGTATCATCTACAAATATTTCTGTCAAGACAATCTTATTATCTGATCCTTCCTTAATATACAAGCTACTATTATCATTAGTTCTTTGAAAACCAATCTGAATAAGATAGTTATGCAATCTTTCATACCATGCTCTAGGGGCTTGTTTTAGACCATACAATGCCTTGTGTAATTTGCATACCATGTTCTTCTTATCTGGATCAACAAAACCTTCAGGTTGTTCAATGTAGACCTCTTCATCCAGTATACCATTGAGGAATGCTGACTTGACATCCATCTGATAAACTTTGAATCCTTTGTGAGCAGCATATGCTAGTAAGGTTTTGACTCATTCCAGTCTTGCAACAAGAGCAAAAGTTTCTCCATAGTCTATTCCTTCTTCTTGAGCATATCCTTTGCATACTAGTCCAGCTTTGTTTCTTGATACCTTACCATCTTCATCCAACTTGTTTCTAAATACCCACTTAGTTCCAATCACATTTTTGTCTTTAGGTCTAGGTACAAGAGTCCATGTCTTGTTTTTCTCTATTTGCACTATCTCTTCATTCATAGCCTCAATCCAACTATCATTTTCCAATGCATCTTTTACATTTCTAGGTTCAAATTTAGCAAGTAAACAAGTACCTTTCAACTTATTTCTTGCCATGGTTCCTTCAGATTTATCTCCAATGATCTGATCTGCTGAATGATGTCTCCTGACATACATAGCTAATACAAGTTCCTTGCCTTTTGAATGGATTTCATTATTGTCTTCTTGCATTTCAACTTCTGGTTCTGTCTATTCTGGCTCGATAGATACTTGATCGATAGACACTTGCTCGGTAGACACTAAATTTAACTTAGTTTGTTGTGGCTCAATTTGAACTTCTTGTAACTTGGTTATAGATGACTCGGGAGTAGAAGTTTCATGATTCTCTGATGTAACTGGTATTGTATCAGGTTCATTGAAAACAAACCTTTTATAATCTTCTGGTTCCCTTTTGCTTTCTTCTTCAGTCCTTTCTACAAACTCATCAACTTTCACATGTGCACTTTCTATGACTTTGTGAGTAGACAAGTTCAAATATCTATATGCCTTACTTTTGCATGAGTATCCAAACAATATACCTTCATCACCTTTCACATCAAATTTTTCTTTTTTAGATTCTTTCAAAATGTAACATTTACTTCCAAATACTTTAAGGTAACTTACATTAGGTTTATAGCTATACCATAACTCATAGGGGGTTTTGAATGAGTCTTTCTTCAGCTATACTCGGTTCAAGGTATAAACTATAGTGCTAATAGCTTGCTTCTAGTATTTGATAGCAATGTTCTTTTCAATCATTAAATTTCTTGCACAATCCATGATGGATCTATTTCTTCTTTCAGCTATTCCATTTTGCTAGGGTATTCTAGGGGTTGATACCTATCTTTTGATTTCTCTTTCAATGTAAAAGTTATTTAACTCATGTGAAATGAATTCTCCACCTCTATCTGACCTCAAGCATTTTAATCTTTTTCCTATTTCCTTTTCTACTCTGGCCAAACACCATTTGAACTTTTCAAATGCTTCTGATTTGTTTCTTAGATACATGACTATCATCGTTCTTGAGTAATCATCAACAAAAAGAATGAAGAACTTTTCTTCAGTATAGCTTTCAATTCCTATGGGGCCACATAAATCAGTATGCACAATTTCTAATATATCTTCAGACTGATAGGTTTTACTTTTAAAACTAGTCTTTCCCATCTTTCCAATCTGATAGTTTTTGCATAAACTGACCTCAGGTTTCTTTATGTAAGGAATGCCTCTTAGTTTCTTGAAGTTGCTTATCTTTACCAAATTATCAAAGTTTACATGACACAACCTTTTATGCCATAACCAACTTTCTTCAACTTGAGCAATGAAACATGAACACTCACCTAGTTCAAGATAGAACAAGTTACTTTTAGTTTGAGTACCTAATCCAATCAGCTTTCCTTTACCATCCAGCAATCTTGCTTTACCATGCATGAATTTTACTTTGAATCCATTATTGAGTAATTGTGCCACACTTAATAAATTATGCTTTAGTCCTTTTACCCAATAGGCATTATCACATATAAGTTCCTTGGTTAGAGAGATTCTCCCTCTCCCTTTTATAAAACAAGGTTCATTGTTACCAAATCTTACACTACCACCATCATAGTCTTCAAAGTATTCAAACTTATTTTTTTCACCAGTCATGTGATGAGAACAACCACTATCTATGATTCATGTATCATTTTTTCTCATATGAGAAATGAGTGCCATTTCCTCATCATTATCAGATTCATCTTTCACAGCAATGTAGACAATTTTATCTTCTTCCTCATCATTAGAATCATTAGAATCTTTAGCCATAAAACATGTTTTCTTACCTTTATTCTTGAATGATTTGAAATCTTTCTTGCCATTCCATTTGTGATCTTTTCCTTCATCATTATTCTACTTGTTTGGGCCCCTAGCAGTAATATGACCAACTTCTTCACATGAAAAACAGATTAGGGGTACTTTACCTTTGTATTTTTCTCTGCCTCTAGAATATTTCCTTGCTAGAAGGGCTTCAATTACTTCAAGATCACTATCTGAACTTTGGTTTGATTCATCTTCACCTTCTGATTGAGATTTCTTTTTCCCTTTCTCCTTGAGTGAAAGTTTGGCTTCAAATGCTGATTCAATGTTCTTGGAAGCTAGAACATAGTTATCAAACTTGTCCAGTTCAAATGCAATCAATCTTCCAACTATAGCCTGTAGATTTATCTTGTGATTTTCTTCACATCTTGTTTCTTGAATTGTAGAAACTTTGATTTCATAAATGGGAAGTAGAGTTCTGAGAACTTTACTTATAACTGTCTCTTCACTGATAGATGTTTTGTTAACTTGTTAAGTATTTAAAATGGTTAACATGTGTAATGCCCCGCCAAGGGATCCAAAGAATTACACTAAGTTTACCAAACAATTTTTTTTTTTTAAAGCACAAAAGATAGACCATTCATAACATTCGCGGAAGCAATAGTAACATCCAACTGAAAGTAATCATAACATAACAGATTACATTCTTCATGGATCCCTTAACGTAGTATCACATCTAAGTTAACTATTCATCTAACATCACATCCTTATGAAATAACAATGATACAACCAACATTCTTAAACTACATACAAGTGTCCTTTTTTTGTAATTACATTTTAGATTGCTCAATCATCCACTGTACATGTTACAAGGTATGAAAAGCTTAATAAAACATCCATGTAAATAAAGTACATCATCATCCAATATTAATCCATGATGCAATAAAAGTAAATGAAACTATAAACAATACATGATACATCATCATCATAAAGATATAGACATCCATCATGTAAGGTAACCATACATCACAAACATAAATAACTAAGTGCACGGTTCCTCCCAATCGTAAATAGCATCATTAGACCATCGTGGATCTTAGCCATCCCTCCGTGCATAACATTTCAAAGCATCGAAGAGATCATCGGTATTAACATAGTGGGAATTTCACTCCTAAAACATCCTACTAACATGCAAAGTAAAGCATATGATACCATCATCTAACATATGCAAATCATCAATATAGGAAACATACCAGCAAATACATCCATCATAAGGTATATCATCTATCATAATGCTCCAAGGACATAATGAAGATAAATACTAACCAAGAATGCTCTAGCCATGGTGTCTCTGACAGATCTCAAATGATAAGAGTGGAAAATACATTACCACCCGACCACGTGGAACCTAAGTGGTCCACTCCCACCATGCTGAGGAGATAATCTCAAGTCCGAAAAAGGCTATCAATTCACAAAGCACAAATCTCTATAAGTCCAGGAATCCAAAAAGTATACTACTCAAGGGTTCCATCACACAAAATTGACATCTAATTCCCAGAGGCACAACAATGACATGTAAGAAACCTACTATGCAAGCGAGAAAGTGTAATCGCATTTATCATGTACAAGTTACCCTGGCAGTTAGCTAAACTCCACGGGTCCATACTGATTGAATGCGACCACTAGTATCCTCTCATACTGACGAGGCATACTACGGAATGCAAGGTCACAACCATGCGTTCTCACTACTCCCATCCTACCCTGTACAAGCGCTCAATGCATGGGCAAGAACATCAACAATTATCTTTTTAGGTTCATTTAATCCCCATTTAGTGTGTAAATGTTATCACTTATTAACAAAACTTACAATGAGTTACCTTGGCAGCCACTTAGGGCCCCGGCCCCCATTGCAAGCCACTTCCCGACACTAAAAGTAGATTACCTACCTTAAGCTCATGGAATCATAAAATTACCATAGTCCTGTACAAGCGACTGTAAAGAAAATTCAAAAGATAATCCATAAAAAGAATCATCAAATATCCACAATAAAACCATCAACTATCCATAATAAGAATCATCAAATCTCTAAGATAAGAATCATCAAATCTCCATGAGCATCTAAAAAATATCCATAGAAAATCATGACCACAACAGTTTTGTATTGGCAACTGAAGGCATCATTGATAATCATAAGTATCCATTGGTTCTCAACAAGCAACCAAGAATATCTCAAAATCATACTGATCGAAGACTCCAAAATGGTTGAGTCAAACATGTCACAACATGAAATCATCAAAAAATAAATCAACATTTCAGTCCCATCATGGCAACTAGAAAATAATCCAAGGATAACTGATCGATGACTCAAAAATGATTAGCTCAGGTATCTCATACACATACATCTCAGCTTCACACAGGAAGACTGATCAAAAAATACAAACATTTCATAGAGCATACGATCACATTACCATGGTTGAGCTTATAAAGATCGAGACCAAATAAGATCAACATGCCATCACATCTCATAACTCCCGAGCCTCTGGTAACAACCTAGGACTAGTCAACACTAGTCAACCCAAAACCCAAAACAAGAGGCATAGAGAATACATAATGCAAACACATGTTTTGGTTTTGCTATCTTACATAGTTGAATCAAGTGTAGAGGTTTCCAATTTTCTATTTGCAAGTATACTTTCAAGTGTCTTAAGTTTCATCATTTGACCTACAAGTCAACCCAATTGTTTTCCAATAGCATTATCCTTCCATTATTAAGAATTGCATTCTAAGAATAACTTAAGGATAAATATTTACTCATTAAACTGATCATCATTGACCTTTAATTAAATTGTTCTCTTTATTTAACTATGATCCACATCCTAATTGATTAACCTATCAACTTTTCTAGGATCATTATTCATTATATTATAAGAGGGCCAATTATCATTCTTCGAATAAGAAGAATATAACTTAATTAAAATGATCAATTTAATCTACCAATTAACATAGGTATACAATCCATGAATCTTTAACATTCTAATGGTTCTCAAGTAAAACTTATTTAAATACTACTAAAGTTTGAGCCTTTTAATTTAATCATTATAACAATTAAATCATCACTAATAACCATTAAAATATCTAAGTCATTATTCAAGTCATTAGAATAAGACTTATCAACTTCGATGTATTTACTTTGCAACTTTGCTAAAAGAATCATATCAATTAAAAACTTTATTATATAACTTAATTATTAATTAACTCTAATTAATTGATTTAATTAATAATTACATAACCATATCAATGACCCAATGAATATCAGTTGATTGTTAACTAACAATAGTTTGTACGTAGAAAGTCAACTTCAATCCAATACTCAAGTATTAATATTTCAATAATAATAATAACAAGTTACTTTGGAAATCTTATCCATAATGACTTCATTCGTCATACTAATATTTTCTTAACAAATTCATGTTGATCAATCTAGAAAAATTTCCATAACTATTTTTCGATGCATTCCAAATGATATAAAGTTAACTATCTGTTAATATCATTAACTAAGACCTACTTTAACCTTACGTCTTATACCTCTTGAGATTTTGTCTAAACCAATTATTGATCTATAACTTATTGCTATACTTCAATTATTAATTAATCTCAATTTGAATTTAATTGAATTAATTAATAGTTATACCATCTATACTTATCATTCATGAATAATTGCTAACCTTAACAATTATTAATAAATAATAAACCCATTAATAATTTCATTATTATAATGATCAATATTTAAATCAGATTCATCGCTCATTCAATCATTCAATGAATATAAAGTAAATGTTAATATCTCTAAGAAGAATTGTTCTTTTAAAATCATATATAATTTTCTCAACTAAATATCTCTTATGTTGGTTGATAAATAGATTAATTATACTTCTTCTACTATTAACTAATCTTAATTAAAATAGATTAATATATAAGATTCTACTAAAGGAAGATTGCAATAATATCTTTAATTCATTCCATGCTTTGATATATATTATTTTTGTGAAGTTTAAGCATAAAGAACTCTTAGTTATGAGAGATGGAGAAATATCTGTCCTTGAATAAGATAGTCCAAGTACAACGGTCATATCTCCCTAACGAACTATTGGATCGGGCTGAAATTAAAATATGTTGGAGAGGGCTAAGTTGTGCCAATTTTGACTAGAGCGATCGAATAAATTCGATCACAATAAAAAGTTATGAATGACTGAATTCGGGTCTATCCAAGGGGCAGCGACAGGACAATTTGTGATGAATTAAGAATTTCTTGTTAAAATAATTGTTCTCTAAATTTAACCATAAAAGGGTTTGTTCATATGCATCTAAAAATATAATTGATAGAAAGATTACATCTAATCATTCAAATTTTCAACTTAGAATTTCTATTTTAATTTCAAATCTTGTCTATCTAATTTCACAATATAAATTCGAACCCAAACCCGATTAAGATCTAATTATTTCTCCTTAATTGGATTTAGAATTTTTCTATTATTTTCTTCTCATCCAAATAAAACCTCTAGATTCCAATTTCAAATACAGAGAGTATTCAGACACATAAAACCGATACGATGAAGACAGGAAGAGAAAGAGTGCAAAGGGAATATGAGAATATCACGAGTGCACCCGGACACTGATGCTAATTTGCCATGCCTCAGAAGTCCATAGAAAATCCCTTCCTTCTCCATCATTCACAATTCTTCCAAGAATTCAAGTCAATCGAATCCTCCAAGTGATTAGAAGTGCTAGAAGGAGCATAGAAGCAAGTAGAAAATATATGAGCATATGAATCTTCTCCCATGCATGTAAGCTTTGAAGCTTCTATTTTAGCTTGAAGCTTGTAGCTTCCATTAAGCTTTTTATTTAAGCTTCTATGAATTTCTGAATATCAAGAGCTCTCAAGAAACCTTTGGAATGCTTCTTGAAACCGCTGAAAGGTGTCACCAACTAAGCATGGGTCTTTTTCAATTCTTTTTGATGAGTCATAGAATTGTAGACACCTTGTGCTTAATTAATGCACTAATCCCCGTATTTTTAACACATGTTAATTCCCATGCAAGGTTATAACTCCAATTTACTTTACTCTTTCCAATTTAATTAATTTATTTATTAAGTCTCATGCACTAACTTTAATTTCTCCACTTTTCAATCTTAATATATTTATATTTTAATCATATGAGATTTAGAATCTTTTAATAATTTAAAATATATTTTCCACTTTTAAATTTCATTTTCCAAAACTTTATTGCTAAAATATTTATTAGCTTTAATAATAATATTATTTAGTCATTTATTTAAAAATGAGCTCCAAATATATTATTATTAAAATAAATATTGTCACATTCCAAATTTAATATTATAACTTTTATCTTCCAATTTAATTATTTTATTTTCAATTTTAATTATTTTATTTAATTAATTTTTCAATTAATTAAATAAAATAAATATTAAAATATTATGTTAATTTTTTATTTAATCAAACCATTTATTAAATCTTTTAATTAGGCTTAATTAATAGAAAATACTCCAAAGACTCACAAAGGTAAAAATACGAAAAACCCATCATAGCCAAAATACATACAAATCAAACCAAGGAGTTTATATCACGAATTACATCATCTGACGTATTCGGAAGGTACTCAACTTAGATACTTGTCCTAATTTTTCAATTAGAACAAATGGCTTAAAGGGTTGGGATTTGGACTTGAGAATTTATCTCCCCTCTCTTATCATTGAGATAATGTGATAAGGTACGCTCATCTTGGCAATTCAAAGAAGTCGATACCCGGTACCTGCAACCTATATAAAAATTATGCATGTACAAGCACAATATATACTAAACTAAATAGGCAATGACAGGAAGTGGTGCATCGTGTAGATCTCGACTAGCAGGTGACTACGACTCCCTTCCTTAACCACATCAGACATGCCATACAAAAGAAAACACGTAAAGTAAACACGCACACCATACACATGCAAGTATGGGGTAAGTATCCATAAGAAATCACATATGATAATAAATCATCTTACTAATCATCATTAATAACTGGAACCAATGTAATAATCACTATCAATAATTGCAAACACTAAAAATAATCTCCATACATACATGAAATGTAGAGTCTAAGTAATCTCATCACATAATAAACTGAATCCATAGCACAATATCTGATAATCTCATATTAATGTTACTAATAATCAACATGAAACTAGCTCTAAAAGAGTTTAGCAATGATAATAAAATGTGAACCAGGGGCAGGCACTACATCCACCCCCCCTGGGATTAGGCTTACTCCTGGAAGCCTACAAAAATGAAAAGCTAAGATACTCACTATGCGGGTCCCATTGAACCCTTTTCCTCCCTATAGGGGAATATGATTCCACTAAAAATTTTACAACACACTTAGAGCAATATGATTCTAGTGTAATAGTAAACCAAAAACTATATCGATCCAACATCATTCCTTTAACAAGTACTGAAATATATCCCTTAATACATTCTAAACAAGAACAACTTAATGCTTGCAAAGATAAACAAAGGTATACTACCTTGAAACTTAGATAAAAGATACATGTTTTGCAACTAGAATAAATTTTCAATTTTTAGTTTTGCCTTCGTTTAAGTTTTTAGTAGAATTTTCAATTTTGAAACCTAAGTGTAGAAGTATGAAAAATATGCAAGTAATAATTTTAAGTTTTGTTTCAGTTCACCTAGTTTTCAAGTTTTCAGTTTGAAAGAGATACACATGATAGTTCAAAGTTTTCATTTTGTTTAACTAGTTACAACTAGTGACATTCCAATATACCCAGAGCTCTCAATGTTGAAACTCGGGCTCTAATACCAAATGTAATGCCCCACCAAGGGATCCAAAGAATTACACTAAGTTTACCAAACAAATTTTTTTTTTTAAAGCATGAAAGATAAACCATTCATAACATTTGCGGAAGCAATATTAACATCCAACTGAAAGTAATCATAACATAACATATTACATTCTTCATGGATCCCTTAACGTAGTATCACATCTAAGTTAACTATTCATCTAACATCACATTCTTATGAAATAACAATGACACAACCAACATTCTTAAACTACATACAAGTGTCTTTTTTTTGTAATTACATTTTAGATTGCTCAATCATCCACTGTACATGTTACAAGGTATGAAAAGCTTAATAAAGCATCCATGTAAATAAAGTACATCATCATCCAATATTAATCCATGATGCAATAAAAGTAAATGAAACTATAAACAATACATGATACATCATCATTATAAAGATATAGACATCCATCGTGGATCCTAGCCATCCGTCCATGTGTAACATTCTAAAGCACCAAAGAGATCATCGGTATTAACATAGTAGGAATGTCACTCCTAAAACATCCTACTAACATGCAAAGTAAAGCATAGGATACCATCATCTAACATATGAAAATCATCAATATAGGAAACATACCAGCAAATACATCCATCATAAGGTATATCATCTATCATAATGCTCCAAGAACAAAATGAAGATAAATACCAACCAAAAATGCTCCAGCCACAGTGTCTCCGACGGATCTCAAATGATAAGAGTGGAAAATACACTACCACCCGATCGCGTGGAACCTAAGTGGTCCACTCCCACCGTTTTGAGGAGATAATCTCAAGTCCCAAATAGGCTATCAATTCACAAAGCACAAATCTCTATAAGTCCAGGAATCCTAAACGTATACTACTCAAGGGTTCCATCACACAAAATCAACATCTAATTCCCAGAGGCACAACAATGACATGTAGAAAACCTACTATGCAAGCGAGAAATTGTCATCGCATTTATCACGTACAAGTTACCCTGGCAGTTAGCTAAACTCCACAGGTCCATACTGATCTCATGCAGCCACTAGTATCCTCTCATACTGATGAGGCATACTACGAAATGCAAGGTCGCAACCATGCGTTCTCACTACTCCCATCCTACCCTGTACAAGTGCTCAAGGCATGGGCGAGAACATCAACAATTATCTTTTTAGGTTCATTTAATCCCCATTTAGTGTGTAAATGTTATCACTTATTAACAAAACTTACAATGAGTTACCTTGGCAGCCACTTAGGGCCCCGGCCCCCATTGCAAGCCACTTCTCGACACCACAAGTAGATTACCTACCCTAAGCTCATAGAATCATAAAATCACCATAGTCCTGTACAAGCGACTGTAAAGAAAATTCAAAAGATAATCCATAAAAAGAATCATCAAATATCCACAATAAAACCATCAAATATCCATAATAAGAATCATCAAATCTCTAAGATAAGAATCTTCAAATCTCCTTGAGCATCTAAAAAATATCCATAGAAAATCATGACCACAACAGTTCTCTATTGGTAATTGAAGGCATTACTGATAATCATAAGTATCCATTGGTTCTCAACAAGCAACCAAGAATATCTCAAAATCATACTGATCGAAGACTCCAAAATGGTTGAGTCAAACATGTCACAACATGAAATCATCAAGAAATAAATCAACATTTCAGTCCCGTCATGGCAACTAAAAAATAATCTAAGGATAACTGATCGATGACTCAAAAATGATTAGCTCAGGTATCTCATACACATACATCTCAGCTTCACACATGAAGACTGATAAACAAATACAAACATTTCATAGAGCATACGATCACATTACCATGGTTGAGCTTATAAAGATCGAGACCAAATAAGATCAACATGCCATCACATCTCATTACCCCCGAGCCTCTGGTAACAACCTAGGATTGGTCAACACTAGTCAACCCAAAACCCAAAACAAGAAGCATAGAGAATACACAATGCAAACACATGTTTTGGTTTTGCTATCTTACATAGTTGAATCAAGTGTAGAGGTTTTCTGTTTTCTGTTTGCAAGTATACTTTCAAGTGTCTTAAGTTTCATCATTTGACCTACAAGTCAACCCAATTTTTCCCCGATAGCATTATCCTTCCATTATTAAGAATTACATTCTAAGAATAACTTAAGGATAAATATTTACTCATTAAACTGATCATCATTGACTTCTAATTAAATTTTTCTCTTTATTTAACTATGATCCACATCCTAATTGATTAACCTATCAACTTTTCTAGGATCATTATTCATTATATTATAAGGGGACCAATTATCATTTTTCGAATAAGAAAAATATAACTTAATTAAAATGATCAATTTAATCTACCAATTAATATAGG
Source organism: Cupressus sempervirens (assembly GCA_028749045.1). NCBI lineage: Eukaryota > Viridiplantae > Streptophyta > Pinopsida > Cupressales > Cupressaceae > Cupressus > Cupressus sempervirens. Next base: position 691,157,697 of record CM053791.1, on the reverse strand, counting down.
TATACAATCTATGACTCTTTAGCATTCTAATGGTTCTCAAGTAAAACTTATTTAAATACTACTAAAGTTTGAGCCTTTTAATTTAATCATTATAATAATTAAATCATCACTAATAACCATTAAAATATCTAAGTCATTATTCAAGTCATTAGAATAAGACTTATCAACTTCGATGTGTTTACTTTGCAACTTTGCTAAAAGAATCATATCAATTAAAAACTTTATTATATAACTTAATTATTAATTAACTCTAATTAATTGATTTAATTAATAATTACATAACCATATCAACGACCCAATGAATATCAATTGATTGTTAACTAACAATAGTTTGTACGTAGAAAGTCAACTTCAATCCAATACTCAAGTATTAATATTTCAATAATAATAATAATAACAAGTTACTTTGGAAATCTTATCCATAATGACCTCATTCGTCATACTAATATTTTCTTAACAAATTCATATTGATCGATCTAGAAAAACTTCCATAACTATTTTTCGATGCATTCCAAATGATATAAAGTTAACTATCTCTTAATATCATTAACTAACACCTACTTTAACCTTACATCTTATACCTCCTGAGATTTTGTCTAAACCGATTATTGATCTATAACTTATTGCTATAATTCAATTATTAACTAATCTCAATTTGAATTTAATTGAGTTAATTAATAGTTATACCATCTATACTTATCATTCATGAATAATTGCTAACCTTAACAATTATTAATAAATAATAAACCCATTAATAATTTCATTATTATAATGATCAATATTTAAATCAGATTCATCACTCATTCAATCATTCAATGAATATCAAGTAAATATTAATATCTCTAAGAAGAATTGTTCTTTTAAAATCATATATAATTTTCTCAACTAAATATCTCTTATGTTGGTTGATAAATAGATTAATTATACTTCTTCTACTATTAACTAATCTTAATTAAATTAGATTAGTACATAAGATTCTACTAAAGGAAGATTGCAATAATATCTTTAATTCATTCCATGCTTTGATATATATTATTTTTGTGAAGTTTAAGCATAAAGAACTCTTAGTTATGAGAGATGGAGAAATATCTGTCCTTGAATAAAATAGTCCCAGTATGACGGTCATATCTCCCTAACGAACCATTGAATCGGGCTGAAATTAAAATATGTTGGAGAGAGCCAAGTTGCGCCAATTTTGATTGGAGCGATCGAATAAATTTGATCACAATAAAAAGTTATGAATGACTGAATTTGGGTCTATCCAAAGGGCAGTGACAAGACAATTTGTGATGAATTAAGAATTTCTTGTTAAAATAATTGTTCACTGAATTTAACCATAAAAGGGTTTGTTCATATGCATCTAAAAATATAATTGATAGAAAGATTACATCTAATCATTGGAATTTTCAACTTAGAATTTCTATTTTAATTTAGAATCTTGTCTATCTAATTTCACAATATAAATTCGAACCCAAACCCGATTAAGATCTAATTATTTCTCCTTAATTGGATTTAGGATTTTTCTATTGTTTTCTTCTCATCTAAATAAAACATTTAGATTCCAATTTCAAATACAGAGAGTATTTAGATACATAAAACTGATATTATGAAAACAGGAAGAGAAAGAGTGCAAAGGGAATATGAGAATATCACGAGTGCACCTGGACACTGATGCTAATTTGCCATGCCTCAGAAGTCCATAGAAAATCCCTTCCTTATCCATTATTCGCAATTCTTCCAAGAATCCAAGCCGATTGAATCTTTCAAGTGATTAGAAGTGCTAGAAGGAGCATAGAAGCAAGTAGAAACTATATGAGCATATGAATTTTCTCCCATGCATGTAAGCTTTGAAGCTTCTATTTTAGCTTGAAGCTTGTAGCTTCCATTAAGCTTTTTATTTAAGCTTCTATGAATGCCTGAATATCAAGAGCTCTCAAGAAACCTTTGGAATGCTTCTTGAAACCGCTGAAAGGTGTCACCAACTAAGCATGGGTCTTTTCCAATTCTTTTTGATGAGTCATAGAATTGTAGACACCTTGTGCTTAATTAATGCACTAACCCCCGTGTTGTTGACACATGTTAATTCCCATGCAAGCTTATAACTCCAATTTACTTTACTCTTTCCAATTTAATTTATTTATTTATTAAGTCTCATGCACTAACTTTAATATCTCCACTTTTCAATCTTAATATATTTATATTTTAACCATATGAGATTTAGAATCTTTTAATAATTTAAAATATATTTTCTACTTTTAAATTTCATTTTCTAAAACTTTATTGCTAAAATATTTATTATCTTTAATAATAATATTATTTAGTCATTTATTTAAAAATGAGCTCCAAATATATTATTATTAAATTAAATATTGTCACATTCCAAATTTAATATTATAACTTTTATCTTCCAATTTAATTATTTTATTTTTAAATTTAATTATTTTATTTAATCAATTTTCTAATTAATTAAATAAAATAAATATTAAAATATCATGTTAATTTTTTATTTAATTAAACCATTAATTAAATCTTTTAATTAGGCTTAATTAATAAAAAATACTCCAAAGACTCTCAAAGGTAAAAATATGAAAAACCCATCATAGCCAAAATACATACAAATCAAACCAAGGGGTTTATATCATGAATTACATCATCTGACACATTCGGAAGGTACTCAACTTAGATACTTGTCCTAATTTTTTAATTAGAACAAATGTCTTAAAGGGTTGGGATTTGGACTTGAGAATTTATCTCCCCTCTCTTATCATTGAAATGATGTGATAGGGTATGCTCATCCTAGCAATTCAGGGAAGTCGATACCCGGTACTTGCAACCTGCATAAAAATCATGCATGTACAAGCACAATATATACTAAACTAAACAGGCAATGGTAGGAAGTGGTGCATCGTGTAGATCCTGACTAGCAGGTGACTACGACTCCCTTCCTTAACCACTTCAGACACGCAATACAAAAGCAAACATGCAAAGCAAACATGCACACCATACACATGCAAGTATGGGGTAAGTATCCATAAGAAAACACATATGATAATAAATCATCTTACTAATCATCATTAATAACTAGAAGCAATGTAATAATCATCATCAATAATTGCAAACACTAAAAATAATCTTCATACATACATGAAATGTAGAGTCTAAGTAATCTCATCACATAATAAACTGAATCCATAGCACAATATCTCATAATCTTATAATAATGTTACTAACCATCAACATGAAATTAGCTTTAAAAGAGTTCAACAATGATAACAAAATGCAAACCAGGGGCAGGCACTACAACATGCATGCATAAATAAATAATCATGAACACAAGAGACACCAGATTTAATGTGAAAACCCAATTTGGAAAAAACCACCAAGTAACTAGTTACCAATTTTCACTCTTGTGAAGTGATCCCTGTTAGGAGCCAACCCTATTAAAGGTTACAAAGCACACTGTTAGGTGTGACCCTGTTAGAGGATTTAATCATCCTATTAGAAGTGGCCTTGTCAGAGGTCTTTAAAAACAATTCAACTGAATTGTCACCTTGTTAGAGGATTTACATAATGGTTGTCAAACCAACTCTATTAAGAGGTTTTGAATCAATGTTACAATGATTAAAAAGCAACAATGAAGTGATCTGAAATATATGCAACTTATCTTTGCTAAATATAGATCTCTATTCTGGTTCACTAGATCCTTACTGATCGAACACAACTTTGTAGCTTCATAAGGATATCTAATCTTTTCTCAACATTCTCTCATATATCCTCTTATTCATATATTCACACTCTTATGCATCCACACTTGCACACCTTATGAATTCACAACTTGACCTTTCATATATACATTTCAGATTGTCAAGTTGGCTCAATTACAAGTTACAAAAACTAAAAAGAATATTAAATCAGTCGGCCCCACAAGATGATTAAAGTTAATTCTTTAGAACAATAAAATTCTTTTCTGCCCAACCCAGCTCGGTGACCATTGCTCCAAAATGATATCCCCAGTGTTAACCAAGTGAAGCTCAGTAAACATTGCAAACTTTGCAACTTTCTTCGAAGACCGAGTTAACTCGGTAAACACTGACCTTCCTTCATTTACCGAATGAGCTCGGTAAAAGCTAACCTTCCTTCGCTTATCGAGTGAGCTCGATAAAAGCTAACTTTCTCTTTGATGACCAAGTGAACTCGGTAGACATTGACTTTCCCTTTGTTAACCTTGGGAGCTTGGTTAACATTAACTTTCTGCAACAAGATCCTTTGATACTCGAGTGAGCTCGGTCACAGCTAACTTTACTATGTAATGTACAGGAATGTTTGGCAGACACAATAAATTGCTTTGCTGACTGTCTGAGCTCGGTAGACTTTGTCTGATGGCTGATATGGCATTTGTGTAACATCAAAGACAATACACAATTAACAATTATGTCGAACAGGTTTAACATGCAATTTGGTTGGAGTTAACATTTTGTGTTAGCTTGGTTCATTCATCGACTAAGCTAGTTTACTTTGTTCTTTGACTGAGTAAACTTAGTTTCCTCATTTATCACATTGTGGGTTAACACACATTATTTGTCAGGGTTAACATTTAGTGTTAACCATTTTTTTCCATTTTGAATAATGATTTTGCTTCTTTTTCTAAAATAGTAAAATTCTCTATTTCAGAAGGCTTACATTTTTACTTCCATAAAATTATGAAATTACATATTGCGTCCTCCACTGTGCATTTGGGAATCTACTAACCAAATGGTTTCTTCCATGTGGTAGATTCTTCTAGATTTGGGTTGCTTTTGATTGAATGGTTCTCATAATTTTTCATTGCTTCCCTTTGCACTTGTGAAGATGCGATGGTCGTTAGATTTGGATGCATATTTGGATATTTTGAGCACACTTTATTTGTAAATTTGTTATGTGGGGAATCTACATCTATGATTGTGTTATAATCTTTTGTTGGGAGATTTCTTTCAACATCTAGGCAATCCATATTCAAATAAATATCTATATCAATAGTTTGGATCACTTTTTGGGAAGATCAAATTTATTCCGCATGGGTCAACTCTATAATTTTTGTGGTGGGTTAACATTGCATGTTTATCCCACATTTTTTTACAATGATGCAAATTCATTTGTTGTGGCCATGACACATTACAAGGACTATTCTTTGATGTTGAAAAAAATTCTTTGGCCTTGTTTGCATGACACCTTTGCATCTCCATGTCTCTTTATTTATTGTAATGATCAAATCTAATGGAATTTTATTTCTTATAGTTGGGTACATTTGTTTTGCCCTTCCTTTCACTTCACTATAACAAGTTGATTTCAAGATCATATTTCACTCTACTATTCATTTATTTCTCTTTGCAACTCAACTCCACTTTGGTTGGGGTTTGAATTTTATGGTTAAATCACAGTTATGCCTAAACTCTTTAAAAGGCAGTTGTAAATACATTTTTTGGGTTCTTCATTGTTTGTATTTTGTAGTAGCATTATGCTCTACAACTTTTCCTTCTATTAATGAAACTTCTCATTTTCTTAACTATTCTTTTAATTCAACTATCTAGTGCATGTGTTTTCCTTGTAGTGAATGCTTCTTCTTTTTTTTCTTGATTCATATGTTGTGTTAAGTCTATTAGTAGTTGCTACATAGTGAGATATCTTTCATTTAAGCACTTCAATCAGTTCCAATCCTGCATGTGGTTCTTGGAGATAGAATACAGTCAAGACTAGGGTATTCCAGATTTTTATTAATGTGTAGTGCAATCATATGCAGAGGTGTAACCATAGTTCTATCTTAGTGCATCACCCCCTTTCCCTTTAATGATTTTCTTTAAATTTCATTGTCCCTTTTCCTTCCTAGTAGTAGTTTAGGTGCATCCTAGTAGTAAGGAAACTAACCTTCTCTAGAGATTCATCCTCAGAGTGCAACTCTCACACTTGGAGGTTGTTTGCATATTACACAAGGTTGCTCTAGAGTCATAACTCTATAAAGGGTGCATACTTTTATGTTAATAGTGATTACTATTAGTGAAACAAGGACACCATTCACCATATACACCCTTGGATGACTTACATCCATGTTGACTTATATAACTCTCATCATTTTGGAGAATGTCTCAAAGAGTTTCTCTTCTGTGTATAATTCTGGAGTACGATTGACACTTTTCTTTGAGATAATACCAAAAACATATATAAGAGAGGAGTAGTAGATTTATAGATCCTAGATTCTGTGATCGTTTAATCTCATTTGACATGTTCTTTTTTATGAGATATCTTTGTAGGAAATGTATCTTCCAATTGATTTATCTTTAACCATAGTAAAGGGAAAGTGCGTGTAATTGGTTTTTCATTCAATGGTGTTCTCCTAGTCTTTGATGGTAGTATAGATTGATTTTTTATTTATTGCTTTCAATGATTAACTTGTTCTCTAAATCCTAGTCTAGGAATCATTGATTTTCTAAAAACTGATTTGGATGTCTATCTCTTTTTCTTCCCATTTTAGTCACAGAACTATCATTAGTTACATTTGCACAAGAGGGAGAAGGATGGGTTTCTCCAAAGGTCAGAACTATTACATTTAGTTGATTATTTATTATGATTATTATAATTTTCACTATCTTTGATATTATAATAATATTTATTATGATATATCAATCTTAATGTTTGATATAATGTATAATGTACATTATATAATATTTTAGTTTCATATTCATTATTTGAAAAATATTTAATATTTGATTTATATGAATTAGACAAAGAATCAAATAGAAAATATATTATATTCATTAAATGAATTATTATCTATTTATTAAACATATGTTCCATACATTATTACTATTATCATGAAATGATATGATATTTTTGTCAAGAAAATGTCATATTATGTCATTTATAATATTGTTACTATATAATATTATATTAATTAGTGTTTTAAATTGGATGATAAATTATATTATAATTTATTCATTCATTGGTATTTTTATTATTGTATTATCACTTACTATTAAATTCTACTAGAGGAAAGTAGGGGACATGACATGGACATATTGTCAAATGTGAGGCAGTTTTCATCAAGACCTTAAGTTGGGTTAAGTTTGTTAAGAAGAAGTTCTTGATTCAGTAGACAAATTGTTGACTATGAGGTAGGTTGCACAAGGTGCTTTTATTGCATGAATTTTATCTTATGAAGACTTGAGCATAAAGAAGAGAAAGAAGAAGAGGAATTTTGTGATTGGATAGATTATGAGGATTCCTAGACTTTAGAAAATTAGGGTAAGAAATCAAGAGGCATTACAAGTTACATTCTTTGATTTGTAGAAGCAAGTGAATGAGTTTGAAGAAAAGTTACATAAGAAAAGAGTTATTCATTAGAAAAGAGATGTTGGAAATTCTTTAAATGCAATAAAGAAAGAAGATACATTAGAGTGTCACACATAGATTACAAAAGAAGAGGAAGACCATAAAGATGAAAAATTTGTAAACCTGAAGTTGAAGAAGGTGAAAAAGAAGAGGAAAAATATGAAGAGGACAAGACTTGTGAACTTGAAGTAGATCAATATAATTAGAAGACTAAAATACTAGATGAAGAGTACAATGCCTTGCTTGGAGGTCAGCAAAGTGAATCGGTTAGATACCTTATTGAAGACACAAATGAAGAAATCATAGATGAAGAGGTAAATTTCTATGAATCATGGGATGCTAAATTTGAGATGGATTTGAAAAACAATAATGATTCTTTAAATGATGATATTGTTAATGATGTCTGGTATGAAAAAGAATATTTGTATGTTGTTGTTGAGTATATTACAACAGTATTAGATCTTGCAAGATTGAAGGTCAATGAGAGTAATACCTGGATGAAGTTAATTGCAAAGGAGTATTATTAGTAGCAAACACTTGTTCTAACTAGATTTTGGAAAACAAGAAAGAAGGAAGAAAAATCATCGAGGAGAGAGAAACTGACAAAATAGGAGGAAAAATAAAAATAAAATAGAAAATGAAAAAAAGAGGGGAAAAGGGAATTTCATTTACCAATGTGCATGGGTGGCATAAAAAGAAAAATAAAAAATATAGTTGTCATTTTATTTATTGAGGTGTGTAGGTGGCATTTTAGAAGTTTGTGGAAAGTTCCTTAAATCATACATTTAATATTTGTTGTGATCCACAAAGGCAATATAGCTTTCTAATTGGACCACATGGTGGTGTTTAGTCGTCATTGAGTGAGAATTTAATTTTTTTGTAAGGTAGTTGCATTTACTTTTTATCCCACATTGATTTTGTTTGTAATATCTTGGGTGGTAAGTGTCTATATAAGAAAGGCATATGAGCATTTTAAATGAAGCTCTCATGATGTAATATCTTGTAAGAAATATTTTGAGGTGAAAGATCTTAGTGTGTAAGATATTAGTTGGAAAGCTCTTGTGGTAGAAGCTTTGGAGGTGAAATATCTTAGTGTATAAGATCTTAGTTGGGAAGATCTTCTTGGTGAAGCTCTTTGAGGTCAATCTCTTTGGTTGTAAGCCCTTCTTGTGTAGAAGCTCTTGGTGTGCAATCTAGTTGGAAGCTCTCTTATATTGTGAGAAGTTGGAGTTCTCTCATTTGGATAACTTTTATTGAATCTCAAGTATTAATGGATGCTTTGTAAAGAATTTTTTCATCTATTTATCTCCATATTGTAGGCTTTTGGTTATGAGTTGGTAAGGGTGTTGTGGCCCTACATCAATGAAAAAAATGTTGAATGACATTGGAGTTTATTTTATAGAGCTTATTATCGTAGATTATGATAACATGGGTACAATGAGTATGTCAAAGAATCCAATTTTACATTCAAAGACAAAGAATGTATCTACAAAGTATCAATTTTTGAGATACCAAGTTACATAGATGGAAATCATATTGGAATATATCAGTACATTAAAGGAGCATATAGTGGACACATTTATAAAGCCTTTTATGAAGGATACTTTAGAGTACTTGAGAGGTATACTTGGGGCTATGCCAATGCGTTCTTTTGAAAATCTGATTACATCAGTCTAGTGGCAACATATCACTATTCTTTTATCTAGACTAGATTCTTGATTCTTCCTCTATGGGGGAGTATCTGTATTTGAGCCGTGTTAGGAAGAACTCTTGGTAATTGTTATTTAATAGTGTCATTGGATACTTGAGCTTATTGTATATATTATGTGTTTGATTGACATAATCATACCTTTTTCATTGATGTGAATGGGGGAGAGTAGCACATGAAAAAAATCCTTTGTATATTTGGGAGAAATATATATGTTTGGGAGAATAGAAAATATCTTATGGAGAGAGTAATACATGAAATCTATACACACACACACATATATACATATATATATATACATATATATACATATATACATATGTATGTATATATGTATATATATATATATACATACATATATACATATATATATGTATATATGTATATATATATACATATATACATACATATGTATATATGTATATATATACATATATATATATACATATATATATATATATATACATATATATATATATATACATATATATATGTATGTATATATATATATATACATATATATATATATATACATATATATATATATATACATATATATATATGTATGTATATATATATATATATATGTATATATATATATATGTACACACACACACACACACACATATTGATGTTAATGGGGCAAATTGATGTTCCTATGAGAAATTGATTTTATTGATGAAGAGGATTTAAAAAAAAATTGATGTATGAGGGAGATTAAAACCTTCCTTATGCACATTGGTTACAATACAACAAACATTTATAGGGGAGTAGATGCAAAAAAGATATTTAGTATTCATGGAACTTAGATATTTTTCATCTATGTTGCCATCAATGCCAAAGAGCAGGATTGTTAGCATGAATGTTGATGATATTCCTATGGTGGGGGTATCCTAGTATTCTTTGAGAGATGATATAGTGGTCATATGTTGCATTCATGGTGCTTTTTATCATTGCTGTCAGTGTAAATGTTATTTAATGATGTTGCCAGAGTAGTAGGTAGAGATTGAGGCCATGCAATTCAAGGACTAAAAATGAGGGCATGTGTAGTTGAAGATGTGTTATACAAAGTATGATGTGGTTACAAGTGCATGAAAAAATAGAAAGATAGTGGAGAATTATTTGATATTTATTGAAGATATCATTCAGACGTAGTACTTGTGTAGCAGTGACTAATGTTTTGATTGTATCTCCTAATAGAGATAGAATCTAGTTAAGAAAATTTGTTTAAAGTTATAAGACATGATGAAGATTTTGTGGTCAAACACACACATCTTGATGAGTATTAGGTGAAGAATTTTGAAGACTATGAGCCAATAGTTTGGTTGTAATTGTGAAAAGATGTAATATTGTAATGAAACATTTAAATGTAATATCTTAATATGGTCCTATATTATTATTATAAATTGAGACATCCCCAATGTAAACTCAATAACTAATTCTTAGACTTGGTATAAAGGAAATATTATTTCCTTGCAAGAGTGTGATTGTGAAATTTAAGTGATGATATTGTGTAATGTGAGTATGCAAACTTGTATGTGAGATCTAGTGAATGTGATATTTAATATCTTTTAATTAAAGAAGTGTTCAGTATAGATGAGGCAAAATGAGATGAAAAAGAGATTATATTTGGGAAAGAAGTTTCTATAGATAGATATTTATTTTTATTATTTTGAGAAGGATAATACTAATACCATCTGGACATTGAGTTCAATGGTCTTTCCCTTGATTCTTTTGGATAGTGGGTCCTTCTACCTTCCAAAACTTTTAATAGAGTTAAAATATTCTAATTGGGATTCAAAGTCTCCTAATAGGGATTGATATGTACTAAATATATTTTTTTGAATCCAAACATTGTCCATCATCTTATAAGGAACTTCTACATTAGTACATCATTTTGTGCCTACCATCCCCACTAGGGTTTTACCTTTGATCAAGGGTTTTCCCAATTAATAAAATTTTGTTTTATTATGTATGGTTATCCTTTTGTGGTTGTTACATCTATATTTTACATATTTTGGATGTATTAAATATATTAAGAGTTGTTTTTATGTAATAACTAATTCTCCCCCCTCCCCCCCTCTTAGTTATCTTGGTGGATTTTACTTTCTAACATAGCTTATAGAAAAAACACCCATTGTAGATAAGACATGAGTTGGACATGTTGAAGGAGAATATTCTAAAGGATTTGAAATAAAAAAGAAAACAAGAACTTGTGAATCAACAACCTATTCAACAAGAAGATTAGAATAATCAAGTACCTAATCAATCTAAAAAGCCTAGAGCTCCAAGGAGATAGTTCAATGGAAGATGCTTTGCATGCAACCAACTTGGACATATGAAGAAGAACTACATAGGTATGTTGATGTAGGAGCATCTTGGGTTGCCTTTTAATCATGCACTTTTTTTGTTCATTCTAACAGTTCAAATCAAGTTCTTTTAGACCTTATTGAGCTCTTTAGTGTGAACTAAGTTGTTCCTCTAGTGGTCAAGTTCCATCAGTGTGAACCGATCTATTCCTATTTTGACTGAGTATTTCTTGATTCCCCATGTGATCCTATGTTGATGATGCTTGAGTCTTTCTTTGACTGAGTTGTCTATGTGTTTGGTTCTCAGTTGGATCCAACTCTTGTATTTAATTTAGATCATGAATTTAATGTTAAGATCTTGTCTAAGGATGAGTGTTGACCACTTTGAGGTTGACCTTTATTTGATGTAATATTCTAGAATCTTCTATAAGCCATTTTGACAAGTATAAGTAGAGATATTTGGTTTAAATTAGGGGAAAAACTTAGAGGAGTATGAGTCATAGTAGATTTTGTGATTTTGAAGCTAAATATAGAACTTAGGGTTATATTTTATATCTAGTCATAACCCAGAAGGCCTTACAATTGGGAATGTATATTGAACATTTTATGAATCAATAATGTATTTTTTCTCTCTCTTCTTGGTGTTTTTTTCTATGTTTTTCTTTTGTTGTGTGTAGTCAATGAGGTGATTGGACAATTGGGTGTGCCTTTGGCCCTAGTTGCTCATCCCTCCTTGCACCATAAGTATTCTAAACCCTTTTTGGTTATTTTTATAATTCATCTATTTATGGACATAGATCTAGTAAATGTATAAAACCTAATCAAAGATCAAATATAAGAATGCATGAAAGGACTAACAATGTAACTAGTAGACCTTTGGGAATAAATGACATAATTACTAAAGTAGTTATCTGTTATAAGTGAAACAAATGTGGATATATTGCAAGAGATTGTAGACTATAGAATAATTAGTTTGGACCAAGATATGTAAATAAAGTTATGACACATCATATTTATATTAACTAAGGACACACAACAAGATTTTGTAAATTAAATGGTTTCAACAGTAATAAGAGAGCACCTAACATGAGAGAATATAAAAAGAGAATGGTAGTGCAAGGAGGAACATAGAAAATGTGATAAATGATTAGAATAGTAACAAGAAGAAGGTGGATTGCATTGATAAAATATTTGTAAGAGAAGGAGCACCAGTAGACACTAAAGAGTGTGTGGAGAGTTAAAAGTATAATTAGAGAACAAGATGAGAACAATACCTTGTACTGAAACATTCAAATTAACGTAAATTATCTTTGTTTAATCATAAACAAGGTATATCACATTATAAATATATAAGATCCTTGAATGGTAGAATTATTTTATGTATAATCAGATTTAGTTTGGAATGATGATGTAGAATCTATATCAGAGTTCACACAAATTTATATGAACATATGAGAGAGCACTAAATATTTCGAGTGCATTAGTATGAAGAATTGATTTATGGTTATAATCATATGTATTTATTGCAGATTGGACTTGGTTAATATTTAAGGGTTGAAATCAAATGAGCTCATCACCATTTTTACATTCAAGAAGACTAGAGAGATAGTGATGGGAGACCCCTCCAACATGGCCAATCATGGCAAGAGTTTGCAATAGTGGAAAAATTTAAAATCTGGGAACCATGGGGTACAAATTGTTTATGAAGTAGCAATATTATGTTTTAATGGTGAAATATAGCATTAAAATGTATTATAAAGGCATTTCCCTTGTATTAGGAAAGAGATCTCCATGAGGAGACAATAATGCATTAAAATAGGAAATATGGTTTTGTAACCATAACTATGTAACCGATTGCAACTCTTTAATAGAGAGCAAGTATAAGGAAAGAGGGGGATAGGGGAGAAAAGAGGGAGTTAGAGTTTTGAGATTATTGAAGGGAAAAATATCTCAAGGGCTCTCTGGCAGCAGCCAGAGAGCCAAGCATTGTAAAAGCCTGGTTAAGCATTAATGAATAGTTTTTTTGTGTGCAGTTTTGTTTTGTTCCTATCGTTTTGTTCTTCTCTTTATGCATTCGATTTTGCTTTAGATCTCTATTGAATGAGCATGGAAAAGAGTGATCATTGTTTATTGGCAAAGAATATTGGTTTCAAAACTATTATTGGAACCACGAACCAGCTTGGAAAAGTTGAGGAAAGCTGAGCATGAGCGACATCAACACATTAATTGGAGAAACATTTTGTTACAAAAATTTGGGTCTTCTTGCGAGGGTCATCTCTCACAAACCCACCGTTGGATTTCTCTCCATTTTTGATATGTTTGAAAGAACCTAATTGCGCAGCTTCTCACTGGAGCAATTTGGCAGATGTTATGTCTATAAAAAGTTATTAATGTCTGTTTACGAGTCTATGAAGAGAGGCAGCTTAAGTGTAGAAAGGTGGCAGCATTATTATTAAGGTGGTAAACAATATAGATTCAAATGCTATGATAATTAGAGTTTTATTTCTATAAGAATAAGCATAATGGAGCTAAGGTGATTAGTATGGTATTATCATAGCCCAATAATGTCCATCGTTAGGCTGATAGTGAGTATGACAACCCAAGAAACCTGAGAGCAATGCCAATTAGATTGAAGATTCAGTTATGAAAATGATTTAAGTCTGAAGATTGAAGCACCGGACAGACATTTAGTTGGTCTTTTCATTGAACATGGGGTGGAAGCATTTTTTTGTTACATCAGAGTGGTATCAGAGCTAGCGAATGGTCTGGTGACATTGCAGTGGGAAGAAGCATAAATGGTTGCATTAATCCATCAAGCTGCAGAAAGAATGAAGAGAGTTCTTGGGAAGGTCTCAGGCGGAGATCTCGGTATTTTCTCCATGAGGATGAAGCTAGGTAGAAGGTGCAAGAAGCAACCACTGAGCGAGAGTGGGAAGCATCTTCCAGAATCTTCGATGGCTACAATGACCATATAGTAGCAGTATGAAGAATGGTGGACAGCAATGAGAATGCAAGGACGTCATCAGAGTGACGCAACGAAAGCTAAAGAGTGAAAGACCATGAAGAAGAAGTAAGCACATTTCCTTGGGACAAGGAAATTTTTCAGTCTGGGAGTTTGATGGGAGACCCCTCCAACATGGCCAATCATGGCAAGAGTTTGCAATAGTGGAAAAATTTCAAATCTGGGAACCATGGGGTACAAATTGTTTATGAAGTAGCAATATTATGTTTTAATGGTGAAATATAGCATTAAAATGTATTATAAAGGCATTTCCGTTGTATTAGGAAAGAGATCTCCATGAGGAGACAATAATGCATTAAAATAGGAAATATGGTTTTGTAACCATAACTATGTAACCGATTGCAACTCTTTAATAGAGAGCAAGTATAAGGAAAGAGGGGGATAGGGGAGAAAAGAGGGAGTTAGAGTTTTGAGATTCTTGAAGGGAAAAATATCTCAAGGGCTCTCTGGCAGCAGCCAGAGAGCCAAGCATTGTAAAAGCCTGGTTAAGCATTAATGAATAGTTTTTTTGTGTGCAGTTTTGTTTTGTTCCTATCATTTTGTTCTTCTCTTTATGCATTCGATTTTGCTTTAGATCTCTATTGAATGAGCATGGAAAAGAGTGATCATTGTTTATTGGCAAAGAATATTGGTTTCAAAACTGTTATTGGAACCACGAACTAGCTTGGAAAAGTTGAGGAAAGCTGAGCATGAGCAACATCAACACATTAATTGGAGAAACATTTTGTTACAAAAATTTGGGTCTTCTTGCGAGGGTCATCTCTCACAAACCCACCGTTGGATTTCTCTCCATTTTTGATATGTTTGAAAAAACCTAATTGCGCAGCTTCTCACTAGAGCAATTTGGCAGATGTTATGTCTATAAAAAGTTATTAAGGTCTGTTTACGAGTCTATGAAGAGAGGCAGCTTAAGTGTAGAAAGGTAGCAGCATTATTATTAAGGTGGTAAACAATATAGATTCAAATGCTATGATAATTAGAGTTTTATTTCTATAAGAATAAGCATAATGGAGCTAAGGTGATTAGTATGGTATTATCATAGCCCAATAATGTCCATCGTTAGGCTGATAGTGAGTATGACAACCCAAGAAACCTGAGAGCAATGCCAATTAGATTGAAGATTCAGTTATGAAAATGATTTAAGTTTGAAGATTGAAGCACCAGACAGACATTTAGTTGGTCTTTTCATTGAACATGGGGTGGAAGCATTTTTTTGTTACATCAGATAGTAGAAATTTTAAAGGAAAAATTAAGAAATCACAGATAGATTTGTGGAAGCCTTAAGATGTGATCAATGAACATATTTATCTAATCTATGAGGTCATTTGAATTTTACTTGAAGCCATGGAAACTCTAGTGGTTAGTGACATTAACAAAGTACCTATTGGAAACTTACAATTGCAACAATTGTTATTTTGTCATTGATGTCAAATGTATTGATAAGACATATTCCTACCTAATCTAAATGTTATATCTATTTGATTGATGAAGAGGATTTGAGAAGTTGCTCATAAAAATAGAAGCTAGAAGAAAGGTTAAGTTATGAAAAGAAAGTTACAATGTACATTTGATTAGATAGACTTTGATAAAGCAAAGTGATTGTTTATGTCAAGAAAGTTAAGCCAAGCCAATAAATAGAGTAAAATCCTAAGGAATGTTGAGTAATGCTAGTGTCAACTAAGCTATAGTTAGTGTTGAGAAAATTTACTATTGATCGAGCATTAGTATCAACCAAGTGAGATAGTTGATGTTGAGCTAGAAAGATTTATAGCAATCAAGTAATTCAGTGATGTTCAAGTGTCAAAACTTAGAGATTTTTGAGCAATTATATGAGAATGAATTTGAGGCAATTGTGAGATCAAGCTGATATAGTTGATTTCTTGGGAGATGTAAACCATATTTAAGATAAGATTTATGAGTTGGATCATTAAATTCAAGGAAAAAATTAGGAAAAGACTTAACAGATAAATTCTAGAGAATTTTTTAGAAGAAGATCAAGAAGATGGAAAGATAAAATGAATCAAGTTGAACTTGATCATAAACCCTAAGATCTATGATGGATGTAGAAAATGGTAAAGCATGAATTACATATTTAAAGAGATATAGAACCAAATAATTAGTGCTATGTGTCTATGTATGTCCAAAGTGAAAGAGATGTGAAAAGAGACACACAAAGAAAGATTGATTGGAACCACACAAGTGTGAGCGAATGTGAAGCTAAAGGAGAAAGCTTGTAGAAATGATGTTGATGTTGATAAGTGAATCTGAGTAGAAGGCTTAATTTTTGTTGAGAAGATTGAACTCATTTCTTGAAGGGTTTCCAAGCAAATCAAGATCAAAGATGACAATGGAACACTTATCAACAAGACATCACAAGGACCAAACTAAGATGTGAACTTGCAAAAGTGAGTTGTAATCACATAGTTCAAAAACCTATTTTTTTCTTTGTAGCCATTATAAATAGTTTTTTATTGAAATCATTTTAATAGAGGTTGACCTAATAGTCATTTGGAAGACTTAATAGTTTGTGTAAATGCTTTAACTGGGTGACATTCTAAATGGAATGATCAAATTTCTATGACAAGACCACTTCGAACACTGTGATTAAATCCTTTTATAATGTCACATTTAACAATGTATTTTGTAACCTTTAATAGGGTTGGCTCCTAATAGAGCTCACTTTGAAAGAATGAAAAAAGAGTGACATGTTCTAGTGGTTTTCCCCAAATTGGGTTTCCACATAAAAATCCTAGTGTCAAATCTGTGATGAATGCTTTATATGTTTTATATTTGATAATGTTTTCATTATGAAAAGCAAGTTATGTTTAAGATACTATTTACAATATTGACTAAGCATCAACATGATTAGTAGATGTTTCTTTTATTGTTCAAATGGTACATAGAGACCTTGAGTAACTGATTCACCCCCCCCCCTACTCTTAGTTATTCTAAACATTTCTAAAAATTGGTATCAGAGCTCAGTGCTTATAGAGAAAATTTTGAAGGCACTTAAAGATAAAGATCATGACTCATAAGAGAGATTTACCTAAGCTGAACAAGGAGAACTTTCCTCCATGACAAAAATTGATGAGGTTGCACATATCCAGTATCCGTGATGTTGCTATCAATTTTATGGATAATGAATATGTAAAGACAACAACTACTCCTCTAACTACTAAACAACTAAAAGATAACCTAGAACATAACCAAACAATGTTGGAGATTTCCTCAACCCTAAGTTATTCTGAGTATGATGACCTAAAAGACTGTGAAAGTACAAATAAAATGTGGTACAGAATGAAGAACATATATGGAGGTGATAAAAAAATCTTAAGCGGAAAAATTGATGACATGAGAATGATGGAAGGTGAGAACATATTACAATGATACACAAGAGTTAAAGAGTTTTTTAATGCTATTCATGGTGCAAATGAAGAAATCAAAGATGAAATAGTGACAAGTAAGGTATTGAGGAATCTACTTCCTATCTATGTCATTAGAGTCTCCATAATCCAAGATCTTAGATAAGCACCTTGTAACACTTTGATCTTGGAAGGTGTAATTGGTAGACATACTACTTTTGAGATGTCTAACTTTGATAACTACACACCTACTACTATTAAATCTACTTTCAAATCATAACTAGTTCTTGGCAAGAAGAAAGGTAAATATGTGAAGAGTGGTAGTTAAAGGTCTAATGATGAAATTGATGAACTTGAAGCTCTCATTGAAAAATTATTTAGAAGAGGAAGAAGTAAATATGTAAGTAAACTACCTATTATCTATTTTTCATGCAACAAAGTTGGTCATATTGTTCTTAGGTGTCTTGATAGAGAGGATAAGGATGAAAGAAAGGAAAGCAACTACAAAGGAAGAAGAGATGAAAAAGAGTATAAGTGAAGCAAGGATAAAAAAGGTAAGAAATCTTATTATATTGCTAAAGAAGAAACTGACAATGAATCTAAGAGTAATGATGGTGACATTGTCTATGTTTTTATGAAACAAGATTATGATGAAAATGGGAAAACTGCATTAATTTCATATGTAAATAAAAGTGATAGATGGATAATAGACAATAGATTCTCCAATCATATAACTGGTAAAAAAGATAAATTTGAAGATATTGGTCCATACAAAGGTGGATGTGTTAATTTTGGTAATGATATTCCATGTGTTGTGAAAGGTAAAGGAACTATTCAACTGATTGACAAGATAATATGTGGCAATCTTTATTGGGTTGAAGATCTTAACTATAATATCTTGAGTATTTTATAGCAAAACAAATCAAGTTACAGAGTTGAATTCAACAATAGGAAGCCCAAGATACATGACGTTGATGGTAAACTAGTTGGAAGTGGTGAACATACAAGAGGTAATTTGTTTTATCTAGATCTATCATGTGAGACATGTTTGTTTCCACAACCAAAAGATGTTTGGTTATAGAACAAGAGATTATGTCATGTGAACTTTGAAAATTTGGTGAATATTAGTAAGATGTATAAAGTAAGAGGGTTTCCTAAACTAAAGAAGCCTAACAATGCTATGTGTAAACAATGTCATTTGGAAAAGATGGACAAGTCTAGTTTCAAGAGAAAAACATATGCTTCTAGTAACATTTTGGAATTGGTTCATACTAACTTATGTGGACCCATTGATGTTCAAAGCTACAATGGAGATAAGTGTAGACACCTAAATCTGATTACACAATAGGTAATCATATTTAGTCATCTCCTAGGACATTAATGATTAAATATTTATTATTTAATTAATTAATTGTCATCCCCTAGTTAATTAACTAGTTTAATTAACTATAGTCCAATTGATAAGATCAAATGATAAATCGAAATCAACTTATCAATTAAATCCCTATTCCTCTATTAAACTAAATAAATCCTCAAATATATTTAGTTTAATCCCATATCCCCATTTTATTAAATAAATCATTTAATAAAATATCTAAACCTCTAAAACATCCCTAAGACCTACATTTATCCCTAATCTAACCCATCCACCCATACTAACCTCACTTAGCCACCCAACTAACCCATCCCATAAAAAATAAACCACTTACAACCTAACCCCCTTTCTAAGATAATCCTAATCCCCCTCATAAACATGTGCACAACTTTAAGCAAGGCTTAAGACTTTCTAAACCAAGCTAAAGTCAAAAAACTCATCCCCACCCTCACCCTCAAGCATTTATGGCTCTTACATCCCCCTTTATGACTCTTACACCCCTCTTAAATGCTCAACCTCTCTCATTACTCCCTTGACCAACCCTATCCTCTCACACTCATCCTCTTTCTGACAAGTTTCACTTCCCTATTGGCTCTAAACAAGCACAATCCTTGTGCTTCCCTTTGATTGCATCTCAGCCCTCCCTCACCATCTTTATATCTTGGCCATCCATTTCACTACCCCTTGGGCTATAAATGAAACCCTCTCCCTTCATAAATATCTTCCACTTTTCATGCAAAGTTATAATGCTATTTTGAGAGCCTAAAAACTACCAAAATACCATCATAATGTTGAAATCCTTCCATACCCCCATTATTGAAACCCTCATCCATATACACACTTGGTGGAAACCCCCCATGTATTGGAAGCTTGAGCACAACGTGAGCATACATCCCCTCTTATCAAGGACATAGATTTTTCATCATGGGAAGCACTTGAGGAGTTTACCATTCTTGGTCTAGTTTCCTCTATGGTGTCTTCTTTGGTCCTATCATAAGTGTTGGCTATTTATTTGTGTTAATGCTTTCTTTATTAGTTAGTATTAAACTTGCACTACTAGATTAGGTGATACATTTTGGCATGCCCGGTGGGACCCCACATTCAGGTCACTATAATTATGTTTTTGTGTTTTCTATCCTGGGCTAACCAAGCTAACATTTTCTACTTATGTGTGGGCACAGGTGGTTTGCTCAAATTTTTGTGGGTACACAGGTCTCTCATTAGAAATTGCACTCCCAACCATATAATTGGTTTTTACATTAGAATACTTTCAAACACACTTTGTTCATGATCCTGCCACCTTGGGAACATGAACCTATGACAATGGGATTACAGCCATAAACTAGTAGGAATGCAAACCCACAAAAGAAAGATCACAATTTTCCTCAAACCTATATCACCATGTGTCATAAAAATAGGCCCCCACATCCTTGCTGACACTTTTCACATAGGAATGTTAGTCTTTACCAGCAAGATCGTCACAAAAGACCTATGGGAATGTGTCACCTAGTTAGTCAACTATCAAAACCCACTTTTTCCTATTTCTAGTCAAACTCCCTAATCGACCTTTGTATAGGAATGCTCCTACAAAACCTTGCAAAATCACCTTTTTGCAAGATTTCTCTATGTATTTTTATCTTGTGACCCATTTTTCCTCCACTTTTCACTAGTTTTTGTACCTCAATCTTGCAAATTCCAACCACATTCCTACGGCTGTGGGATCACCCACTAAACTCGTAAGTTTGCAGATTTGGTCAACTTGTAGTAAACTATGATATTTCTCTGTTGCAGGTACTTTCTAGAGCAGAACATTAACAAGTTTCTTGCAAGTTTTTGTCATTATAACTATGTTTTAGTTTCTTAGAATGAACAAACTTTCACTTTTTCATGGAATGAATGTTTAAACCTTACAATTTTTTTCATTAGAATATTTGGATAAATCTAATTTTAAAAAATCTACTCTTGAATGCCAAGTATTAAAACCCAACCAATGCGATAAACACTTCATTTTAAAGGTGCAAAAGAATATTGTGTGCAAACACCTCAATTTTAGTGCTTAAAAAGAACTTCATTCAATCTTGAATGCTCTAAAGTGAAAACATTCTTATTCCCTCCTCTTTAAAAGCTTTCATGCTCAATTTCCCTTTTGTTGACTCAATTTATTTTGTTGGTGACATTGTCAAGTTGGAAAGAACGTTTGAATACTAATCACATGTGTCTTCAAGTCATAAAATAGTGCATCTAAAAGAATCCAAATAGAAATGAACCAAGTACCTTGCATGTTCTGAGATTGTGCCCTCTAGCACATCTTTGTCTTCTCTATTTCCTACATCTTAAGACCTTAAAATACGCGATGCATGTACCAAAAATTGTTAGCAAGATCATCTACAACAACCTAGAAGTGCTTCTAGAAAGTTCATCCACCTCTCAGAATTGCTTCCCCTTTGGTGAGAAGCTCAAACTAGTAAATAGTCTGGCCAATATATAAATGAGGGGAAAGGTAAACTTTCTCACTCTATCACCCAAGTTTAGGCAGTGTGTTTTTGCGGGTAGCCTAAGGTGGGAATACTTTCCCACAATTTCAACATGTCCAAAATAGATTCTTGAGTGGATCACATGTGTAACAACCATTTGGTGAGATGCCACAGACCCATTTACAACCCTTTTAGTCAAATTTTCTTGATTTTTATCCATGGTATGTTCATTCATGGTGCAATGGAAACAACATCCCTCAAGATTACTCACCATTGTGCTCCTCTAGTAGAGTCATAAGGCCATGTGGGTTTCATCTCCAAGGGTCATTGTTCTCAAAAAAGGGGAACTTCTATTTGTCATGCCTTGAAGATTCTTCGATGTGTATTATTTGTCGATTGACTCTTTTATCAACTCATCTCTTTGATTAGAGGGACATATTGCACTAGAATCAGGAGACACCAAGTTTTGGGCCATTGAATAGCATATTGCAAATAAAAAATTTAACCTTAGGGATAAAGAGTGTGTTTGAATTGTCTCACTTGTACTCAAGGCCCATGAAAAACGTACACAATTTTATGGTTGTTATCAAATCCTTTTGCTAAAGAGATCATCTATTTGATTTTCTCAAAGTTTCTTTGTCCTTTGAGAAACTATTTGTTCATAAATCCCTCACATTAGAAAAATCCCATCTTTTTTATTCAAATGGCAGTTGTTAGCAAGTCCATTTGCAACAACTATTATCTCATTGGTTCAACTTTCCCTTGTCCAAAATTATTCTTGTTCCCTCAAACAACAAACCACTAAGCAAGTCCTACTTACAAATCCTCTTTTTCCTTAGTCCAAAAATTTGTCCTTTTTTCAAAATATCCTTGTTACTTATCCCACTTGACTGAAAATAACACATTTTGTCTTTGAAGCACCCCATCTTTTGATGTTCCAAAGAAAACAGTTGTTAGCAAGTCCATTCACAATAAATTTTGTCTCTTTGGTTTGCCTTTACCTTTTCCAAAGTTATACTTGTTATCTCAAAAAAAAAACACACTACTAAGCAAAAACTAGTTGCAATTTAACCTTTTTTCCTTAGTCTACATTTGTCTCTTTCAAACTACCCTTGTTAGCTATCCTACTTCACCAAAAATAACACATTTGACTTCAAAATGGGTGTTCCTTACTCTTGACCAAAGGACTATTAGCAAGTTCATTCACAACAAATCTCAAAGTCTAGTTTGCCCCACTTCACTAATTTACCATTTTTGGAACTTAGTTATTTCTCAATTGATTTATGTTCCCAACCTAAGGTCAAAAGGTATACTTAGTGTAGTCACTACCTATAAAACCCTAAAGTTGCAATCAAATCTCTTAGAGTTATCTCATATCAGGCCAACCAAGACTAAGTTCAAAAGGGCCAAACTTCCACAAATACTAGTTTACAAGGAAATAGAAACAAAACAAAACAAATATACCCCCAACCCAAGCATTCCCAAACTAGACCAAATTGAGAAAGATGGTGCCAACATCGCATTACAAACCAAGTGGGATTACAAAATTCAAAACCTAACTCTTCGACAAGGTGTCAACTAGATCCTTATCAAAAATTCTACTATTACTCACTCTGATTAGGTCCTTCCTTTTTCCACACACACTTGTGCACTTATCTCCTCATAGGTTTAGTATTTCATGTAAAAACCACTACCCTATACAAGTATCTAAAATAGGATCACCTACTACCATTTTTACATCAACCTTATGTTTGCAAGGAACTCTCCACATATATCATCAAGCCATTAACATCCTCCACTATTTAATCATCCACTTAGAAACATTTTGCATCACTTAATTTAGCTTTTCTTCCCTAAAGAAAGTCTTCCTCAATCTCACCATCATAGTTATCATTGAAACTAAACATTTTTCTAAGATAGGTTGTCACTTGTGTCCCACATCACCTTGAGCTAAAGGTTGGGCTACACACTTGTTCCTTCTTTATCTTCCAAAAATAGACATTAAACTACCTTAGGTTTTGGTATCACCATCACATTTTTAGGATCACACTTAAGGGAAACACATATCATTTAGGTTCCTAAGGTATCATTAAACACACTTGTCCCTACTTTTCTTTGCATCTTAGGAAATTAGTCCACCCTAGTCACACTTAGACAAATCACTTCATCATATACATTAAGCATCATCCTTCTTGCATTCCATCCTTAGTAAAATTATCCTTTCATGTCACCCACCACATGTTTCGGTAAGAACACACAAAAAAAGAAGGATATGGATCCTAGTCATAGCAATAGCACACCTCAAGCTCAACCCTACTCTATAGTTTCCATAACACCACCAAATCCACCATCACAAATCCCTAAAGACACATGGTCTTCCATAGATATTGATGCCTTCATGAACCAACCTGGCCATCATAGATCAAAATAAGGAAACCATCATAGATCGAAATAAGGAAACCATCATGGAAAATTTCTTAAGGGATAATGTTGGTTCCTTCAAGTTTGGATGCCCACCACCTCCCAACAATATGGATCCTGCACATCCTTTGTTTGGGTAGCAACAACCATCCATAGGGTCCTATAGCCCTTATGATCCTTTCTCCTCACCAATAGTGGGTACTAGCCACCACAGACAGAACTTGCAGACCCAAATATACCCTCAATCTAGGTGACTGCTCGTATTCCACAAAACACCCATCCCATCCTCACTCAACCCTTAGTACATACCACATCTCAACCAACCCCAAGTGTATCATCTGCATCTACTTCCACCACCCATCTCCCTGCTACACAAAATTCCCCTTTTACATCTAGTAATATTGCATTTTCCCTTCCATCTCTAAACACATCTAGTCCATTTACTACTGGAATGCCTCCATTAGGGTCAAATACCTCATCTTCCATCCCACCCAACATCACTATCAATCCCTTTGTTACTATCCAAGGTAATTCAACCTCATTTCCTTTAGGACCTTGGGGTGTTGCTATGGCACAAGGGCCTACCACTAGCCTCACCTTCAACATTGCATCCATTTCCATGCCTCATACACTTTCATCCCTCACTTTGCAAGGTTATTCCCTACCACCCCTTACCAACTATTTTTCTATGCTACCCTTAAGCAATAATCAAAACATCCTGCCACTGCAATATCCTGCTATGAATAGTTTTCCTCATATTAATTACCTTGCCCTTGTTAATACTCAGTTGTTCCCTCACATTGGAGCACAACCAACATATGTTGGGCAAAGTATACATTTCCAAAGCATGGCCCAGACATTGCCAACACTACCATCTTTCTAGACACAATCATCACACCAAAAATATCCACACAAAACTATCTTGTAGGGAAACAACCTCATACTTCCCCCCCCCCCCACCACCACCAACAATTAAGCTAGTAGATGTAGTAGTATGCACCAACTACATTCCAACAACCCATAGCATCCATCCCACTAGTTGTGCAACCTATTTTTCCACAAACACTATATGGTAGTCAGAGTTTCTCATATCAACCTTTAGCATCTATTATGTATCCCACACTAGGGGCACCCATTACCCTGCCTATAAACTCTAAATGGGAAGAAATGAAAAATGTGCTCAAGGCCCTAAAAGATGGAACAGACTCCAAGACTTTTAAATTTGAAAATGATTGTCCATATCTGTTTGTCAAAACCATCACAATGACACCATTTCCTAAACACTTTGAGATCCCCAAGTTTGATGAATTTAGAGGGAAAAGTGATCCAATCACGCATGTCAAAGAATTATATATGCATTTCCAAGAAGTGGTCTATAATGATGTATTCCTCATATAAATTTTTCCAAAAATCTTAGGAGGACTAGCCCTTGAATGGTTATGTCGTATACCCCAGGGCACCATTGAGACCTTTGCTAATATGTCTAAAGCTTTTGTGGTTCAATATGCTTATCTTGTCGAGACTGAGCTATCTGTAGTAGACTTCCATACCAAACAAAAAGGAGAAGAAAACCTTGCAAAATACTTACAATTTTGGCAAACCCTCACAACTAGGATCTCATGTACCATCCCAAAACTTTACCTTGTCAAAATGTCAATAAATAATGCACATCCTAGTCTTGTCTATCGCATGGTTATGAACTATTTATAAACATACAAAGACATTAAAGAAAAGGGGATGGGACTTGAACAAGGACTCATCAAGGATGGTGTCATCAAACTTTACAAAGAAAATACCCAAGACCAAGGCCCAAGTAATGATAAGACACGGTATTAAATAAAACCAAAAACAAGTGACATATGGCATCACCGACACCCAACATGTTAATATAATTGGGGTAGCTACCAACATACCCACCACATTTTGTCAACAAAAACCTTATTAGCAACAACCACCTATATATTAGCAACTGACCATGCAAAACAATCAACAAGTACCTACCCATCACAATGAAACTAATGCCATCACACTTTTAGCTGGACCTAAACGACATGTGCAGAGACAAACATTCATATACACCCCATTGGGGGAGCCCCTTGATACAATATTTGAAAAACTAGCCAAGGATAATCTTGTTTGATATACATAGACACAACCCTTGGAATCCAATCAGTCTAGAGCATCCTGTTATAAGGATAATGAGTTCTACAAATTCCATCGTGTCAAAGGGCATACCACCCTCAAATGCATGCAACTCAAGGATAATTTTCAAGACCTTATTGACCAAAAAGAGATCACAATAGGGGGACAAGCTTCACCCAATGCAGGGTTAATGACTTATCAAAATACTTTTCCTCCTCATAACACAAACACAAGAAAGACACTAACAAATGCTCCTGCTAACAAACCCCATAATGTTCAAAATAAACAAGACAATAACTGAGATAAGTCTCAAAACTATACCTCAGCATTTTTGGAATATGAGAGCTTTATTAGTTGCATATCACAAATTGAGCCATCTATCAATGTTATAAACATCAAAGGCCCAAATACCTAATGTGCAATTACTATTCACCAAGCTCAACTCAATATAGCTAGCCCATCTATATCTATGCCATGAAGGCCACCTCCATCAAGAGCACCTTCATCAGGATCACCCTCATTAGGACCATAGTATAATATCTTGGAACACCTTGGAAACATGTCAACTCAAATTTCCATTCTAGATCTCTTATGAACAAGCCCACTTTATCAAGAAATCCTTGATAGTACTCTCCATGAGTCACGTGTCCCCACTGACATAAATGCCATCGAGTTCCACTACTTGGTCAGTCATCTTTTTGAATCATGTGCTTTTCCCTTCAAGACGTCTAACATCCCAGAAGTTAAACCTAATCATATCCTTCCACTTCACATAGCTATCATGGTTTCTGACTTTGCAGTTAAATGGGTCATGATAGATAATGGATCAACTTTAAAACTATGCACTTTAAAATTTATCAAATAGGTAGGATACACTAAGGTGGATATCATTAATGAGGTAATCACCACCAAAACATATGACAACTTGGAGTGCACCACTAAAGGAACCATCTTGCTCCCTCTCAGGGTTGGTCCTGCCACTCAAGAAATAGTTTGTCACATAGTTGATCTTAACATTCCATACAACATCCTCCTCGACTGACCATGGATCCATGCCATGAAGACCATTCCATCCACATATCATTAGTGTGCCAAATTTTTGCATAATGGCACTGAGGTAATCATCTACACAGATCCTAAACCCTTTGCTTATTGCAATACGGTCGAAGCTTCATACACCAACCATTAACCTAGAATTGAAATTGGCCACACCATGGCTAGTTCCTCTAGCATCTGCCAAGATCCAGATACCATTTTTTCCTCCACTCTTTCCATGGTTAAGATCAACTACCAAGGTTGTGGCAAGTACAATCCCATAGATGCTTTTGTTGTCGGCACTCTACCACATGATCCACATACTCAAGTGTGCCTAACATGTCAAGGGCCAAGGTTAGATACCACCTCTCAACTCAAACAACTAGACCCTACCACATTTATTACCAAGGGCATCCTTAATGGAGAGGAAACCATGCCAAACATTAACACATGGCTATACAAGGAGCCACCTCCTAAAAGTGAAGAACTTCTTGATCACTTTAAACAAAAGTATCCTTGGTCACATCACCTTGACACTGAGCAATGGGATTATCAATGAGATGGTTTAGGCCATCTAGAATTAGGCATTAGGTAGTCCATTGAAGCATACCAATAAAATAAAAACAAAGGTTTAGGCTATGGACTCCATGTAACTGGGGGCACTATGAAAGAAGGCCATGCCTTTGCAAACATCCAAAAAAGTCTCATTAAGGTTGAAGATATTCCTGAAGAGGTAGAAAAAAAAGCCTACGATGATATTTTTCTTGATGAAATTATCCTAGGAGCCTCTGTGCTTTTCCAATTATCCCTTAATTTTATAGACCTACCACTTGCTCACCCTAAACTCATTGATTGGGACCAACTAGGTGTTGTCCGTGTTGACAAATTCTCTATAGAGCATGCACTCCTTAAATTCATGGGGTCTAAGACACTACATAAACAACTGCCACCACCATCAACATATGTTTACAAGCTAGATCCAATAGGTTACTTTGGCGAGGAGGAAATCTCTAGTCTCAAAATTGACTTAAAAATGAAACAAAAAAGCAAAAGAAAATCATCCTCTAGTGAAAACTCCTTTGGGGCACCATTGAATGATTCAAAAAGTGGAATGAAAATAAAGGATGTATTTGATGGTGAAAACCTCTTAGAGGTACCCGAAGATGGAGATTTCATCCTTCCCCCATAGGATCATAGGCCTCCCATTTCTTTAGTCTTGATAGAGGAAACTAGACTAGTCAATATCAGTCTGACTAAGATACCACATGTCACATTTATCATAGCATCCCTACCACTTGAGCAGGTGGATCTTCTCATCAAATTCCTTTGTCAAAATGTTGGTTACTTTGCATGGTCCTATCAAGACATGTTAGGGTTGAACCTCAAGTTAGTAGTACACCATTTGACAGTGGGTCCAAAGGCTAAACATATCAAGCAAAAGCTTCATAAGATGCACCCTAAATTTTCTTTGTTGGTTAAAGTGGAGTTAGAGAAATTGCTAGAGGTAAAGATCATCTACCCAAATGACTATTTTGAATGGATTTCCAACATGGTACTTGTCACAAAACCTTTTGGTGATATCATAATTTGCACGGACTCCAAAGATCTCAACAAGGCTTGCCTAAAGGATGATTTCCCATTACCAAACATAGACATGATTGATTTCTCTGGATACAATTAGATTTAGATAGTAGAGGAAGACCAACATAAGACAACATTTACCACACCTTAGGGGATATTTTGTTATATCATGATGCCATTTGGGCTAAAGAATGCTAGGGCAACATATTAGTTTTCCATGAAGGTCATCTTCCATGACCTAATCTATAAGACTCTTGAGGATTACGTAGATGATATTTTAGTCAAATATCTTAATTCCCTTGATCAATTATCTCATCTTGAGGAAGTGTTTGATCAATTGGCTCAATATCATCTCATGCTCAATCCTAAGAAATGTGTCTTCAACATTACCTCAGGAAAGCTCCTAGGATTTATTGTATCATGATGTGGTATTGCGATTAATCCTAAAAATTTCAAAGTCATCATGGATATGGCCCCTCCTAAGATACTCAAGAACCTTCATTCTCTTCAGGGGAAACTACAATTAGTCAAATGATTGATCTCCCAGCTCGCTAATAAATGCCAACCATTTACACATCTACTCAAAAAGGATTAGAACTTCACGTTGGACCCCATTTTCCAATGTAACTTTGAGCTCATCAAGAAATACTTGGCCAACCCACCTATTTTGGTTCCTCTAGTTGTAAGGAATTCGCTCATATTACACATTATAAATACTCCCACAACAGTAGGTGCTCTTCTAGCACAACTTAATGATGCAGGAAAGGAATGAGCTATCTACTACATCAGCCATACCTTAG
The DNA here is from genome assembly GCA_028749045.1 of Cupressus sempervirens. Lineage (NCBI taxonomy): Eukaryota > Viridiplantae > Streptophyta > Pinopsida > Cupressales > Cupressaceae > Cupressus > Cupressus sempervirens. The sequence goes on along the minus strand of CM053791.1, from coordinate 691,128,106 downwards.
TTGGCTATGAGCTCAATTAAACACCAATAGAAAAGGCTTGCTAAGCCATAGTATTTTCCACTCAAAAGTTGCATCATTACATGTTGAGCTACACTGTGCAACTCATATCCAAAATTGATCCATTAAATATATGTTATCACTCACAGTACTCACAGGGTGCTTGGCTAAATGAATCATGCTTCTCAAAAAATTCAACATCCAATATGTTGACAGAAAGGCCATCAAAGGCTAGGCTATAGAAAATCACTTGGCAGATGCACCTTTGGTTAAGGATCACCCTCTAATGATGGAATTCCTAGATGAACACCTATGTTCAATATAATAAAAACCATCCTGGAAGTTATACTTTGATGGATCATACACATCCCATGGCTCTAGAGCTAGCATACTCTTGGTCATATCGTAGGGAGATTATATTCCTAAATCTTTTAAACTACAATTCCAATGTACCAACAACATCTTAGAGTATGAGGCCCTTATTGCAGAACTCAAGATAGCAATTGAGTGGAATATCATAGAGCTACAGGTCTTCAGAGATTCACAACTCATTATCAAATAGGTTATGGATGAATATCAAACCAAATATGACAACTTTGCAACCTTAAAACTAAAGGAACATTTTACTCAGCTTCAATTTCTATAGATACCTAGATTGCAAAACAAGGCTACGAATGCCATGGCCACTATTGGCTCACTTTTAGAGATCCCATGAGAGGCTACACAATATGAATTCTTAGTTGAGTAGCTACATGAGCCTGCATACGAGAATGATGAATCAAAATGGGTCAATGTTTTGGTTGGTCCCCAATCCCCATGGTACTATGAAATTCATGCTTACCTAAAAAATGGTTTCATATTTCCCCATCTCACATGAACCCAATGCCAAAACCTTATTCACAAAGCTTCCCGTTATACTATTATAGCTCCAACCCTATATCATCATGGCTATCATGATACTCTCTCTCGATGTTTAGACCAAAACAAGGTTGCAATGGCTCTCAAAGAAGTACACGTCAGACTTTGTGGTGCTCACACAAGTAGGATAGTTCTAGCTAAGAACATCCTTTAGGCTAGATCTTATTGGCCTACACTAGAGCATGGTGCATGCAACTTTTTGAAATGATGCCTACCTTATCAACAGCATGATAATCTCATCCAAGCCCCAACTCAGGATCTACAACCTATTGTGCTGCCATGATCGTTCACCTATTGGGGGTTTGACCTTGTTGGTGTTATCACCCCTCTCTCTTTCAAAGGACACAAGTGGATAATCACCACCACTAATTATTTCACTAAATGGGTGGAAGTAGTCCCCCTTGTCACTACAACAAGATTTCAGGTGTCCAAATTTATCCTATATCATATCATATGTCACTTTGGCATCCTAGCTACCATTTTTACTAACCATGGAGGTAATTTTGAAAATCTTAATATGAAAGAATTGTGCACTTCCCTTCATATCTATCACCATTTTTCTAGCCCATACTTCCCACAAGGTAATGTTCAGGTAAAGGAAACTAATAAAACCCTACTCAAAATCCTAAAGAAAGTTGCCAATGATTCTGGTCATGACTAGCATTTACAAATCAACCCCACCCTATGGGCCTACCACACCTCCTTCCATACATCCATAGGCACAACCCCATACTCCCTGGTTTATGGTGTTGAAGTAGTATTACTTGGTGAAGTTGAACTTCTATCCCTATGCATTTTTTTGTGGGGCTAGATATCAGATGATAATTATAGAGTGGCTAGGCTTATCTAGCTAGATTTACTTGATGAAAAAAGAGAATAGGCCTATGACCACCTCATGGTCTACCAGAATTGCCTCAAGCACAACTTCAACATGACAGTCCAGCCATGCCAATTTCAAGAGGGAGACATGGTCCTCAAAGAAAACATGAAATTACATGATGATAGAGAAAAGAAAGGCAAGTTCAAGCCCACATGGCTTGGTCCTTATGTGGTCACCACCTCTTTCGGTTCAAGGGCCTATTAGGTATCCACACTTGAAGGTGAAGTCTTGAATGATCCCACCAATATCATTCACCTCAAGAAATTCTATGCCTAAAAATCCTTAGTGTATCCTGCCCCCTCCAGGAGTAGAAGGTGGAAGAGAAGAGAAAATAGAAACCAAAATAAACAAAAAAATAGTAAAGAGAAATAAGCATCCAATGGTGAAAACTTGGCAATTCAAGCACCTTGGTAAAAACCTAACAATTAAGTACTAGGTGTACTTAGCCTTTTTATTATCTATTAGTGACCTGCATCTCCCACAACCCCCCTTCACACCTCATCTTCTCATTCTTCAAGGTGTTCCAAGAAGTTTTACCCTCACACCCCACAATCTCACACCATATTTTTCAATACCAAACCTAGATCCTATATTATATCTGTAGTTTATATATCTACCCTATCCTTTTACTCTACCACATGTCTCATATCAGGTGTATTTTACCCTTTTACTCTACCATATATATCCTACCGAGTGTAGCTTATATTTTTTCTCAAATCCTGTGTATCATATCCTTGTACCAATAGTCATATCCTATATAGCATAAACCTTGTCAACACCGTCGTATCCTAATCCTTGTAACACTAGTTGTACTTTATGTATCATACCCCTATCACAATAACTATATTATAATAATACTAACTCCTCATCATAAGCTTTCCTCGTTCATACACATACCCACTATTAAATTCTACCATATGTTCCTGAGTCCCCATCCATTGTATAGTCTTTCTTGTACATTTCCATGTCTTATCGCAACACCCTGTATCACTAAGCTCATCATCTATAGGAAAGAATCATTGCCCCTTTTATCACTATCCTAAGCATACTATCACTAAGTCCTTTCTGAATGCTTTCATCCTTATTTTTGGCCTGTTAGTATCTAGTTATCCTAATCTTTTTGGCAAAAGGTTACTTTTCACACATTTTTTCTTTCCTCCGGTATTTGGTTTTCTCTTGTATATTTTCATTGGTCATTTCTAGGTGATTTTAGTTATTCCCTCCTCATGGTCACCGTGGTCTTCCATATCATGGTGTTCTTTCACTGGGGCAACTCAAAGGAATGGTGTCAAAAGCAGTCTTTCATTAATGATTGCATGATGCAGTTGGGTGATATCGTTTACTTGTGGATCACCTAGCATCATTCCAATGCTGATTTCTCCAAGACTCATGTGTGATGCTGGGGCGGTCCTTGCATGCTTGTTTGAGTCAGTCCTATGTGATATTGGGGAAAAGGCCTTGATGTTCTTCATAACCTTGGTAGATCCCTAATATTCCTACACTAAATAAAGTGCTCACACTACATGGTGGTACTTCTTCATGAAGTACACCACTCTCAAGCTTTCAGTATATCCCCTCACTCTCACCATTTTATCCCATACAAAAAATTACATAATCCTATCATCCCTACACACATCCATACTCACCCCTCCTACACATTTTCCTAGCCTCCTATCCCTCATAACTCTTAGCCCCCATGACCTAACCTTTCTTCATCATCCTGATATCCTACTCAATCCCATCCACTTGAGTCTTCAACACATGTCCTATTTAAAGTTGTGCATATTGTTTCTACCCGCTGCCCAAGATCATGACCCACTGGTGATATGCTATACCTTTTGCCTACACCCCACATCTATTTTTCTACCACTTTACTTCCCTTTCCTGTCATAACCCATGGTATCCTCTTCCTTTACATCACCTATCTCTCTCAAACTTTGGATCTTTCCATTATTCAAATCTTTTGTTGCATTTTCCTTATCGTCAACCATTGCGCTATCTCCATTATTCTACTCTCATAACTTGTTTAACCCTTAGGCTAAGGTTTCACCACCACCATGATATACTCCTTATCATAAGTCACTATCCTAGCTCTATGTCCCCTATCGTCCTGACTATGAATTTGTTGGTTAGTCATTTTCCAACATCATACTCTTTAGAGTCAGTATCTCCTATGTTTTGCAATCCTTTTTTTATAGCATAGATCATTATCCTAGTTCAAGTATTGGTTATCCTATCCCACCATCATATTTTTTCCTGTATCTCATTATTGCCATCATTACCTACATCTATTTGCTATCTCCCAACATCCTAGAATTTAGCATGTTGTATTATCAAATATTGTGTTCATCTACCTTTTATCATACTTTGGATCTCTCTTATATCATAGCATTAAATCTTTCATCACATGTTCGATATTTTAGCTCACTTCACATATGTTATCACCAAAGCCTCGAGTTTAGTTCTCATGTTCATTTTTAGTTTGTGTTCATTTTTAACTTATCATTAAAATGCCATTTATTTTTAGTTTGTGTTCATTTTTAACTCATCATTAAAACTCACATTCATTTTTAGTTTGTGTTTATTTTTAACTCATTCTTAAAGCTTATGTTCAAATTTTAGTTTGTCATCTATATCATCATCATAAAACTCATGTTAATTTTAGTTTGTGTTCTTTTTTTCATCTGTATTATCATCATTAAACTCACATTCATTTTTAGTTTGGATTCTTTTTATAAAAATTTTTAACATCATCCTAAAAACTCATGTTCAATTTTAGTTTGTGTTCTTTTTTTCATCTGTATCATCATCATTAAACTCACATTCATTTTTTAGTTTGGGTTCTTTTTTTAACATTTGTATCATCATCCTAAAAACTCACATTTATTTTAGTTCAGGTTCATTTTTAAATTTTGGGACATCATCATAAACACAAACATGCATTTTTTAGTTTAGATTCATTTTTTGTCATCATCATAAAACCCAACATTCATTTTTTTAGCTTATGTTCATTTCAGAATAATTATAAACATGCTCATCATAAATCAACATTATCATTAGCACTATCCTAAACACATCACATCATCAAAACAAATCACTAATATATCAACACTATCAATATCATATCTCCTCATCAAAAACACATCATACCCTACATCATCAAGCTATCAATACAATCAAATCCTATCATCATCAAACCTCATTTCTTACAAACATAACATAATTAGTGCTATCAAAATCCCATTGTCAACACCATATCCTACATCACAAACTATTAGTCACATCATAGATCTCATAAACATCACATCCTTCATCAAAAATACATTAGTCTCTTGTATGCATATGAAATCCATCCACATCATAAACATAAGCATGACATCATACATCCATACATCCATATCCCACCCCAAAGAATGATCTACTATATATATAGCTCTTCCACAAAGAATAAAGAATCAAATCACCCATCCCTACACACATCCCAAATGTCCATCATATGTCCAATATCCATATCATATGAATGAATCCTATCAATACATCGGGTCTGCACTTGCAAAAATACATCAATCAGTAGATCCAAACAAAAATGTGTGTATATATATATATATATATATATATATATATATATATAATCAACATATCATTGATCTCCCTCCTTTGTCACCTCCTTATCATGTGACTCATACATGTCCCTCTTTGTCCTTGGTGCTGCTGGTGGTGGAGGTGGTGGCCTCATCCATCCTCCTCCTATACCTGAGCTCTCCACCTCATCCCTCCTCCCACTCATCCTAATGTCTCATCTCTAGCTCTTCCCCATCCTATGGCTCCATCCACTCTATCCTCTATGACTCCCTAGTGCTCCATCCACTCTCTCTCCCTCCACCCTAGATACTTGTGTAGGTCCCAGCTATCCTTGACCATGTTAGTCATCTATAATGCTCTATCTGGTTTGTTGGGACTACTGCATGGTACCTCCTTTGGTAGAATCTTGACCTCTCCCTTAGTTCCTCCAGCTCTTCCATCCCTCCACTCACCACCACCTAAACTCTCAAGGTCACCACCTCCAGCACCAGTCTATCCTACTCAATCTGTAGGGCATTTAGCCTCACCTATACTACCTACCTCTCTAGGCTCACCACATCCAATCTCCCTTCTATCCACCCCACCTCCACCCGCAATGTCCCCAACTCTATCCCTACCCTATATTCCTACCCCAGTGCCACATCCCACTCTTGTCATAACTGATCCTACTTTATCCTAAGCTAGTCTCTCTCCTGCTATGTCTCCCATAGTAGCTAGCTAGCGACATCATGGGTCTGCTGCAAGGATGCATATCAAGCTACCCATCCATCATCCCCTCCCCCTAATGAAAAGCCAACCCCACCTCCTTTTCTTGCTGGCCTCTATGGCCTCTACTCCTCCTCTCCTTGTGGTCTTCTTTCTTTCGCTAGCCTCTCCTCTCCTCTCTCCTCTTGCCTCCCTACCCTTTGCCTCTTCCATGCTGGCCCCTCCTCATGTATTAGGGCCTCTACCCACTATTATAGCCCTCTTGCCACATATCTACCTTACTTGGCTACTTCACCTAACTCCCCTACCACTACGACCACCCTAGTCACCTACGCTTAGCCTACTAGCCTCGACTATTGAAACCAGTCTCAGTACTTGTGTGTGGAGCCCACATCTATTGCCCCATTGTGCCAATCCCACTATTGTGGCTCTAAATCCTATTAGGCTTGAATTAACCCCTCCCTCTGTAGTGTTGGCTTGTACATACTCATTGGCTCTCAAGTCACTCACTGGTACTAGTTCGGCTTGCCTAGAGCCACCTAGACCCATCCAAACTACGTCAAAGCCCTATCCGATTGGTACTACTCTGCAATATACTCCCACTGCCCAAAAATAAAGCATGGTGATTTCATGTAGGAAAAATACTACCCCTCCTCTTCCCATGGCCCTAGACCCATATATGGTCTCCATACTACTACTCTAATCTCATCAACCTGAACTCAACAGAAGTCCACATCTTTGGTGTGATGGTAAGTCAAAGGTTCCCCCCAATTGTATGCCACTGGCTCATCCACCTGCCTATCACTCTGCCTAATTGGCTTGAATGCATCGATGTGCTCCCATGCCTATACCTATAATAATATGGGGAACCATATACTCCTCCCCTACTATTTGGCCCCCTGATACACAATTTGGTGTAAAATCTTGATATAACTCTGCCAACATCAATGACCCCCAAGCCGCTAGGACCTTGCATCCACTATCTACATGATAACTGGTATCAGCTTCAAGGTAACTCTTGTTCCACCTATATCCAGGGAAATATACCCTGATACTAACCCACACACATAAAAATAGATCCACTTCTCTACAGCTACTTGGTCTAAGTGCTCATCTAATGCAAACTTCCCTTGCCAGATCTAGAATAGAACACCTGGCCCTACAATTCCCTGGACCACTGCCTCTAGAGTCATCTTTCTTATTGCCATCACTGGCATTCCCTACACTGGTAATCTGAAAATTCTATATACATCCTCTAGTGTCATCATCATCTCCCTTGTCGGCAAGTGGAATGTGGCTGTCTCACTGTGCCACCACTCACACAATGCTATCACCACGGCTATATAAGTGTGTGTGTGGGGCAACCTTGCCAGATATCCCATGATGATGGTGTCTACTCTTGCTTAGTCTCCTAGTGTAAGCTACTCTCCAACCTATAGTATGGTCACCCACCACTCATGTGACATCAATGCATCTAAGGACCATTGCATGTATACAAGTCACACATCAACTTTTGTTGTCATATTTTTATTACATCACTCCTAACCAAACCCCCCCACCCCTCTACCCAATCCTCCTTTGAAGATAACTTTTTCCCTAAAAAAAGTGTTCTCACAAATGTGTTTGCTTGAGCCGATGAAACTCGCAATCCTACAAACATATGTTCCCACAAGATCGCTCTTTGACTTTTAACCACTCTAATTTTTTGACCTGCATTCCCACCAGTGCATTCCCATGCATGCTTAACCTAGTGATGTTGTGGACCAAATTTCTTGTGAGATCACAGTTGCACCTTTCCCTCTCGGTCAAACCTTATCAGATTCCTGCATTGACCTAATCCTTGATGCGAGATCATGTTCCTACAACCATAGTCACATTTTTCTTGGTAGGATCATGATCCTGCTATCCTACCCACAATCCCATAGAAAATTCTCTCCCAAGTTCGCAATCTTGTGAAAAGCTATTTTTTGCCTATTTTTCTACCCTTCCCCTAGCCATTTTTGTTGGATTGCAATCCCGCAAGTAATCCTGTCAAAATCGAGTCTACAGGATCACATTTTCTCCTTTGTGGGAACACTATAACCTAAGAAAAAATAAAAATGCAAGACAGGTTTTCGACCCTACTGAGTGATTTGGTGTCTGTCACACTCATACTCTTTGTACCATGTCTAATCAATGTTTCTTTCATCCAATAGCAGCCATCTTCTTGTCCAAATTAGAGCTCCTAGTAGCAATATCTCCTCGTCTATTTGAGTGCACATAAACCTTTCTAGCCCCCTTCTAGCCCCTTATAGGCCCTTGAGCTGCCCTATCTTCCTTTACCCCTTCTCTAGAAACCTCCCTTTTCCCCCCTACCTTATTTCTTGTTGCCATTTACTATCCTTTTTACCTTCTTTTAGCTCTTCCATGTCCTCCTGTAGCCCTTGGCTTACTGCAACCTTTTCAAGAAGCCACTTTTTTTCATTTTCTTTCCCCACTGCCTTCTTGAGGGGGCATCATCCAATCCCTTCTCACCCTTTCTACTCAAAAATGGGGCAATCATGTTGCTTTAAAAAGTCTTCTTCATGTCATTTACATTCAAACTTCTTTGAAATAGTGTTATTTCAACTCTATGTCAAAGAGGGGCAAAATGTAGACACCTAAATCTGATTACACAATAGGTAATCATATTTAGTCATATCCTAGGACATTACTAATTAAATATTTATTATTTAATTAATTAATTTTCATTCCCTAGTTTATTAATTTATTTAATTAACTATAGTCCAATTGATAAAATCCAATGATAACCCAAAATTAACTTATCAATTAAATCCCTATTCCTCTATTAAATTAAATAAATTCTCAAATCTACTTAATTGAATCCCATATCCCCATTTTATTAAATAAATCATTTAATAAAATATCTAAATCCTTAAAATATTCCTAAGACTTACTTTTATCCCTAATCCAACCCATCCACCCATACTAACCTCACTTAGCCACCTAACTAACCCATCCCATAAAAAATAAACCACTTAAAACCTAACGACCTTTCTAAGCTAATCCTAATCCCCCTCTTAAACATGTTCACAAATTTAAGCAAGGGTTAAGACTTTCTAACCCAAGCTAAAGTTAGAAAACTCATCCTCAACCTCACCTTTAAGCATCTATGGCTCTTACATCCCCCTTTATGACTCTTAAACCCCTCTTACGTGCTCAACCTCCCTCATTACTCCCTTGACCAACCCTTATCCTATCCTCTTACACTTGTCCTCCTTGTGACAAGTGTCACTTCCTTATTGGCTCTAAACAAGAATAATCATTGTGCTTCCCTTTGAGTGCATCTCAACCCTCCCTCACCATCCTTCCATCCTTACATCTTGACCATCCATTTCACTACCCCTTGACCTATAAATGAAACCCTCTTCCTTCACTAATATCATCCACTTTTCATGAAAAGTTATAATGCTATTTTGAGAGCCTCAAAACTACCAAAATACCATCATAATGCTGAAATCCCTCCATACCCCCTTTATCAAAACCCTCATCCATACACACACTTGGTGAAAACCCCCCACCTATTGGAAGCTTGAGCACAATGTGAGCATACATCCCCTCTCATTAGGGACATGGCTTCATCATCATGGGAAGAACTTGAGGAGTTTACCATTCTTGGTCTACTTTCCTCCATGGTGTCTTCTTTGGTCCTATCATAAGTGTTAACTATTTAGTTGTGTTAATAATTTCTTTATTAGTTAGTATTGAACTTGCACTACTAGATTAGGTGATACAATAAGTATTTCATTCTATTTGTTGATGACTACTATAGGATGATGACAATGATGTCTCTCAAAGCTAAATCTAATGCTTTTTAGTTATTCAAGTGGTATTTAGTCAGAGTTGAGAAAGAAACAAGGAAGAGCCTAAAGTGTTAGAGATTTGATAGAGGTGTTGAATTAATTTCAAACAAGTTTAATACATTCTACAATAATAGAGTAATTGGAACAAAGATATCAGTACTAAGGACCCCTTCTCAGAATGAGATAGTTAAAAGGAGAAATAGATCAATAATGGATTATGCAAGAATATTAATGATGGAGAAGATCATATCAATAAGAATTGGAGAGAAGCAGTTAGTACTACTTTTTATACCCTGGATAAAGGAGAAGTCAAGAAAGGTACAAATACTAAACCTTTTGAACTATGGTATGGTTATGCTCCTAATGTAAAGTATTTCAAAATCTTTGGAAGTAGATGCTATATACTTAAAGATAATAGGAATGGAAAAATTGATGCAAAAATTAAGGAAGGTTTATTCCTAAGTTATTCCACCAAGAGTAAAGCCTTTAAATCTTTAAATTCTAGCACTAACAAAATTCTGGAAAGTGCAATTGTGAAGGTTGATGAGTTTGCATAAAGAAGTGACATTGCATGTAAAGAAGAGCCAGAAGACTACAATACATTCATCTATGCATATGATAATGCTCCAAGCACTCCTAATAATTAGGAAAATCAAGTTGTAGTCTCTCAGTAGACAGGAAATGATCAAACTCAAATACAAATTGCTGAGCAGTAGAGAGTGAGTGCCAAGCAATAGATTAAAGATGTTGAGTCACAGAAATGCAATACCAAGCATGCAGAACATGAACCGGAACCTAAACAAGAAAGAGAAAATGAACTTGAGATTAATTTTCAAGATGAACCTGTAGAAGAACAAAGAAGAAAATTGCCTATGTTAGAAAAATATGTGAGAATACATCATAAACTTGAAAAAATCATTGGTCATGTTGAATCAAGTGTTATGACTAGAAAAAGAATCCAAGATGATACATGCTTACTTTGTGAGTTTAAATCTAAATCAGTAAAGGATTCTTTAAACAATGAAGATTAGATTCAGGAAATGAATGAAGAAATTGACCAAATTGAGAAGAAGAATACTTGGAAATTAGTGCCAAGACCTAAAGATAAAAATGCCATTGGGACAAAGTGGGTTTTTAGGAACAAGCTCAATGAGAATGGAGAAGTAACAAGAAACAAGGCAAGACTAGTATGCAAGGGTTATGCTCAAGAAGAAGGAGTTGATTATGGAGAAATTTTTTCTCCTGTGGCAAAACTTAAAAGAGTTAGAATTTTGCTTTCATATTTAGCCCACAAGAATTTCAAGGTATATCAAATGGATGTCAAATTTGTATTTTTAAATGGTATACCGGATGAAGAAGTATACATTTAATAGTTGAAGAGTTTGTGGATCCAAACAAGAAGAACATAGTATGTAAGATAAATAAAGCCCTCTATGGATTAAAACAATTCCCAAGAGCATGGTATAAAAGATTACATAACTAGTTGGTGAAGATTCGTTTCGAAAGGATAATGGTAATAGTAATCTATATATGTAGAATGGTAAGAACAATGAAGTACTATTATTTGAAATATTTGTTGATGATATCATATTTGGAGGAAGAGAATCATTATGCAAATCATTTGTTGATGAAATGAAGAAGGAATTTGAAATTTCTATATTTGGTGAAATCAAATTCTTTGTTGGATTACAAGTATGTCAAATGAAGTTTGGTATTTTCATTACATAATCCAAATATATCAAAGAGATATGAAAGACTTTTGGTATGGAAGATTCTAGGCCAGTGAGTACACCTATGTCTATAGGATATAAGCTATCTAAGACTGATGATTCTACTAATTTGATCCATACCCTATACAAATCCATGATTGGAAAACTATAGTATGTTGTTCATAGAATATTGGATATTACTTTAGCAGTTGGGATAGTTGCTAGATTTTCAGAAAATTGTAAAGAGAATCACATGATGGTAGTGAAAAGGATCATGAGATATTTGAAAGGTCCATAAGACTATGGATTATATTATAAGAGAAATGATAAGTTTGAACTGAGAGTGTTTACTAATTTAGATTGGGTAGGAAATATTGATGATAGAAAAAGAACTAGTGAAGGTGCATTCTTTCTAGGAAAGAGATTGGTGTCATGGACAATCAAGAAGCAGAATTGTATTTCCCAATAAAAAATTGAAGCTAATTAGGTGGCAACCTACAGTAAACTGTTCAAATATTATGTGGATCAAACAATTGTTGAAAGATATGAAAGAAGAAATTACAGATCCAACAGTTATCTATTGTGATAACACTAGTTCTATCAACATTTCAAAGAATCCTGTAATGCACACTAAGACAAAACACATTGCTATCAAGTATAATTACTTGAGGGAGTTAGTTCAAGACAAAGAAGTGAAGTTAGACTATATGAATACTAAAGAATAAATTGTTGAGATATTCACAAAACTCTTACCTAAAGATGCTCATGAATATCTTAGAGGTAAATTAGGGGTGATTCCCATAAAAAAAAATATGTAAGAAGACAAGGTGAATTGCATCACATGTACTACTTAGAATATCCTACATGGTGATGTAATACAACTCTACTTTGGGACATGCTTAAGGTAGATAATTCAATACAACATAACAAAAATCAGCTAGACATGCACACAATCTATGTATGAAGAGTTTGAAGCTTAGAGAGCTAAGTATCTTTGGCATTGTTTTCAAAGAGGGAGAGATTACTAAAGGATAGATTACTAACAAAGTGAGAGATTACTATAGAGAGAGTTACTACAAAGAGGGAGAATTGTTTTAAGAATAGTGAAATTTTTTGGATTGTATGGTAACAAGTATTGCTACATAATTGAGATATTTAGATGTTGTCATCAATGCTAAGGAGGGAGATTGTTGAAAACTTACAATTGTAACAATTATTATTTTATCATTGATGTAAAATCTATTGATAAAACATATTTCTACCTAATTTAAATGTCATATCTATTTGATTGAAGAAGAAGATTTGAGAAGTTTCTCATAGCAATAGCACCTAGAGGAAAGGTTGAGTTATGAAAAGAAAGTTACAATGAACATTTGATTAGATAGACTTTGATAAAGAAAAGTGATTGTTTATGTCAAGAAAGATAATCCAAACCAAGAGATAGAGTAAAATGCTAAGGAATCTTGAGTAATGCTAGTGTTAATTGAGCTATAGTTAGTGCCGAGAAAATCTAGTGTTCATCAAGCATTAGTATCGACTGAGTGAGATAGTTGATGCTAGGCCAGAAAGCTTTACAGTGACTGATTAATTATTTAAATAGTTCTATATATGATTATGATTCTAAGGTACAAGAGTTTTATGTGTCACATTTTTATTTTTGAAATTTTTTTTGTTTATGTTTATTTTTAGTTTTTACTATTTGACATGTCATCAGAATACATGATTCTGTGAGTTCCTAGTATAGAAAAAAGATCTAATACTCGATGTAATGAACTCCTAGGGAACCCAAGAGAAATTGCCTAAACATGTTACTAATTTATTCTGAAGGTTTTATATAGCATCCATGTAAATAGTGCGCAAGAAATACAATGCAAATACATTACATTCACATGAATGTACTACAAATACTAGTTGTATTTCTCAAGGGTTCCTTAGTATAGAATTACATGTGTTAATCTTATTAAGTATATTAATCTTAATCTAATGTCCTACAACAATAAATGAACATCAAATACATCATCTCATAAATGAATTATACATAATTACAACTGAAGCGATAAGGTATACTCAATAACATAATATCCACTTCATAAGCCACAACGCATGTAGGAATAATACATTCACAAATATAGTTTAATATTCCAAAAGCATATCAAATAATACAACTAATTATATAAAGAACCATATATGAAGATAAGAGTATGTCTCCAAGTATGAAAAAAAAGAGGTATAACTACTACAAGATTTTCCAATACTAGTACAAGTCTATTGAACTCTTAATGGTTATAGAATCGATACCAATTTATAGCATGGAACCACAGGTCCATTCCCACCATGCTAAGGAGATAATATGACATCACCCTTAAATAAAAAAAAATCAAATTAGAAGCACAAAATCCTTGGAAAGGGATCCTAAAATCTCTTGATCTCAAATGGTGCTCCACATAAAATAAAGGCAATCCCTAAGGAAATCAACATATATAGAAAACCTAAAATGCATATATGGAAGTATAGTTCTATGAGTAAATTATCCCACTCCCATCATAGCCTATACTAGTGTTCAAGGAATGAGAAAGAAATCAATTCTTCTATTAATATTTTATCCCAACCCAAATTTTACTAATTTATCACCTTTTTAGTCAAATTACAATGAGTTACCTTAGCAACCAGTTAGGGCCTTGAGCCCCATTGCAAGATAATTTCCATCTACACACCAAGATAACCTATTCTAATTATGCAATTGAAAGCAAAAAAGAGAGGAGAAAACCAAATACACAAAATCTTCTCATAAATCATAACCATAAAAAATTATCAAAGTAAAATAATTGAGCATGGAAACGAGTATAGATTTATATACGAGAACCAACTATCTATCTCAATATAAAATACATTCCATAATGGATATTTTACAATTATTTAATTAAAACTCATAAAATATCATAAGACTAATGATAATCAAGCAATAATTTCATCCATCTCCAAACAAGGAGTAACATATTCCATAATGATAACTATCCAAAACATAAAATAATCATAGTATAAAGGCTAGCTGGCCAAGTAAATGCTCGACTCAACAAAATAATGGTCATTGAACCTTCTTGATCACTTTGTGTATGTATTTCTCAGGATTGGGATCATTGCTAGGGGTATACAACTTAATACTCCACATTTTTTTTTGACAAAAATGTATTATATGCTCATAGATTATATTTGTATGTTGTTATATGGTCAAGTATTTTTACATGATTATATTATTTGTCCCACCTTCCACTTCCTTGCATTCATTGTATTCAACCAATTGGAAGTTGCACAATGTTTATTTTATAACACATTCATTAAGTGTGCTTCCCTAGAGTAGCTCATTACCATGATGATCACCATTCTAACATATGCTTATTCATGATATTATTTTTACTTAAAGAAAAATCTTATCTCTATTTGCAAGTGAGCATTAGATGAAGGTACTGATGTTTTCACAGATTGAAACATATCTTATTGGTATAGTCACTTTGTTATATAACTAGTTTTGATAAGGTTAGAATATGAAAAATGACTAAGTCTAGAGTAGGGATTCAAGATGTAGACAAACAATTTTGGTCAATGATAACAACAAAGCTATTATGTGTGGCTACAATTTTGAGAATGAGAAATATACAAAGATCAACATACATTTTGATAGAGAAAAGTGAGGCTAGAGCAATATATAAGTAGTATAGAATAATTTCAACTAATCGAGGAAATTGGCGTAGTGAATTGAATTATCTTGATAATTTAATTACTTGGTAATGCAGGGATGACATCCTATATATTAACCCTTGAATAAAGTGATATATTTTTCTTATTGGAGATTGGGCTACACATTTTGTGAAAGGATTTACAAGCTGACTAAAAAAAGAATATTGAATGGTATAAATGTCATATTTATTTCACAAGTGAGCATGTTATAATGATGCTTTGATGATGGTATTGTGATATATGCAAGCCTTAATGCTAGTTTAGATCAAATGTGGGCCTCATTGATGACTAATCAAATATTGTGATGTTAACTATAGTCTCTTTTTATTGTAATACTTTCATTATAATTGGATAGTAAGCCTAAAAGGTGGATGTAACTTTCATTCTTAAGCTTGTGATCTCTTCTTGTTTCATCAACTCCTAATAGGGTTGGAGACCTCTAACAAGGTCTATTCAGATCTAACAATGAATCATGTGATAAATACTATGTAATGACTCCTAACATGTGCAAGCCTCTTAACAAAGAAATTTAGGTTAGTGCATAGCTATGAATACTCATAAAATAAACAATAATTGGTTACACTTTTTTGCCTAAACTGACACTGAACTATGAATTTTCAAGAAAAAAATTCACATTCAGAGGTAAATTGCCATTTAATGGTTAGGAATTTGAAGATGAAGTTAATTAGAGTCTTTATGGATTTTATGTGAAGATTCTACATATATTTTTGAAATATTTTTTTTTTGAATTGAGTTGATTGAATTCATTTTTCTCCCACAAAAATTGGTATGTTATAAAAAATCTATTTTTTAAAAAGTGACATTGTTTTTGACACACATAACTTTTTTTCTACAATAGATATCAATGTGATTCTTTCAAATTTAGTTTGTTAACATCCATACCAGAACTATGGAAGTGGCATAATGTCTTATCCTTAGTATTTCATATTTTATCAGAGTTTAAAGTTGACCTAACACTAATTTGGACGTACACGGCTTTTGATATATGTAACTTATTATATATTTACCCAATTTCAAAATATGTTTTTTTGATTGAAAGAGGAATCAAATATGGAGACTGTAGTTATTTTTTAAAAAAAATGTTCTCTTAGTTGCTATTTTTCCATGAGTTTTCAATACATAGCTTTACTTTTTATAATGAACCTCTATTTAGTTAACATAAAAAAAATGTATACTTGAAAAATTCAAAATGTATCAAATCCATATTCATTAGAAAGCTCATTCTCAGTACATGTGTCATGCAAAATTAAATGTCTTTGTTGCTCCATCTAAACATAGGAATTGAGCCTGGAAGCCATGAAAACAACTGAAAATGTTATAAACTTTATAAAAGCCATCTAGTTTGCTAGTTTCGATAGAAACTAACTTTTGATACAAACTATTTGTATTTAGTTTTGATAGAAACTAAATAGTTTCTAACTAAACACAAAAATGGGTCCTAAATAGTTTCATTCGAAACTATTTTGGTTCTATAGAAACTAAATAGTTTTGATCGAAACTATTTAGTTTCTATAGAAACAAAATAGTTTCAATTGAAACTATTTAGTACCCATTTTTTTTGTTTAATTAGTTTCGATCAAATCTACCTTCAAAAGTAGTTTTGAATGAAACTTTAATAGTTTCTATCAAAACTATATGATTACTTTCTATCAAAAGTTTTTGGGCCAAAAATCCATCTTTCACTATTTTGGAGGAGATTCTTCCTCCAAAAAAGTGTACCCCACTATTGTGGGTTCACCCTACTAGTACTATCCCCATTGAGGTTTTATATTGGTTAGGGTTTCCTTGAAAAAGGAATGGTCTTATGAGTTCTTTACTTTCATGTATTTTTTTATTTAGATGTGTATAGTGAAGTTGCAAAGTAAATATTTGATTTTAAAGTCTTTAAACATCAATTCACCCCCAAAACTCAATGTTGCTTGATCCTAACAATTTTCATTCTAGAAAGAATTACTTCTTATATAGATAATCCAATCATAGCCTATGATTATTTGTATTCTATGAAGAATCCTATTCAAGTTTTGTGTAGTAAAATTACTTCTTTATTGCAAGCTAGAGACAAAAAAGTCTTCTTGCTTATAGTTGGTTTCAATAGCCAAGTGTATACCTGTTCCAAATTCTATTCATATACCACTCATTAGAGATTTTTTTTTTTTCTTAAATGTTTTGAAATTGACCAATCATTGCAATAATATATATGATTTTTATCCTTACCAATTTAATTGTCAATGTTGATAAATTTAATTTTTTATTAGTTACTTCTTTTTCTTTTAGGGATAACTTTAAGTAACCCCCCCTATTTGGAAAATAAGTATAAAAATTTGGCAAATCCAACATTATTTCATGGGAAAAAATTAATTTCTATTGGTGATTTTCTTTACCAAAGAGGGAAAATTTTTAATTTTATTGGCAAATTTTGTCAATCATATGAAAATTCAATAAAATTCCAATGAACATTATTGAAGAAAATTGCAGCCAAAAGTACACATACCTAGAAACCATCATTTCACTATTATTATTATATGGATTGTAATCAATTATTAGACTTGAAGGTTAATGCCCACTTTTAATGCTATAACTTTCCTCCAAATGATTGAATGGGGATTTTGGGGCAGTGCTCTTGGTGTACTCCCTATCATAGTACAACTTGGAGTGGAGGGGAAGCATCCCCCAAAAGCTCAAATGACTTCATATTTTATTGAGATGCCCAAAGTTATTTTTACATCATCTAATATATAGAAACCCTATTTTTTAATAATTGTTTGACAATCCTAAATTAATGACATAAATCTTGTTTCAAGCCAAACTTTTAAAGGACACCAAGTTTTAGAGAAAGTCCCCAAAATAATGACATGTGTCCTCAATCAAATCTATTTCGGGCTAAAGTAAGAAAGGATAACAATTTATATGGATAGTCCAAGGCATAGAGACACATGTGAAATCTATGTACTTTACCTATAACTAACTTAAATGTTTACCATATTTTGGTGAATATGATCATTTCTTAAGACAAGCTTTGGAGATTATAGGTGAAATTTTTAATTTACCATGTGGAAACTTTAGATACCATGTAAAATATGAATAATTTCATATCACTATTGGTGATTTCCCTAAGCATTGGACCCAATTTTTATAAAGTGTGGATGATGTGGCCACCCTAAAAGTGTAACTATGTTTCACCAATTTCTTTGTCCCCAATTAGTGAACTTTGCCAATTGGTGAATATTCACCATTGTAGTAATCCTTGTTTGTCTTGTTGGAATGCATCTTAGTAGTACTGCACATCCAAGTCATAGTGGAAAAAAAATGTTGAAAAATGTACACCATATATATTTTATATTCATTTAGAATCTCTTTGACCTTGTTATGCTTAATGAAATGTCAATGTACAAAATCATGTATCATCGAATGGAAGGTGATAAAATCTTTATCTTAATATGAGTTTGTTTACAGACATCCCAACCTTCTTCATTATCTATTTTATTTAATACTTATCATGGGTTTCTTAGATATGAGTACAAAACTAACCCTTCACAAATTTGTAGATAGAAAACTAACTTCTCATTTAAAAGAAGTATCCATGTTCCACTCTTCTAATAGCCCATTTTGAGTTGACCAAAACAAAAAAAACATTCTATACTATCAAAATATTGTATACAAAGAATAAATCCTTAGTTTATATCAAAAAATATTTGGAATGTATGAAAAAAAAGCTTAACCAACCTTAACCAAACATGTTTTTCAATGGTATCTAAAATTAACTTGATATTCCAGAATTGCTAATTAATATATCAATTGTCTAAAAGCATCAAAATAATAGAACATTATAACTAAATCAATCTCAATCTCAATCTAAATTACATTGTTTTATTTATATGAATTTTATTTGAAATGTATACTTAAAACATAACAATTGAAATAAATCAATATTAGTTGTCAAACTAAGATAAATAAAATTATTTTCTAAATTTGATTTTAATTTTACATATCGAATTAATCTTGACATCAAAATTGGTGAAAACTGATAGATACTACAAATTTATATACCAACCACAAAAATACATCAAAATAAGAGAACATCCATAATAAGCAATTCAACATTAAATTTCAAACTAAATTACAAAATTTTATTTCAATCTATATTATTAAGTAACATAAATTGAGGCTGGAGGTATGAATACTTTTCAAACAAAACTTGGATAAACCATTAGATTAGTCTAAACTGAGACAGATGTAGGGAGAGAAGATGTGATTTATCATAATATTCAAAAGTATTGTAAAGCTTGTACTCTTACGCCATAACAACAAAAGCAGTGCTGAACAAAAATCTTCGCCGCGGCCCATTTTCCATTTTATAGTCTGTCTAATTCTATGGTAGAATAATTTCCCAGCCATTCTTAATTAAAAGAACGAAAGTTTCTTAAACAGAAAAACAAGAGGGTGCCATTGATTTAGATAAAACCATATCTCATTTAACCATCATTTCTCAACTAGGACGAGTGAAAAGCCATTAATGGCTGCTGTATCCCTAACCCAAACTGTAAATGAGAACAGTAAATACAAAAAATTGTCTGTATTTCTTCCCTTTAAAAAATATGGTTGCAGTGAATATGGCATGTTGATTATATAGATAAGGAAATAGATTGTGTGAGTTTATTTCTTGACATTTAAGATTAAACTATAAACTATATGAACTATCAAAAGAAGAAAGATTAAACTATAAAGTATATAAACTATCAAAAGAAGAAAGATTAAACTATAAACTATATGAACTATCAAAAGAAGGAAGATTAAACTATGAACTATATGAACTATCAAAAGAAGAAAGTAAGACAGGAGATCAGAAACAAGAATAGCTAAATAATAGTCCATATCATAGTTGAAGAGAAATTAAATAGTTATACAAAGGGTCTTTTACATGCCCCAAGAGAAAGTGTCTGCAAAGGCCACAGCCCATGACTTTCAATAGAGAAAGTGTTTCATTCTCCAACCATGAAAAGGCTCGATTATCGTAGCTTTTCCAAAACAGGCAACTATCAAGGAACCCATCCCAGCTAATAGAGAACCAAAAGAAGGAAAGAAAAGGCCGGTCCAAAAGAGAGAATATGAAGGACACACAAACAACTGTTTAGAGTATAGCTGGGCTATATTTCTTTTTTTTTCTTGTACTCCTAGGAACATTCACAAGTTCAAAGCCAATGGACGGCAAATCATAAACATCCCAAAATGTAGTATTAAAATTACACCGACAATGAGCAAATATCAACTGCAGATAAAATTTGCTTGTTAACCCTAAACACCCATTATTTCTAATTCACCACTTTGGTATTTCAAGTTTCCTTGAAATATGATTATATGTTTTGTTTTGTGCAATCAGAATAAGTTGAAATGACTATGGAATACCCACATGTCATTTTTGCAGAGAGAGTAGTAATAATGTCAAAAGTGAAGGAAAAAAAGTAAACCATTTTAAAGATTGCATTATGGGGATCAAGAATGAGCACAGAATCCAGTATTCTGGTGAATAATATCTTATCTAAAGATATTCATCTCTTTCATAGGCAAGATTTTTAGACGGTGACAGTGGAATCCCTCTAAATTCCTTCACTCACCTCAACCTGCCATTATGGCTGGCTACAATGTATACCATGAGAAAAATTGAAAACCGAAAAGTTTACATAAAACTAGAATGATAAGTTTTTGATGGGTAGAGATATAAATTTTACTTTTCATGATACCAATATGATAAGTTTGGATGGGCAGAATAGAATATAATCTTCCCAGCCCATGATATTAGTATGTTTCTGGATTGGTGTACCATTGTGATAGTTTTGATGGGAGAACATGATTTCTCTTCATTGTTTCTTGATTTTGATTGTGCACAGTGTTTCTGATTTGATTAAGTGCAAACTTTTCCCCTCAACATTATGAATCAAGATCATCCATCATCCATCATCATCAAAATGATGGAAATCCATAATCCATCATCATTCAAAATGATGGAAGCTAGTTTTGAGTTTTTATGTGATTAAAGAATACCATGTGTTTATTAATGGAGAAAAGAGAATACCAGTGCTACGATACACACCAAAAGATCAAAATGTTGCAAGCATAGGTCTACACCAATGACGACTAAACAAAGCATATTGCTTGGGTTAAACTTATTGATCCTTGCAGAATATTTTTCAAAGGTCAAAAAAATTGTGACTTGTAAATGCAAATCTTCACCATTATACCAAGCAGAAATCTCCATGAACCGTTTCTCATATGTATGTTTGTGGGTGCTGAGAATTCAATATGAATTGTCACAAAAATGGGTCAAGATTGAATCTTTTCAATGACTTCAACACATGAAACACATAATATGCAAACCCATGATACGCAAAACTGTAAACTAGCGTCTGCAAACTGTAACGGATTGCAAGAACAAGAAAAAAAAGCAGTTATTCTTGACCCAAGTGGTATGATTTCAAACCTAATACTGCCCAAGTTTGTGATTACACCATGATGATGAAAAAACGAAAGAAAGTTGTAAAGAAAACAACTGTTTACTTGTAAACACAACTTGGCACCACGTTTTCAACTTTATATGTGAACATAACAGGTTGCCACAGAAGACAATGAACATGTTGTCATCTAAGTTGCATGACACAAAAAGACCAAATCAGCTTTTGGGCAAAGGCAACCATTATTCATTTTCACTTTGTACCCTCTTCCCCAGACAAGCCGAGGAGCAAGCTCTCAAATTCAAGAGCCGAATTCATTATTCAACCACACAAACTAAAAAAGCAACATTTAAAGCACCCAAAATAAAAACTATGTAAACATTATTCTCACTCATCCCCTTACTAATAAGCAAACCATAACGCAGTCGAGATTCTCTCTTTCTTTCTTTCTTTCTTTACAAATTTCCATGATCACAAAGCCAGAAAAAACGCTCAGAAGCCCATGAATTAGCCAGAAAAGCGTGCAATGATTAAAGAAAGGATTCCATCAATATAATTAATGTCTGATATAACAAAGTAGAAGGAAGGAAGGAAGGAGGAAGAGAGGAGAGGAAGAAAAGTCGTAAACAGATTATACCGATTCATCTTCTCCTCCTCTTAAAAATCTCCACCGACATAACATATTTTTCCGTAGCAGCTGCTGCATCCTCCAAGAGCAAGTACGTGGAGGCTTAGGAAAAGGAGAAGAAAATTCTCATTCACGAGGAAAATAGTACCTACTATGCCTAGATAAACTCGTATGAGAAATTATTACCAAGCAGCCGAAGGACATAGATAGAATCCAAAAGACTCAAAAACCACTACTACAGCACATTAAAACACACACATTTGACCTTGACCTCTCAAACAAACAAACTACCTAACCTAAAACTCTCTTCTTCTTCTTCCCATCTGTACCATCTTCTATAAAGATTGAAACTTTACTACCATCTTCTACAAAGATTGAATCTTTACTAGACAAAGACCAAAAAACATAGAAACCAACATCATATATACATATCCCTGACTTCAAAGGCGTTGCGGTTCTTGACAACAATGTCAAACATATGAATGGACTTGAATTTGGAGAAATCTCTGGGAAGAGAGATGAGATGCACAGAGCAAGTCTTGTGGTACTGAAGAACCTCAGAATCTTCATTATAACGTTCCCATCCAAGAGGAATGAGTTTTCTCTCAAGAGCAGCATATGAAGTGATGACCTCATTGGTGGGAGTGTAGACCAACACCTTGCGTTTCGACCTCGTGACCTCCATCGACCCATCCAGCGGCTCCGCCATTGGATTGGACACCAACCTGGCCACTCCATTGCTGAAAACCCACACGCCAGACATTCTGGATTTCTACTAACTTCCTTCAATTATTTCTCCCCCTTTTTGGGCCTTCTCTCCTTTCTCCCGTCAGCCCCTGCAGCACGTGAGGAGAAGATGTTCAGCAAAATCAGCAGACTTTGTGAATGAAAACCCGGATTTTCTCTTCAGACTACGCTTAGCCTTGCATGCTATCTGGAGACGCAATGCCGGGGCTTTAAATGGGTCTATTCTGGGATTAAATAATTCAAAGCGGGGCACGTTGTATTCCTTTTTTCTCTCTAACAGATGCCTGCGTGTGTTCCACCGCTCTTCGTTTTCAGCCCACTTTTTAAGGACCTTTTCACACAAGGCAAGGCAGGGCCCCTCTTTTCCCCTCCTCTCCTGTGGTTCCCCTTCTCCTGTCGTGTCCTCTCCTGTAGTTCCCTCTCCCTCTCTCCTGCGGTTCCCCCTCTACTGTAGCTTTCCCCTCTCCTGTGGTTTCCCTCTCTCCTGTCGTCTCAGGAGACACAGATTTTTCTTCCCTATGCCCGCAGGCTACAATGAGATCAAGCGGTTACAGTGAAGAACTTGAGTGAGATCTGAGGGCTTAAAAGCATCAACTGACGTGAGGTTTTAGACTAACCGTAGAAATATGAATAGACAGCGTTCTGACATGGTTCGGGGAGGTAATAAAATAGTAAGATCTTTATTATTTTCTCAAGAAATATGAATAGACAAATCAAGGGAGGAGATTACTTGGTTGCCCAAAACTATTTTTGATTAGAGAAATATCAACAGGCAATGATTGGAGCCTTGGCAATATCTGGGAGATAATATTAATCATTGGCTTAAGTGAATTTTCATGGAATTTCATGTGTTCTTTATTTTTAATAATTTTTTTTTGGTAGAACTGTTCAGGAAACTTCCTGCCTCTAGAAGCTTGATAAAGATTTTCACTGTGCTCGGATATTTATGGTGGTTATGTTTTTTATTGCTTTGGGAAGAATTTGTGCAATGTGGTGGAAATGTATTTTGCATACAAGTATTAAACTGATGGATTTTATTTTTTTAAAATCTACATAATGAGAATTTGGATCATGGTGATGAAATCTAGAGATTGTGACATGTATAAATATGATTATATTTGGGTTTTTGAAAAGAACCAGTATTTATCGACATGGATCATAGAACAGTGGGCTTTGATAAATTTTAGATACGGCTCTCATAGGGCTCCGGGATTTCAATTTTAGATAATTGAGTGCTTGAGTAGGGAATTTTTCTTTTTCTATTTTAGGAGAGAATTATTCATTTTGTCAGGGATCGTCTAGTATTAGGATTCATGAATGCCTTTGGTAAGTTTTATATTTTAAATATATAGACGATGATTACTTTTGGTTTCATTCCCTTTGAAGTATGTGTATACAATTTAGTTTAATAAATTAGTTTTAGAGTTTCATATTGTTTTTAAAAATGTACTTTACTAAGTGTTTGATTAACAAATTTTATTTTTTAATGGTCTTGTTGCAGCTTTTAGCTGTAAAATGTATTATTTAAGAGGGAAAAAATTAAATATGAGTTAATAGAAAAGTTTAGAATAAACTTATATTCAAAGTAAGTAATTAATATAAATATTTAGTTTATTTATCTTAACTAAATCTATTTTCTAAGGTGTTTTATTTTTATTATAAATATTTGAAAAGAAGTATCTCTCACACATTAAATAATTCTTCAAAAATAAAACAATTACAACTAATGTATCTACTAGAAATAGATCTACATAGAAGCTACTATCTCTTGATATGCCTATTTTAATTAGACATGTCATATAAATGAAATAGTTATTCTCAAAATTATATACTTCAATATATTTAATATAAAGTAAGACAAAGTACAAAAATGCAAACATGCATGTCCACACACATGCAAAGATATGTATGCATATACAAACATACATATATGCACATGATAAAAACATATACTTATTTTAATTGTAAATGCCCTTCATGGTTACCCTATGCCTTGC
Source organism: Cupressus sempervirens (assembly GCA_028749045.1). Lineage (NCBI taxonomy): Eukaryota > Viridiplantae > Streptophyta > Pinopsida > Cupressales > Cupressaceae > Cupressus > Cupressus sempervirens. The sequence continues at coordinate 691,102,899 of CM053791.1, read as the reverse complement.
ATCTATAAAAAAATGAACATGTATCATGTGGTGCATCCCAATACATGAGGACTAATGATGATATCATGCCACTATTATTAATGCACACGCATGTCCATGTACACACACACACAAACACATACATAAATACATGTACACGTATTAGATGGAGTTGTCGTTGCACCAAAAGATGAATCTCTCAATGCTTGATACAACCACCCAACTTATAGTACATGGGAGGTAGTTAAGTCATTGTCACCACTAAAGAAATTTCCAATAATGCACACATATAAGTATGCATACTTATAGAAGAAATCATACATGCAAATACTCTATTTCATTTATACATCATCTACATGTTGATCTTATGCCTTGCATCTATCAAGAAAGGATATATCATGTGATGCACCCAAGTATATGATGACTAGTGATCAACATCACACTGCACTTTTCCAATGTCATATTAGTGTCACTTTTGATAATGCATATATTATATGTAATGCCCCGCCAAGGGATCTAAAGAATTAACCTAAAGTTTCACTAAGTTTGGTAACATTTTTTTTTTTTAAAACATGAAAGTAACACCATTCATAACATAGTAGAAAAAGCAATAACATTATTCAACTGAAAGTAATCATAAAAAAACATAACAGGTTACGTTCTTCATGGATCCCTTAACATTGAATAACATCTAAATCAACTACTATTAATGATTCCATCTAATACTACATCCGCATGATATAATACTGAAAAGTCCAACATTCTTAAATTACATTTTTGATTGCTCGATCATCCACTGTACATGCCAGAGGGTATGAAAGGCTTAAAAGAATATACATATGTGAAATAAAGTACAGCATCATACTAACTCTAATCTGTGATGCAATAACATAAATGAAATCACAAATCATACATAATACATCATCATAGGAGATAACCATAAATCATCAAACATAATTAACTAAGTGCATGGTTCCTCCCAATCATAAATAACATCATTAGACCATAATGGATCCTAGCCATCCCTCCATGCGTAACATTCCAAATCATCGAAGAGATCATCGCTATTAACATAGTAGGAATGTCACTCCTAAATCATACTACATCATATGCAGAAAGAAATTGTAATGGTCACCCCAGAATGCCCAAAACCTGAACCAAGGCTGAAATTATGTTAATGCTAAAAATGCTGCAATCAATTACAAAGAGATGTATTCCAAAGGCCAAACCCTAAGGGAATGATGTCTAGAATGTTACAACAGAGAATGAACGTCCTCTATTGCCAAAAGAAAGGAGTGTGATTCACAGATCCAAGCTCTTATCAATGCAAGTCATAATCATCTGATACAATAATCCGATGATCAACAATGACACTTTCAGCCCTATTTATCCTTTTCTTCATCCTTCTGGAAGGAACTAAAACATTAATTAATTGCAAGAGCTAGAAGCTTCCTCCTTCCAATAATTAATGCATTATCTAGAAATTCCTCCCTAGCAATCATTAATTAAATCACGAGAGGCTTCCGTCCTTCCAATAATTAATACATATCCTAGAAGCTACTCCCTTGTAATTAATAATTAAATTAATTAAATACAAAGTCACCTTTTAATTTTAATTGAATGACTTTATAAGAAATTAATTTAATTTCTTCTTATCCTCCACTTAGACTTTGGAGAACATGAAGGCCAAAAGATGGGATCATTACAAATTTGCCCTCCTTGAAATTTCTTGTCCTCAAGCAATTAAGTAACATAATGGACTCCAACCTCCACCTGGATCCCAATATGTGATATCCATATGGAAGTTAAACCAACTGCAAACATGCATCATCAGGACCAACCCCTATAGCCTAGCATTCAAAACTTGTGCTAATGAAGTCAGAATGTCACCATAAGGCAACTACATAGAAGATCTATGAAACGTCTTCTTCCTTATATCCATCCACATAATATATATTGGACTAGAATGCATATTATCACCATCATGCATTGAAAAACATGTAGCTGTAGGTGAACCATATGTACTCATGCTAACTGTATCAACAATAGGGTTGCCGCATCGAAATATATGGACATAGGAACAACATTAACTGCTGCAACAGAAAACTGAACCGAATTTGTAGTTGATGAAAACTCATAATCATCAACATATGTGGCTTCATTAGAAAATACATCAACCACTGCATTTATACCATTAAACTCCTCATTGGATGGTTCAACTGACACAGAAGTGGCTATTGATATGATAGTATCCTCATGTTCTCCTAATCCCACTATTACTACAACACCATCTCCTAACAAAGCTTCATATGTGGTCTCCTGACTTTGCACGCATGTCTCTACTGACTCTACTGAAATGCCCACATCACCAACATTATAGCTGGCTGGCTCTATACATGTCTTGATCCCACTTGAGGAATCAACTACCTTATGCTCTGGAGCAACATACAAATTGTCAATGTTGATGCCCATCTTTCTAGCCATAAGTTACAACATCATATCTATTCGCCTATTATGCTCCTGTTGCATCATATTCATTCACCTATTTTGCTCCTGTTGCATCATATTCTACTCTTGTTGCATTTTTTGCCCCTCTTCTAATGTACCCAGTAACTTGAATATTACATTTTCTTGGTCAAAACTAGTATTTCTATCATCTCGGTCACCCATGCTACTGTCTTGTTCAAAGAATGTCTCCTCTGTGTCTGTATGACTAGATTGTATGTGCCTCTACACAAGTGAACTATCATGTTCATTAAGTGAGTCTGAACTCCTACTTTGTCTTGCTCTAGTATTGCAAAAATTATAAAGCCCTTGTCGCATGCTCAAAAATAAATGTTGAAGATCTCCATAGGATGGTAGGACTTATGGCTCTGATACCACTGTAATGGTCACCTCGGAATGCCCAAAAGCTGAACCAAGGCTGAAATTATGTTAATGTTGAAAATGCTGCAATCAATTACAAAGAGATGTATTCCAAAGGCCAAACCCTAAGGGAATGACATCTAGAATGTTACAACAGAGAATGAACGTCCTCTATTGCCAAAAGAAAGGAGTGTGATTCACACATCCAAGCTCTTATCAATGCAAGTCATAATCATCCAATACAATAATCTGATCATCAGCAATAAGACTTTCAACCCTATTTATCCTTTTCTTCATCCTTCTGGAAGGAACTAAAACATTAATTAATTGCAAGAGCTAGAAGCTTCCTCCTTCCAATAATTAATGCATTCTCTAGAAATTCCTCCCTGGCAATCATTAATTAAATCACGAGAGGCTTCTGCCCTTCCAATAATTAATACATATCCTAGAAGCTACTCCCTTGTAATTAATAACTAAATTAATTAAATATAAAGTCACCTTTTAATTTTAATTGAATGACTTTATAAGAAATTAATTTAATTTCTTCTTATCCTCCACTTAGACTTTGGAGAATGTGAAGGCCAAAAGATGGGATCATTACAAAACCACTGTAATGGACACCAAGGTTGAAAATTATATTAATGCTAAGAATGCTGCAATCAATTACAAAGAGATGTATTCCAAAGGTCAAACCCTAAGGGAATGACATCTAGAATGTTACAACAGAGAATGAACGTCCTCTATTGCCAAAAGAAAGGAGTGTGATTCACACTTCCAAGCTCTTATCAATGCAAGTCATAATCATCTGATACAATAATCTGATGATCAGCAATGAGACTTTTAGCCCTATTTATCCTTTTCTTCATCCTTTTGGAAGGAACTAAACCATTAATTAATTGCAAGAGCTAGAAGCTTCCTCCTTCCAATAATTAATGCGTTCTCTAGAAATTCCTCCTTGGCAATCATTAATTAAATCACGAGAGGCTTTCGCCCTTCCAATAATTAATACATACCCTAGAAGCTACTCCCTTGTAATTAATAATTAAATTAATTAAATACAAAGTCACCTTTTAATTTTAATTGAATGACTTTATAAGAAATTAATTTAATTTCATCTTATCCTCCACTTAGACTTTGGAGAACGTGAAGGCCAAAAGATGGGATCATTACAAATCCGCCCTCCTTGAAATTGCTTGTCCTCAAACAATTAAGTAACATAATGGACTCCAACCTCCACCTGGATCTCGATATGTGATATCCATATGGAAGTTAAACCAACTACAAACCTGCATCATCAGGACCAACCCCTGTAGCCTAGTATTCAAAACTTGTGCTAATGAAGTCATAATGTCACCATAAGGCAACTCCATAGAAGATCTATGAAATGTCTTCTTCCTTGTATCCATCCACATAATATATATTGGACTAGAATGCATATTATCACCATCATGTATTGAAAAAGATGTAGCTGCAGGTGAACCATATGTACTCATGCTAACTGTATGAACAATAGGTGTTGCCACATTGAAATATATGGACATAGAAACAACATTAACTGCTGCAACAAAAAATTGAACGGAATTTGTAGTTGATGAAAACTCATAATCATCAACATGTGTGGCTTCATTAGAAAATACATCAACCATTGCATTTATACCATTAAACTCCTCATTGGATGGTTCAATTAACACAGAAGTGGCTACTAATATGATAGTATCCTCATGTTCTCCTAATCGCACTATTACTACAGCACCATCTCCTGACAAAGCTTCATATGTGGTCTCCTGACTTTGCACACATGTCTCTACTGACTCTACTGAAATGCCCACATCACCAACATCATAGCTGGCTGGCTCTATACATGTCTTGATCCCACCTGAGGAATCAACTACCTTCTGCTCTGGAGCAACATACAAATTGTCAATGTTGATGCCCATCTTTCTAGCCATAAGTTGCAGCATCATATCTATTCACCTATTCTGCTCCTATTGCATCATATCCATTCGCCTATTTTGCTCATGTTGCATTCGTTGCCCCTCCTCTAATGTACCCAATAACTTGAATATTATATTTTCTTGGTCGAAACTGGTATTTCTATCATCTCACTCACCCATGCTATTGTCTTGTTCAAAGAATGTCTCCTTTGTGTTTGAATGACTAGATTGTATGACCACAAATCATACATGATACATCATCATAGGAGATAACCATAAATCATCAAACATAATTAACTAAGTGCATGGTTCCTCCCAACCGTAAATAGAATCATTAGACCATCATGGATCCTAGCCATCCCTCCATGCGTAACATTCCAAATCACCCAAGAGATCATTAGTACTAACATAGTAGGAATGTCACTCCTAAATCATACTACATCATATGCATAAAGAAATCGAACATGCAAGATAAAGCATAAGATAACATCATCTAACATATGCAAATCATCAATGTAAGGATACGTGTCCACCATCATAATCAAAGAATGCATCAGCCATGATGTCTTAGACGAATCTCAAATGGTAAGAGTGACAAAAGCACTACCACTTGACTGCATGGAACCTAAATGGTCCACTCCCACTGTGCTAAGGAGATAATCTGAAGTCCCAAATAGGTTATCAAAATCACATAGCATAAATACTCTCTAAGTCTAGGAATCCTAAAAGTATACTAACTCAAAGGTTCCAATCACAAAATGACATATAATCCTAGAGGCACACAAAGACATGTAAGAAACCTACTATGCAAGCGAGAAAGTGTCATCGCATGGATCACGCTAGAGTTACCCTGGCAGTCTCTCAATAGACCTCGGCCCCCTAGTGATCCCTGTGCAGCCACTAGTATCCTCTCATACTGATGAGGCATACTATAGAATGCAAGGTCGCAACCAAGCATTCTCTCTACTCCCATCCTAGTCTGTACTAGCACTCGAGGCATGGGCAAGAACATACAATTATCTTATTAGGTTCATTTAATCCCCATTTAGTGTAAATGTTTTCACTTATTAAAAAAACTTACAATGAGTTACCCTGCTAGCCACTTAGGGCCCCAACCCCCATTGCAAGCTACTTCTCGACACTACAAGTAGATAACCTACCCTAAGCTCATGGAATCATAAATCAAAAAATCACCACAGTCCTATACAAGCGACTAGAAAAATACCAAAAGAATAATCCATAAGAGCATTGAATCTCCATGAGCACATGAAAAGCATCCATAGATAATCATGACCACAATAGTTCTCTAGTGGCAAGTAAAGGTATCACTGATAATCAAAAGTATCCATTGGTTCTCAATAACCAAAATATATCTCAAAATTATACTAATCGAAGACTCCAAAATGGTTGAGTCAAAACATGTCACAACATGACATCATCAAGAAATAAATCAACATTTCAATCCCATCATGGTGATTGGAAAGTAGTTTAAGGATAACTGATTGATGACTCAAAAATGGTTAAGTCAAGTGTCTCAGATATATATAACTCAGCTTCACTCAAGAAGATTGATGAGCAATAACAATTCAAAAATACAAACATCTCGTAGAGCATACCATCACATTACCATGGTTGGGTTTATAAAGAATGGAGATCAAAAGACATCATCATGACATCACAATCATAGCCCTCGAGCCTCTGGTAGATGTCCTATAACTGGTCAACAACTAGTCAACCCAAAATCCCCAAAACAAGAAGCATAGAGAAAACACAATGCAAGCACATGTTTTGGTTTACTAAAATTGCATAGTTGAATTGAGTATGGAGGTTTTAGTTTCTATTTGCAAGTATACTTCAAGTATATAAGATTAATCATTTGACCTACAAGTCAACCCGTTTGTTCCCTTGATAGCATTATCCTTTCATTATTTAAAATTACATTCTAAGAATAACTGAAGGATAAATATTTACTCATTACGCTAATCTTCATTGTCCCTTAATAAATATTATTCGCTTTATTAATTAATCTTAATTAAATCAATTAATAATGAACATAGGTATGACTCTTTATCATTCTAACAATACTTAATTAAAACTCAACTAAATATTGCTAAAATTTAGGTCTCTTAATTTAATCATTATAATAATTAAATCATCACTAATAACCATTAAAATATCTAAAGTCATTATTCAAGTCATTAGAATAAGACTTATCAACTTCGATGTAAATGCTTTAAAACTTCGTTAAAAGAATCATATCAACTAAAACTCTATTACATAACTTAATTATTAATTTAATTTAATTAATTCTACTTAATTAATTTAATTCATAATTACCTATCCATATCAACGACCTAATGAATATCAATTGATTAATAACTAACTATAATTTGTAAGTTAAAAGTCAACTATAATCCAATTCTCCAATATTAATAGTTCAATAATGACTTCTTATTATTTAATAACAAGTTATATTGGAAATCTTATTAATAAATCTATAATGACCACATTCGTCACTCTTTTCAATGAATACTAATATTTCCTTAACAAATTCGTATTATTGATAATCATTTCAATTAAGACTCTATCGCATAACTTAATTATTAATATCATAACTAATAATTCAATGATTATTATCAAGCGAGAAGACTCTCTGCTACCCTATGGATATCCCATCTAAATAGTTGGATCAATAAGTTTAACCCCCATTTAATTTTGATCTTCAATAAATAACTTACCCATTGAATTGCAATAATCAATTAGTAATTCTAATGAACTCAAATAATTGCATAACTCAAAAAAAATTGATTTATAATATGTTTTATGATTAACCTTAATTAAACTAAATTTAATTAAGCTAATTATTAAATTCTAAATATATAAAACTACATTAATATCTATCTTCTTTTAATAATAATTGTCAAATTATTATTAATCATTTATCATTTTCAATAAGTCAATTTACAATTTCGAGAACCCCAAATAATTGGTAACTTAAATATTTAAACTCATTCTGATTAAATAAATTCTAACTATATCTTTTGTTTGAAATTTTATTAATAATTCATATTCAATAACTTCATCATACTTAAAATCAAATTACAATATATATATATATATATATATATATATATATATATATATATATATATATATATATATATATATATATATATATATATATATATATATATATATATATATATATATATATATATATATATATATATATATATATATATATATATATATATATATATATATTAATAACTTCAAAATTGAATTACATAACATAAACCTTACCATTGAATTCATATGATAATATTATAACATATAACATTACCACTGAATGATAACATCATATATTATAACATTACCAATGAACCAAATTTCATATCACATAACATTGTTCATATTATAAAAAAAACAATATTAAAACATTTGTAAAATGTAAAAGTTGACACCAAATACTGTCACGGGTACACTGCTTACACAGGTACCTGCAACCCATCATTGTGAACTGACATCAAAGTTAGTGGGGAAATAAACATTTAAATGACTCCATTCGCATACCATTAATCAAAATCGCTGACTGGTGATAATTCCTTGCCATGCGATATATGGGTGTGCAGCTATTAAAAAAGGAGCCACCCCAATTCGCAAGTACTCTGTGATGTGCAGGTACTCGCAGGTATCATGCACTTGATTATCACCAAAGTACGGGTCATGGGGGGCACAGGGTGGGTAATCTCGCCCCTCCCTAATTAAATCATTTTGTTTTTATTTAACATTTTCAAAAACATTACTCCTATATGCTATTCGAAATTTTTAATAAAGTTTTCTCACTACTATTTTTATATTCAGTGCTTTAATGAATATATATATGTATATATATATATATATATACATACATACGTAGAATATTATTATGCATTACAACATTTTAATAATGAACATATATATATATATATATATATATATATATATATATATATATATATATATATATATATATATATATATATATATATATATATATATATATATGTTCGCAGATCTGTAAAAAAGAGAACATATTCATAGTTTTTAAATAGAAAGGTTTTTCCAATTCGCTGAATTGAGAATTTCTAATAAATAGTGACTGTTCTCTAAATTTACCCATTAATAAAAAGGTTTGTTCATATGCATCTAAAAACCCTTGCCCCATAATTTCACCGGATCTACGCATATGAAATTTTCTCATAAAGATTTTAACTACTCATGACAAAATGCATACAACCAAAATATGGAAAACCCTCAGAAAGCATTCAGAAGACACGAAGAAGACAGGAAGTGTAAGAAGCGAAAATAACATAAGCAAATTCACAAGTGTCTACCTGGACACTAATGCTAAATCACTTCTCTTCAGAATCCGTGGAGCAAACTCCTTCCTTCTCCCACATTCCTGGTCCTCCAACCATGCTCCAAACGCTCTCCCTAAGCTTCTAGGAGTGCTTGAATATAAAGAACTCCCAGGAAGCACCTAGAATGTCTCTAGAAACAACTAGAAGGTGTTGACAACTAAGCATGAGTCTTTTCCAACCTTCTAGATGAGTCATAAGGTTGTAGACACCATGTGCTTAATTTATGCACTAACTCCTGTGTTGTCTACATGACAACTCCCGAGAATTTGCAAACTCCTATGTGAATGAATATAAAAATAATGTACATTAATTAATTTAATATTCACTCTACTCTTTTCAATTTAATTTATTAATTTTTAAATCTTATGCACTCACTTTAATAACTCCACTTTATTTATCTTAATATATTTATATTTTAATCACATGCACACATCATGCAACCTATAATCTTTTAATAATTTTAATATCTTTTCCACTTTTAAATTCATTTTCAAAACTTAATTGTTAAAATATTTATTAACTTAAATAAATATTATCACATTCCAACTTAAAAATTATAACTTTTATCTTCAAATTTAATTATTTAATTAAATTAATTTCTCAATTAATTAAAAAAAAAATATTAAAATACCATATTAATTTTTCATTAAATTAAACCATTAATTAAATCTTTTAATTAGGCTTAATTAATAGAAAATACACCAAGACTCATAAAATAAAATACGAAAAAACCCATTATAGCAAAATACATACAAAATCAAACCAAAAGGGTTAATATCATGAATTACATCATCTGACGCATTCAGAGGGTACTCAACTCAGATACTTGTCCTAATTTTCAATTAGGACAAATAGCTTAAAGGATTGGGATTTGGACTTGAGAATTTATCTCCCCTCTCTTACCATTGAGATAATGTGATAGGGTACGCTCATCCTGAGAATTTAGGAAAGTCGATACTCAGTACTTGCAACCTGCATAAAATTCATGCATGTACAAGCACAAAATATACTAAGCTAAACAGGCAATAGAAGGAAGTGGTGCATCATGTAGATCTCGACTAGCAGGTGACTATGACTCCCTTCCTTAACCACAACAGAAACACCATACAGAAAGAAAACAAACACACACACCATACACATGCAAGTATGGGTTAAGTATCCATGAGAAAACACACAGAATAAACCATCTATTTAATCATCATCAATAACTGAAATCACTTGAAAAATCATCATGCATACATGAACTATAAAGTACCAAGTAATCTCATCATTTAATAAACTGAATCTAAAAGAATATCTGATAGTCTCAAAATAATGTTACTAACCATCAACCTAAAACTAGCCCTAAAAGAGTTTGACAATGATAAAAAAAAATGTAACCTAGGGGTAGACACTACATTATATGTTATGTTATTCATATATTTATTTATTCATATTTCTTGAATGAATTATGTTTTCATATAAATAATGGGTAGAATATCAATGATCATTTTTATACTTCTAATGTAAACTCTAAGCATACATATGATGACCTTTTACATAAATTTGTAACCTCACATGATTATATTTTCTATGCATTAACTATAATTAACTAGATTCATACATGTCACTTATTGATATTTAATTTTCTTATTTGTATTCCAAGGTGTTATTATGATCCTTAGTGAAGAGACTTTACATAATTATTTTACATAATGATTGTGATGGTTGCATAGATGCATATTTAAATGTGACGTCTTTTTTAGTTTCCTTGTTATCACCATTTAGCCACATGAAAAACTTTAGTAGTTAATAATTTTAAGTCATACTTAAGTGATAGATCATTACATATGTTTTTCACATTGAAGCTTTCTATTTTCTTCGAATAACATAATAGTTTAACTAAAGGGATATTCATATTATAAAAATAATATATATAAAATTGAAAAGCAAAAGCTTTAGAGAGATAGAAATCTCTTTCCTAAATGTTTTGTTAAAAAAAATTCTTATACTAAACAATTTAAAATTGATATAGAAATATTTTGTTAAATAAAAGTTCTCAAATAAGAGGGTGCACTTGACTAGTGAGATTTTTTTGTAGTAAATCATGTCTCCCCTATAGTGTATTGTTTAAAAAAATGTTATCAAGTTTATTAATATAGAGTTTAAAGCTAGATTGCCTTATAAAAAAAAATTAATATATACAAGAGGATTTCTATTTGCAAGAAAGAGTATATTATAATAAAGAAAATTAGAATAATGTTTAATAAAGATAAGTAAATTTTTTTTAATAAAATTAATGAAGAATTTTATTTTATAAAAATTTCTTCCTCCATACTCTCATATAGAGAAACTTGTTCTTGTAGGAGTAAGCTAAGGAAAGGTCAAAAAACATTATACTATTGGAAGGGGTTGCCTTGCAATTTCTTTAAGCAATCTACAAGTTCTGAAGAGTAGAGGGAGACCATTATGAAAGGTACAATAATAAGTGAAGTTTTAAAGAAGAGCACAAACATGCCTTAGAAGAGATGTTTTCTTGTTTTTAGCTCTATTTACTCACTACTATATCTTTAACAAAAGTCTCATGTACATACTATTTTCATCTTACAAGTTACTTACCAAATTGTGAGACCTTATATGGTTTGATACCTCTATTGCCACTTGTCTCAAAATTTTCGGTCATGCTTTTTGCTTCATTTATTTGTACTTCATCTCAATATATCATTGATTTTCCATTATTTATCTTCTAGTTCTAGTGTGTCTTTTATCAACATGGATTACACCTCTCTTATGTACCTTATATTTTTTTTGCCATTATTTCACACATTTATTAGAATTTATTTTAGTATATGTATCAAAGGATATAGTGATAATGAGATATTAATCCATCGCAACTACTTTCATCACAAGTGCGCTTAATATTTATATGTGAAATAAATGAGTTTTACATTATACCAAAATTATAAAATAGTTAGGATTAAGTAGTTTTTAGCTTTGGTATGTATACAAGCCTCAAACAAACATAAATTATAAATACTTTGGAGAAAACAAATTTAAATTGGGAAAATACTACTTTAAATTTTGTGATGTATTTAATTGAGTTTATTGGCCTCTAACATATAATTAAATTATGATGCAATACCCCTTTTAAAAGTATAAGGGAGTGCTTTTTAACTATGAAAATATATTTATTAAATGTAGTTTTCTATAACAAGGTAAAAAATAGAACATTTATTTCTTATGACATTCAATAATGTAACTTTAAAGGAGCTCTCATTGTAATCATTCCCTCCATTTTAAATCAAATGTGTAAAGAATTTGATATAAGAAAATATGTAATTTGTATCAATAGATCTAAAATCATATTATATATGTAAGCCAATGGATTTATGTAATAGTTGCATATGACAAAACTAATTTGTAAATCATGACTATAATACTTTATAAGATGATAAATGAGTTACTTGATTTTATTCTTCATAGTCTTTGTGAGCATCATGACTATCCTAAAGCTCATGAGGTTGTATGTTTATATGGATCTATACATAATATATTATAATCAAGCAAGATTCACCAAATAAATGTATACCATATAAAATTCCTATCAAATTTGGCAAACAAGGATTGGTATAAATATTATCAAAGGTTAGATTAATTTCTACCCAATTTGGTTGGTTTTGAGCTCAAAATTTAGATCATTAGCTAAGTTTTAGACCAAGGACAACCATTGTTGCTGGTTGCATTGACAATAGCTCATGACCTAGAGGTAAGTGATCATTTTTTTGAATTGTTGTGATGTTATTCTGAATTCATCCCCTATTTTTTTGCAATTTTGATTTCATTCATATTGAGTGTCGATCTATATATTTAATAAAAAATACTTTTGAATAATATAATAATATAAACTATCCATTTGGTGTGTGGGGCTGAAATGTGATCTTTAAACTAATCCATCTATTGAAGAATGACCACCTCTCAAAAGTCTTTATAGAAAATATTTGGTCATGGATACAAAATCAAGAATCAACTTATACATAAAGAACATGATTATAAATAAATAAAATAGGCCAATATAAATATACTTAAATCCATCTAGGAAGTTAGAATACTACATATGGTAGGTTATGAATTAGAATAAGTGATACAAATAATCAGGTGAACAAGAAAAGGAAAGGAAAATAACTTTATAACAACTAGATATAGAACCTAATGAATCTTGTAGTGCCTACCCCTACGTTACATTTTGCTATCATTGTCAAACTCTTTTAGGATAGTTTTATGTTGATTATTATTAGTGACATTATTTTGAGAATTATTAGATATTGTTTAAGATTCAACTTATTATATGATGAGATTACTTGGTAATTTATATTTCATGTATGCATGATGATTATTCAGTGATTTCAACTATTGATGATGATTAGTTAGATGATTTATTATCATATGTGTTTTCTTATGGATACTTACCCCATACTTGCATGTGTATGGTGTGCGTGTTTATTTTCTTTATGTATGATGTTTCTGATGTGGTTAAGGAAGGGAGTCATAGTCACCTACTAGTCGGGATCTACATGATGCACCACTTCCTACCATTGCTTGTTAAGCTTAGTATACATTGTGCTTGTACATGCATAGATTTTATGTAGGTTGCAAGTACTAGGTATCAACTTCCTTGAATTACGAGGATAAGCGTACCCTATTGCATTATCTCAATGGTAAGAAGGGAGAGATAAATAATCAAGTCCAAATCCCAAACCTTTAAGTCATTTGTCCTAATTGAAAATCAGGACAAGTATCCGAGTCGAGTACCTTCGAAATATGTCGGATGATGTAATTTGTGATATTAACCCTTTTGGTTTGATTTTGTATGTGTTTTGCTATGATGGGTTTTTGTATTTTACTTTATGAGTCTTTGGTGTATTTTCTATTAATTAAGTCTAATTAAAAGATTTAATTAATGATTTAATTTAATGGAAAATTAATATGATATTTTAATATGTAATTTTATTTAATTAATTGAATAAAATAATTAAATTTGAAGATAAAAGTTATAATTTTAAAGTTGGAATGTGATAATATTTATTTAATTTAATAATAATATATTTAGAGTTCATTTTTAAATAAATGCTAAATAATATTATTATTTAAGTTAATAAATATTTTATCAATTAAGTTTTAAAAATAAATTTAAAAGTGGAAAAGATATTAAAATTATTAAAAGATTCTAGATCGCATGATGCATGCATGTGATTAAAATATATTAAGATAAAACAAGTGGATTTAATAAAGTGAGTGCATGAGATTTAAGATTAATAAATTAATTTAAAAGAGTCAAGTGAATATTGAATAAATTAATGTGCATTATTTTAATATTTATTCACATAGGGGTATGCGAACTTTTTTAAGTTGTCATGTTGACAACGCAGGAGTTTGCACTCTAATTATGCACGTGTTGTCTACACTTAGGAGTTAGCATATTATTTAAGCACATGGTGTCTACAACATTCTAGACACCTCATCATGTTTATCTTCTTATTATGGAAGATACGTGCTTAGTTGTCATGCTTATCTCCTAGTTTCTTCTAAACACATTCTAGATGCATCTTAGAGGCCTTTATATACAGGCTCTCCTAGTGTGTATGGACATCCTCATATGCTTCTATAAGCACTTCTAGTTACTTGGGGGGGTTTGGTTCTTGGAGGAATTGCGAATGTTGAAGAAGGAAGGAATTTTCAGAAAAGGAGAAGGTTCTAAGGGGAGGAGCTTCTCTACAATTTTTTGAGGCGTAGCGAATTAGCATCAGTGTCCAAGTAGGCACTCGTGATTATTTCACATATTTTATTATGCTCTTTCTCTTCCTATCTACATCATGTCTATTATGTGTGTCTGAATAATTCTCTATGAATGAGTTTTAAATTTTATAATTTGGAATTTGGGCATGCATATTGTTTCATCTAGTTATGGGAATTAAAATATTATTGCAATCTTCCCTTAGTAGAATCAAGATTTGGAAATTGATTCAGGTTTGGGTTCAAATTAAAATAGAATCTTATTATTATGCATTAGTTTTATATGATTTATTAATTAATATAATATAATTTAATTTAATTAAGATTAGTTAATAGTAGAAGAAGTGTAATTAATTATTAGTCAATGGATTTTTAAATGAGGGCAAATTAAAAGAAGAGAGATATTAATAATTGAATTATTAATGAGATTGATTTTACTTAAAATCAATGAAGATTATTTTAAA
This sequence comes from Cupressus sempervirens, assembly GCA_028749045.1. NCBI lineage: Eukaryota > Viridiplantae > Streptophyta > Pinopsida > Cupressales > Cupressaceae > Cupressus > Cupressus sempervirens. The sequence goes on along the minus strand of CM053791.1, from coordinate 691,087,485 downwards.
TAAATGATTGTCCTTGAAGTATTTTAAGGAAATTGTAAACTAATTATTTGAAGGTTGATAAGTATTATTCTAATAATTTTAATAATTGGAGACGCTTCTTTGAATTATTAGTAACATTGATTTTTAGTTAAATAATGCGAATGATTTTATATAAAGGTCAATGGGAATTAGTTTAATGATTTAAATAATTAAATAATTATCTTTTGACTATTTTAGAATTTTTTTTTAAAATAATGGAGGGATAATTCTATGTTTTATTTGAAAAGATAAATGGGTTGACTTGGAGATTAAATGAGGAATCTTGTACACTCGAAGTATACTTGAAAAAAAATTTGAAACCTCATATTTGGCTTAACCATGTGACTACAAAAGCAAACTAAAATATGTGTTTGTATCTTGTTCTTTATGCTATCCATGTTTGGGGTTTGGGTGGTCCTAGAGTGTTGACCAGTTAGGACGTCTACCAGAGGCTTGGGAGTTATGCAAATGTGATGGCATGTTGATGTTATTTGATCTCAATCTTTTTAAAACCCAACCATGGTAATGCGATGGTATGCTCTATGAGATGTTTGTATTTACTAATTTTTATTGCTTTCCAGTCTTCTTGTGTGAAGCTGAGGTGTATGTATTTGAGATACTTGACTTAACCATTTTTGAGTCATTGATTAGTTATACTTGGATTACTTTCCAATCGCCTTGATGAGACTAAAGTGTTTGTTTTGATCTTGATGATGTCATGTTGTGACATGTTTTGACTTGACCATTTTGGAGTCTTCGATTAGTATTACTTTGAGATACTTTTCAGTTGCTTGTTGAGAACCGATGGATATTATGATTATCATTGGATGCTTTCTTGTTGCTTGTAGAGAACTAATGTGATTATTGATTATCTTTATGATACTTTCCAATCGCTTGTTCAAGACTGAGGTGATTTTACTATGGTTCTTTGATTACAATTTCATGAGCCTAGGGTAAGTTATCTACTTGTAGTGTCGGGAAGTGGCTTGCAATGGGGCTGGGGCCCTAAGTAGCTACCAGGGTAACTCATTGTAAGTTGATTTAATAAGTGAAAGCATTAAACTAAATGGGGATTAAAATAAACCTAATAAGATAATTGTATGTTCTCGCTCATGCCTAGAGTGCTAGTATAGACTAGGATGGGAGTAGAGAGAACGCTTGGTTGCAACCTTGCATTCTGTAGTATGCCTTGTCAATATGAGAGGATACTAGTGGCCGCATAGGGATCACTAGGGGGTCGGGGTCTATTGAGAGACTACCAGGGTAACTCTAGCATGATTTGTGCAATGACACTTTCCCGCTTACATAATAGATTTCCTACATGTCTTTGTTGTGCCTCTGGGATTAGATGTCAACCTATGTTGGAACCTTTGAGTTAGTATACTTTTAGGATTCCCTGGACTTAGAGAGTATTTGTGTTATGTGATTTGATAGCCTATTTGGAACTTGAGACTATCTCCTCAGCATGGTGGGAGTGGGCCATTTAGGTTCCATGCAGTCAGGTGTTAGTTCTTTTTCACTCTTACCATTTGAGATATGTCCATAGACACCGTGGCTGGAGCATTCTTGGTTGATATTTACCTTCTTTCTATTCTTGGATCATTATGATGGATGCATTTACTGATATGTTTCTTTATATTGATGATTAGCACATGATCGATGATGTTATCTGCTTTGTAAGATCATCTTATGCTTTATTCTTGCATGTTAGATTTCTTTATGCATATGTTGTAGCATGTTAGATTTCCTTCTGCATATGTTGTAGTATGTTTTAGGAGTGACATCCCTACTATGATAATTTTGATGATCTCTTTAGTGACTTGGGATGTTACATGCGGAGGGATGGCTAGGGCCCACGATGGTCTAATGATGCTATTGACAATTGGGAGGAACCGCGCACTTAGTTGTATTTTATGATGGATGGTTATCTTTTATGATGGTTGTTATATCTTTATTGATGGATAGATGCATCATGTATGTTATTCATTTCATTTACTTTATTGTACTTTGTATCATGGATTTGATGATGATGATGTATCTTTATTCTACATATGTATATTCTTTTATGCCTTTTTGTGACATGTATAGTGAATGATTGAGTATTCCAAATTTAATCACCAAGAAGCATTTGAAACAAGTGTATATTATGGACATTGGACTTTTTAATTATTCTTTCATGTGGATGTGGTAAATGTTAGACTTAGTATTAATTAGATTAAATGTGACACAATGTCTTGGGATCCTTAAGGAATGTAACCTGTTATGTATGCTTATGTATGCTTATAGTTGATTGTATGTTATTACTTCCACTACTATGTGTTAGATGTGAATGAGTTATCTTTCATGTTTAATTTTTTTTTTTTGGCAAACTTAGTAAAAATTTAGGCTAATTCTTTTGGATCCCTTGGTAGGGCATTACAAATCTTCCTCACACATGATTTTGACTTTGAGATAATTTTTGACCATGCACACATGAACATTTAGAATGAAAATGTGACATTAATAAATGATACACATAATATCTTACACCAAGAAATTTAATCTAATTTAATTTTTAAGATTTTGACTAGAGCATAAATGCATATTGTATTTCCTTATAATATATTAACAATATATACATAAGCATACATATGAAACATAAACACAAGAAAGAAAACCATGTTAAAATCACATTATCTAAGAGAAAGTACACATTTATGTCATGCTTTTCTTTTGACTTGCTATAAAATTAAATTTAAGTATTTCAAACTAAAAATAGATATTGTGGAAAGATATGGTTTAGCTACATTCACACTATCTTTAAGTAAACTATAGGGCATAATATTTGGAATTTGACATTTCTACTAAATATAAATTTTATACAACTTTCAATAGACTACAAAGGTAAAATGCACTATTTTCAAAATATTGCTATTTGAAATACTCTTTCTCATATAAATAATAATTTTAATATTACTAAAATCACTCTTTTATATATCTTAAGTTATAGTTTTTAAAATATATATTTTGAAATATTTCTATTAGTATTTTTATTTTAGTTAAATTTAATGTAGGTAATCAATAATAAGATATAAGGTTTACCTTCTTGCCAAGGAAAATTTACAAAATTTGAATTTTTTTTTAGAAATATGATGCTTTGGTTTAAAATTTTCATTACTTAATATGTCTAATCCAATAGGATTTTGCGTATGAAATTACATAATATCATCTTATAGCTCATATCTATCTTAACATGTAATATGTATAATATATCACTCTTACATAAGGGCGAATGCACCAAGTTGTGGTGTCAAAAGGATGACACACATCTTTTTTTTCAAATTTACAATAGTGTGCATGCACTATGGCTTGAGATCCAAAAGCCTAAGGCTTGTGGAGCCCAAGAGATAGCCTATGCACACTATTGAAAACACTTATTTATGGGCTACAACTCATGACCCATCTCATTTTCTGGTTGAATTCTCTGTCCCCAGCAGTGTGCACACTTTTTGTAGAAGGTGAAATCTTGCCTTACTTTCCTCCTCAAAATGCCTCCTCATCACTGGAGATCAAGATTGGGTTCATCAAGTATGTTTTCTAATCTTGTTTTTGCATTATTTTGTATGTTTTAGCATTGTTTTGTATTTTTAAAAAGTTTTGCTTCAAGTTTGTTCATTTATTTAAAATATAATTGGTTTCTTATTAAGAAATGTGAATAATCAACCATCAAATCCCCAGCCTAATAAAAAAATTCTCAACAAAATCAAAATGAAAATCCTCCACAAGATCAAAATGAAAACCCTCATGAGGAAGAGCAAAAACCTTTACAACCTCCACTGATTGAAAGACCTCCTCCTAGCACCCAAGCCAATATAATGAATGAAATAGAAAGAGGAAAAAATGAATTAGAAGCAATCATTGGTAGGTTAAAAGCTCATGGGAAAACTAATCCTATGATATCACAATTGGAATCCTTCTATGAGTCCATTATGAGCCAGGTAGCTTCTACTAGTGGTCAGTTAGATATTTGGCATGTTAAGGGAGAAGAACAAAGAAGATATTATGAAAACAAATTATCCTATAAAGATGTAAAAAAAAGGAAATAATGAACGATAACATGTGTGCATTTTTTAGAAAGCCAAGAGAACAAGACACTATTAAAACTATAATTAAAAGGTTGCCCATCCACTAGTGCATTCATGACATGATATTAGAAATAAATTTTGGTATAGATGGAAGATGGTCTTTGATTCCCCTCCTTGCAATAATTTTGAGGTTCCAATATATTTAAATTAAAAAAATTATACTATGAAATTTTGTCCTTAGGAAGAGATCCCCAATTATTAAATGACATGTTAGATTCTTGGGGTAGAGGTGGGGGGTTGTCACTTGAGTGGCTGGGGGCACATCATGACCCCAATACAATTAGGGTGACTATTATCAAGCCATGTGATGAGTATACCATTATTCCTTTAGTTGTGAAGTAACATGTAGAGAATAGTACTCTAGGGACTATCAATGCTTTGACACAGACCCTCATTCATTGCGCCAATCCATTGGTTGAGAAGGAACCTTCTTTGCACCATGGTCACATGTACATGTCATGTGGATCTTTATGCACATTTGATAGTCACATTGGAGATACTATGGATGATGGGCTAGTCATTGATGACTTCCTGAGTGAGACATTTGACATTGACACATAGGTAAATTACAATTATAATAAACTAATTTGATCACATTTTGGTCGAAGCATGAATGTTGATGATACTTCTATGCGCAATTATTGTAGAAACATTATTTTGATGATATGTTACATTCATGATTGTGTTTGTTATTGATGTCAACATAGTAGTTTTTTGTGGTATCTGATAGAAGAACATTGGTAAAGATCAAGTTCAAGTACGGATAGATCATTGAGCATTTTCACTAAGAAAGGTTAAAGAAAGATAGTACTAATTGTCTATTATATCCAGCTAACCTCAGAAGCATAAGATATTAAGTCTAGAAGAAGTTATGCAAGTTTTGGTGAAGACTATTTTGAGATAAAGTTTACAGAAGCTTGTTCTAGTAAACTTGTTGTATCTCTTAACAATTTTTCTATTTTGAGAAGCAAGGTTAAAGGTATGTAGAAGACATGTTGGAGATGACATGACTAAGCTCACTCATCATAATATTACATGTACAAAAATTTATTCAAGTTACAAGGTGATTGATCAATGTTATCACTAAGTATAACATGTTCTTAATGAGGTCTTATAATAATTAATTGAGAAGGTGTAATAGCTAACTTAGGGAATTATTTTATGGATTCAGTATAAAGGAAGGACATTTTCCTTTGTTATGAATAAATGTATGAATGATTGCAAGAAGCATGAAGAGCGAAATAGAAGAGAAACAAGTTGATATGTGAGGATAAGCAAAGTAGAGCGAAGTTGGAAAGAACTCAATTGTCAAGGTTTTATTCTAAGATCCAAGCTTTAATATTTGTATGATTGGATAAAAGGTTTGTGACCTGGTCTATAAGGTCTAACTATGATTGATCTAGTTAACAGGATGGAGCAAAGAGGTAAAAGCACAATATGAACAATTATTCTACAAGGAATAGTTGAGAGATTAGTTGGACGGCAAAGTTCAGTGGTCTTGCCCCATAAGTTGTTTGGAAAATGGGTCCTTCTACCTTCTACAACTCCTAACAAGGTTGGAATCTCCTAAAAGGGATTCAAAGTCTCCCACTAGGGACTCTTATGTACTGAATGTGTTTATAGACTCCTAACAGGGTCCATTCTCTAACAAGGAATATACATATTAGTATATCTTTGTGGGCATCATTCCCACCAGTGTTTTCCCTTTGATCAAGGGTTTCCCTAGTTAACAAATCTGGCATAATTGTGTATGTGCATCTATTTATGATTGATGTTTACTTTGATTGGATGGTTAAGATTAATTAAGGTTGATAAATGTCTTAATTGGATAACTAATTCACCCCCCCTCAGTTATCTTGGTGGACTATTATTTCTAACACATTTCATATGTACAATGAATGACTAATAA